>JAPTYO010000003.1:42500-47500 GCA_036873135.1 Clarkia xantiana subsp. parviflora | reverse complement strand
CTGGAGTAGCTCAGTTGGTTAGAGCGTGTGGCTGTTAACCACAAGGTCGAAGGTTCAAACCCTTCCTCTAGCGTTTGTTAATTTAGAATTCCTTCTTCCAAAACATACTAGTCTTTAATAAGTAGTGTCTCTAAGAACAAAAATAAAAATTGATGGGTAACATAATAAGCTAAATGTAATCTTACTTAAAATGCCTTACCCCATCTGGATTTTAAGTAACGTGTTGTAAACATCCTTAAATAATTGAAGTTCTTTACTTTGATGAATATAATCTTAAGAAACATCAAATGATGAATGCATCACTGAAACTATGAATCTAACTAACAACATTTTGATGAAACCATCCAACCTAAATAAGAAGGATGATTTTGCAACTAATTAGTGAAGGAACCGATTACTTCTGCCAATTGATGATATGAAAAGACTTTCTTTCACTTTCATCGGAATTAATGTGCTTCAAAAGTCATCCAAACAGTCTTAAAACCCAATATAAAAGATTAGATTATATGCGTTAGTATCTAAAGGTATACTTCATTAAATGAATGGTATTAAATGAAAGACAGAATTCCAATTTACGTCTCCCATCAAGGGTACGTTACTCTTGAGCCATTAATTCGTAAAAATAACTTTTAACTATCACTAGGAATTTGGTTTAAGAGGTATTATTTTCGCTATTGGTGTGACTAGTCCTGATGTCGATTCCAATCAAGTTTGACTCCATATAACTAATAAATAATGTATGCTGGAGTAGCTCAGTTGGTTAGAGCGTGTGGCTGTTAACCACAAGGTCGAAGGTTCAAACCCTTCCTCTAGCGTTTGTTAATTTAGAATTCCTTCTTCCAAAACATACTAGTCTTTAATAAGTAGTGTCTCTAAGAACAAAAATAAAAATTGATGGGTAACATAATAAGCTAAATGTAATCTTACTTAAAATGCCTTACCCCATCTGGATTTTAAGTAACGTGTTGTAAACATCCTTAAATAATTGAAGTTCTTTACTTTGATGAATCTAATCTTAAGAAACATCAAATGATGAATGCATCACTGAAACTATGAATCTAACTAACAAAATTTTGAACATCTTCACAAATATAAAACACAAAAAGGAACAACAGTAAATGTAGTGATGAAACCATCCAACCTAAATAAGAAGGATGATTTTGCAACTAATTAGTGAAGGAACCGATTACTTCTGCCAATTGATGATATGAAAAGACTTTCTTTCACTTTCATCGGAATTAATGTGCTTCAAAAGTCATCCAAACAGTCTTAAAACCCAATATAAAAGATTAGATTATATGCGTTAGTATCTAAAGGTATACTTCATTAAATGAATGGTATTAAATGAAAGACAGAATTCCAATTTACGTCTCCCATCAAGGGTACGTTACTCTTGAGCCATTAATTCGTAAAAATAACTTTTAACTATCACTAGGGAATTTGGTTTAAGAGGTATTATTTTCGCTATTGGTGTGACTAGTCCTGATGTCGATTCCAATCAAGTTTGACTCCATATAACTAATAAATAATGTATGCTGGAGTAGCTCAGTTGGTTAGAGCGTGTGGCTGTTAACCACAAGGTCGAAGGTTCAAACCCTTCCTCTAGCGTTTGTTAATTTAGAATTCCTTCTTCCAAAACATACTAGTCTTTAATAAGTAGTGTCTCTAAGAACAAAAATAAAAATTGATGGGTAACATAATAAGCTAAATGTAATCTTACTTAAAATGCCTTACCCCATCTGGATTTTAAGTAACGTGTTGTAAACATCCTTAAATAATTGAAGTTCTTTACTTTGATGAATTTAATCTTAAGAAACATCAAATGATGAATGCATCACTGAAACTATGAATCTAACTAACAACAATGTATGATGAAACCATCCAACCTAAATAAGAAGGATGATTTTGCAACTAATTAGTGAAGGAACCGATTACTTCTGCCAATTGATGATATGAAAAGACTTTCTTTCACTTTCATCGGAATTAATGTGCTTCAAAAGTCATCCAAACAGTCTTAAAACCCAATATAAAAGATTAGATTATATGCGTTAGTATCTAAAGGTATACTTCATTAAATGAATGGTATTAAATGAAAGACAGAATTCCAATTTACGTCTCCCATCAAGGGTACGTTACTCTTGAGCCATTAATTCGTAAAAATAACTTTTAACTATCACTAGGGAATTTGGTTTAAGAGGTATTATTTTCGCTATTGGTGTGACTAGTCCTGATGTCGATTCCAATCAAGTTTGACTCCATATAACTAATAAATAATGTATGCTGGAGTAGCTCAGTTGGTTAGAGCGTGTTGTTAATCTTCACTTCCTCTAAATTTAGTTCCTTACTCTTAAAAATTGATGGGTAACATAATTAAATGTAATCTTACTTAAAATGCCTTACCCTATCTGGATTTTAAGTAACGTGTTGTAAACATCCTTAAATAATTGAAGTTCTTTACTTTGATGAATCTAATCTTAAGAAACATCAAATGATGAATGCATCACTGAAACTATGAATCTAACTAACAAATTTTGAACATCTTCACAAATATAAAACACAAAAAAAGGAACAACAATAAATGTAGTGATGAAACCATCCAACCTAAATAAGAAGGATGATTTTGCAACTAATTAGTGAAGGAACCGATTACTTCTGCCAATTGATGATATGAAAAGACTTTCTTTCACTTTCATCGGAATTAATGTGCTTCAAAAGTCATCCAAACAGTCTTAAAACCCAATATAAAAGATTAGATTATATGCGTTAGTATCTAAAGGTATACTTCATTAAATGAATGGTATTAAATGAAAGACAGAATTCCAATTTACGTCTCCCATCAAGGGTACGTTACTCTTGAGCCATTAATTCGTAAAAATAACTTTTAACTATCACTAGGGAATTTGGTTTAAGAGGTATTATTTTCGCTATTGGTGTGACTAGTCCTGATGTCGATTCCAATCAAGTTTGACTCCATATAACTAATAAATAATGTATGCTGGAGTAGCTCAGTTGGTTAGAGCGTGTGGCTGTTAACCACAAGGTCGAAGGTTCAAACCCTTCCTCTAGCGTTTGTTAATTTAGAATTCCTTCTTCCAAAACATACTAGTCTTTAATAAGTAGTGTCTCTAAGAACAAAAATAAAAATTGATGGGTAACATAATAAGCTAAATGTAATCTTACTTAAAATGCCTTACCCCATCTGGATTTTAAGTAACGTGTTGTAAACATCCTTAAATAATTGAAGTTCTTTACTTTGATGAATTTAATCTTAAGAAACATCAAATGATGAATGCATCACTGAAACTATGAATCTAACTAACAAAATTTTGAACATCTTCACAAATATAAAACACAAAAAAAGGAACAACAGTAAATGTAGTGATGAAACCATCCAACCTAAATAAGAAGGATGATTTTGCAACTAATTAGTGAAGGAACCGATTACTTCTGCCAATTGATGATATGAAAAGACTTTCTTTCACTTTCATCGGAATTAATGTGCTTCAAAAGTCATCCAAACAGTCTTAAAACCCAATATAAAAGATTAGATTATATGCGTTAGTATCTAAAGGTATACTTCATTAAATGAATGGTATTAAATGAAAGACAGAATTCCAATTTACGTCTCCCATCAAGGGTACGTTACTCTTGAGCCATTAATTCGTAAAAATAACTTTTAACTATCACTAGGGAATTTGGTTTAAGAGGTATTATTTTCGCTATTGGTGTGACTAGTCCTGATGTCGATTCCAATCAAGTTTGACTCCATATAACTAATAAATAATGTATGCTGGAGTAGCTCAGTTGGTTAGAGCGTGTGGCTGTTAACCACAAGGTCGAAGGTTCAAACCCTTCCTCTAGCGTTTGTTAATTTAGAATTCCTTCTTCCAAAACATACTAGTCTTTAATAAGTAGTGTCTCTAAGAACAAAAATAAAAATTGATGGGTAACATAATAAGCTAAATGTAATCTTACTTAAAATGCCTTACCCCATCTGGATTTTAAGTAACGTGTTGTAAACATCCTTAAATAATTGAAGTTCTTTACTTTGATGAATATCTTAAGAAACATCAAATGATGAATGCATCACTGAAACTATGAATCTAACTAACAACATTTTGATGAAACCATCCAACCTAAATAAGAAGGATGATTTTGCAACTAATTAGTGAAGGAACCGATTACTTCTGCCAATTGATGATATGAAAAGACTTTCTTTCACTTTCATCGGAATTAATGTGCTTCAAAAGTCATCCAAACAGTCTTAAAACCCAATATAAAAGATTAGATTATATGCGTTAGTATCTAAAGGTATACTTCATTAAATGAATGGTATTAAATGAAAGACAGAATTCCAATTTACGTCTCCCATCAAGGGTACGTTACTCTTGAGCCATTAATTCGTAAAAATAACTTTTAACTATCACTAGGAATTTGGTTTAAGAGGTATTATTTTCGCTATTGGTGTGACTAGTCCTGATGTCGATTCCAATCAAGTTTGACTCCATATAACTAATAAATAATGTATGCTGGAGTAGCTCAGTTGGTTAGAGCGTGTGGCTGTTAACCACAAGGTCGAAGGTTCAAACCCTTCCTCTAGCGTTTGTTAATTTAGAATTCCTTCTTCCAAAACATACTAGTCTTTAATAAGTAGTGTCTCTAAGAACAAAAATAAAAATTGATGGGTAACATAATAAGCTAAATGTAATCTTACTTAAAATGCCTTACCCCATCTGGATTTTAAGTAACGTGTTGTAAACATCCTTAAATAATTTAAGTTCTTTACTTTGATGAATCTAATCTTAAGAAACATCAAATGATGAATGCATCACTGAAACTATGAATCTAACTAACAAAATTTTGAACATCTTCACAAATATAAAACACAAAAAAAGGAACAACAGTAAATGTAGTGATGAAACCATCCAACCTAAATAAGAAGGATGATTTTGCAACTAATTAGTGAAGGAACCGATTACTTCTGCCAATTGATGATATGA
>JAPTYO010000003.1:25000-35000 GCA_036873135.1 Clarkia xantiana subsp. parviflora | reverse complement strand
AATGCCTTACCCCATCTGGATTTTAAGTAACGTGTTGTAAACATCCTTAAATAATTGAAGTTCTTTACTTTGATGA
This sequence comes from Clarkia xantiana subsp. parviflora, assembly GCA_036873135.1. Classification (NCBI taxonomy): domain Eukaryota; kingdom Viridiplantae; phylum Streptophyta; class Magnoliopsida; order Myrtales; family Onagraceae; genus Clarkia; species Clarkia xantiana. The sequence goes on along the minus strand of JAPTYO010000003.1, from coordinate 34,924 downwards.
ATATAATCTTAAGAAACATCAAATGATGAATGCATCACTGAAACTATGAATCTAACTAAGAAAATTTGATGAAACCATCCAACCTAAATAAGAAGGATGATTTTGCAACTAATTAGTGAAGGAACCGATTACTTCTGCCAATTGATGATATGAAAAGACTTTCTTTCACTTTCATCGGAATTAATGTGCTTCAAAAGTCATCCAAACAGTCTTAAAACCCAATATAAAAGATTAGATTATATGCGTTAGTATCTAAAGGTATACTTCATTAAATGAATGGTATTAAATGAAAGACAGAATTCCAATTTACGTCTCCCATCAAGGGTACGTTACTCTTGAGCCATTAATTCGTAAAAATAACTTTTAACTATCACTAGGGAATTTGGTTTAAGAGGTATTATTTTCGCTATTGGTGTGACTAGTCCTGATGTCGATTCCAATCAAGTTTGACTCCATATAACTAATAAATAATGTGTGCTGGAGTAGCTCAGTTGGTTAGAGCGTGTTGTAATCTTACTTAAAATGTCTTACCCTATCTGGTTTTTAAGTAACGTGTTTTAAACATCCTTAAATAATTGAAGTTCTTTACTTTGATGAATCTAATCTTAAGAAACATCAAATGATGAATGCATCACTGAAACTATGAATCTAACTAACAAATTTTGAACATCTTCACAAATATAAAACACAAAAAAAGGAACAACAATAAATGTAGTGATGAAACCATCCAACCTAAATAAGAAGGATGATTTTGCAACTAATTAGTGAAGGAACCGATTACTTCTGCCAATTGATGATATGAAAAGACTTTCTTTCACTTTCATCGGAATTAATGTGCTTCAAAAGTCATCCAAACAGTCTTAAAACCCAATATAAAAGATTAGATTATATGCGTTAGTATCTAAAGGTATACTTCATTAAATGAATGGTATTAAATGAAAGACAGAATTCCAATTTACGTCTCCCATCAAGGGTACGTTACTCTTGAGCCATTAATTCGTAAAAATAACTTTTAACTATCACTAGGGAATTTGGTTTAAGAGGTATTATTTTCGCTATTGGTGTGACTAGTCCTGATGTCGATTCCAATCAAGTTTGACTCCATATAACTAATAAATAATGTATGCTGGAGTAGCTCAGTTGGTTAGAGCGTGTGGCTGTTAACCACAAGGTCGAAGGTTCAAACCCTTCCTCTAGCGTTCCTTCTTCCAAAACATACTAGTCTTTAATAAGTAGTGTCTCTAAGAACAAAAATAAAAATTGATGGGTAACATAATAAGCTAAATGTAATCTTACTTAAAATGCCTTACCCCATCTGGATTTTAAGTAACGTGTTGTAAACATCCTTAAATAATTGAAGTTCTTTACTTTGATGAATTTAATCTTAAGAAACATCAAATGATGAATGCATCACTGAAACTATGAATCTAACTAACAAAATTTTGAACATCTTCACAAATATAAAACACAAAAAAAGGAACAACAGTAAATGTAGTGATGAAACCATCCAACCTAAATAAGAAGGATGATTTTGCAACTAATTAGTGAAGGAACCGATTACTTCTGCCAATTGATGATATGAAAAGACTTTCTTTCACTTTCATCGGAATTAATGTGCTTCAAAAGTCATCCAAACAGTCTTAAAACCCAATATAAAAGATTAGATTATATGCGTTAGTATCTAAAGGTATACTTCATTAAATGAATGGTATTAAATGAAAGACAGAATTCCAATTTACGTCTCCCATCAAGGGTACGTTACTCTTGAGCCATTAATTCGTAAAAATAACTTTTAACTATCACTAGGGAATTTGGTTTAAGAGGTATTATTTTCGCTATTGGTGTGACTAGTCCTGATGTCGATTCCAATCAAGTTTGACTCCATATAACTAATAAATAATGTATGCTGGAGTAGCTCAGTTGGTTAGAGCGTGTGGCTGTTAACCACAAGGTCGAAGGTTCAAACCCTTCCTCTAGCGTTTGTTAATTTAGAATTCCTTCTTCCAAAACATACTAGTCTTTAATAAGTAGTGTCTCTAAGAACAAAAATAAAAATTGATGGGTAACATAATAAGCTAAATGTAATCTTACTTAAAATGCCTTACCCCATCTGGATTTTAAGTAACGTGTTGTAAACATCCTTAAATAATTGGAGTTCTTTACTTTGATGAATATAATCTTAAGAAACATCAAATGATGAATGCATCACTGAAACTATGAATCTAACTAACAACATTTTGATGAAACCATCCAACCTAAATAAGAAGGATGATTTTGCAACTAATTAGTGAAGGAATCGATTACTTCTGCCAATTGATAATATGAAAAGACTTTCTTTCACTTTCATCGGAATTAATGTGCTTCAAAAGTCATCCAAACAGTCTTAAAACCCAATATAAAAGATTAGATTATATGCGTTAGTATCTAAAGGTATACTTCATTAAATGAATGGTATTAAATGAAAGACCGAATTCCAATTTACGTCTCCCATCAAGGGTACGTTACTCTTGAGCCATTAATTCGTAAAAATAACTTTTAACTATCACTAGGAATTTGGTTTAAGAGGTATTATTTTCGCTATTGGTGTGACTAGTCCTGATGTCGATTCCAATCAAGTTTGACTCCATATAACTAATAAATAATGTATGCTGGAGTAGCTCAGTTGGTTAGAGCGTGTGGCTGTTAACCACAAGGTCGAAGGTTCAAACCCTTCCTCTAGCGTTTGTTAATTTAGAATTCCTTCTTCCAAAACATACTAGTCTTTAATAAGTAGTGTCTCTAAGAACAAAAATAAAAATTGATGGGTAACATAATAAGCTAAATGTAATCTTACTTAAAATGCCTTACCCTATCTGGATTTTAAGTAACGTGTTGTAAACATCCTTAAATAATTTAAGTTCTTTACTTTGATGAATCTAATCTTAAGAAACATCAAATGATGAATGCATCACTGAAACTATGAATCTAACTAACAAAATTTTGAACATCTTCACAAATATAAAACACAAAAAAAGGAACAACAGTAAATGTAGTGATGAAACCATCCAACCTAAATAAGAAGGATGATTTTGCAACTAATTAGTGAAGGAACCGATTACTTCTGCCAATTGATGATATGAAAAGACTTTCTTTCACTTTCATCGGAATTAATGTGCTTCAAAAGTCATCCAAACAGTCTTAAAACCCAATATAAAAGATTAGATTATATGCGTTAGTATCTAAAGGTATACTTCATTAAATGAATGGTATTAAATGAAAGACAGAATTCCAATTTACGTCTCCCATCAAGGTTACGTTACCTTGAGCCATTAATTCGTAAAAATAACTTTTAACTATCACTAGGGAATTTGGTTTAAGAGGTATTATTTTCGCTATTGGTGTGACTAGTCCTGATGTCGATTCCAATCAAGTTTGACTCCATATAACTAATAAATAATGTATGCTGGAGTAGCTCAGTTGGTTAGAGCGTGTGGCTGTTAACCACAAGGTCGAAGGTTCAAACCCTTCCTCTAGCGTTTGTTAATTTAGAATTCCTTCTTCCAAAACATACTAGTCTTTAATAAGTAGTGTCTCTAAGAACAAAAATAAAAATTGATGGGTAACATAATAAGCTAAATGTAATCTTACTTAAAATGCCTTACCCCATCTGGATTTTAAGTAACGTGTTGTAAACATCCTTAAATAATTGGAGTTCTTTACTTTGATGAATATAATCTTAAGAAACATCAAATGATGAATGCATCACTGAAACTATGAATCTAACTAAGAAAATTTTGATGAAACCATCCAACCTAGTGATGAAACCATCCAACCTAAATAAGAAGGATGATTTTGCAACTAATTAGTGAAGGAACCGATTACTTCTGCCAATTGATGATATGAAAAGACTTTCTTTCACTTTCATCGGAATTAATGTGCTTCAAAAGTCATCCAAACAGTCTTAAAACCCAATATAAAAGATTAGATTATATGCGTTAGTATCTAAAGGTATACTTCATTAAATGAATGGTATTAAATGAAAGACAGAATTCCAATTTACGTCTCCCATCAAGGGTACGTTACTCTTGAGCCATTAATTCGTAAAAATAACTTTTAACTATCACTAGGGAATTTGGTTTAAGAGGTATTATTTTCGCTATTGGTGTGACTAGTCCTGATGTCGATTCCAATCAAGTTTGACTCCATATAACTAATAAATAATGTATGCTGGAGTAGCTCAGTTGGTTAGAGCGTGTGGCTGTTAACCACAAGGTCGAAGGTTCAAACCCTTCCTCTAGCGTTTGTTAATTTAGAATTCCTTCTTCCAAAACATACTAGTCTTTAATAAGTAGTGTCTCTAAGAACAAAAATAAAAATTGATGGGTAACATAATAAGCTAAATGTAATCTTACTTAAAATGCCTTACCCCATCTGGATTTTAAGTAACGTGTTGTAAACATCCTTAAATAATTGGAGTTCTTTACTTTGATGAATATAATCTTAAGAAACATCAAATGATGAATGCATCACTGAAACTATGAATCTAACTAAGAAAATTTTGATGAAACCATCCAACCTAGTGATGAAACCATCCAACCTAAATAAGAAGGATGATTTTGCAACTAATTAGTGAAGGAACCGATTACTTCTGCCAATTGATGATATGAAAAGACTTTCTTTCACTTTCATCGGAATTAATGTGCTTCAAAAGTCATCCAAACAGTCTTAAAACCCAATATAAAAGATTAGATTATATGCGTTAGTATCTAAAGGTATACTTCATTAAATGAATGGTATTAAATGAAAGACAGAATTCCAATTTACGTCTCCCATCAAGGGTACGTTACTCTTGAGCCATTAATTCGTAAAAATAACTTTTAACTATCACTAGGGAATTTGGTTTAAGAGGTATTATTTTCGCTATTGGTGTGACTAGTCCTGATGTCGATTCCAATCAAGTTTGACTCCATATAACTAATAAATAATGTATGCTGGAGTAGCTCAGTTGGTTAGAGCGTGTGGCTGTTAACCACAAGGTCGAAGGTTCAAACCCTTCCTCTAGCGTTTGTTAATTTAGAATTCCTTCTTCCAAAACATACTAGTCTTTAATAAGTAGTGTCTCTAAGAACAAAAATAAAAATTGATGGGTAACATAATAAGCTAAATGTAATCTTACTTAAAATGCCTTACCCTATCTGGATTTTAAGTAACGTGTTGTAAACATCCTTAAATAATTGAAGTTCTTTACTTTGATGAATCTAATCTTAAGAAACATCAAATGATGAATGCATCACTGAAACTATGAATCTAACTAACAAAATTTTGAACATCTTCACAAATATAAAACACAAAAAAAGGAACAACAGTAAATGTAGTGATGAAACCATCCAACCTAAATAAGAAGGATGATTTTGCAACTAATTAGTGAAGGAACCGATTACTTCTGCCAATTGATGATATGAAAAGACTTTCTTTCACTTTCATCGGAATTAATGTGCTTCAAAAGTCATCCAAACAGTCTTAAAACCCAATATAAAAGATTAGATTATATGCGTTAGTATCTAAAGGTATACTTCATTAAATGAATGGTATTAAATGAAAGACAGAATTCCAATTTACGTCTCCCATCAAGGGTACGTTACTCTTGAGCCATTAATTCGTAAAAATAACTTTTAACTATCACTAGGGAATTTGGTTTAAGAGGTATTATTTTCGCTATTGGTGTGACTAGTCCTGATGTCGATTCCAATCAAGTTTGACTCCATATAACTAATAAATAATGTATGCTGGAGTAGCTCAGTTGGTTAGAGCGTGTGGCTGTTAACCACAAGGTCGAAGGTTCAAACCCTTCCTCTAGCGTTTGTTAATTTAGAATTCCTTCTTCCAAAACATACTAGTCTTTAATAAGTAGTGTCTCTAAGAACAAAAATAAAAATTGATGGGTAACATAATAAGCTAAATGTAATCTTACTTAAAATGCCTTACCCCATCTGGATTTTAAGTAACGTGTTGTAAACATCCTTAAATAATTGAAGTTCTTTACTTTGATGAATTTAATCTTAAGAAACATCAAATGATGAATGCATCACTGAAACTATGAATCTAACTAACAAAATTTTGAACATCTTCACAAATATAAAACACAAAAAAAGGAACAACAGTAAATGTAGTGATGAAACCATCCAACCTAAATAAGAAGGATGATTTTGCAACTAATTAGTGAAGGAACCGATTACTTCTGCCAATTGATGATATGAAAAGACTTTCTTTCACTTTCATCGGAATTAATGTGCTTCAAAAGTCATCCAAACAGTCTTAAAACCAAATATAAAAGATTAGATTATATGCGTTAGTATCTAAAGGTATACTTCATTAAATGAATGGTATTAAATGAAAGACAGAATTCCAATTTACGTCTCCCATCAAGGGTACGTTACTCTTGAGCCATTAATTCGTAAAAATAACTTTTAACTATCACTAGGAATTTGGTTTAAGAGGTATTATTTTCGCTATTGGTGTGACTAGTCCTGATGTCGATTCCAATCAAGTTTGACTCCATATAACTAATAAATAATGTATGCTGGAGTAGCTCAGTTGGTTAGAGCGTGTGGCTGTTAACCACAAGGTCGAAGGTTCAAACCCTTCCTCTAGCGTTTGTTAATTTAGAATTCCTTCTTCCAAAACATACTAGTCTTTAATAAGTAGTGTCTCTAAGAACAAAAATAAAAATTGATGGGTAACATAATAAGCTAAATGTAATCTTACTTAAAATGCCTTACCCCATCTGGATTTTAAGTAACGTGTTGTAAACATCCTTAAATAATTGAAGTTCTTTACTTTGATGAATTTAATCTTAAGAAACATCAAATGATGAATGCATCACTGAAACTATGAATCTAACTAACAAAATTTTGAACATCTTCACAAATATAAAACACAAAAAAAGGAACAACAGTAAATGTAGTGATGAAACCATCCAACCTAAATAAGAAGGATGATTTTGCAACTAATTAGTGAAGGAACCGATTACTTCTGCAATTGATGATATGAAAAGACTTTCTTTCACTTTCATCGGAATTAATGTGCTTCAAAAGTCATCCAAACAGTCTTAAAACCCAATATAAAAGATTAGATTATATGCGTTAGTATCTAAAGGTATACTTCATTAAATGAATGGTATTAAATGAAAGACAGAATTCCAATTTACGTCTCCCATCAAGGGTACGTTACTCTTGAGCCATTAATTCGTAAAAATAACTTTTAACTATCACTAGGGAATTTGGTTTAAGAGGTATTATTTTCGCTATTGGTGTGACTAGTCCTGATGTCGATTCCAATCAAGTTTGACTCCATATAACTAATAAATAATTTATGCTGGAGTAGCTCAGTTGGTTAGAGCGTGTGGCTGTTAACCACAAGGTCGAAGGTTCAAACCCTTCCTCTAGCGTTTGTTAATTTAGAATTCCTTCTTCCAAAACATACTAGTCTTTAATAAGTAGTGTCTCTAAGAACAAAAATAAAAATTGATGGGTAACATAATAAGCTAAATGTAATCTTACTTAAAATGCCTTACCCCATCTGGATTTTAAGTAACGTGTTGTAAACATCCTTAAATAATTGAGTTCTTTACTTTGATGAATATAATCTTAAGAAACATCAAATGATGAATGCATCACTGAAACTATGAATCTAACTAACAACATTTTGATGAAACCATCCAACCTAAATAAGAAGGATGATTTTGCAACTAATTAGTGAAGGAATCGATTACTTCTGCCAATTGATAATATGAAAAGACTTTCTTTCACTTTCATCGGAATTAATGTGCTTCAAAAGTCATCCAAACAGTCTTAAAACCCAATATAAAAGATTAGATTATATGCGTTAGTATCTAAAGGTATACTTCATTAAATGAATGGTATTAAATGAAAGACAGAATTCCAATTTACGTCTCCCATCAAGGGTACGTTACTCTTGAGCCATTAATTCGTAAAAATAACTTTTAACTATCACTAGGAATTTGGTTTAAGAGGTATTATTTTCGCTATTGGTGTGACTAGTCCTGATGTCGATTCCAATCAAGTTTGACTCCATATAACTAATAAATAATGTATGCTGGAGTAGCTCAGTTGGTTAGAGCGTGTGGCTGTTAACCACAAGGTCGAAGGTTCAAACCCTTCCTCTAGCGTTTGTTAATTTAGAATTCCTTCTTCCAAAACATACTAGTCTTTAATAAGTAGTGTCTCTAAGAACAAAAATAAAAATTGATGGGTAACATAATAAGCTAAATGTAATCTTACTTAAAATGCCTTACCCTATCTGGATTTTAAGTAACGTGTTGTAAACATCCTTAAATAATTGAAGTTCTTTACTTTGATGAATCTAATCTTAAGAAACATCAAATGATGAATGCATCACTGAAACTATGAATCTAACTAACAAAATTTTGAACATCTTCACAAATATAAAACACAAAAAAAGGAACAACAGTAAATGTAGTGATGAAACCATCCAACCTAAATAAGAAGGATGATTTTGCAACTAATTAGTGAAGGAACCGATTACTTCTGCCAATTGATGATATGAAAAGACTTTCTTTCACTTTCATCGGAATTAATGTGCTTCAAAAGTCATCCAAACAGTCTTAAAACCCAATATAAAAGATTAGATTATATGCGTTAGTATCTAAAGGTATACTTCATTAAATGAATGGTATTAAATGAAAGACAGAATTCCAATTTACGTCTCCCATCAAGGGTACGTTACCCTTGAGCCATTAATTCGTAAAAATAACTTTTAACTATCACTAGGGAATTTGGTTTAAGAGGTATTATTTTCGCTATTGGTGTGACTAGTCCTGATGTCGATTCCAATCAAGTTTGACTCCATATAACTAATAAATAATGTATGCTGGAGTAGCTCAGTTGGTTAGAGCGTGTGGCTGTTAACCACAAGGTCGAAGGTTCAAACCCTTCCTCTAGCGTTTGTTAATTTAGAATTCCTTCTTCCAAAACATACTAGTCTTTAATAAGTAGTGTCTCTAAGAACAAAAATAAAAATTGATGGGTAACATAATAAGCTAAATGTAATCTTACTTAAAATGCCTTACCCCATCTGGATTTTAAGTAACGTGTTGTAAACATCCTTAAATAATTGGAGTTCTTTACTTTGATGAATATAATCTTAAGAAACATCAAATGATGAATGCATCACTGAAACTATGAATCTAACTAACAAAATTTGATGAAACCATTAGTGATGAAACCATCCAACCTAAATAAGAAGGATGATTTTGCAACTAATTAGTGAAGGAACCGATTACTTCTGCCAATTGATAATATGAAAAGACTTTCTTTCACTTTCATCGGAATTAATGTGCTTCAAAAGTCATCCAAACAGTCTTAAAACCCAATATAAAAGATTAGATTATATGCGTTAGTATCTAAAGGTATACTTCATTAAATGAATGGTATTAAATGAAAGACAGAATTCCAATTTACGTCTCCCATCAAGGGTACGTTACTCTTGAGCCATTAATTCGTAAAAATAACTTTTAACTATCACTAGGGAATTTGGTTTAAGAGGTATTATTTTCGCTATTGGTGTGACTAGTCCTGATGTCGATTCCAATCAAGTTTGACTCCATATAACTAATAAATAATGTATGCTGGAGTAGCTCAGTTGGTTAGAGCGTGTGGCTGTTAACCACAAGGTCGAAGGTTCAAACCCTTCCTCTAGCGTTTGTTAATTTAGAATTCCTTCTTCCAAAACATACTAGTCTTTAATAAGTAGTGTCTCTAAGAACAAAAATAAAAATTGATGGGTAACATAATAAGCTAAATGTAATCTTACTTAAAATGCCTTACCCCATCTGGATTTTAAGTAACGTGTTGTAAACATCCTTAAATAATTGAAGTTCTTTACTTTGATGAATCTAATCTTAAG
>JAPTYO010000003.1:12500-20000 GCA_036873135.1 Clarkia xantiana subsp. parviflora | reverse complement strand
TTAACTATCACTAGGGAATTTGGTTTAAGAGGTATTATTTTCGCTATTGGTGTGACTAGTCCTGATGTCGATTCCAATCAAGTTTGACTCCATATAACTAATAAATAATGTATGCTGGAGTAGCTCAGTTGGTTAGAGCGTGTGGCTGTTAACCACAAGGTCGAAGGTTCAAACCCTTCCTCTAGCGTTTGTTAATTTAGAATTCCTTCTTCCAAAACATACTAGTCTTTAATAAGTAGTGTCTCTAAGAACAAAAATAAAAATTGATGGGTAACATAATAAGCTAAATGCCTTACCCCATCTGGATTTTAAGTAACGTGTTGTAAACATCCTTAAATAATTGAAGTTATGAATCTAATCTTAAGAAACATCAAATGATGAATGCATCACTGAAACTATGAATCTAACTAACAAAATTTGAACATCTTCACAAATATAAGACACAAAAAAGGAACAACAATAAATGTAGTGATGAAACCATCCAACCTAAATAAGAAGGATGATTTTGCAACTAATTAGTGAAGGAACCGATTACTTCTGCCAATTGATGATATGAAAAGACTTTCTTTCACTTTCATCGGAATTAATGTGCTTCAAAAGTCATCCAAACAGTCTTAAAACCCAATATAAAAGATTAGATTATATGCGTTAGTATCTAAAGGTATACTTCATTAAATGAATGGTATTAAATGAAAGACAGAATTCCAATTTACGTCTCCCATCAAGGGTACGTTCCTCTTGAGCCATTAATTCGTAAAAATAACTTTTAACTATCACTGGGAATTTGGTTTAAGAGGTATTATTTTCGCTATTGGTGTGACTAGTCCTGATGTCGATTCCAATCAAGTTTGACTCCATATAACAAATAAATATGTATGCTGGAGTAGCTCAGTTGGTTAGCGTGTGGCTGTTAACCACAAGGTCGAAGGTTCAAACCCTTCCTCTAGCGTTTGTTAATTTAGAATTCCTTCTTCCAATTATTATTATGTAATAGGTCACCGTAGACAAGTACATGAAGGTATATTAATTCTTTGATAAACGTTATTAAAACTCAAGTGCCTTGGGAATATTTAATTTAAGTGTAAGGTTGTAAGTGATCCAAAACATACTAGTCTTTAATAAGTTGTCACTGAATGAAATCAATCTTAAGAAAAATCAAATGATGAATGCATCAATGAAACTATGAATCTAACTAACAAAATTTTGACATCTTCACAAATATAAAACACAAAAAAAGGAACAACAATAAATGTAGTGATGAAACCATCCAACCTAAATAAGAAGGATGATTTTGCAACTAATTAGTGAAGGAACCGATTACTTCTGCCAATTGATAATATGAAAAGACTTTCTTTCACTTTCATCGGAATTAATGTGCTTCAAAAGTCATCCAAACAGTCTTAAAACCCAATATAAAAGATTAGATTATATGCGTTAGTATCTAAAGGTATACTTCATTAAATGAATGGTATTAAATGAAAGACAGAATTCCAATTTACGTCTCCCATCAAGGGTACGTTACTCTTGAGCCATTAATTCGTAAAAATAACTTTTAACTATCACTAGGGAATTTGGTTTAAGAGGTATTATTTTCGCTATTGGTGTGACTAGTCCTGATGTCGATTCCAATCAAGTTTGACTCCATATAACTAATAAATATTGTATGCTGGAGTAGCTCAGTTGGTTAGAGCGTGTGGCTGTTAACCACAAGGTCGAAGTTCAAACCCTTCCTCTAGCGTTTGTTAATTTAGAATTCCTTCTTCCAAAACATACTAGTCTTTAATAAGTAGTGTCTCTAAGAACAAAAATAAAAATTGATGGGTAACATAATAAGCTAAATGTAATCTTACTTAAAATGCCTTACCCTATCTGGATTTTAAGTAACGTGTTGTAAACATCCTTAAATAATTGAAGTTCTTTACTTGATGAATCTAATCTTAAGAAACATCAAATGATGAATGCATCACTGAAACTATGAATCTAACTAACAAAATTTTGAACATCTTCACAAATATAAAACACAAAAAAGGAACAACAATAAATGTAGTGATGAAACCATCAACCTAAATAAGAAGGATGATTTTGCAACTAATTAGTGAAGGAACCGATTACTTCTGCCAATTGATGATATGAAAAGACTTTCTTTCACTTTCATCGGAATTAATGTGCTTCAAAAGTCATCCAAACAGTCTTAAAACCCAATATAAAAGATTAGATTATATGCGTTAGTATCTAAAGGTATACTTCATTAAATGAATGGTATTAAATGAAAGACAGAATTCCAATTTACGTCTCCCATCAAGGGTACGTTACTCTTGAGCCATTAATTCGTAAAAATAACTTTTAACTATCACTAGGGAATTTGGTTTAAGAGGTATTATTTTCGCTATTGGTGTGACTAGTCCTGATGTCGATTCCAATCAAGTTTGACTCCATATAACTAATAAATATTGTATGCTGGAGTAGCTCAGTTGGTTAGAGCGTGTGGCTGTTAACCACAAGGTCGAAGGTTCAAACCCTTCCTCTAGCGTTTGTTAATTTAGAATTCCTTCTTCCAAAACATACTAGTCTTTAATAAGTAGTGTCTCTAAGAACAAAAATAAAAATTGATGGGTAACATAATAAGCTAAATGTAATCTTACTTAAAATGCCTTACCCTATCTGGATTTTAAGTAACGTGTTGTAAACATCCTTAAATAATTGAAGTTCTTTACTTTGATGAATCTAATCTTAAGAAACATCAAATGATGAATGCATCACTGAAACTATGAATCTAACTAACAAAATTTTGAACATCTTCACAAATATAAAACACAAAAAAAGGAACAACAGTAAATGTAGTGATGAAACCATCCAACCTAAATAAGAAGGATGATTTTGCAACTAATTAGTGAAGGAACCGATTACTTCTGCCAATTGATAATATGAAAAGACTTTCTTTCACTTTCATCGGAATTAATGTGCTTCAAAAGTCATCCAAACAGTCTTAAAACCCAATATAAAAGATTAGATTATATGCGTTAGTATCTAAAGGTATACTTCATTAAATGAATGGTATTAAATGAAAGACAGAATTCCAATTTACGTCTCCCATCAAGGGTACGTTACTCTTGAGCCATTAATTCGTAAAAATAACTTTTAACTATCACTAGGGAATTTGGTTTAAGAGGTATTATTTTCGCTATTGGTGTGACTAGTCCTGATGTCGATTCCAATCAAGTTTGACTCCATATAACTAATAAATATTGTATGCTGGAGTAGCTCAGTTGGTTAGAGCGTGTGGCTGTTAACCACAAGGTCGAAGGTTCAAACCCTTCCTCTAGCGTTTGTTAATTTAGAATTCCTTCTTCCAAAACATACTAGTCTTTAATAAGTAGTGTCTCTAAGAACAAAAATAAAAATTGATGGGTAACATAATAAGCTAAATGTAATCTTACTTAAAATGCCTTACCCCATCTGGATTTTAAGTAACGTGTTGTAAACATCCTTAAATAATTGAAGTTCTTTACTTGGATGAATCTAATCTTAAGAAACATCAAATGATGAATGCATCACTCAAACTATGAATCTAACTAACAAAATTTTGAACATCTTCACAAATATAAGACACAAAAAGGAACAGGAACTCGGAAAATAGCCCCTAACTTCGAGAAGGGTGCCTCCTCACAAAGGGGGTCGAGACCAGGCCCGGGCGACTGTTTACCAAAAACACAGGTCTCAAAGTCGTAAGACCATGTATGGGGGCGAAGTGCCCATGCCGGAAGGTCAAGAAGTTGGTGACCTGATGACAAGCCGGCGACCGAAGCCCGGTGACGGCCGTAACTATAACGGTCTAAGGTAGCGAAATTCCTTGTCGGGTAAGTTCCGACCCGCACAATAAATGTAGTGATGAAAGCATCAAACATAAATAAGAAGGATGATTTGCAACTAATTAGTGAAGGAACCGATTACTTCTGCAATTGATGATATGAAAAGACTTTCTTTCAATTTCATCGGAATTAATGTGCTTCAAAAGTCATCCAAACAGTCTTAAAACCCAATATAAAAGATTAGATTATATGCGTTAGTATAAAAGGTATACTTCATTAAATGAATGGTATTAAATGAAAGCTAGAATTCCAATTTACGTCTCTCATCAAGGGTACGTTACTCTTGAGCCATTAATTCGTAAAAATAACTTTTAACTATCATTAGGGAATTTGGTTTAAGAGGTATTATTTTCGCTATTGGTGTGACTAGTCCTGATGTCGATTCCAATCAAGTTTGACTCCATATAACTAATAAATAATGTATGCTGGAGTAGCTCAGTTGGTTAGAGCGTGTGGCTGTTAACCACAAGGTCGAAGGTTCAAACCCTTCCTCTAGCGTTTGTTAATTTAGAATCCCTTCTTCCAAAACATACTAGTGTTTAATAAGTAGTGTCTCTAAGAACAAAAATAAAAATTGATGGGTAACATAATAAGCTAAATGTAATCTTACTTAAAATGCCTTACCCTATCTGGATTTTAAGTAACGTGTTGTAAACATCCTTAAATAATTGAAGTTCTTTACTTTGATGAATCTAATCTTAAGAAACATCAAATGATGAATGCATCACTGAAACTATGAATCTAACTAACAAAATTTTGAACATCTTCACAAATATAAAACACAAAAAAAGGACAACAGTAAATGTAGTGATGAAACCATCCAACCTAAATAAGAAGGATGATTTTGCAACTAATTAGTGAAGGAACCGATTACTTCTACCAGTTGATAATATGAAAAGACTTTCTTTCACTTTCATCGGAATTAATGTGCTTCAAAAGTCATCCAAACAGTCTTAAAACCCAATATAAAAGATTAGATTATATGCGTTAGTATCTAAAGGTATACTTCATTAAATGAATGGTATTAAATGAAAGACAGAATTCCATTTACGTCTCCCATCAAGGGTACGTTACTCTTGAGCCATTAATTCGTAAAAATAACTTTTAACTATCACTAGGGAATTTGGTTTAAGAGGTATTATTTTCGCTATTGGTGTGACTAGTCTTGATGTCGATTCCAATCAAGTTTGACTCCATATAACTAATAAATATGTATGCTGGAGTAGCTCAGTTGGTTAGAGCGTGTGGCTGTTAACCACAAGGTGAAGGTTCAAACCCTTCCTCTAGCGTTTGTTAATTTAGAATTCCTTCTTCCAAAACATACTAGTCTTTAATAAGTAGTGTCTCTAAGAACAAAAATAAAAATTGATGGGTAACATAATAAGCTAAATGTATCTTACTTAAAATGCCTTACCCCATCTGGATTTTAAGTAACGTGTTGTAAACATCCTTAAATAATTGAAGTTCTTTACTTTGATGAATCTAATCTTAAGACACATCAAATGATGAATGCATCACTGAAACTATGAATCTAACTAACAAAATTTTGAACATCTTCACAAATATAAAACACAAAAAAAGGAACAACAGTAAATGTAGTGATGAAACCATCCAACCTAAATAAGAAGGATGATTTTGCAACTAATTAGTGAAGGAACCGATTACTTCTGCCAATTGATAATATGAAAAGACTTTCTTTCACTTTCATCGGAATTAATGTGCTTCAAAAGTCATCCAAACAGTCTTAAAACCCAATATAAAAGATTAGATTATATGCGTTAGTATCTAAAGGTATACTTCATTAAATGAATGGTATTAAATGAAAGACAGAATTCCAATTTACGTCTCCCATCAAGGGTACGTTACTCTTGAGCCATTAATTCGTAAAAATAACTTTTAACTATCACTAGGGAATTTGGTTTAAGAGGTATTATTTTCGCTATTGGTGTGACTAGTCTGATGTCGATTCCAATCAAGTTTGACTCCATATAACTAATAAATATTGTATGCTGGAGTAGCTCAGTTGGTTAGAGCGTGTGGCTGTTAACCACAAGGTCGAAGGTTCAAACCCTTCCTCTAGCGTTTGTTAATTTAGAATTCCTTCTTCCAAAACATACTAGTCTTTAATAAGTAGTGTCTCTAAGAACAAAAATAAAAATTGATGGGTAACATAATAAGCTAAATGTATCTTACTTAAAATGCCTTACCCCATCTGGATTTTAAGTAACGTGTTGTAAACATCCTTAAATAATTGAAGTTCTTTACTTTGATGAATCTAATCTTAAGAAACATCAAATGATGAATGCATCACTGAAACTATGAATCTAACTAACAAAATTTTGAACATCTTCACAAATATAAAACACAAAAAAAGGAACAACAGTAAATGTAGTGATGAAACCATCCAACCTAAATAAGAAGGATGATTTTGCAACTAATTAGTGAAGGAACCGATTACTTCTGCCAATTGATGATATGAAAAGACTTTCTTTCACTTTCATCGGAATTAATGTGCTTCAAAAGTCATCCAAACAGTCTTAAAACCCAATATAAAAGATTAGATTATATGCGTTAGTATCTAAAGGTATACTTCATTAAATGAATGGTATTAAATGAAAGACAGAATTCCAATTTACGTCTCCCATCAAGGGTACGTTACTCTTGAGCCATTAATTCGTAAAAATAACTTTTAACTATCACTAGGGAATTTGGTTTAAGAGGTATTATTTTCGCTATTGGTGTGACTAGTCTTGATGTCGATTCCAATCAAGTTTGACTCCATATAACTAAAAATATTGTATGCTGGAGTAGCTCAGTTGGTTAGAGCGTGTGGCTGTTAACCACAAGGTTGAAGGTTCAAACCCTTCCTCTAGCGTTTGTTAATTTAGAATTCCTTCTTCCAAAACATACTAGTCTTTAATAAGTAGTGTCTCTAAGAACAAAAATAAAAATTGATGGGTAACATAATAAGCTAAATGTATCTTACTTAAAATGCCTTACCCCATCTGGATTTTAAGTAACGTGTTGTAAACATCCTTAAATAATTGAAGTTCTTTACTTTGATGAATCTAATCTTAAGAAACATCAAATGATGAATGCATCACTGAAACTATGAATCTAACTAACAAAATTTTGAACATCTTCACAAATATAAAACACAAAAAAAGGAACAACAGTAAATGTAGTGATGAAACCATCCAACCTAAATAAGAAGGATGATTTTGCAACTAATTAGTGAAGGAACCGATTACTTCTGCCAATTGATAATATGAAAAGACTTTCTTTCACTTTCATCGGAATTAATGTGCTTCAAAAGTCATCCAAACAGTCTTAAAACCCAATATAAAAGATTAGATTATATGCGTTAGTATCTAAAGGTATACTTCATTAAATGAATGGTATTAAATGAAAGACAGAATTCCAATTTACGTCTCCCATCAAGGGTACGTTACTCTTGAGCCATTAATTCGTAAAAATAACTTTTAACTATCACTAGGGAATTTGGTTTAAGAGGTATTATTTTCGCTATTGGTGTGACTAGTCCTGATGTCGATTCCAATCAAGTTTGACTCCATATAACTAATAAATATTGTATGCTGGAGTAGCTCAGTTGGTTAGAGCGTGTGGCTGT
>JAPTYO010000003.1:0-7500 GCA_036873135.1 Clarkia xantiana subsp. parviflora | reverse complement strand
AACATCTTCACAAATATAAAACACAAAAAAAGGAACAACAGTAAATGTAGTGATGAAACCATCAAACCTAAATAAGAAGGATGATTTTGCAACTAATTAGTGAAGGAACCGATTACTTCTGCCAATTGATGATATGAAAAGACTTTCTTTCACTTTCATCGGAATTAATGTGCTTCAAAAGTCATCCAAACAGTCTTAAAACCCAATATAAAAGATTAGATTATATGCGTTAGTATCTAAAGGTATACTTCATTAAATGAATGGTATTAAATGAAAGACAGAATTCCAATTTACGTCTCCCATCAAGGGTACGTTACTCTTGAGCCATTAATTCGTAAAAATAACTTTTAACTATCACTAGGGAATTTGGTTTAAGAGGTATTATTTTCGCTATTGGTGTGACTAGTCCTGATGTCGATTCCAATCAAGTTTGACTCCATATAACTAATAAATATTGTATGCTGGAGTAGCTCAGTTGGTTAGAGCGTGTGGCTGTTAACCACAAGGTCGAAGGTTCAAACCCTTCCTCTAGCGTTTGTTAATTTAGAATTCTTTCTTCCAAAACATACTAGTCTTTAATAAGTAGTGTCTCTAAGAACAAAAATAAAAATTGATGGGAACATAATAAGCTAAATGTAACTTACTTAAAATGCCTTCCCCTATGCATCACTGAAATATGAATCTAACTAACAAAATTTTGAACATCTTCACAAATATAAAACACAAAAAAGGAACAACAATAAATGTAGTGATGAAACCATCAAACCTAAATAAGAAGGATGATTTTGCAACTAATTAGTGAAGGAACCGATTACTTCTGCCAATTGATGATATGAAAAGACTTTCTTTCACTTTCATCGGAATTAATGTGCTTCAAAAGTCATCCAAACAGTCTTAAAACCCAATATAAAAGATTAGATTATATGCGTTAGTATCTAAAGGTATACTTCATTAATGAATGGTATTAAATGAAAGACAGAATTCCAATTTACGTCTCCCATCAAGGGTACGTACTCTTGAGCCATTAATTCGTAAAAATAACTTTTAACTATCACTAGGGAATTTGGTTTAAGAGGTATTATTTTCGCTATTGGTGTGACTAGTCCTGATGTCGATTCCAATCAAGTTTGACTCCATATAACTAATAAATAATGTATGCTGGAGTAGCTCAGTTGGTTAGAGCGTGTGGCTGTTAACCACAAGGTCGAAGGTTCAAACCCTTCCTCTAGCGTTTGTTAATTTAGAATTCCTTCTTCCAAAACATACTAGTTTAATAAGTAGTGTCTCTAAGAACAAAAATAAAAATTGATGGGTAACATAATAAGCTAAATGTAATCTTACTTAAAATGCCTTACCCCATCTGGATTTTAAGTAACGTGTTGTAAACATCCTTAAATAATTGAAGTTCTTTACTTTGATGAATCTAATCTTAAGAAACATCAAATGATGAATGCATCACTGAAACTATGAATCTAACTAACAAAATTTTGAACATCTTCACAATATAAAACACAAAAAAAGGAACAACAGTAAATGTAGTGATGAAACCATCCAACCTAAATAAGAAGGATGATTTTACAACTAATTAGTGAAGGAACCGATTACTTCTGCCAATTGATAATATGAAAAGACTTTCTTTCACTTTCATCGGAATTAATGTGCTTCAAAAGTCATCCAAACAGTCTTAAAACCAATATAAAAGATTAGATTATATGCGTTAGTATCTAAAGGTATACTTCATTAAATGAATGGTATTAAATGAAAGACAGAATTCCAATTTACGTCTCCCATCAAGGGTACGTTACTCTTGAGCCATTAATTCGTAAAAATAACTTTTAACTATCACTAGGGAATTTGGTTTAAGAGGTATTATTTTCGCTATTGGTGTGACTAGTCCTGATGTCGATTCCAATCAAGTTGACTCCATATAACTATAAATAATGTATGCTGGAGTAGCTCAGTTGGTTAGAGCGTGTGGCTGTTAACCACAAGGTCGAAGGTTCAATCCCTTCCTCTAGCGTTTGTTAATTAGAATTCCTTCTTCCAAAACATACTAGTCTTTAATAAGTAGTGTCTCTAAGAACAAAAATAAAATTGATGGGTAACATAATAAGCTAAATGTAATCTTACTTAAAATGCCTTACCCCATCTGGATTTTAAGTAACGTGTTGTAAACATCCTTAAATAATTAAAGTTCTTTACTTTGATGAATCTAATCTTAAGAAACATCAAATGATGAATGCATCACTGAAACTATGAATCTAACTACAAAATTTTGAACATCTTCACAAATATAAAACACAAAAAAAGGAACAACAGTAAATGTAGTGATGAAACCATCAAACCTAAATAAGAAGGATGATTTTGCAACTAATTAGTGAAGGAACCGATTACTTCTGCAATTGATGATATGAAAAGACTTTCTTTCACTTTCATCGAAATTAATGTGCTTCAAAAGTCATCCAAACAGTCTTAAACCCAATATAAAAGATTAGATTATATGCGTTAGTATCTAAAGGTATACTTCATTAAATGAATGGTATTAAATGAAAGACAGAATTCCAATTTACGTCTCCCATCAAGGGTACGTTACTCTTGAGCCATTAATTCGTAAAAATAACTTTTAACTATCACTAGGGAATTTGGTTTAAGAGGTATTATTTTCGCTATTGGTGTGACTAGTCCTGATGTCGATTCCAATCAAGTTTGACTCCATATAACTAATAAATATTGTATGCTGGAGTAGCTCAGTTGGTTAGAGCGTGTGGCTGTTAACCACAAGGTCGAAGGTTCAAACCCTTCCTCTAGCGTTTGTTAATTTAGAATTCCTTCTTCCAAAACATACTAGTCTTTAATAAGTAGTGTCTCTAAGAACAAAAATAAAAATTGATGGGTAACATAATAAGCTAAATGTAATCTTACTTAAAATGCCTTACCCCATCTGGATTTTAAGTAACGTGTTGTAAACATCCTTAAATAATTGAAGTTCTTTACTTTGATGAATCTAATCTTAAGAAACATCAAATGATGAATGCATCACTGAAACTATGAATCTAACTAACAAAATTTTGAACATCTTCACAAATATAAAACACAAAAAAAGGAACAACAGTAAATGTAGTGATGAAACCATCCAACCTAAATAAGAAGGATGATTTTGCAACTAATTAGTGAAGGAACCGATTACTTCTGCCAATTGATGATATGAAAAGACTTTCTTTCACTTTCATCGGAATTAATGTGCTTCAAAAGTCATCCAAACAGTCTTAAAACCCAATATAAAAGATTAGATTATATGCGTTAGTATCTAAAGGTATACTTCATTAAATGAATGGTATTAAATGAAAGACAGAATTCCAATTTACGTCTCCCATCAAGGGTACGTTACTCTTGAGCCATTAATTCGTAAAAATAACTTTTAACTATCACTAGGGAATTTGGTTTAAGAGGTATTATTTTCGCTATTGGTGTGACTAGTCCTGATGTCGATTCCAATCAAGTTTGACTCCATATAACTATTAAATAATGTATGCTGGAGTAGCTCAGTTGGTTAGAGCGTGTGGCTGTTAACCACAAGGTCGAAGGTTCAAACCCTTCCTCTAGCGTTTGTTAATTTAGAATTCCTTCTTCCAAAACATACTAGTCTTTAATAAGTAGTGTCTCTAAGAACAAAAATAAAATTGATGGGTAACATAATAAGCTAAATGTAATCTTACTTAAAATGCCTTACCCCATCTGGATTTAAGTAACGTGTTGTAAACATCCTTAAATAATTAAAGTTCTTTACTTGATGAATCTAATCTTAAGAAACATCAAATGATGAATGCATCACTGAAACTATGAATCTAACTAACAAAATTTTGAACATCTTCACAAATATAAAACACAAAAAAAGGAACAATAGTAAATGTAGTGATGAAACCATCCAACCTAAATAAGAAGGATGATTTTGCAACTAATTAGTGAAGGAACCGATTACTTCTGCAATTGATGATATGAAAAGACTTTCTTTCACTTTCATCGAATTAATGTGCTTCAAAAGTCATCCAAACAGTCTTAAACCCAATATAAAAGATTAGATTATATGCGTTAGTATCTAAAGGTATACTTAATTAAATGAATGGTATTAAATGAAAGACAGAATTCCAATTACGTCCCCATCAAGGGTACGTTACTCTGAGCCATTAATTCGTAAAAAATAACTTTTAACTATCACTAGGGAATTTGGTTTAAGAGGTATTATTTTCGCTATTGGTGTGACTAGTCCTGTTGTCGATTCCAATCAAGTTTGACTCCATATAACTAATAAATATGTATGCTGGAGTAGCTCAGTGGGTTAGAGCGTGTGGCTGTTAACCACAAGGTCGAAGGTTCAAACCATTCCTCTAGCGTTTGTTAATTTAGAATTCCTTCTTCCAAAACATACTAGTCTTTAATAAGTAGTGTCTCTAAGAACAAAAATAAAAATGATGGGTAACATAATAAGCTAAATGTAATCTTACTTAAAATGCCTTACCCCATCTGGATTTTAAGTAACGTGTTGTAAACATCCTTAAATATTGAAGTTCTTTACTTTGATGAATCTAATCTTAAGAAACATCAAATGATGAATGCATCACTGAAACTATGAATCTAACTAACAAAATTTTGAACATCTTCACAATATAAAACACAAAAAAGGAACAACAATAAATGTAGTGATGAAACCATCCAACCTAAATAAGAAGGATGATTTTGCAACTAATTAGTGAAGGAACCGATTACTTCTGCCAATTGATGATATGAAAAGACTTTCTTTCACTTTCATCGGAATTAATGTGCTTCAAAAGTCATCCAAACAGTCTTAAAACCCAATATAAAAGATTAGATTATATGCGTTAGTATATAAAGGTATACTTCATTAAATGAATGGTATTAAATGAAAGACAGAATTCCAATTTACGTCTCCCATCAAGGGTACGTTACTCTTGAGCCATTAATTCGTAAAAATAACTTTTAACTATCACTAGGGAATTTGGTTTAAGAGGTATTATTTTCGCTATTGGTGTGACTAGTCCTGATGTCGATTCCAATCAAGTTTGACTCCATATAACATAATAAATAATGTATGCTGAGTAGCTCAGTTGGGGAGCGTGTGGCTGTTAACCACAAGGTCGAAGGTTCAAACCCTTCCTCTAGCGTTTGTAATTTAGAATTCTTCTTCCAAAACATACTAGTCTTTAATAAGTAGTGTCTCTAAGAACAAAAATAAAAATTGATGGGTAACATAATAAGCTAAATGTAATCTTACTTAAAATGCCTTACCCCATCTGGATTTTAAGTAACGTGTTGTAAACATCCTTAAATAATTGAAGTTCTTTACTTTGATGAATCTAATCTTAAGAAACATCAAATGATGAATGCATCACTGAAACTATGAATCTAACTAACAAAATTTTGAACATCTTCACAAATATAAAACACAAAAAAAGGAACAACAGTAAATGTAGTGATGAAACCATCCAACCTAAATAAGAAGGATGATTTTGCAACTAATTAGTGAAGGAACCGATTACTTCTGCCAATTGATGATATGAAAAGACTTTCTTTCACTTTCATCGGAATTAATGTGCTTCAAAAGTCATCCAAACAGTCTTAAAACCCAATATAAAAGATTAGATTATATGCGTTAGTATCTAAAGGTATACTTCATTAAATGAATGGTATTAAATGAAAGACAGAATTCCAATTTACGTCTCCCATCAAGGGTACGTTACTCTGAGCATTAATTCGTAAAAATAACTTTTAACTATCACTAGGGAATTTGGTTTAAGAGGTATTATTTTCGCTATTGGTGTGACTAGTCCTGATGTCGATTCCAATCAAGTTTGACTCCATATAACTAATAAATAAGTATGCTGGAGTAGCTCAGTTGGTTAGAGCGTGTGGCTGTTAACCACAAGGTCGAATGTTCAAACCCTTCCCTAGCGTTTGTTAATTTAGAATTCCTTCTTCCAAAACATACTAGTCTTTAATAAGTAGTGTCTCTAAGAACAAAAATAAAAATTGATGGGTAACATAATAAGCTAAATGTAATCTTACTTAAAATGCCTTACCCCATCTGGATTTTAAGTAACGTGTTGTAAACATCCTTAAATAATAAAGTTCTTTACTTGATGAATCTAATCTTAAGAAACATCAAATGATGAATGCATCACTGAAACTATGAATCTAACTAACAAAATTTTGAACATCTTCACAAATATAAAACACAAAAAAAGGAACAACAGTAAATGTAGTGATGAAACCATCAAACCTAAATAAGAAGGATGATGATTTGCAACTAATTAGTGAAGGAAGCGATTACTTCTGCCAATTGATGATATGAAAAGACTTTCTTTCATTCATCGGAATTAATGTGCTTCAAAGTCATCCAAACAGTCTTAAACCCAATATAAAAGATTAGATATATGCGTTAGTATCTAAAAGGTATACTTTCATTAAATGAATGTATTAAATGAAAGACAGAATTCCAATTTACGTCTCCCATCAAGGGTCGTTACTACTTGAGCCCATTAATTCGTTAAAAATAACTTTTAACTATCATTAGGGAATTTGGTTAAGAGGTATTATTTCGCTATTGGTGTGACTAGTCCTGGATGTCGATTCCAATCAAGTTTTGAACTCCATATATAATAAATATGTATGCTGGAGTAGCTCAGTTTGTTAGAGCGTGTGGCTGTTAACCACAAGGTCGAAGGTTCAAACCCTTCTCTAGCGTTTGTTAATTTAGAATTCCTTCTTCCAAAACATACTAGTCTTAATAAGTAGTGTCTCTAAGAACAAAAATAAAAATTGATGGGTAACATAATAAGCTAAATGTAATCTTACTTAAAATGCCTTACCCATCTGGATTTTAAGTAACGTGTTGTAAACATCCTTAAATAATTGAAGTTCTTTACTTTGATGAATCTAATCTTAAGAAACATCAAATGATGAATGCATCACTGAAAATAGATCTAACTAACAAAATTTTGAACATCTTCACAATATATAAAACACAAAAAAGGAACAACAGTAAATGTAGTGATGAAACCATCCAACCTAAATAAGAAGGATGATTTTGCAAACTAATTAGTGAAGGAACCGATTACTTCTGCCAATTGATGATATGAAAAGACTTTCTTTCACTTTCATCGGAATTAATGTGCTTCAAAAGTCATCCAAACAGTCTAAAACCCAAATAAAAGATTAGATTATATGCGTTAGTATCTAAAGGTATACTTCATTAAATGAATGGTATTAAATGAAAGACAGAATTCCAATTTACGTCTCCCATCAAGGGTACGTTTACTCTTGAGCCATTAATTCGTAAAAATAACTTTTAACTATCACTAGGTTCAAACCCTTCCTCTAGCGTTTGTTAATTTAGAATTCCTTCTTCCAAAACATACTAGTCTTTAATAAGTAGTGTCTCTAAGAACAAAAATAAAAATTGATGGGTAACATAATAAGCTAAAT
>JAPTYO010000002.1:50836203-51422267 GCA_036873135.1 Clarkia xantiana subsp. parviflora | reverse complement strand
AAGTATGATCATATGTTTAGAATAAATGCGATAGCAACTGATTACATCCAATTCAGAGCTCCGAGAGTGTTTCCCTATGAATAAAAAGTGATTTTGAGACGAACTAAAAGGGATAAAGACTTTAGTATGATCATATGTTTTAGAATAAATGCGATAGAAACTGATTCATCCAATTCAGAGCTCGAGAGTGTTTCCTATGAATAAAAGTTGATTCTGAGACCGAACTAAAAAGGGATAAAGACTTTAGTATGATCATATGTTAGATTAAATGCGATAGCAACTGATTACATCCAATTCAGAGCTCCGAGAGTGTTTCCCTATGAATAAAAGTTGTTTCTGAGACCGAACTAAAAAGGGATAAAGACTTTAGTATGATCATATGTTTAGATTAAATGCGATAGCAACTGATTACATCCAATTCAGAGCTCCGAGAGTGTTGCCCTATGAATAAAAGTTGATTTTGAGACCAAACTTAAAAGGGATAAAGACTTTAGTATGATCATATGTTTAGAATAAATGCGATAGCAATGATTTCATCCAATTCAGAGCTCCGAGAGTGTTTCCCTATGAATAAAAGTTGATTCAGAGACCGAACTAAAAAGGGATAAAGACTTTAGTATGATCATATGTTTAGATAAATGCGATAGCAACTGATTACATCCAATTCAGAGCTCCGAGAGTGTTTCCCTATGAATAAAAATTGTTTCTGAGAACGAACTAAAAAGGGAAAAAGACTATAGTATGATCATATGTTTAGATTAAATGCGATAGCAACTGATTACATCCAATTCAGAGCTCCGAGTGTTGCCCTATGAATAAAAGTTGATTTGAGACCAAACTTAAAATGGATAAAGACTTTAGTATGATCATATGTTTAGAATAAATGCGATAGTAAGTGATTTCATCCAATTCAGAGCTCCGAGAGTGTTTCCCTATGAATAAAAGTTGTTTCTGAGACCGAACTAAAAAAGGGATAAAGACTTTAGTATGATCATATGTTTAGATTAAATGCGATAGCAACTGATTACATCCAATTCAGAGCTCCGGAGTGTTCCCTATGAATAAAAGTTGATTTTGAGACCAAACTTAAAAAGGATAAAGACTTTAGTATGATCATATGTTTAGAATAAATGCGATAAAAGTGATTTCATCCAATTCAGAGCTCCGAGATTGTTTCCCTATGAATAAAAGTTGCTTCTGAGACCGAACTAAAAATGGATAAAGACTTTAGTATGATCATATGTTTAGAATAAATGCGATAGCAACTGATTACATCCAATTTAGAGCTCCGAGAGTGTTCCCTATGAATAAAAGTTGTTTTGAGAACGAACTAAAAAGGGATAAAGACTTTAGTATGATCATATGTTTAGAATAAATGCGATAGCAACGATTACATCCAATTCAGAGCTCCGAGAGTGTTTCCCTATGAATAAAAGTTGTTTTGAGACCGAAACTAAAAGGGATAAAGTCTTTAGTATGATCATATGTTTAGAATAAATGCGATAGCAACTGATTACATCAAATTCAGAGCTCCGAGAGTGTTTTCCTATGAATAAAGTTGATTTGAGACCGAACTAAAAAGGGATAAAGACTTTAGTATGATCATATGTTTAGAATAAATGCGAGATAGCAACTGATTTCATCCAATTCAGAGCTCCGAGAGTGTTTCTCTATGAATAAAAGTTGTTTCTGAGAACGAACTAAAAAGGGATAAAGACTTTAGTATGATCATATGTTTAGATTAAATGCGATAGCAACTGATTACATCCAATTCAGAGCTCCGAGAGTGTTTCCCTATGAATAAAAGTTGATTTGAGACCAAACTAAAATGGATAAAGACTTTAGTATGATCATATGTTTAGAATAAATGCGATAGAAACTGATTTCATCCAATTCAGAGCTCGAGAGAGTGTTTCCCTATGAATAAAAGTTGTTTCTGAGACCGAACTAAAAAGGGATAAAGTCTTTAGTATGATCATATGTTTAGATTAAATGCGATGATAGCAACTGATTTACATCCAATTCAGAGCTCCGAGAGTGTTGCCCTATGAATAAAAGTTGATTTTTGAGACCAAACTTAAAAGGGATAAAGACTTTAGTATGATCATATGTTAGAATAAATGCGATAGAAACTGATTTCATCCAATTCAGAGCTCGAGAGTGTTTCCCTATGAATAAAAGTTGTTTGAGACCGAACTAAAAGGGATAAAGTATGATCATATGTTTAGATAAATGCGATAGCAACTGATTACATCCAATTCAGAGCTCCGAGAGTGTTGCCCTATGAAAAAAAGTGATTTTGAGACCAAACTTAAAAGGGATAAAGACTTTAGTATGATCATATGTTGAATAAATGCGATAGGAAGTGATTTCATCCAATTCAGAGCTCCGAGATGTTTCCCTATGAATAAAAGTTGCTCTGAGACCGAAATAAAAGGGATAAAGACTTTAGTATGATCATATGTTTAGAATAAATGCGATAGCAACTGATTACATCCAATTCAGAGCTCCGAGAGTGTTCCCTATGAATAAAAATTGTTTCTGAGACGAACTAAAAAGGGAAAAAGACTTTAGTATGATCATATGTTTAGATTAAATGCGATAGCAACTGATTACACAATTCAGAGCTCCGAGAGTGTTGCCCTATGAATAAAAGTTGATTTTGAGACCAAACTTAAAAGGGATAAAGACTTTAGTATGATCATATATATGTTTAGAATAAATGCGATAGTAAGTGATTTCATCCAATTCAGAGCTCCGAGAGTGTTTCCCTATGAATAAAAGTTGTTTCTGAGACCGAACTAAAAAAGGATAAAGTCTTTAGTATGATCATATGTTTAGATTAAATGCGATAGCAACTGATTACATCCAATTCAGAGCTCCGGAGTGTTGCCCTATGAATAAAGTTGATTTTGAGACCAAACTTAAAAAGGATAAAGACTTTAGTATGATCATATGTTTAGAATAAATGCGATAGCAAGTGATCATCCAATTCAGAGCTCCGAGAGTGTTTCCTATGAATAAAAGTTGCTCTGAGACCGAACTAAAAATGGATAAAGACTTTAGTATGATCATATGTTTAGAATAAATGCGATAGCAACTGATTACATCCATTCAGAGCTCCGAGAGTGTTGCCCTATGAATAAAAGTTGATTTGAGACCAAACTTAAAAGGGATAAAGACTTTAGTATGATCATATGATTAGAATAAATGCGATAGCAAGTATTTCATCCAATTCAGAGCTCCGAGAGTGTTTCTCTATGAATAAAATGTTTCTGAGAAGGAACTAAAAAGGGATAAAGACTTTAGTATGATCATATGTTTAGATTAAATGCGATAGCAACTGATTACATCCAATTCAGAGCTCCGAGAGTGTTGCCCTATGAATAAAAGTTGATTTTGAGACCAAACTTAAAATGGATAAAGACTTTAGTATGATCATATGTTTAGAATAAATGCGATAGAAAGTGATTTCATCCAATTCAGAGCTCGGAGAGTGTTTCCCTATGAATAAAAGTTGTTTCTGAGACCGAACTAAAAAGGGATAAAGTAT
Source organism: Clarkia xantiana subsp. parviflora (assembly GCA_036873135.1). Taxonomy (NCBI): domain Eukaryota; kingdom Viridiplantae; phylum Streptophyta; class Magnoliopsida; order Myrtales; family Onagraceae; genus Clarkia; species Clarkia xantiana. The sequence continues at coordinate 51,418,714 of JAPTYO010000002.1, read as the reverse complement.
GATCATATGTTTAGATTAAATGCGATAGCAACTGATACATCCAATTCAGAGCTCCGAGAGTGTTGCCCTATGAACAAAAGTTGATTTGAGACCAAACTTAAAAGGGATAAAGACTTTAGTATGATCATATGTTTTGAATAAATGCGATAGGAAGTGATTTCATCCAATTCAGAGCTCCGAGATTGTTTCCCTATGAATAAAAGTTGCTACAGAGACCGAAATAAAAAGGATAAAGACTTTAGTATGATCATATGTTTAGATTAAATGCGATAGCAACTGATTACATCCAATTCAAAGCTCCGAGAGTGTTTCCCTATGAATAAAAGTGTTTCTGAGAACGAACTAAAAAGGGAAAAAGACTATAGTATGATCATATGTTTAGATTAAATGCGATAGCAACTGATTACATCCAATTCAGAGCTCCGAGAGTGTTGCCCTATGAATAAAAGTTGATTTTGAGACCAAACTTAAAAGGATAAAGACTTTAGTATGATCATATGTTTAGAATAAATGCGATAGTAAGTGATTTCATCCAATTCAGAGCTCCGAGAGTGTTTCCCTATGAATAAAAGTTGTTTCTGAGACCGAACTAAAAGGGATAAAGTCTTTAGTATGATCATATGTTTAGATAAATGCGATAGCAACTGATTACATCCAATTCAGAGCTCCTGGAGTGTTGCCCTATGAATAAAAGTTGATTTTGAGACCAAACTTAAAAAGGATAAAGACTTTAGTATGATCATATGTTTAGAATAAATGCGATAGAAAGTGATCATCCAATTCAGAGCTCCGAGATTGTTTCCCTATGAATAAAAGTTGCTTCTGAGACCGAACTAAAAATGGATAAAGACTTTAGTATGATCATATGTTTAGAATAAATGCGATAGCAACTGATTACATCCAATTCAGAGCTCCGAGAGTGTTGCCCTATGAATAAAAGTTGATTTTGAGACCAAACTTAAAAGGGATAAAGACTTTAGTATGATCATATGTTTAGAATAAATGCGATAGCAAGTTATTTCATCCAATTCAGAGCTCCGAGAGTGTTTCCCTATGAATAAAATTTGTTTCTGAGAAGAACTAAAAAGGGATAAAGACTTTAGTATGATCATATGTTTAGATTAAATGCGATAGCAACTGATTACATCCAATTCAGAGCTCCGAGAGTGTTGCCCTATGAATAAAAGTTGATTTTGAGACCAAACTTAAAAGGATAAAGACTTTAGTATGATCATATGTTTAGAATAAATGCGATAGAAAGTGATTTCATCCAATTCAGAGCTCCGAGAGTGTTTCCCTATGAATAAAGTTGTTTCTGAGACCGAACTAAAAAGGGATAAAGTATGATCATAAGTTTAGATTAAATGCGATAGCAACTGATTACATCCAATTCAGAGCTCCGAGAGTGTGCCCTATGAATAAAAGTTGATTTTGAGACCAAACTTAAAAGGGATAAAGACTTTAGTATGATCATATGTTTAGAATAAATGCGATAGAAGTGATTTCATCCAATTCAGAGCTTCGAGGTTGTTTCCCTATGAATAAAAGTTGCTTCTGAGACCGAACTAAAAGGGATAAAGACTTTAGTATGATCATATGTTTAGATTAAATGCGATAGCAACTGATTACATCCAATTCAGAGCTCCGAGAGTGTTTCCCTATGAATAAAAGTTGTTTCTGAGACCGAACTAAAAAGGGATAAAGTCTTTAGTATGATCATATGTTTAGATTAAATGCGATAGCAACTGATTACATCCAATTCAGAGCTCCGAGAGTGTTGCCCTATGAATAAAAGTTGATTTTGAGACCAAACTTAAAAGGGATAAAGACTTTAGTATGATCATATGTTTAGAATAAATGCGATAGGAAGTGATTTCATCCAATTCAGAGCTCCGAGATTGTTTCCCTATGAATAAAAGTTGCTTCTGAGACCGAACTAAAAAGGGATAAAGACTTTAGTATGATCATATGTTTAGATTAAATGCGATAGCAACTGATTACATCCAATTCAGAGCTCCGAGAGTGTTTCCTATGAATAAAAATTGTTTCTGAGACCGAACTAAAAAGGGATAAAGACTTTAGTATGATCATATGTTTAGATTAAATGCGATAGCAACTGATTACATCCAATTCAGAGCTCCGAGAGTGTTTCCCTATGAATAAAAATTGTTTCTGAGAACGAACTAAAAAGGGAAAAAGACTTTAGTATGATCATATGTTTAGATTAATGCGATAGCAACTGATTACATCCAATTCAGAGCTCCGAGAGTGTTGCCCTATGAATAAAAGTTGATTTTGAGACCAAACTTAAAATGGATAAAGACTTTAGTATGATATCATATGTTTAGAATAAATGCGATAGCAAGTGATTTCATCCAATTCAGAGCTCCGAGAGTGTTTCCCTATGAATAAAAGTTGTTTCTGAGACCGAACTAAAAAGGATAAAGTCTTTAGTATGATCATATGTTTAGATTAAATGCGATAGCAACTGATTACATCCAATTCAGAGCTCCGGAGTGTTGCCCTATGAATAAAAGTTGATTTTGAGACCAAACTTAAAAGGATAAAGACTTTAGTATGATCATATGTTTAGAATAAATGCGATAGAAAGTGATCATCCAATTCAGAGCTCCGAGATTGTTTCCCTATGAATAAAAGTTGCTTCTGAGACCGAACTAAAAAGGGATAAAGACTTTAGTATGATCATATGTTTAGAATAAATGCGATAGCAACTGATTACATCCAATTCAGAGCTCCGAGAGTGTTGCCCTATGAATAAAAGTTGATTTTGAGACCAAACTTAAAAGGGATAAAGACTTTAGTATGATCATATGTTTAGAATAAATGCGATAGCAAGTGATTTCATCCAATTCAGAGCTCCGAGAGTGTTTCCCTATGAATAAAAGTTGTTTCTGAGACCGAACTAAAAAGGGATAAAGACTTTAGTATGATCATATGTTTAGATTAAATGCGATAGCAACTGATTACATCCAATTCAGAGCTCCGAGAGTGTTGCCCTATGAATAAAAGTTGATTTTGAGACCAAACTTAAAATGGATAAAGACTTTAGTATGATCATATGTTTAGAATAAATGCGATAGAAAGTGATTTCATCCAATTCAGAGCTCGGAGAGTGTTTCCCTATGAATAAAAGTTGTTTCTGAGACCGAACTAAAAAGGGATAAAGTATGATCATAAGTTTAGATTAAATGCGATAGCAACTGATTACATCCAATTCAGAGCTCCGAGAGTGTTGCCCTATGAACAAAAGTTGATTTTGAGACCAAACTTAAAAGGGATAAAGACTTTAGTATGATCATATGTTTGAATAAATGCGATAGGAAGTGATTTCATCCAATTCAGAGCTCCGAGATTGTTTCCCTATGAATAAAAGTTGCTACAGAGACCGAAATAAAAAGGGATAAAGACTTTAGTATGATCATATGTTTAGATTAAATGCGATAGCAACTGATTACATCCAATTCAAAGCTCCGAGAGTGTTTCCCTATGAATAAAAGTTGTTTCTGAGAACGAACTAAAAAGGGAAAAAGACTATAGTATGATCATATGTTTAGATTAAATGCGATAGCAACTGATTACATCCAATTCAGAGCTCCGAGAGTGTTGCCCTATGAATAAAAGTTGATTTTGAGACCAAACTTAAAATGGATAAAGACTTTAGTATGATCATATATATGTTTAGAATAAATGCGATAGTAAGTGATTTCATCCAATTCAGAGCTCCGAGAGTGTTTCCCTATGAATAAAAGTTGTTTCTGAGACCGAACTAAAAAAGGATAAAGTCTTTAGTATGATCATATGTTTAGATTAAATGCGATAGCAACTGATTACATCCAATTCAGAGCTCCTGGAGTGTTGCCCTATGAATAAAAGTTGATTTTGAGACCAAACTTAAAAGGATAAAGACTTTAGTATGATCATATGTTTAGAATAGATGCGATAGAAAGTGATCATCCAATTCAGAGCTCCGAGATTGTTTCCCTATGAATAAAAGTTGCTTCTGAGACCGAACTAAAAATGGATAAAGACTTTAGTATGATCATATGTTTAGAATAAATGCGATAGCAACTGATTACATCCAATTCGGAGCTCCGAGAGTGTTGCCCTATGAATAAAAGTTGATTTTGAGACCAAACTTAAAAGGGATAAAGACTTTAGTATGATCATATGATTAGAATAAATGCGATAGCAAGTTATTTCATCCAATTCAGAGCTCCGAGAGTGTTTCTCTATGAATAAAATTTGTTTCTGAGAAGGAACTAAAAAGGGATAAAGACTTTAGTATGATCATATGTTTAGATTAAATGCGATAGCAACTGATTACATCCAATTCAGAGCTCCGAGAGTGTTGCCCTATGAATAAAAGTTGATTTTGAGACCAAACTTAAAATGGATAAAGACTTTAGTATGATCATATGTTTAGAATAAATGCGATAGAAAGTGATTTCATCCAATTCAGAGCTCGGAGAGTGTTTCCCTATGAATAAAAGTTGTTTCTGAGACCGAACTAAAAAGGGATAAAGTATGATCATAAGTTTAGATTAAATGCGATAGCAACTGATTACATCCAATTCAGAGCTCCGAGAGTGTTGCCCTATGAATAAAAGTTGATTTTGAGACCAAACTTAAAAGGGATAAAGACTTTAGTATGATCATATGTTTTGAATAAATGCGATAGGAAGTGATTTCATCCAATTCAGAGCTTCGAGGTTGTTTCCTATGAATAAAAGTTGCTTCTGAGACCGAACTAAAATGGGATAAAGACTTTAGTATGATCATATGTTTAGATTAAATGCGATAGCAACTGATTACATCCAATTCAAAGCTCCGAGAGTGTTTCCCTATGAATAAAAGTTGTTTCTGAGACCGAACTAAAAAGGGATAAAGTCTTTAGTATGATCATAAGTTTAGATTAAATGCGATAGCAACTGATTACATCCAATTCAGAGCTCCGAGAGTGTTGCCCTATGAATAAAAGTTGATTTTGAGACCAAACTTAAAAGGGATAAAGACTTTAGTATGATCATATGTTTAGAATAAATGCGATAGGAAGTGATTTCATCCAATTCAGAGCTCCGAGAGTGTTTCCCTATGAATAAAAGTTGCTTCAGAGACCGAACTAAAAAGGGATAAAGACTTTAGTATGATCATATGTTTAGATTAAATGCGATAGCAACTGATTACATCCAATTCAGAGCTCCGAGAGTGTTTCCCTATGAATAAAAATTGTTTCTGAGAACGAACTAAAAAGGGAAAAAGACTTAGTATGATCATATGTTTAGATTAAATGCGATAGCAACTGATTACATCCAATTCAGAGCTCCGAGAGTGTTTCCCTATGAATAAAAGTTGTTTCTGAGAACGAACTAAAAAGGGAAAAAGACTATAGTATGATCATATGTTTAGATTAAATGCGATAGCAACTGATTACATCCAATTCAGAGCTCCGAGAGTGTTGCCCTATGAATAAAAGTTGATTTTGAGACCAAACTTAAAAGGGATAAAGACTTTAGTATGATCATATGTTTAGAATAAATGCGATAGTAAGTGATTTCATCCAATTCAGAGCTCCGAGAGTGTTTCCCTATGAATAAAAGTTGTTTCTGAGACCGAACTAAAAAGGATAAAGTCTTTAGTATGATCATATGTTTAGATTAAATGCGATAGCAACTGATTACATCCAATTCAGAGCTCCTGGAGTGTTGCCCTATGAATAAAAGTTGATTTTGAGACCAAACTTAAAAAGGATAAAGACTTTAGTATGATCATATGTTTAGAATAGATGCGATAGAAAGTGATCATCCAATTCAGAGCTCCGAGATTGTTTCCCTATGAATAAAAGTTGCTTCTGAGACCGAACTAAAAATGGATAAAGACTTTAGTATGATCATATGTTTAGAATAAATGCGATAGCAACTGATTACATCCAATTCAGAGCTCCGAGAGTGTTGCCCTATGAATAAAAGTTGATTTTGAGACCAAACTTAAAAGGGATAAAGACTTTAGTATGATCATATGATTAGAATAAATGCGATAGCAAGTTATTTCATCCAATTCAGAGCTCCGAGAGTGTTTCTCTATGAATAAAATTTGTTTCTGAGAACGAACTAAAAAGGGATAAAGACTTTAGTATGATCATATGTTTAAATTAAATGCGATAGCAACTGATTACATCCAATTCAGAGCTCCGAGAGTGTTGCCCTATGAATAAAAGTTGATTTTGAGACCAAACTTAAAATGGATAAAGACTTTAGTATGATCATATATGTTTAGAATAAATGCGATAGCAAGTGATTTCATCCAATTCAGAGCTCCGAGAGTGTTTCCCTATGAATAAAAGTTGTTTCTGAGACCGAACTAAAAAAGGATAAAGTCTTTAGTATGATCATATGTTTAGATTAAATGCGATAGCAACTGATTACATCCAATTCAGAGCTCCGAGAGTGTTGCCCTATGAATAAAAGTTGATTTTGAGACCAAACTAAAAAGGATAAAGACTTTAGTATGATCATATGTTTAGAATAAATGCGATAGAAAGTGATCATCCAATTCAGAGCTCCGAGAGTGTTTCCCTATGAATAAAAGTTGCTTCTGAGACCGAACTAAAAAGGATAAAGACTTTAGTATGATCATATGTTTAGAATAAATGCGATAGCAACTGATTACATCCAATTCAGAGCTCCGAGAGTGTTGCCCTATGAATAAAAGTTGATTTTGAGACCAACTTAAAAGGGATAAAGACTTTAGTATGATCATATGTTTAGAATAAATGCGATAGCAACTGATTTCATCCAATTCAGAGCTCCGAGAGTGTTTCCCTATGAATAAAAGTTGTTTCTGAGACCGAACTAAAAAGGGATAAAGACTTTAGTATGATCATATGTTTAGATTAAATGCGATAGCAACTGATTACATCCAATTCAGAGCTCCGAGAGTGTTTCCCTATGAATAAAAGTTGATTTTGAGACCAAACTTAAAAGGGATAAAGACTTTAGTATGATCATATGTTTAGAATAAATGCGATAGCAAGTGATTTCATCCAATTCAGAGCTCCGAGAGTGTTTCCCTATGAATAAAAGTTGTTTCTGAGACCGAACTAAAAAGGGATAAAGTATGATCATATGTTTAGATTAAATGCGATAGCAACTGATTACATCCAATTCAGAGCTCCGAGAGTGTTGCCCTATGAATAAAAGTTGATTTTGAGACCAAACTTAAAAGGGATAAAGACTTTAGTATGATCATATGTTTAGAATAAATGCGATAGCAAGTGATTTCATCCAATTCAGAGCTCCGAGAGTGTTTCCTATGAATAAAAGTTGCTTCTGAGACCGAACTAAAAGGGATAAAGACTTTAGTATGATCATATGTTTAGATTAAATGCGATAGCAACTGATTACATCCAATTCAGAGCTCCGAGAGTGTTTCCCTATGAATAAAAGTTGTTTCTGAGACCGAACTAAAAAGGGATAAAGACTTTAGTATGATCATATGTTTAGATAAATGCGATAGCAACTGATTACATCCAATTCAGAGCTCCGAGAGTGTTGCCCTATGAATAAAAGTTGATTTTGAGACCAAACTAAAAGGGATAAAGACTTTAGTATGATCATATGTTTAGAATAAATGCGATAGCAAGTGATTTCATCCAATTCAGAGCTCCGAGAGTGTTTCCCTATGAATAAAAGTTGCTTCAGAGACCGAACTAAAAAGGGATAAAGACTTTAGTATGATCATATGTTTAGATAAATGCGATAGCAACTGATTACATCCAATTCAGAGCTCCGAGAGTGTTTCCCTATGAATAAAAGTTGTTTCTGAGAACGAACTAAAAAGGGATAAAGACTTTAGTATGATCATATGTTTAGATTAAATGCGATAGCAACTGATTACATCCAATTCAGAGCTCCGAGAGTGTTGCCCTATGAATAAAAGTTGATTTTGAGACCAAACTTAAAATGGATAAAGACTTTAGTATGATCATATGTTTAGAATAAATGCGATAGCAAGTGATTTCATCCAATTCAGAGCTCCGAGAGTGTTTCCCTATGAATAAAAGTTGTTTCTGAGACCGAACTAAAAAAGGATAAAGTCTTTAGTATGATCATATGTTTAGATTAAATGCGATAGCAACTGATTACATCCAATTCAGAGCTCCGAGAGTGTTGACCTATGAATAAAAGTTGATTTTGAGACCAAACTTAAAAAGGATAAAGACTTTAGTATGATCATATGTTTAGATTAAATGCGATAGAACCTGATTACATCCAATTCAGAGCTCCGAGAGTGTTTCCCTATGAATAAAAATTGTTTCTGAGAACGAACTAAAAGGGATAAAGACTTTAGTATGATCATATGTTTAGATTAAATGCGATAGCAACTGATTACATCCAATTCAGAGCTCCGAGAGTGTTGCCCTATGAATAAAAGTTGATTTGAGACCAAACTTAAAATGGATAAAGACTTTAGTATGATCATATGTTTAGAATAAATGCGATAGCAAGTGATTTCATCCAATTCAGAGCTCCGAGAGTGTTTCCCTATGAATAAAAGTTGTTTCTGAGACCGAACTAAAAAGGATAAAGACTTTAGTATGATCATATGTTTAGATTAAATGCGATAGCAACTGATTACATCCAATTCAGAGCTCCGAGAGTGTTGCCCTATGAATAAAAGTTGATTTGAGACCAACTTAAAAAGGATAAAGACTTTAGTATGATCATATGTTTAGAATAAATGCGATAGAAAGTGATTTCATCCAATTCAGAGCTCCGAGAGTGTTTCCCTATGAATAAAAGTTGCTTCTGAGACCGAACTAAAAAGGGATAAAGACTTTAGTATGATCATATGTTTAGAATAAATGCGATAGCAACTGATTACATCCAATTCAGAGCTCCGAGAGTGTTTCCCTATGAATAAAAGTTTATTTTGAGACCAAACTTAAAAGGGATAAAGACTTTAGTATGATCATATGTTTAGAATAAATGCGATAGAATGTGATTTCATCCAATTCAGAGCTCCGAGAGTGTTTCCCTATGAATAAAAGTTTCTTCTGAGACCGAACTAAAAAGGGATAAAGACTTTAGTATGATCATATGTTTAGATTAAATGCGATAGCAACTGATTACATCCAATTCAGAGCTCCGAGAGTGTTGCCCTATGAATAAAAGTTGATTTTGAGACCAAACTTAAAAGGGATAAAGACTTTAGTATGATCATATGTTTAGATTAAATGCGATAGCAACTGATTACATCCAATTCAGAGCTCCGAGAGTGTTTCCTATGAATAAAAGTTGATTTTGAGACCAACTTAAAAGGGATAAAAACTTTAGTATGATCATATGTTTAGAATAAATGCGATAGAAACTGATTTCATCCAATTCAGAGCTCCGAGAGTGTTTCCCTATGAATAAAAGTTGATTCTGAGACCGAACTAAAAAGGGATAAAGACTTTAGTATGATCATATGTTTAGATTAAATGCGATAGCAACTGATTACATCCAATTCAGAGCTCCGAGAGTGTTTCCCTATGAATAAAAGTTGATTTTGAGACCAAACTAAAAAGGGATAAAGACTTTAGTATGATCATATGTTTAGAATAAATGCGATAGCAAGTGATTTCATCCAATTCAGAGCTCCGAGAGTGTTTCCCTATGAATAAAAGTTGTTTTTGAGACCGAACTAAAAAGGGATAAAGACTTTAGTATGATCATATGTTTAGATTAAATGCGATAGCAACTGATTACATCAAATTCAGAGCTCCGAGAGTGTTGCCCTATGAATAAAAGTTGATTTTGAGACCAAACTTAAAAGGGATAAAGACTTTAGTATGATCATATGTTTAGAATAAATGCGATAGCAACTGATTACATCCAATTCAGAGCTCCGAGAGTGTTTCCCTATGAATAAAAGTTGTTTCTGAGAACGAACTAAAAAGGGATAAAGACTTTAGTATGATCATATGTTTAGATTAAATGCGATAGCAACTGATTACATCCAATTCAGAGCTCCGAGAGTGTTGCCCTATGAATAAAAGTTGATTTTGAGACCAAACTTAAAATGGATAAAGACTTTAGTATGATCATATGTTTAGAATAAATGCGATAGCAAGTGATTTCATCCAATTCAGAGCTCCGAGAGTGTTTCCCTATGAATAAAAGTTGTTTCTGAGACCGAACTAAAAAAGGATAAAGACTTTAGTATGATCATATGTTTAGATTAAATGCGATAGCAACTGATTACATCCAATTCAGAGCTCCGAGAGTGTTGCCCTATGAATAAAAGTTGATTTTGAGACCAAACTTAAAAAGGATAAAGACTTTAGTATGATCATATGTTTAGAATAAATGCGATAGAAAGTGATTTCATCCAATTCAGAGCTCCGAGAGTGTTTCCCTATGAATAAAAGTTGCTTCTGAGACCGAACTAAAAATGGATAAAGACTTTAGTATGATCATATGTTTAGAATAAATGCGATAGCAACTGATTACATCCAATTCAGAGCTCCGAGAGTGTTTCCCTATGAATAAAAGTTGTTTCTGAGACCGAACTAAAAAGGGATAAAGACTTTAGTATGATCATATGTTTAGAATAAATGCGATAGCAACTGATTACATCCAATTCAGAGCTCCGAGAGTGTTTCCCTATGAATAAAAGTTTTTTTGAGACCGAACTAAAAGGGATAAAGACTTTAGTATGATCATATGTTTAGAATAAATGCGATAGCAACTGATTACATCCAATTCAGAGCTCCGAGAGTGTTGCCCTATGAATAAAAGTTGATTTTGAGACCAAACTTAAAAGGGATAAAGACTTTAGTATGATCATATGTTTAGAATAAATGCGATAGCAAGTGATTTCATCCAATTCAGAGCTCCGAGAGTGTTTCCCTATGAATAAAATTTGTTTCTGAGAACGAACTAAAAAGGGATAAAGACTTTAGTATGATCATATGTTTAGATTAAATGCGATAGCAACTGATTACATCCAATTCAGAGCTCCGAGAGTGTTGCCCTATGAATAAAAGTTGATTTTGAGACCAAACTTAAAAGGGATAAAGACTTTAGTATGATCATATGTTTAGAATAAATGCGATAGAAAGTGATTTCATCCAATTCAGAGCTCCGAGAGTGTTTCCCTATGAATAAAAGTTGTTTCTGAGACCGAACTAAAAAGGGATAAAGTATGATCATATGTTTAGATTAAATGCGATAGCAACTGATTACATCCAATTCAGAGCTCCGAGAGTGTTGCCCTATGAATAAAAGTTGATTTTGAGACCAAACTTAAAAGGGATAAAGACTTTAGTATGATCATATGTTTAGAATAAATGCGATAGCAAGTGATTTCATCCAATTCAGAGCTCCGAGAGTGTTTCCCTATGAATAAAAGTTGATTCTGAGACCGAACTAAAAGGGATAAAGACTTTAGTATGATCATATGTTTAGATTAAATGCGATAGCAACTGATTACATCCAATTCAGAGCTCCGAGAGTGTTTCCCTATGAATAAAAGTTGTTTCTGAGACCGAACTAAAAAGGGATAAAGACTTTAGTATGATCATATGTTTAGATAAATGCGATAGCAACTGATTACATCCAATTCAGAGCTCCGAGAGTGTTGCCCTATGAATAAAAGTTGATTTTGAGACCAAACTTAAAAGGGATAAAGACTTTAGTATGATCATATGTTTAGAATAAATGCGATAGCAAGTGATTTCATCCAATTCAGAGCTCCGAGAGTGTTTCCCTATGAATAAAAGTTGATTCTGAGACCGAACTAAAATGGGATAAAGACTTTAGTATGATCATATGTTTAGATAAATGCGATAGCAACTGATTACATCCAATTCAGAGCTCCGAGAGTGTTTCCCTATGAATAAAAGTTGTTTCTGAGAACGAACTAAAAGGGATAAAGACTTTAGTATGATCATATGTTTAGATTAAATGCGATAGCAACTGATTACATCCAATTCAGAGCTCCGAGAGTGTTGCCCTATGAATAAAAGTTGATTTTGAGACCAAACTTAAAAGGATAAAGACTTTAGTATGATCATATGTTTAGAATAAATGCGATAGCAAGTGATTTCATCCAATTCAGAGCTCCGAGAGTGTTTCCCTATGAATAAAAGTTGTTTCTGAGAACGAACTAAAAAGGATAAAGACTTTAGTATGATCATATGTTTAGATAAATGCGATAGCAACTGATTACATCCAATTCAGAGCTCCGAGAGTGTTGCCCTATGAATAAAAGTTGATTTTGAGACCAAACTTAAAAAGGATAAAGACTTTAGTATGATCATATGTTTAGAATAAATGCGATAGAAACTGATTTCATCCAATTCAGAGCTCCGAGAGTGTTTCCCTATGAATAAAAGTTGATTCTGAGACCGAACTAAAAAGGGATAAAGACTTTAGTATGATCATATGTTTAGAATAAATGCGATAGCAACTGATTACATCCAATTCAGAGCTCCGAGAGTGTTGCCCTATGAATAAAAGTTGATTTTGAGACCAAACTTAAAAGGGATAAAGACTTTAGTATGATCATATGTTTAGAATAAATGCGATAGCAAGTTATTTCATCCAATTCAGAGCTCCGAGAGTGTTTCCCTATGAATAAAAGTTGTTTCTGAGACCGAACTAAAAAGGGATAAAGACTTTAGTATGATCATATGTTTAGATTAAATGCGATAGCAACTGATTACATCCAATTCAGAGCTCCGAGAGTGTTGCCCTATGAATAAAAGTTGATTTTGAGACCAAACTTAAAATGGATAAAGACTTTAGTATGATCATATGTTTAGAATAAATGCGATAGAAACTGATTTCATCCAATTCAGAGCTCCGAGAGTGTTTCCCTATGAATAAAAGTTGTTTCTGAGACCGAACTAAAAAGGGATAAAGTATGATCATATGTTTAGATTAAATGCGATAGCAACTGATTACATCCAATTCAGAGCTCCGAGAGTGTTGCCCTATGAATAAAAGTTTATTTTGAGACCAAACTAAAAGGGATAAAGACTTTAGTATGATCATATGTTTAGAATAAATGCGATAGCAAGTGATTTCATCCAATTCAGAGCTCCGAGAGTGTTTCCCTATGAATAAAAGTTGCTTCTGAGACCGAACTAAAATGGGATAAAGACTTTAGTATGATCATATGTTTAGAATAAATGCGATAGCAACTGATTACATCCAATTCAAAGCTCCGAGAGTGTTTCCCTATGAATAAAAGTTGTTTCTGAGACCGAACTAAAAAGGGATAAAGTCTTTAGTATGATCATATGTTTAGATTAAATGCGATAGCAACTGATTACATCCAATTCAGAGCTCCGAGAGTGTTGCCCTATGAATAAAAGTTGATTTTGAGACCAAACTTAAAAGGGATAAAGACTTTAGTATGATCATATGTTTGAATAAATGCGATAGCAAGTGATTTCATCCAATTCAGAGCTCCGAGAGTGTTTCCCTATGAATAAAAGTTGATTCTGAGACCGAACTAAAAGGGATAAAGACTTTAGTATGATCATATGTTTAGATAAATGCGATAGCAACTGATTACATCCAATTCAGAGCTCCGAGAGTGTTTCCCTATGAATAAAAATTGTTTCTGAGAACGAACTAAAAAGGGAAAAAGACTTTAGTATGATCATATGTTTAGATTAAATGCGATAGCAACTGATTACATCCAATTCAGAGCTCCGAGAGTGTTGCCCTATGAATAAAAGTTGATTTTGAGACCAAACTTAAAATGGATAAAGACTTTAGTATGATCATATGTTTAGAATAAATGCGATAGCAAGTGATTTCATCCAATTCAGAGCTCCGAGAGTGTTTCCCTATGAATAAAAGTTGTTTCTGAGACCGAACTAAAAAAGGATAAAGTCTTTAGTATGATCATATGTTTAGATTAAATGCGATAGCAACTGATTACATCCAATTCAGAGCTCCGGAGTGTTGCCCTATGAATAAAAGTTGATTTTGAGACCAAATTAAAAGGATAAAGACTTTAGTATGATCATATGTTTAGAATAAATGCGATAGAAAGTGATTTCATCCAATTCAGAGCTCCGAGAGTGTTTCCCTATGAATAAAAGTTGATTCTGAGACCGAACTAAAAATGGATAAAGACTTTAGTATGATCATATGTTTAGAATAAATGCGATAGCAACTGATTACATCCAATTCAGAGCTCCGAGAGTGTTGCCCTATGAATAAAAGTTGATTTTGAGACCAAACTTAAAAGGGATAAAGACTTTAGTATGATCATATGTTTAGAATAAATGCGATAGCAAGTTATTTCATCCAATTCAGAGCTCCGAGAGTGTTTCCCTATGAATAAAAGTTGTTTCTGAGACCGAACTAAAAAGGGATAAAGACTTTAGTATGATCATATGTTTAGAATAAATGCGATAGCAACTGATTACATCCAATTCAGAGCTCCGAGAGTGTTGCCCTATGAATAAAAGTTGATTTGAGACCAAACTTAAAATGGATAAAGACTTTAGTATGATCATATGTTTAGAATAAATGCGATAGAAAGTGATTTCATCCAATTCAGAGCTCCGAGAGTGTTTCCCTATGAATAAAAGTTGTTTCTGAGACCGAACTAAAAAGGGATAAAGTATGATCATATGTTTAGATTAAATGCGATAGCAACTGATTACATCCAATTCAGAGCTCCGAGAGTGTTGCCCTATGAATAAAAGTTGATTTTGAGACCAAACTTAAAAGGGATAAAGACTTTAGTATGATCATATGTTTTGAATAAATGCGATAGCAAGTGATTTCATCCAATTCAGAGCTCCGAGGTTGTTTCCCTATGAATAAAAGTTGATTCTGAGACCGAACTAAAAGGGATAAAGACTTTAGTATGATCATATGTTTAGATTAAATGCGATAGCAACTGATTACATCCAATTCAAAGCTCCGAGAGTGTTTCCCTATGAATAAAAGTTGTTTCTGAGCCGAACTAAAAAGGAATAAAGACTTTAGTATGATCATATGTTTAGATAAATGCGATAGCAACTGATTACATCCAATTCAGAGCTCCGAGAGTGTTGCCCTATGAAAAAAGTTGATTTTGAGACCAAACTTAAAAGGGATAAAGACTTTAGTATGATCATATGTTTAGAATAAATGCGATAGCAAATGATTTCATCCAATTCAGAGCTCCGAGAGTGTTTCCCTATGAATAAAAGTTCTTCAGAGACCGAACTAAAAGGGATAAAGACTTTAGTATGATCATATGTTTAGATTAAATGCGATAGCAACTGATTACATCCAATTCAAGCTCCGAGAGTGTTTCCCTATGAATAAAAATTGTTTCTGAGAACGAACTAAAAAGGGAAAAAGACTTTAGTATGATCATATGTTTAGATTAAATGCGATAGCAACTGATTACATCCAATTCAGAGCTCCGAGAGTGTTGCCCTATGAATAAAAGTTGATTTTGAGACCAAACTTAAAAGGGATAAAGACTTTAGTATGATCATATGTTTAGAATAAATGCGATAGCAACTGATTTCATCCAATTCAGAGCTCCGAGAGTGTTTCCCTATGAATAAAAGTTGTTTCTGAGACCGAACTAAAAAGGATAAAGACTTTAGTATGATCATATGTTTAGATTAAATGCGATAGCAACTGATTACATCCAATTCAGAGCTCCTGGAGTGTTTGCCCTATGAATAAAAGTTGATTCTGAGACCAAACTTAAAAAGGATAAAGACTTTAGTATGATCATATGTTTAGAATAAATGCGATAGAAGTGATTTCATCCAATTCAGAGCTCCGAGAGTGTTTCCCTATGAATAAAAGTTGATTCTGAGACCGAACTAAAAAGGGATAAAGACTTTAGTATGATCATATGTTTAGAATAAATGCGATAGCAACTGATTACATCCAATTCAGAGCTCCGAGAGTGTTGCCCTATGAATAAAAGTTTATTTTGAGACCAAACTTAAAAGGGATAAAGACTTTAGTATGATCATATGTTTAGAATAAATGCGATAGAATGTGATTTCATCCAATTCAGAGCTCCGAGAGTGTTTCCCTATGAATAAAAGTTGCTTCTGAGACCGAACTAAAAAGGGATAAAGACTTTAGTATGATCATATGTTTAGATTAAATGCGATAGCAACTGATTACATCCAATTCAGAGCTCCGAGAGTGTTGCCCTATGAATAAAAGTTGATTTTGAGACCAAACTTAAAAGGGATAAAGACTTTAGTATGATCATATGTTTAGATAAATGCGATAGCAACTGATTACATCCAATTCAGAGCTCGGAGAGTGTTTCCTATGAATAAAAGTTGATTTTGAGACCAAACTAAAAGGGATAAAGACTTTAGTATGATCATATGTTTAGAATAAATGCGATAGAAACTGATTTCATCCAATTCAGAGCTCCGAGATTGTTTCCCTATGAATAAAAGTTGATTCTGAGACCGAACTAAAAGAGATAAAGACTTTAGTATGATCATATGTTTAGATTAAATGCGATAGCAACTGATTATATCCAATTCAGAGCTCCAAGAGTGTTTCCCTATGAATAAAAGTTGATTTTGAGACCAAACTTAAAAGGGATAAAGACTTTAGTATGATCATATGTTTAGAATAAATGCGATAGCAAGTGATTTCATCCAATTCAGAGCTCCGAGAGTGTTTCCCTATGAATAAAAGTTGTTTTGAGACCGAACTAACAAGGGATAAAGTCTTTAGTATGATCATATGTTTAGATTAAATGCGATAGCAACTGATTACATCCAATTCAGAGCTCCGAGAGTGTTGCCCTATGAATAAAAGTTGATTTTGAGACCAAACTTAAAAGGGATAAAGACTTTAGTATGATCATATGTTTAGAATAAATGCGATAGCAAGTTATTTCATCCAATTCAGAGCTCCGAGAGTGTTTCCCTATGAATAAAAGTTGTTTCTGAGAACGAACTAAAAAGGGATAAAGACTTTAGTATGATCATATGTTTAGAATAAATGCGATAGCAACTGATTTCATCCAATTCAGAGCTCCGAGAGTGTTGCCCTATGAATAAAAGTTGATTTTGAGACCAAACTTAATATGGATAAAGACTTTAGTATGATCATATGTTTAGAATAAATGCGATAGCAACTGATTTCATCCAATTCAGAGCTCCGAGAGTGTTTCCCTATGAATAAAAGTTGTTTCTGAGACCGAACTAAAAAGGGAAAAAAACTTTAGTATGATCGTATGTTTAGAATAAATGTGATAGCAACTGATTTCATTCAATTCAGAGCTCCGAGAGTGTTGCCCTATGAATAAAAGTTGATTCTGAGACCGAACTAAAAAGGGATAAATACTTTGTATGATCATATGTTTAGAATAAATGCGATAGCAACTTATTTCATCCAATTCAGAGCTCCGAGAGTGTTGCCCTGTGATAAAAGTTGATTCTGAGAACGAAATTAAATGGGATAAAGACTTTAGTATGATCATATGTTTAGAATAAATGTGATAGCAACTGATTTCATCCAATTCAGAGCTCTGAGAGTGTTGCCCTATGAATCAAATGTTTGTTCTGAAACGAAATTAAAAGGGATAAAGACGTTAGTATGATCATATGTTTAGAACAAATGCGATAGCAAATGATTTCATCCAATTCAGAGCTCTGAGAGTGTTTCCCTATGAATAAAAGTTGTTTCTGAGACCGAATTAAAAAGGGATAAAGACATTAGTATGATCATATGTTTAGAATAAATGCGATAGCAACTGATTTCATCCAATTCAGAGCTCTGAGAGTGTTGCCCTATGAATAAAAGTTTATTATGAGACCGAATTAAAAAGGGATAAAGACTTTAGTATGATCATATGTTTAGAATAAATGCGATGGCAAGTGATTTCATCCAATTCAGAGCTCCGAGAGTTTTCCCTATGAATAAAAGTTGATTCTGAGACCGAACTAAAAAGGGTTAAAGACTTTAGTATGATCATATAATTAGAATAAATGCGATAGCAACTGATTACATCCAATTTAGAGCTCAGAGAGTGTTGCCATATGAATAAAAGTTAATTCTGAGACTGAACTAAAGAGGGATAAAGACTTTTAGTATGATCCTATGTTTAGAATAAATGCGATAGCAACTGATATCATCCAATTCTGAGCTCCGAGAGTGTTTGCCTATGAATAAAAGTTGATTCTGAGACCGAACTAAAAAGGGATAAAGACTTTAGTATGATCATTTGTTTAGAATAAATGTGATAGCAACAGATTTCATCCAATTCAGAACTCCGAGAGTATTGCCCTATGAATAAATGGTTATTCTAAGACCGAACTAAAAATGGATAACGACTTTAGTATGATTATACGTTTAGTATAAATGCGATAGCAACTGATTTCATCCAATTCTGATCTCCGAGAGTGTTTCCCTATGAATAAAAAGTTGATTCTAAGATCGAACTAAAAAGGCATAAAGACTTTAGTATGATCATATGTTTAGAATAAACACGATAGCAACTAACTTCTTCCAATTCAGAGCTCCGAGAGTGTTGCCCTATGAATATAAGTTGATTTTGAGACCGAACTAAAAAGGGATAAAGAGTTTAGTATGATCATATGTTTGAATAAATGCTATAGCAACTGATTTCATCCAATTCAGAGCTCCGGGAGTGTTTCCCATGAATAAAAGTTGATTCTGAGATCGAACTAAAAAGGGAAAAAAAACTTTAATATGACCATATGTTTAGAATAAATGCGATAGCAACTGATTTCATTCAATTCAAAACTCCGAGAGTGTTGCCCTATGAATAATAGTTGATTCCGAGACCGAACTAAAAAGGGATAAAGACTTTAGTATGATCATATGTTTAGAATAAATGTGATAGCATCTGATTTCATCCAATTCAGAGCTCTGATAGTGTTGCCCTATGATCAAAAGGTTGTTCTGAAAACGAAATTAAAAGGGAAAAAGACTTTTGTATGATCATATGTTTAGAATAAATGTGATAGCAAGTGATTTCATCCAATTCAGAGCTCTGAGAGTGTTTCCCTATGAATAAAAGTTGTTTCTGAAACCGAACTAAAAAGGGATAAAGACTTTAGCATGAACATACTATTAGAATAAATGCGATAGCTACTGATTTCGTCCAATTCGGAGCTCCGAGAATGTTGCCCTATGAATAAAAGTTTATTCTGACATCGAATTAAAAAGGGATAAAAACTTTAGTATGATCATATGTTTAGAATAAATGCGATGGCAAGTGATTTCATCCAATTCAGAGCTCCGAGAGTTATTCCTTATGAATAAAAGTTGATTCTGAGACCGAACTAAAAAGGGATAAAAACTTTAGTATGATCATATGTTTAGAATAAATGCGATAGCAACTAATTACATCCAATTCAGAGCTCAGAGAGTGTTGCCCTATGAATAAAAGTTGATTCTGAGACTGAACTAAAGAGGGATAAAGACTTTAGTATGATCTTATGTTTAGATTAAATGCGATAGCAACTGATTACATCCAATTCAAAGCTCCGATAGTGTTTCCCTATGAATAAAAGTTGTTTCTGAGCTTGAACTAAAAAGGAATAAAGTCTTTAGTATGATCATAAGTTTAGATTAAATGCGATAGCAACTTATTACATCCAATTCAGAGCTCCGAGAGTGTTGCCCTATGAACAAAAGTTGATTTTGAGACCAAACTTAAAAGGGATAAAGACTTTAGTATGATCATATGTATTGAATAAATGCGATAGGAAATGATTTCATCCAATTCAGAGCTCCGAGATTGTTTCCCTATGAATAAAAGTTGCTTCAGAGACCGAACTAAAATGGGATAAAGACTTTAGTATGATCATATGTTTAGATTAAATGCGATAGCAACTGATTACATCCAATTCAAAGCTCCGAGAGTGTTTCCCTATGAATAAAAATTGTTTCTGAGAACGAACTAAAAAGGGAAAAAGACTTTAGTATGATCATATGTTTAGATTAAATGCGATAGCAACTGATTACATCCAATTCAGAGCTCCGAGAGTGTTGCCCTATGAATAAAAGTTGATTTTGAGACCAAACTTAAAATGATAAAGACTTTAGTATGATCATATGTTTAGAATAAATGCGATAGTAAGTGATTTCATCCAATTCAGAGCTCCGAGAGTGTTTCCCTATGAATAAAAGTTGTTTCTGAGACCGAACTAAAAAGGATAAAGTCTTTAGTATGATCATATGTTTAGATTAAATGCGATAGCAACTGATTACATCCAATTCAGAGCTCCTGGAGTGTTGCCCTATGAATAAAAGTTGATTTTGAGACCAAACTTAAAAAGGATAAAGACTTTAGTATGATCATATGTTTAGAATAGATGCGATAGAAAGTGATTTCATCCAATTCAGAGCTCCGAGATTGTTTCCCTATGAATAAAAGTTGCTTCTGAGACCGAACTAAAAATGGATAAAGACTTTAGTATGATCATATGTTTAGAATAAATGCGATAGCAACTGATTACATCCAATTCAGAGCTCCGAGAGTGTTGCCCTATGAATAAAAGTTTATTTTGAGACCAAACTTAAAAGGGATAAAGACTTTAGTATGATCATATGTTTAGAATAAATGCGATAGAATGTGATTTCATCCAATTCAGAGCTCCGAGATTGTTTCCCTATGAATAAAAGTTGCTTCTGAGACCGAACTAAAAAGGGATAAAGACTTTAGTATGATCATATGTTTAGATAAATGCGACAGCAACTGATTACATCCAATTCAGAGCTCCGAGAGTGTTGCCCTATGAATAAAAGTTGATTTTGAGACCAAACTTAAAAGGGATAAAGTCTTTAGTATGATCATATGTTTAGATTAAATGCGATAGCAACTGATTACATCCAATTCAAAGCTCGAGAGTGTTATCCTATGAATAAAAGTTGATTTTGAGACCAAACTTAATAGGGATAAAAACTTTAGTATGATCATATGTTTAGAATAAATGTGATAGAAACTGATTTCATCCAATTCAGAGTTCCGAGATTGTTTCCCTATGAATAAAAGTTGCTTCTGAGACCGAACTAAATAGAGATAAAGACTTTAGTATGATCATATGTTTAGATTAAATGCGATAGCAACTGATTATATCCAATTCAGAGCTCCAAGAGTGTTTCCCTATGAATAAAAGTTGATTTTGAGACCAAACTTAAAAGGGATAAAGACTTTAGTATGATCATATGTTTAGAATAAATGCGATAGCGAGTGATTTCATCCAATTCAGAGCTCCGAGAGTGTTTCCCTATGAATAAAAGTTGTTTTTGAGACCGAACTAACACGGGATAAAGTCTTTAGTATGATCATATGTTTAGATTAAATGCGATAGCAACCGATTACATCAAATACAGAGCTCCGAGAGTGTTGCCCTATGAATAAAAGTTGATTTTGAGACCAAACTTAAAAGGGATAAAGACTTTAGTATGATCATATGTTTAGAATAAATGCGATAGCAAGTTATTTCGTCCAATTCAGAGCTCCGAGAGTGTTTCTCTATGAATAAAAGTTGTTTCTGAGAACGAACTAAAAAGGGATAAAGACTTTAGTATATCATATGTTTAGAATAAATGCGATAGCAACTGATTTCATTCAATTCACAACTCCGAGAGTGTTGCCCTATGAATAAAAGTTGATTTTGAGACCAAACTTAATATGGATAAAGACTTTAGTATGATCATATGTTTAGAATAAATGCGATAGCAACTGATTTCATCCAATTCTGAGCACCGAGAGTGTTTCCCTATGAATATAAGTTGTTTCTGTGACCGAACTAAAAAGGGAAAAAAACTTTAGTATGATCGTATGTTTAGAATAAATGTGATAGCAACTGATTTCATTCAATTCACAACTCCGAGAGTGTTGCCCTATGAATAATAGTTGATTCTGAGACCGAACTAAAAAGGGATAAATACTTCAGTATGATCATATGTTTAGAATATATGTGATAGCAACTTATTTCATCCAATTCAGAGTTCCGAGAGTGTTGCCCTGTGATCAAAAGTTGATTCTGAGAACGAAATTAAATGGCATAAAGACTTTAGTATGATCATATGTTTAGAATAAATGTGATAGCAACTGATTTCATCCAATTAAGAGCTCTGAGAGTTTTGCCCTATGATCAAATGTTTGTTCTGAAAACGAAATTAAAAGGGATAAAGACGTTAGTATGATCATATGTTTAGAATAAATGCGACAGCAAATGATTTCATCCAATTCAGAGCTCTGAGAGTGTTTCCCTATGAATAAAAGTTGTTTCTGAGACCGAACTAAAAAGGGATAAAGACATTAGCATGAACATACGTTTAGAATAAATGCGATAGCTACTGATTTCGTCCAATTCAGAGCTCTGAGAGTGTTGCCCTATGTATAAAAGTTTATTATGACACCGAATTAAAAAGGGATAAAGACTTTAGTATGATCATATGTTTAGAATAAATGCGATGGCAAGTGATTTCATCCAATTCAGAGCTCCGAGAGTTATTCCCTATGAATGAAAGTTGATTCTGAGACCGAACTAAAAAGGGTTAAAGACTTTAGTATGATCATATAATTAGAATAAATGCGATAGCAACTGATTACATCCAATTTAGAGCTCAGAGAGTGTTGCCATATGAATAAAAGTTAATTCTGAGACTGAACTAAAGAGGGATAAAGACTTTTAGTATGATCCTATGTTTAGAATAAATGCGATAGCAACTGATATCATCCAATTCCGAGCTCCGAGAGTGTTTGCCTATGAATAAAAGTTGATTCTGAGACCGAACTAAAAAGGGATAAAGACTTTAGTATGATCATATGTTTAGATTAAATGCGATAGCAACTGATTACATCCAATTCAGAACTCCGAGAGTATTGCCCTATGAATAAATGGTTATTCTACGACCGAACTAAAAATGGATAACGACTTTAGTATGATTATACGTTTAGTATAAATGCGATAGCAACTGATTTCATCCAATTCTGATCTCCGAGAGTGTTTCCCTATGAATAAAAAGTTGATTCTAAGATCGAACTAAAAAGGCATAAAGACTTTAGTATGATCATATGTTTAGAATAAACACGATAGCAACTAACTTCTTCCAATTCAGAGCTCCGAGAGTGTTGCCCTATGAATATAAGTTGATTTTGAGACCGAACTAAAAAGGGATAAAGAGTTTAGTATGATCATATGTTTTGAATAAATGCTATAGCAACTGATTTCATCCAATTCAGAGCTCCGGGAGTGTTTCCCCATGAATAAAAGTTGATTCTGAGATCGAACTAAAAAGGGAAAAAAAAACTTTAGTATGTCCATATGTTTAGAATAAATGCGATAGCAACTGATTTCATTCAATTCAGAACTCCGAGAGTGTTGCCCTATGAATAATAGTTGATTCCGAGACCGAACTAAAAAGGGATAAAGACTTTAGTATGATCATATGTTTAGAATAAATGTGATAGCATCTGATTTCATCCAATTCAGAGCTCTGATAGTGTTGCCCTATGATCAAAAGGTTGTTCTGAAAACGAAATTAAAAGGGATAAAGACTTTTGTATGATCATATGTTTAGAATAAATGTGATAGCAAGTGATTTCATCCAATTCAGAGCTCTGAGAGTGTTTCCCTATGAATAAAAGTTGTTTCTGAAACCGAACTAAAAAGGGATAAAGACTTTAGCATGAACATACTATTAGAATAAATGCGATAGCTACTGATTTCGTCCAATTCGGAGCTCCGAGAATGTTGCCCTATGAATAAAAGTTTATTCTGACATCGAATTAAAAAGGGATAAAAACTTTAGTATGATCATATGTTTAGAATAAATGCGATGGCAAGTGATTTCATCCAATTCAGAGCTCCGAGAGTTATTCCTTATGAATAAAAGTTGATTCTGAGACCGAACTAAAAAGGGATAAAAACTTTAGTATGATCATATGTTTAGAATAAATGCGATAGCAACTAATTACATCCAATTCAGAGCTCAGAGAGTGTTGCCCTATGAATAAAAGTTGATTCTGAGACTGAACTAAAGAGGGATAAAGACTTTAGTATGATCCTATGTTTAGAATAAATGCGATAGCAACTGATTTCATCCAATTCAGAACTCTTATTGTGTTTCCCTAGTAATAAAAGTTGATTCTGAGACCGAACTAAAAAGGGATAAAGAATTTAGTATGATCATATGTTTAGAATAAATGCGATAGTAACTGATTTCATCCAATTCTGAGCTCCGAGAGTGTTTCCCTATGAATAAAAAGTTGATTCTGAGACAGAACTAAAAAGGGATAAAGACTTTTAGTATGATCATACGTTTAGAATAAATGCGATAGCTACTGATTTCGTTGATTCAGAGCTCCGAGAGTGTTTCCCTATGAATAAAAGTTTATTCTGACACCGAATATAAAAGGGATAAAGAATTTAGTATGATCTTATTTTTAGAATAACTACGATAGCAACTAATTTCATCCAATTCTGAGCTCCGAGAGTGTTTCCCTATGAATAAAAGTTGATTTTGAGACCGAACTAAAAAGGGATAAAGAGTTTAGTATGATCATATGTTTAGAATAAATACTATAGCAACTGATTTCATCCAATTCAGAGCTCCGAGAGTGTTTCCCCATGAATAAAAGTTGATTATGAGATCGGACTAAAAAGGGAAAAAAACTTTAGTATGATCATATGTTTAGAATAAATGCGATAGCAACTGATTTCATTCGATTCAGAACTCCGATAACGTTGCCCTATGAATAATAGTTGATTCTGAGACCGAACTAAAAAGGGATAAAGACTTCAGTATGATCATATGTTTAGAATATATGTGATAGCAATTGATTTCATCCAATTCAGAGCTCCGAGAGTGTTGCCCTATGATCAAAAGTTGATTCTGAGAACGAAATTAAATGGCATAAAGACTTTAGTATGATCATATGTTTAGAATAAATGTCATAGCAACTGATTTCATCCAATTAAGAGCTCTGAGAATGTTGCCCTATGATCAAAAGGTTATTCTGAAAACGAAATTAAAAGGGATAAAGACTTTAGTATGATCATATGTTTAGAATAAATGCGATAGCAAGTGATTTCTTCCAATTCAGAGCTCCGAGAGTGTTGTCCTATGAATAAAAGTTGATTTTGAGACCAAACTTTAAAGGGATAAAGAATTTAGTATGATCATATGTTTAGAATAAATGCGATAGAAAGTGATTTCATCCAATTCAGAGCTCCGAGATTGTTTCCCTATGAATAAAAGTTGCTTCTGAGACCGAACTAAAAAGGGATAAAGAATTTAGTATGATCATATGTTTAGAATAAATGCGATAGTAACTGATTTCATCCAATTCTGAGCTCCGAGAGTGTTTCCCTATGAATAAAAAGTTGATTCTGAGACCGAACTAAAAAGGGATAAAGACTTTTAGTATGATTATACGTTTAGAATAAATGCGATAGCTACTGATTTCGTTGATTCAGAGCTCTGAGAGTGTTTCCCTATGAATAAAAGTTTATTCTGACACCGAATATAAAAGGGATAAAGAATTTAGTATGATCTTATGTTTAGAATAACTGCGATAGCAACTAATTTCATCCAATTCTGAGCTCCGAGAGTGTTTCCCTATGAATAAAAGTTGATTTTGAGACCGAACTAAAAAGGGATAAAGAGTTTAGTATGATCATATGTTTAGAATAAATACTATAGCAACTGATTTCATCCAATTCAGAGCTCCGAGAGTGTTTCCCCATGAATAAAAGTTGATTATGAGATCGAACTAAAAAGGGAAAAAAAACTTTAGTATGATCATATGTTTAGAATAAATGCGATAGCAACTGATTTCATTCGATTCAGAACTCCGATAGTGTTGCCCTATGAATAATAGTTGATTCTGAGACCGAACTAAAAAGGGATAAAGACTTCAGTATGATCATATGTTTAGAATATATGTGATAGCAATTGATTTCATCCAATTCAGAGCTCCGAGAGTGTTGCCCTATGATCAAAAGTTGATTCTGAGAACGAAATTAAATGGCATAAAGACTTTAGTATGATCATATGTTTAGAATAAATGTGATAGCAACTGATTTCATCCAATTAAGAGCTCTGAGAATGTTGCCCTATGATCAAACGGTTATTCTGAAAACGAAATTAAAAGGGATAAAGACTTTAGTATGATCATATGTTTAGAATAAATGCGATAGCAAGTGATTTCTTCCAATTCAGAGCTTTGAGAGTGTTTCCCTATGAATAAAAGTTGTTTCTGAGACCGAACTAAAAAGGGATAAAGACTTTAGCATGAAACTCCCCTCCCAGCTGCGGCTCCGGTCGGCACCACTCACCAGCAGGCAGCAACTGACTCACAATCACAGCTCCAGCAGCGGCTCAGGCACCAGCGCAGCAACGGACTCACGGCTCATGCACCAGCACAGACACACGGCTCCAACAGCGGCTCAGACACCAGCAACGGACACGGCTCCAGCAGCGGCTCAGGTACTTCAAATTCCAGATTCAACGGAATCAATAGACAACAACATTAACCCTGGTAATTTCACTGTTTGATTGTTTTATTGGTTAATTAGGGTTAATTTGAACAACTTGATTGGTTAATTAAGGTTAATTTAAACAACTTGATTGTCTAGTAGTATATTGTTGTTGTTAAAGGAACTGAATTGTTGCTGTTAAAGGAACTGAATGTGTGCTAAATTGTTGCTTTAAAGGAACTGAATTGTTGCTGCTAAAGGAATTAGGGTTGTTTGAATGGATATAATGTGGAATCAACTTGATTAAATGATAAATCAATGTTGATTTATTATTTAATCTAGTTGATTCCACGTTATATCCATTCAAACAACCTTAATTCCTGAATTAACAGAGTTGATTAATAGATAGAGTTGAGGTTGAGATTATGTTATATTTAGCAAAAAAAAAAAAAAAATCGGGATCCGAAGCAGGTGTGGATTAACTTTTCCAAAAAGAAAAATGTAGAGAATGAAAAGGTTGCACTGTCAAATGCTGATCCTTTAGTTGTTAGAGGAAAGATTGCTAGGATTATAGTCTTGCATGGGTTTCCTCTCTCTGTGGTTGATTATGTTGGATTTCGAGAACTTTGTTCGGAGTTGAATCCAACATTCAAGATGGTTTGTCGAAACACAATAAGTGGTGATATTGTGAAGATGTATGCTGATACGAAGAGGGATGATATGAAGATGTTGGCATTGAGTGGTAGTAAAGTTTCTATAACCACATATATGTGGACATCACCGAGCCAACAGAAGGGTTACATGGCAATTACAGCTCATTTAATTGATAAAAAATGGTCTTTGCAAAGCATTATTCTTATTTTATTATTTGTTAATTCTTTATTGAGATATTATTATTAAAGTTTAGTTTATAAACATTTTTTTATTTTTACGTTTTAGGTTTGCTTATGTTCCATGTCCACATAATGCGGAAGCACTGACTGAGATACTTGCAGAATGTTTTATGGATTGGAATGTGGATAGGAAAATATTAGCTGTCACGGTTGATAATTGCACCACAAATGATGCCATGATCCGCAATCTCTTGGGAAGATTAGACTCGAATGATCTCTTGCTAGAAGGAAGGTTAATTTACATGAGATGTTCTGCCTATATTTTAAACTTGATTTTGAAATATGGCCTTGATATAATTGCCGTGTCAATTCAGACAATCTGTGATAGTGTTATGTTTTGGACTGGTTCTCCTAAGAGATTGCAAAAATTTAAGGAGCCTGTTGATCAGTTGAATGTTCGTTATGAAAAGGAATTAACTGTTGATTGTAAGACACGTTGGAACTCCACGTTTTTTATGCTTAGTGTTGCACTTCTTTATAAGAACGTGTTTAAACGTGCTAAGCAAAGAGAACCTCTTTATAAAACATTGCAATCTGATGAGGAGTGGAAGCTAGCAGATGAAATATGTGAGAAGTTGTTTTATTTCTATGATGTGACCAAGCTTTTTTCTGGTTCAAGATACCCAACAATGCATCTGTTTTTCAACGATATGTGTGAGATTAGGATGCAATTGGGCAAATGGATTGAAGATCCAAACAACGTGATTAGGGATATGTCTATGAAGATGCTGACTAAGTTCAATTCTTATTGGTCTGTCATTCATGGTATCATGGGTGTTGGTATTCCTTGATCCTAGATATAAGCTGACAACTGTGGATCACTTCTACAATCAATTGATGCCTGGTACTGCTTCTTCTGAAGAGTTTACTAGAATTCGGTCATGTATCTTTGATATGATGTATCAGTACAAACAAGAATTGGATGAACTGAAGCCTAAAGAGAAGCCAGAAACTAATACTTCAACTTCGAATGAGGAATCTACTGATAGCTGTCATAGTAAGAAGCAAAAGTTGTTCATGCCCTCTGTTATGAAAGCAAAAGCTTTAGACCAAACTTGCTCTCCCACAGTAGACTCGGTTAGAATTGAGTATCAGAGCTATGTGGATGCAGCGTGTTTTCCTGATAAACCACTTGATATATTGGGTTGGTGGAGAACGGGAGGAAGTGGTTTCCCTATTTTGCAAGCTATGGCAAGAGATGTCCTTGTTGTTCCAGTTTCCACTGTAGCTTCCGAGTCTTCTTTTTCTACTAGTGGGAATGTGCTGAGCAAGAATCGTAGTAGGCTCAAGCCTGAATTTGTTGAAGCGTTAATGTGTTCCAAGTGTTGGTGTTGGAGTCGAATTCGAGGTACAAAACTATTTTAATCATTTTTGTAATCTAATATATATATATATATATATTTGTTTTAACTACATCTCTCTTGGGTTGCATTTGTGTACTTGTATTGCATAGATGAATCTTCGGGGAGTGGGAATAAGATGGAGGTTCTACCATGTATTGAAGATAAGGAAGACGATCTGGAGTGTGATGTTCCAATGGTGAACAAATCGTAAGTGGATGATGTGGAGTGTGATGTTCCAATGGTGAACTATAAGTGGATTTCGATTTGAATTTGGTGTTTGAATTTAGTAATTTGGATTTGGTGTTTGAATTTAGTGTTTGGATTTGGTGATGTGATGTTTGTGTTTGATTTGGTGTTTGAATTTGGATTTGGTGATGTGGATTTGGTGTTGTGATGTTTGTATTTGATTTGGATTTGGACATTTGGTGTTTGCTGTTTTTATGGTGAGAAGGAAGGGGAAAAAAAACTCTACCATGTTCAGGTCGGGTCAGGGCACCGCGGGTCGACCCGCGGGATTTTTTGCCCCGCCTGACCCGCCCCGAGAGACTTATGTATCCGGGGCCAGGTCTTCAAAATCGACCCGCCCCGTTGCCATCCCTAGGGGGCACTGGTGGTTATTTGTTGAAGGAGGCCCTAAGGCCTACAGGTGAAATGTGGGGATTTGGCGATTTGCAAAGAAATCTCGGTAAAGGAAAGACGACTGTTGAGGGGGAAGGGTAATTAAGGTAAGTGTGGATAATTATGTGAGGACATTTTCTTGGGTGACATACTTGAATTTGTAGATTTTTATTTATGTATGTATGTAATAGATAGATTATTAACTACCAACTAGAGTAACAGAGTTTATAACATAATAACTATAGTTCATTGGGGGAATATACATAATAATATATTAACAAAACTCGGAACGAGCTCGGGCTAATCGGGATTTTGACTCAAAAGCCCGAGCCCGAGCCCGAGCCTGAATTAAAAATAAAAGTCCCGCCCACTCGGGCTCGGGCCTATTTCGGGATCGGGATTTTCGGGACGGGCTCGGTTCGGGCTTCCGGGCTTTTTTGCTCAGCCCTATCAAGAGGTATATGCCGCCCAGATATCTACGGCGGCCATAGTGGGAAAAAGACCTCGGGACCCCGATTTGAAAACTATTAGTTTCACAGCGAATGATCTCTTGATGGTGGATCAACCTCATGTAGACGCCCTGGTGGTTAGAATCATCATATCAACATATAAGGTCAGATGGATCCTTATCGATAGTGGAAGCTCAACTGACGTCCTTTTCTACGGAGCCTTTTCACAACTTGGATTCACCAAAAAAGACTTGAAGAAAATCGACTTCCCCCTGATAGGCTTCACGGGAGAAACCATCTATCCCATGGGTGCCATTCGACTACCAATAATTCTGGGACAGAAAGATAAGACCCCAACGATCGACATACTCTTCGTAGTTGTCGACGCCGCTTCCGCTTACAACGCCATTATCGGATGAACTACCATCTACCCTCATCGAATTATCCCTTCGACCGCCCATCAATCATGAGGTTCCCAATGCCTCGGGGGATAGGAGAGGTTATGTGAGACCAGACCATGGCACGCCACTGCTACAACACGTCGACACGATGCCCAGAGAGGTCATAAAAATTTCTAAGGAATACTCTTTTATATTTATGACTAATATCTCGAAGCTTCTTTTTGATGTAATATTCAGGAAATAATGAATGAATATAAGCCCCTCGAGGCTCTTTTTCACAAAAATTATCCGAATATTGCCATCAATAAAATGAAGCTGTTCGAAGTCTACAAATCAGTTGTCAACATTATGTGCTCAAGATGGCAATGAAGCCTAGGTACGTCGACAACTCGATAAACTGTTCGAAGTCTACAAATCAGTTTTCGACATTATGTGCCCAATATGGCAATAAAGCCTTGGTACGTCGACAACTCGATAAGCAGTTCAAACGCCAACAATTTGATTATCGCCACAGCGTACCCAAGATGGTAACAAAGTCGAAGTACGCCGATAACTCGACAAAAAATTGACATCTATAAAGGATATCGACATTATGTGCCCAAAATAGTATAAAGCTTAGGTACGTTGGTAATTTAATAAAAGGTCGGTGTCTACAAACTTGATTATCGACACAACGTGTCCTAAAAAGTTAGATATCAGGACAAAATTCCTGCTTAGGAAGTCTTCAGTTAAAGATCTAATATCAGTCATATCACTTAGATCTAATAACAGTTAAAAGAAAGACGTTCCTTGATTAATTAATAGTTGGCATAACACAACTAAGACGGCCATGAAGCCTAGGTTTGTAGACAATTTGATAAGAGGAAACGAATAAAATAGCGATAAAGCTTAGTATAGAAAAACTCGAGTGTCCTTCATTAAAGAGAATGGCGAGTTACAAGAACAAAAGCGAAAATACAGATACATTGTTGTCTAAGAAAGCTTGGTAGGATCTTCGCCTGTCTCAGAAGGAATATCAAGATATTGCTGAAGAAGGGGAATTTGAGAGAATGGAAAATCAGGTTGATAAGCTTTCAAATTCCGCACAATCTCCTTCAGGGAGATGAAGAGCAAATCAGAGGCGGCCACGGTAGTATCTGTTGGATTACAGGGACGTAATACTACGGAATGCTAAACGTGTACTAGCAAGAACACTAATCTACGCAGCGGAATTAGTACACATACCTTTTAGCTTTCCTGCCCAATAACGATGTGGAGGGAGTTCTGATCCTCCGGTCGGAACCACGTGCAAGTTTTTCGTTAGAAGAAGTCCCACGCGATGTAGCTCCACAACAAGACCTCTGATCGATTCTTCAACGGAGATGGAACCTCAGACCAGATGTGATGGTGCCGAATTTTAGACTAAGGGAAACAAGTGTTCTTAATGGAGATCCTTGTTATTATGAGTGAGTGAATAAACCCTTAGCAGACACCCCTATATATAGTATTGGTGGAGTTGCCAAAAGGCAACTCCAACCAATGTGGTATAGGGTGGCCGGCCGAATTGCATGTATAAGGGGGAGGCCCAATTTTGGGCCTCCCTTGTCAATTACTAATTGAATTTGGCCCAATTAGCCTAGATTGACAATTACCTAATTAACTTAGATAATTCTCTTAATTAACGGGCTCCTATTACGGCGCCACATCACCATATGCTAACAGCTCCCACTCGACGGAATGGGAGGGTGCTCATTAATCTATACGGTTACGCAATAGTATCAACATCTCAGTCTTCAATCTTCGTCTCCGTCTCCGAATAGTTCATACGAGGCTTGCCGTGCGACTGGCGGATACGATGGGCATCGTGCTACTCATCTGTTAGGAGTATTGTAGCGCCCACAGAATGTTGATTCTCTTTCATGAACCAAACCTGTTTGAAATAAAACTATGTACCGCACTGTATCCTTGGTCAACTTTTAATTCTCCAATTGCCCAATTTTCCACAAAGGAATACTTCTCCGGGGCATTCGTATGTCAGACCTAAAATCTGACCTACGGCGAATTACGTTTTCAAAACGTGGAATTTTGAAAGAGTCGCCACTAGCTAATTACGGTTAACTAGAAACCTAAATTACCTAGGTAAAAAAACGATTAGCACCTAAGTAAATTAATTGGCCTGCGTTAAAAGATTTGAGTTCGGTGGTTCTGTTACGAATTAAAAAAATATTTTTCTAATCACGCCCTTTCGGTAACTAATTAACATGTTTGCCTATTTAAAAATTGAAGCGTGCTTTTACGACGAATTAATCTATCGTTAAAAAATACTAAACTAATTTTTACGCGACACTATTATTAATGATAAAAATGAGCATTAAAATATTATTAAGCATCTAAAACTCCTAATTACGTTAAAGTCTAAACGAAATTAAACATGCTCAAAATTATGACAAACAGTTACATGTCACATACATATGTACAATAGCACATGCTATCTAATTAATTTACATCTAACTATCCAATTAACATGGTACAATAATACCCATAATAATAATAACAATATATAATAATAATATCATTAATAATTAAATATAAATAAATAAATAAATAAAAACAGAGGAACAAACTGGTCGCGGTTTACTTGTAGCAGCGCTGCAGCGATGACAGCCAGCAGCCGGAGCAGGGCAACAGACGACGGGAAGGGTTCCGACGAGTCAGGCGAGACGGACGGGCAGCGAAACGGAGTGAGGCGGATTTCGATGGTTGGACAACAGTGGCGAGGCAGCAGTGGAGTTCCGGCGGGGTGACCTCTGGCAACGGCGAGCGAGCAACTCCGGTGCAGGAGGACAGGCGAGGTAAGGCGGCGTCTCAGTCAGGCCGGGACGGCAACGGTTGGAGCGATCGATCGTCGGAGCTTCGGAGGGTCGGTCACCGGAAGACTTGAAACGGCAGGGCTCCGGTCACATAAAAAAAAAAACCAGCGTGAAAGAAAGGGCTGCACGTTTTACGAAACTAATAATATTTTATTGCTGTCTAATTTTTTTTTGTGTGTTTACATAGACACTAGGGACTATTTATAGCTAACCTAGACCCAAAAATTAGGAAAAAAATATATTTGCTCTAATATACTCTATAAATTCCGAAAATTATATAATATATATTTATGTATATTGCCATAAATATTTATTATATATTTTCTGAATTTTACATAATATTTATTGCATATATGTATTGTCCTAATTTAAACTGAGTCTATTTTTGGCAACCCCACGACCTTCCATATTTAAATATTTCCTTTTTTAAACGCGTTACACATAACATTTTTTAACGTATTATATATGTGTCGCGCGTACCAAAATTAGGTGTTTACAACTTGCCCCTCTTTGGACGGACTCCCGTAGAATGCATTCGAGGGGGTTTGTCCAAAGACGAGTAAACACTAATTTTGGCTAGGAAGTATATCTTCTTCCGGGTCTTCAAATCTCCAAGGTGGCCTTTGGCTTTATTGATGGTGCGAAAAAGTAGAGCGTCTGTCGGCGGTGCCCCTGTTGGCGGTGCCTCCATTGGTAGCGCAGAAAAGTAAAGCCTCGGCGGTGTAGAAAGTAAAGCCTCCAGTGGCGTGCGGAAAAGTAAAGCCTCCAATGGCGTGCAGTAAAGTAAAACCTTAATCGATAATGCCTCCAGTGGCGTGTATCGGAGAAGAGCCTCTAGTGGCGTCCGTCGGAGAAGAGCCTCTAGTGGCGTCCGTTGGAGAAGTGCCTCTAGTGGTGTGACTTGCGAAGGCTGAATACTAAGGCTTCGTTCGTCGGGAGTGACTCTCAGAAAGCTGGAACACTTCAGATCCTGGTTGTCAGTTGTGTCTTGTAGGAACAGACTGTAACAGTCCTACTCATCCTTGAATGGTGACTTGCGAGAGCAGACTATAACTGTCCCGCTTGCCGTGAAGTTGACTCGTAGGAACAGACTGTAATAGTCCTACTCCTCCTTTGAGTGATGACCTGCGAGAGCAAACTGTAACTGTCCCGCTTTCCGTGAAGTTGACTTTGGAAGGCGCTGTGTTGCACTTGAATGTTTGTCCCTAATTTTTGCCTAAATCGCGCATGGTGCGACAACTTAGCGGGATCCTTTTTTTTTTCTTTGAGAATTTCTCTTTTTTCTCTCCTTTTGCCATAATCGCAATTTCTGAATTTGCAACCATGCCCCTCGTTTCCTGATTTTGCCTAGGCCGCCCTTTCGGGTTTTCAACCTAGTGGAAGCACTTTTATTTGGTGGCCGTTTAAGAGGGTGGCTATGGCCCTATCTTTGTTTTCCTCATTTGCTGTTGCGGAAGCTCTTTTTAGTAGCCAATTTCGGGTTTACTGTGGCCCATCCTTTATTCACGCCTCGATACGGGAATATTTGTAGCCGTTTGAGGGTGGTTGTGACGCTTCTTCTCACCTTCTTCAATGTTGCGGGAGCTTCTTTTGATTGTAGCCATTTGGAGGGTGGCTGTGGCCCTTTCAAGAATACAGTTTGAAAATATCAGGTAAGTAGCTCAGGATGCGCTATGAAGCTTGTCGTCATCGCTACTTAAGGCCCTGGTTTTTTTTTTTTTTTTTTTACTCTCCTTTTACAATGACTGTCCTTTCAGATTTTCAAACATGCCTCTCATCCCTAACTTTTGCCTAAGTCGCCTTTACAGGTTTTCGACCTAGCGGGAATTTTTCTTTTTTCTTTTTCTTTTTTCTCTCTTTTTTTTTTTTTTTTTTTTTTTTTTTTTTTAACTTTACACGGAGAAACTGCTCTTTTCAGGCATAATACCTTTTAAGTGCGTCTGCGTTGACTGGACTAGGAAGGTCTTGACCATCCATATCCGTGATGATCAGCGCACCTCCCTTGAATACCTCTTTGACCACGTAGGGTCCTTCTTACTTTGGCGCGAACTTCCCTCGCGAATCAGGATTGATACGCAGTACTTTACGCAACACCAGGTCTCCTGGTTGGAAATTACTTGGTCGCACCTTCTTGTCAAAGGCCCTAGCCATCCGTTGTTGGTAACATTCCCCATGACATAGTGCCGTGAGCCTCTTTTCGTCGATGAGGTTCAACTGTTCATACCTTTGTCTAGCCCATTCTGCCTCGTCGAGCCCTGATTCTGCCAGGATCCTTGTAGAGGGGATCTCTACTTCCACGGGTAGAACTGCTTCAGTTCCGTACACGAGAGAAAACGGAGTTGCCCCGGTTGAAGTACGGATCGATGTTCTGTATGCCAAGAGTGCCCAAGGTAGCATATTATGCCTATCTTTGTATGTGACTGTCATCTTCTCGATGATCTTCTTTATGTTTTTATTCGCTGCTTCCACCGCGTCGTTCATCTGAGGGCTGTATGGGGATGAATTCCTGTGCTTGATCCTGAATTGAACACATAAATCGTTTATCAACTTGTTGTTGAGGTTCTTGGCATTGTCCGTGATTATTGTCTCGGGCACCCCGTAACGGGCAACAATGTCTCTTCGTAAGAAACGCTCAAACGCTTTTGCAGTAACTGACGCCAGTGTGACAGCCTCTATCCACTTGGTGAAATAATCAATTGCCACTAAAATGAACCTGTGGTCGTTAGATGCATTTGGTGAAATGGGACCGATCGCGTCAATTCCCCACATTGAAAAAGGCCACGGAGAAGACATCGGATGCAACTCATTTGGCGGCGCATGAATCTGACTAGAGTACACCTGGCATAAGTGGCACCGCCGGACGTGCTCCACGCAGTCTGTCATCAGGGTAGTCCAAAAATAGCCCATCCTCATGATTTTTCTCGCGAGCATGTGACCGCTCATGTGCGGTCCACAGCTTCCTTCGTGGACTTCCTCCATCAATCGCTTCGCCTCTTCGGAACCTACACATCTCAAAAGGGTGGCATCAAAAGATTTTCTATAAAGAACCTCACCACTAAGAAAGTAATTGCATGCCATCCTGCGGGTGGTTTTCCGATCTTTGCTACTTGCACCCTGCGGGTCAAAAGGGTTCGCCATCTGATTCTTCAAGCGTGCAACAATATGCAGGACGCTTGTTTACTTCAATCTCGAGAGGCTCTGCGTGAATGTTATTTCCTCAAAATTCTCGCTCAACTCTTCGATATGCTGATGATATGGTTGCAACTTGGGATCTCTTGTTTTCCATTCTCCTAAGGTTTGGAGAATGATCAGCATGGAATCTCCATAAACCTCTAGTTCATGTATCTTGAAATCAATTGTCGCTTGCAACCCGAGAATGCACGCCTCGTATTCCGCCACGTTGTTGGTGCACGGGAAAGTAATCTTTGCTGCTACAGGAAAATGTTGACCTTTTGGGGATACAAGTACTGCCCCTATACCACATCCGGTGGAGTTTGCAGCTCCATCAAAATACATTATCCACATGCTTCCATTTTCTGTCTCTTCTTCCACGTGAAGTATGTCGCTATCCGGAAGTTCGTGACTTGTTTGACGATCGTCATCAATGGGAAACTCGGCTAGATGATCTGCAATAGCCTGCCCTTTTATAGAAGTACGAGGAATGAACTGTATGTCGTACTCAGCAAGCTGGACCTGCCATTTGGCGACATTCTTCATTAATGCCGGCTTCTCTAGTATGTATTTCAAGGGATTCAGCTTAGAATGAGATGTATAGTGTAATACAACGTATACTGTCGGAGTCGCTGCATCACCCATACTAATGCGCAACTTGTCCTTTCAACCTCCGTGTACTAGGCCTCTCCTTCAGTGAACTTCTTGCTGAGGTAATAAATGGGGTGCTCTGTCTGGCCATCTTCATCTAGTTGCCCCAACATGCATCCCAATGAGCCTTTTCGAACCGCCAGATACAAAATGAGCGGCCGACCCGGAGTGGGCGGGACCAGGACCGGTGAATTGACGAGATATTCTTTGATTGACTCGAAGGCATGCTGACACTCTTCATCCCATTCAATCAATGCATTTTTACGCAGGAGGCGGAACAAAGGTTGACACTTGTTTGTCATATTGGCGATGTAATTCAAACGGATGTTACTCCGAATGTGCATTTTGCTGGATTTAGCCTGAGTTTAAACTTCTTGAGCCGTTCAAAGAGCATCCGCAAGTTAACAAGGTGGTCTTCATCTTCGCGGGACTTTGAGATCATATCATCGACGTACACTTCTATTTGCTTATGCATCATGTCATGGAACAATGTCACCATTGCTCTCTGGTAAGTTGCTCCCGCATTCATGAGTCCGAAAGGCATGACCTTGTAGCAAAACGTGCCCCACATTGTGATGAAAGTGGTTTTTGACTTCTCCTCTTCTGCCATCTTGATTTGATTGTATCCAGAGAACCCATCCATGAATGAGAACATGTTGTGTCGTGCCGTGTTATCGACTAACATGTCAATATGAGGGAGTGGAAAGTTGTCCTTCGGACTAGCCTTGTTGAGATCTCGATAATCAACACAGACTCGAACACGACCATCCTTCTTCGGTACAGGGACAATGTTGGCGACCCACTCGGAGTAGTTGCACACCTCAAGGAACCCAGCGTTAATTTGCTTGATGATATCTTCCTTGATCTTCAGGAGTATCTCTGGACTCTGCCGCCTTAAATGTTGTCTTTTGGGTTTGAACTTCTCGGTATCTATGGGCAGAGTATGTTGCACAATCGTTGTATCTAGACCTGGCATGTCAGAATATGACCAAGCAAAGATCTCTTTATACTCGTCTAGTAGCTCGATCATCTGGGCTTTCTGAGAAGGATCAAGAGTTGCCCCAATTTTGAGCTCTCGAGGTTCTTCCTTCGTACCGATGTTAACTATTTCGATAGTTTCGGCAGTTGATGGCTTTCTCTCCTCGAATCTCTCGAGGTTCTCTCTTATTTCGATCGGAACATGGTCATCATTATATTCCTCTGATGGAATCACATCGTCATGGTTTTCGTGTTTTCTTGTATTTTTCCTACGGTAAGGAAAATAACCGGAATCAATGCGAATTTGACGGGAAATAAATGAAAATGAGTAAAATTGAGATAAAGGGATTTATTTATATTGATAAGATCATGAAAATATCCCTCTTTCCTATGCGGGGCTCATGATCTTGCCGCGCAAAGGAGTACAACAGAAACTCATAAATCTTACTCATCGCTAAGCGAAAGAGCATAAACCGGAATCGAAAACCAATTGGTGATTGTTTCTCCTTCAACAAACGGTCGGACATAAATGCCTGGGGGAACTTCTTCAAGGATGGGTCCAACTGTGGTGTCGGTGATGAACAATCCGGCTATGGCTTGTAATGCTTCATCCTCATCAGTCCAAATGACCTGAGCTGGCCCTGGGAAAGTCACTGATAGTGGCGGAATGTTCATAGGCCTCCACCTTCTAGCGAATCGTCCCATCTGGAAATCCCTCAGTTGTTGCTTTCCATGTGCACTTTGATCATCCTCTTGGAACGGGGAATACCCTAGCCCGTATCTGCATACACTTTCCTTCAGCTGGAGTGGACGCGGGATTCCTTGACACCTAATACCCAAGCCTTGACCCGGGACGAAATTATTCTTCAACATGAACCTCCCTACCATGATGTCTGCTTTGCTCAGCGTTGGCTCTCCCCAATCCCTAATGACGGAGATTAGCTCAAAGGAATGGTATGCGGGTGGCTCGTCTCCACTAGTGTTGATGACAGGGACCGCCGTTTCCTGATAGATGTTGTGATCACCTTCTCCCCTGATTTCCACAAGGCGGTTGTCGATCACGTACTTCAGCTTCTGGTGTAGGGTGGATGGAACCGCCCCATCCGCGTGGATCCATAGTCTTCCCAAGAGAAAACTGAAAACATTCGGGATATCCATGACCCTGAAAGTGACATCAAAAACATTCGGACCAATCTCGAGCTGCAACTCAATCTCTCCATAAACTTCCTTTCTCGTGCCATCAAAAGCTCGAACTGCCGACTTACTCGTACAGATATGGGACATGTCAATCTTCATTTGCTTGAGCGTGGATAATGGGCAAACATCGACTGCCGAGCCACCGTCAATCATGACCTTCGAAAGCACGAATCCATTACACTTGCAGACGATGTGGAGGGCTTTCACATGGTACCGACCGTCGACTCCTAGATCATCATCCCCGAAATAGATCTGGTTCGAGAATATAGAGCCAATAACATTACCCATATGTTCAGCAAAGGTCTCCTTCGGCACTAACGCTTCTTTGAGCACATTCATGAGAGCTTCACGGTGACTTTCTGAGCTTAAGAGGAGAGCAAGCAAAGAAATTTGAGCCGGAGTCTTCCGGAGCTGATCAATCACTTTTTCCTCTCCTTCCTTCATGAACTTTACAAAGTCCACAATTTCTTCGTCAGTCACCTTCTTCTTCGGTGCTACTTCTACAGCCTTATCTTTAGCAACATCCTCCATGTACGAACGACCCGAACGTGTCATGATCATAACATGATCGTCTGGTTTTGCTGCTCCGACTATCTGAGCTTCGTAATTCCAAGGGACCTTCTTGTTGCTTTCATATTGGAAAGGAGTCGGGCCCTGCATCACTAGTGGCAACCTGGCCGACTGTTCAGGAACATAATTAAGTACGAATGGCGTGATTACTGCAATAGCGACATCTTCTGACGACTCCTCTTCGAGACAGATCATGTTGATGGATGCTGATGAACCAGCATTGTGTTGCGGCAAAGGGTTTGTCTTGACATTAGGAGGAGGGACTGGGTTGAGAATAAGGAGCTTATTGTCAATGAGGTCTTGAATCTTGTGCCTCAGACTGGTGCATTTCTCTATCGAGTGTCCAGCTACTCCCATGTGGAACTCGCATCTCGAGTTTGGATCGTCATTGAGTACTCTCGAATCTGGCCTCATGAACTCGGGGCCGATGAGGTTTTGTTCCAACATCTTCTGGTACACTTCTGCCATTGACACAGGTAAAGGGGTGAAGGCCCTTGTTTCCCTCTGCCTAAAATTAGCTCGATTTTCTTGTCCGCCCGTAAAGGAGGGTTGTGGAGCCGGGGGTACTTGAGTCACTGGCTGAGCCGTTGGGGTTGTCAGTTGCATCGGGTAGACTGCGCCTATAGTTGCATCTTTCGGGAGCGGCTTTTTGGCGCCACCCTTTTTTAGACCATCTCCTTGGTAGCCTTTGAGAGGATCTTCAATCTTCCCCATTCGGATTCCTTGCTCAATCATCTCTCCGGATTTCACCAGGTCGGCAAAATTTGCAGAAACATGTCCCAATAAATGGGAGTAGTAAGCTCCCTTTAAAGTTCCGATTGAACATAGATACGGCTTCTGTGTCTTCCAGTGGTGGTCGGACTCCGGCGGCCTTCTCTCTCCACGCCTGCATGTAGCTTCTGAAGGATTTTCCGCCAGTCATCTCCATGCCTTGAAGATCCATGCGGGTCGGAGCAGTGTCCAGATTGAACTTGTATTGGCGAACAAAAGCGTTAGCCATGTCCTCCCAGGTTGAGATATCACCGGCCTTCAAGCTGACGAACCAAACCAAAGCTGCTCCTTTCAAGCTCTCCTGGAATGTCTGGATCAAGAACTTCTCGTACTGCTGATAAGGGGCCATCTTTGCAAGGTAAATCCTCAGATGGACGATGGGATTTCCGGTGCCATCATATTTTTCGAAATCAGGCACTTTGAACTTCTCTGGTCTTGACATGTCAGGGAACAAGCATAAGTCGGAGTAACCAATGCCTCCGTACTGCTCAAGTCCGGACAGAGCCTTCATCTTTTCCTCCATTTTCTTCAAGCGGCGATCCTGCTCGGATTCGATGACCGGTGATGATGTGAATGCATTTGTGCCGGCAGCACCCCCTTTGTTCACGTGCCCATATATTGTTGTGTGATTTGGAAGGACATACGGCTTTGGTGCGGATTGGTCTGGTATGACTAAAGCCGGGGGTTGGTCACGAGGAGGTTCTACCGTGACTTCGGGAAGCACGGCGGCAACTGGCGCCGTCAGTCCGGTGCTTGCTACAGGCGTTTTGGAGTAGGTTGGACTTGTGATTTCTGGCAGCAAAGCTGGGTTTGGGGCGCGGTAAGCTGACTGAGCTTCAAGTAGTGCCATGATGCGTTCCATGCTAGATGACATGTCGGCCATATCCTGATACATCTTTGCGTTGGCTGCCTCGATCTCGGCCATTCGCTTGTCATGTTTCTCGATCTTCTCAGTGTTTACCATTTTAGTTGTTAGTCGCGTTTGTGCCAGTAAAATCGACGATTCAAAATGTGGACACCAAATATCATGCATGATTTTTTTTTTTAAATGTGCCATTCATCTCAGCGTTTTATTCATGAAGGAAATAGTTTTACAAATAATATTTAAACTCTAAAACGCTTTACACGACTGCACATCTCGCCGAGTGCGTCGAGTGCTTGTTCTTTAGTCCTAACGAATGCGACAGACAAATGTTTTGAAAAAAGTTTCAGTCTTCTTGCTCTTCGTTTGAACTTTTCAAGATTTACACTTAACCGCGTCTTCTGTCTCTCTTTCACCTTAATAGCCCACTGCTGGTGCATGACGGTGGCATTTGCTTTGGCTAGGTCTTCCCGTAACTTCATGACCTCCTCTTTGGCTCTTGTACAGTCTTAGACCCATGTTGCGCACTGCATTTCTACCCGGGCCGCCAGTGTATCGTACACATCTTCATTAGAGGGGTTTTGAGCTTGCGGCTTTGGTCCGAGGATCTCTGTAGGGTCAATGAGGGACTCCCTTGGGGTAGTATGAAACCGGTAAATGTATTCTTTGGTGGCGCAATACATCCTCTCCTCTTCTCCTAGATCATTTGGCATTTGGACTTTCTCCTCATCTCGGCTCTCCCAAATCTTTTGAATCTGCTCGGCACCTTTCTTGAGTGCGGCTTGAGTGATTTTGTCGTCGTGCCAGTTGAAAACCAGAGAAGATCCCTTTGCGCTTGTTGGTATACCTTGGAGGCCCCCAAGTTGTCGTGTGACTCGAGCCGGGTAGGTGACCACTGAGCCTAGGTGACTAATAAGAGGAATACCTTTGAAATCTTTGCATTTTTAAAATATGGGTTTTGGTGAAAACCAACGAGCTACCCACAAAATATCTTTAGGTAAAAGTTTCGAAAAATGCTTTTTCCATTCAAGGGCACTCCATCCTCTATTTACATGGCGAGAATAATCTATCATCTTTGATATAATTTGATGGTCAATGAGGAAACAAAATTTGGGGAAACCCGCGCCAATCTCAACTAAGTGACTTAAAAACCATATTTGTAGTAAAGCTGGACGTGCCCTAATTACCCCTTTTCCTTTAGCCTTTACGAGATTAAGTGACGTGATTGTTTCGGCAAGCAACGCCACTGTGTAACCTCTGCCTTCGGCCACCTGAAGGACGAGGTGTGCCAGGGCCACGTCTACATGGCTTTTGGAGCGGGGGAATAAGACAGTCCCAAAGAATCGTAAGAGATAGGCGTGGGTTGCTCCTCGGATCGCTCGATCATCTTTCATTCTAAATTCGATCCATTTTATTAAACGCTCGATAGATATGCCATGCTCTACATTCACCATAAGCTCGTCAGCTACCCTCCATTTTTTAGCTCGTAGAAGGGCAGACATGATACATCTCTCTGGGGCTCCAAATTGTGGCAGTATAATCTTCCTATTCCACTCGACGCCTTGGACTAGTTGTCCGTATTCCTCTAGCGTGGGGGTTAGCTCTATGCCATTGATGAAGAATACCGCCTTTTCCGGGTCCCAAAAGTTGGTTAAGGCATCAAGCATGTGCCACTCTATCGGATAGTCGGGTAGACGTTGAATTCTGCAATGATCTTGGTGACGTACTCTCGTTCCGTGCTTAGCATGGCATTCCAGATGCGAATGATATCCTCCTTGGGGGCCGGCAAAGCTGTGATGTGCGGGCATTTGCGCAGTTCTTCCATCCTTACCAAAAATGGAGTATAAAGCGTTTTAGAGTTGGTGAAACGAATGGCACTTAATTTTTGAAAAATGATGATGCATGCTTTAAAAGTAAAATTTCCACTAACATCCACGCCACAATTACAATTACAACATTATAAGAGTAAGATTACACATGGACCCATATCCTATACACCATAAGCTAAGGGTCAAGAATTACAAAGCGAAAACGAAAACAACGCATGTACGTATATCGGCCGAATTGAAGCTTCGGGTAGTGTGTTTTTTGCTTTGCTCTATGGTTGGTTCCACTGACAGGTTCCCGACAAGGTGGTTTCCTCACCCCATCACAGGGATCATAGGACCTTCACAAGCGAGTAGAGTTCCGAGCCGTACCGGCGGCCCAGCCGCTCCGGTCGTACCGTACTATACCTCCGGGGTTCCTAGTCGCCCTGGGTTTTAGGCGTTTGGTTCTTATTCTAGAGTGGTGTGTGCAGGTTTTAATCAAAATAACAAACGTTAATTAAAAAAAAAACTTGTACCTATTACACAAAAAAAAAAACAAAAAATTAGAATAACATCTATACAAAACTAAAACATGGCAAACATGCAATTTTAACAAGCCCGAACACTCTAAAAGAAGTGTCCCCAGTGAAGTCCCCAAAATGTCGGACCTAAAATCTGACCTACGGCGAATTACGTTTTGAAAACGTGGAATTTTGAAAGAGTCGCCACTAGCTAATTACGACTAACTAGAAACCTAAATTACCTAGGTAAAAAAACGATTAGCACCTAAGTAAATTAATTGGCCTGCGTTAAAAGATTTGAGTTCGGGGGTTCTGTTACGAATTAAAAAAATATTTTTCTAATCACGCCCTTTCGGTACCTAATTAACATGTTTGCCTATTTAAAAATTGAAACGTGCTTTTACGACGAATTAATCTATCGTTAAAAAAAAACTAAACTAATTTTTACGCGACACTATTATTAATGATAAAATTGAGCATTAAAATATTATTAAGCATCTAAAACTCCTAATTACGTTAAAGTCTAAACGAAATTGACATGCTCAAAATTATGACAAACAGTTACATGTCACATACATATGTACAATAGCACATGCTATCTAATTAATTTACATCTAACTATCCAATTAACATGGTACAATAATACCCATAATAATAATAACAATATATAATAATAATATCAGT
Source organism: Clarkia xantiana subsp. parviflora (assembly GCA_036873135.1). NCBI lineage: Eukaryota > Viridiplantae > Streptophyta > Magnoliopsida > Myrtales > Onagraceae > Clarkia > Clarkia xantiana. The sequence goes on along the minus strand of JAPTYO010000002.1, from coordinate 51,374,472 downwards.
AATAATTAAATATAAATAAATAAATAAATAAAAACAGAGGAACAAACTGGTCGCGGTTTACCTGTAGCAGCGCTGCAGCGACGACAGCCAGCAGCCGGAGCAGGGCAACAGACGACGGGAAGGGTTCTGACGAGTCAGGCGAGACGGACGGGCAGCGAACGGAGTGAGGCGGATTTCGATGGTCGGACAACAGTGGCGAGGCAGCAGTGGAGTTCCGGCGGGGTGAGCTCTGGCAACGGCGAGCGAGCAACTCCGGCACAGGAGGACAGGCGCGGTAAGGCGACGTCTCAGTCAGGCCGGGACGGCAACGGTTGGAGCGATCGATCGTCGGAGCTTCGGAGGGTCGGTCACCGGTAGACTTGAAACGGCAGGGCTCCGGTCACAAAAAAAAAAAAAAACCAGCGTGAAAGAAAGGGCTGCACGTTTTACGAAACTAATAATATTTTACCCATCGCTTATACCCTTAGTCTGACTCAACCGGTTTCAAGACGGGGTCACTTGGCCGTTTTTTTTTTGCACTACGCTCGTACGTTGGGAAGCGAGCATTGAGCCAGACCTTAGGTATAAGTTCCGAGTCCATGAGGATACTTTGGATGCCTCTTCATAAGACATCCGGGATCAATCACACGCTCAAGGTGAAGAAGTATGCGCCCTTTGAATCACAAGGATTCTAGCTAGCACAACCGAGCATGACCCCATGGTCGTATATGGCACGCGCAGTATGAAGCACGCGTCGATAGCGCACCCGGTAAAGCCAGGGATGGGATATGTCAATAATACTATCGCAGAATCTCTCATCTGGCCTTGAATGTGATATAGTAATGGACAAAGTCCAACTCGGCGATTTACAAAACGAAGATTAAGTCATGCTGTTAAGCGTGACAATGTTATCGTTTTGCTTAATCAGGTTTACCCCCTGATTCTTAGCCAATCTTGTTATGGTAGAGGTCCCTCTCACCTAGCAAGATGACCGTGCCTGTGTGACGAGGCAAGATTCACATTCGACATAATTTTGGTGGAAGAATTTTACTTCTTCCAAACGACTTAATTTATAGACCGTAAAATCCGATGTTGTTAATCATTATGACGTCGATAAATCATAAACTCAAATTGCAATTCTTTTATTCAATTGAAATATAATTTCAAATGTCAAAATGTTATCACCTTTTACAAGCCACACAGTTTAAGCCCTACGTAATCCAAGCAGTTTTACGTGCTTTTCAAAAATTTCCCTACGTAACGGCTTAGTTAAAGGGTCTGCGGCCATATTGTCTGTAGGCAAGTATTCTAAAGCGATTATGTTGTCTTCCAGAACCGACCTAGCATAATTGTATTTCACATCAATGTGTTTAGTCTTACTATGGTACTTTGGATTCTTAACTGCCGCAATGGCCGCCTGACTGTCGGAGTACACCTTCACAGGTTTACTCTTCTTGTAGGTGCCAATTAATGTAGTAAGAAGCCTTTTCAGCCAGACCGCTTCTTGTGCGTTTTTGGAGAGGGCAACGAATTTTGATTCCATAGTGGAAAGTGCGACACAAGATTGCTTCTTGCTTACCCATGATATGGCAGCATTAGCAAGGAGGAAAACTCCTCATGTGGTGGACTTACAATCATCCGGATCGCCACCGTGGTTGGCGTCACTATAACCGGTCAATTCAAGCCGATCGCCCTCATAGCACAGAACTTAGTCGGCAGTACCTTTCAGATATCTGATAATTCGTTTTACGGCCTTTAGATGTTTATAACTAAGATCTGATTGGAATCTTGCTACTAGGCCCACAGCGTAACAGATGTCTGGCCGAGTACAGAGCATGGCGTACATTATACTCCCTACCATGCTCAGATACTCTGCATTCTTCATCTGTTCACGCTCCTGCTGGTTTTTTGGGCCATCACGCTTCGATAGCGCGCACCCGAACACAACCGGCGTATCTACGGGTTTAGCATCCAGCATTCTGAATCTTTTCAACAGTTTGTTGATATATGATTCCTGAGATAGACATAATCTCCGGGCGGCACGATCTCGGGCAATTTTGATGCCTAAGATGTACGTGGTCTCTCCCATGTCTTTCATCTCGAATGCTGATGCTAACCAGGACTTTGATTTATTCATGAAACTCATATCGTTTGCAGCAATGAGTATATCATCCACGTATAGTGTTATGATGACATACTTAGACCCGGAGGTATTAGTGTATACGCAGGGATCCTTATGAAGATTCACGAATCCGTTTCTAACGATTTCCTCGTGGAATCTGCGATACCATTGCCGAGACGATTGTTTAAGACCGTATATAGATCTTCGGAGTTTGCAAACTTTGTGTTCTTTGCCAGGAGTAATGAAACTCTCCGGCTGCTCCATATAGATCTCTTTCTCCAGTTTTACTTGGAGTGGTTTGGTCTTAATAATGTCCATTTGATGCATGCTCGAGTTCGAGACTTGCAGTCATGGGCAAGGACGGCCCTGACTATGGTGTAACGCATAGTCGGTGAGTCGTCTTTATCAAAGTTCACTTCGTGAATTTGGGTATATCCTTTCGCAATTATTCGAGTTTTGCACCACTCGAAATTTCCACCAGAAGTGAATTCTAAGATTTCACTTTCTAGTTCTGTGGTTACGGATAAATCAACTAAAGACTAAAAACGAATTAGTTCTTAATTAGGAAATTTCATCCTCCATTGTTTTCCTCCATTCCCACGTTTTGAGGTCATTCCTTTGATTGATGAACCGTTACTGGTTCAAGAGCGAATACCAAGATGTGTAACACATCTTATTTGATGGGACACTTCTCGAGAGAAGTTCGTTGCCTTTGACTCTGTCTAGGCACGTTAATCCCATGTTTTAGTCTGATCGTTACTCCCACAAGGAATAATGCTTCTTATCAGGGCATTACTCCCACTGGGAACAATGGTGGTGGTTGAACTTACTTGGAATATCCTCTCAGTCTCGGGTTTTTTTACCTCCGAGATGTATTCCTCGATCACTAGGATCTGGAACCAAGTTGCTTATTCCACTCCCACTAGGAAAAATGGGTAGTTGAAATAGTTCATTATAATGATTATCAAGTCCGACTTGATTCGCATTTTGAAATTTAGTGATGATTATGTGTGAAGGGGAGTGAGCCCTCTCATTGGATTTATTATGAAGACGTTTCCATCATCATTTACCAAATCAATCACTTATGCTATATCAATTCTCCCACTCGAAGTAAGTGGGACCTGAGAATCTCCATCAACCATCTGTTAACTCAATCAGTACTAGCTTGTTTCGTTCTGCAGAGCGTTGGAAATTCATCTTCAAACCTTTATAACGTGTCATGTTTATCCACGAAACCATTGTTCCAAGCTAATTTTAAAACTCGTATTCTTCGCGAGTAGTGCGTACTCTTAATGAATACTCGTTTTAATGCGCAAATTAATGCGTCTTTTTGATAAGGTTTTACCCGAATCATTCATTAGCTTTTATGGTAATGTGTTAACCAATTTTGTCAGAACATAGTGTTTTACATTAATGTGAGTTAAATTAATCTCATCCCGTAGGAACAATTAATGTGTAACTCTAACATTATGTAATTCTAAGCTATGTTTATTGAAGTGATTTAATGAATGCCTTTTAGTCAAAGTCATCGTTCAAGGCTAAGGGTGGGAGAGTCGTTTTACCGACTACTTCTTTTCGTTTATTCAACTCATCCATAGATTTATCTATCTTATGGACCATGCATTTAAGCTGTCACTTTTAATGCCATGGTTGATATTCTAATTAGATTGTAGTAGCTAGAAGACTTACATAAAATCTAAGTAGTTATCAATGAGTTATATCTGAAGAATTACAAACGAAAATTCTGCATTCATAAAAATACTTGATTATTAAATTTGTATTCTAAAACGACGTGTCCCGTCTTTCGAGGTGAAATGCACCACGCGCATACCCGGTTAAAAACCGTGGTTTTGAGAATCATTTTAGTCTCCAAATTTAAAAGCAAGATCGGTTTTAAACATGCACATTATTTGGGATACAAACTATAATGGATTACTTTAACAAATAAGGATGCTTGAGCAATGTGTTGAATAGCGTGAATAGGATAAAAACGAACGATGATAAATTCAATACTCAATTCAAGTATTAGTAAATACTCGGAAAATAATGTGTTCCACCAAGAAACTTATTTAAGAGTATTTTCAAACAGAAATAAAATTAGAAGTTTTAGCAAATCTAAAGATAAAGAATCTCTCATTCCATATTTATTCTTTTGGGGCATTCTCGATCAGGTCGTTGCTTCTGTTTCTCGGTTCTGTAATTCAAAAGAAAATGAATTACCCTCGAGTGATTAGAAGCAAAAGAGAATGAATTATTTTCATCATCTTTTCTCTTCGCGTACTTTAGGAGGATTAGTGCAAGCATTAGCTAGGTGTCCTTTCACGCCACACCTGAAACACGTTCGAGTTTCCTCTTTACGTGTCTGCTTTGCTTGCTTTTTCTTACCACCAAATTATTTTCGTTTAAACTTCTTCTGGGATTTGTTCGCCACAAACTTCTCAGTTTTGTTCTGAGAGCTTTTTCCCTTTCCATTGCGCTTCCCCTTTTGTTCAGTTGGAGCGGAGGATGCAATATGCATTTCGATCTAGACTTTTCAGCCTTGAGTCTATCTTCCTCCAGCTCAAGATGAACTTGTACCTTCTCGAGAGTATAGAGATGGGTAGCATGGGTAAGGATCATTTTCATGATATTCCAAGAGTCGGGTAAAGAGCGGATCATGTAGTTGATTTGTTGTTCCTCAGACAGGTTTTCACCTGCTTCCTTGAGCTCAGCGATCAAGTTACAAATATGCATAATATGATCTTTTATTGTATGCTTGGGATTCTTCTTATAGGTGTCAAAAGCGATTTTTAACGCTCTCTTTTGGGCAATGGTGTAGACACCAAATGTTGCCTTAAGACCATCCCATAGGTCCTTGGCAGTCCCCAAATGATCAAACCCATAGAGAATCTCGTCTTCCAGCATAGAGAGCAATGTGGAATGAACATCATGATCCTTGACATCCCATTCATCATAGAACGTCTTTTGCTCATTTGTGAGGTCTCCGTTTACCGTACCTCCGGCCCAACTGTTACGCGACCGTAATATTTTGTATAAGGGGCGAGGTGTTGTAATGTAGCTGGGGAATCCGCCGCTTCCGCTACCACAATAGTGTATTCCATGGCTGCCTCCCTCTCGCCCAAATGAAATTCAATGGGATGAATCAAATCAAGTAGCTTTTTGTTTGATTGATTCAGGCCTAGTTCGTTTTGTGGTCAAATGCTCCAGACCTCTTATTTTAGAGATTATCATCTTAACTTGTTTATTCCATATTTTATAATTACCGCTATTCAATCTTATTCCCTTATTCAACTGGGAAATGACATTGCTAGTTGCAGCCATCTATATTAACACATTGACAATCATGAAAAGTTTAGGAAGAGAACAACATTTTGACATAATTGCAAACATCGGATTATCTATTATGATGGAATATGACGAATAGTGATTCTTCAGTCACTAAACCAAACCAACCTTCAGTAAACCGAGGAAGGGGGTGTCATGAAAAAATTCACACTATTGTCGTTTTAAATCTAATAAATCAGTCTTTTGAAAACGGTTATTCTATTGCAAATTACCGGAACGAGATTTTCAAATAAGCATACCCGATCTTGGCTTTCCCAATGCACTTATGATTTTGTAAAATTATCCAATAATTTACGCATGCATATTTATAATTATACTACATCTAGCAAATCATCATACCATGCCATAAATATCGAACACAACATGCTTACGCGTCATGCGTCTAATGTTCCTAGCATACATAATTCTACGTAAAGTAAATTATCACATGCGTTCTATTGTGAACATCCTAACATTCGCATCAAAACATGCAATATCCGCACACATCATGCATAATTGGTGACTGGAATTTTCGGTTTTATAAAACGCTTTGAAAATATTAGGGGCTGTTTTGCAATTCATGCTGTCGGACCCTAAAAATCTGACCTACGGCGAATTACGTTTTGAAAACGTGGATTTTGAAAAGAGTCGCCACTAGTTAATTATTAGGCTAACTAGAATCCTAAATTACCTAAGAGAATAACTAATTAAACACCTAGGTATTAAATCGGTCTACGATCAGAAATACGAGTTCGGGGGTTCTATTACGAATTAAAACTCATGGAATTAATCACGCCCTTTCGGTACTCAATTCACAAATTTGCCACTACTCTAATTATATATATAATTTCACGTCATTTACAACAAAATTTCAAAATAAAGTTCCAATTCCTATACTAACATTTTTAATAAACCAAATCATTACTAGTTTACAATATAATAAATGTCTAGATAATTAGATATACTATTCGGTTAACTATAATGTCCAATTCTATGCTACTTTTACCCAAAAAAAATAAAAAATATATATATATGCTACAAATAATAGTAATATATAATAACAATATAATATAATAATAATTTAAGAAAACAAACAAGATTACCTACCTGGTGCGTGAAAAGCAACAGATGTGAGGTTGGATACAGCAGCTACGAACCAAACCACGGTCAGTGGCATGTCGGAGAGCGGTCGTTGGTGGCGAGATGGAACCTGAACGGAGGAGGTGCGGTGTGTCGCATTGCTGGTGCAGTCAATGGGAACGGCAGGCATGGTCGCAGTAGAGCAGCGTGGCCGGTCGGAAAGTAGCAGCGGGGAGCTGGAACTCCGGCGGAATCAACCATGGCAGTGGTCACCGGTCCGATCGAAGCCGAGTTGAATGGGTCTGGACGGCTGAGTCGGAACACCAGCCAAGAACGGGAAAAGGTTGGGCCGTGATTGTCGGAGGCGGAAGTGGGCGGCTCGGCGTGAATTCGTGAATGGAGACGGAGGGCCAGTCAAGACGGAGCGTCGTCGGAAGGTGGTGAGTGATGGAGGTTGGATTCAAAGGCGATGAACGATGACACACAGTGCAGGCTGGACTGACTGTATGTAGAGAAGGGCAGGGCAAGTCGAACCGGAGCAAGGAGAGGACGTTCTGCTAGAGGAAGGAAGAAGACGATCTCGATCAGAGACCACGAGGGTTGTAGTAGTAATCTACACATATAATGTATATAATATAGTATTATATATTAAGGGATGACAACAATAGTGTGATTAAATATATAATATATAAAACCAAGAATTAAAGCCAAAATGCTCTGAATGTGACTTTAAACATCAAATATTTGGTATTGAGCTTCTGTTCGTTGATGTCTCTCTCCCCTTTACATCGATGCACAACCCATCTATATATAGTACAATAATACCTAGGTTCTAATCTAACTAGGAAATAAAATCTACTGATTTATTTAACTAATAAATACTAAATATTCTGAACACTTAATACAAATATTCAGAAAATATACAATGCAATAAATATATAAACTATTCTAATTTTGCACTAAAGCATTCTTGGAAGCTTCTCGACTTGCCATATTTAGACATTTCCTCATTTAGGTGCGCCACGCATCACGCGCGTCGCGCGTGGTCCAAAATTAGGTGTTTACAGTTTGCCCCTCTTTGGGCGGATTCCCTTAGAACATGTTCGAGGGGATTCGTCCAAAGACAAGGAAACACCGAATTTTGGATGAGAAGTCTGTCTTTCTTTTGAGTCTTCGAGTCTTCAAGGGAACTACTGGCTTTTTTCGGAAAATGCAAAAAAAGTTTTGCCTCTGTCGGCGGTGCCCCTGTTGGCAGTGCTTCCATTGGTAGTTCGGAAAATAGAACCTCCGTCGGCGGTGCCCCTGTTGGCGGTGCCTCCATTGGTCGTGCAGAAAATAAAGCCTCGGTTGGCGGTGCCCTTGTTGGCGGTGCCTCCGTTGGCGGTGCAGAAAGTAAAGCCTCCAGTGGCGTGCGGAAAGTAGAACCTCCGTCGGCGGTGCCCCTGTTGACGGTGCCTCCATTGGTAGTGCAGAAAATAAAACCTCCGTCGGCGGTGCCCCTGTTGGCGGTGCCTCCGTTGGTAGTGCAGAAAATAGAACCTCCGTCGGCGGTGCCCCTGTTGGCGGTGCCTCCATTGGTAGTGCAGAAAGTAAAGCCTCCAGTGGCGTGCGAAAAAATAAAGCCTCAAGTGGCGTGCAGAAAAGTAAAACCTCAATCGACGTTGCCTCCAGTGGCGAGCGACAAGGAAAAGCCTCCAGTGGCGTGCGAAAAAATAAAGCCTCAAGTGGCGTGCAGAAAGGTAAAACCTCAATCGACGTTGCCTCCAGTGGCGAGCGACAAGGAAAAGCCTCCAGTGGCGTGCAATAAAGTAAAACCTTTGGTGATGATTGGTAACAGAAGACATCTACGTCAGACAGTACCAACGAACTCTGGTGACGCCTCTAGTGGCGAGTGGTAACGGAAAAACCTCTACGTCAGACCGTACCGGAAAACCTCTGGTGATATCTCTGGTGGCGAAAAACCTCTACGTCAGACCGTACCGGAGAACCTTTGGTGATGCCTCTAGTGGCGAGTGGTAACGGAAGACCTCTACGTCAGACCATACCGGAAAACCTCTGGTGATATCTCTGGCGGCGGAAGACCTCTACGTCAGACCGTACCGGAGACCCTTTGGCGATGCCTCTAGCGGCGTATGTCGGAGAAGAGCCTCTAGTGGCGTCCGTTGGAGAAGTGCCTCTAGTGGCGTGACTTGCGAAGGCTGAATACTAAGGCTTCGTTCGTCGGAGTTGACTCTCAGGAAGCTGGAGTACTTCAGATCCCGATCGTCGATTGATTTGTAGGAACAGACTGTAACAGTCCTACTCATCCTTGGATGACGACTCGCGAGAGCAGACTGTAACCGTCCCGCTTGCCGTGAAGTTGACTTTGGAAGGCACTGTGTCGCGCATGAATGTTTGTCCCTAATTTTTGCCTAAATTGCGCACGCCGCGACAACTTAGCGGGATCTTTCTCTTTTTCTCTTTTTTCTTTTCTTTTTTCTTTTTCTTTTTCTTTTTCTTTTTCTCTCTTTTTTTTTTTTTTTTTTTGAGAATTTCTTTTTTTTCTCTCCTTTTGCCACGGCCGATTGAGAGATTTTCGACCGTGCCCCTCGGTTTTTTATTTTCTCTCCTTTTGCCATGATTGCAATTTATGAATTTGCAACCATGCCCCTCATTTCCTGATTTTGCCTAGGCCGCCCTTTCGGGTTTTCAACCTAGCGGAAGCACTCTTTATTTGGTAGCCGATTAAACGGTGGCTGTGACCCGTACTTTATTCTCCGCCTTGATGCGGGAGTATTTGTAGCCATTTGGAGGGTGACTGTGACCCTTTTCTCACCATCTTCGATGTTGCGGGAGCTCTTTTGATTGTAGCCATTTGGAGGGTGGCTGTGGCCCTTTCACTTAATATCCGCCATCGATATTTCAGAATCGCTCTTTTGACTGTAGCCGTTTCAGGGACGACTGTGACCCTTTCTTTTATTTTCCCGCCCTTACCGGGTTCGCGAGATCACTATTTTTGTGTAGCCATTTTAAGGGTGGCTGTGGCCCTTTTTATTCTCCCGCCCTCACAGGGTTCGTGGGGTCACTTTTTTATTAGCCGTTTGGAAGGTGGCTGTGGCCCTTTCACCTATTTCCCGCCTTTGACGATGCAGGAGCGCTCTTTATTTGTAGCCATTCTTTGTAGTCGTTTTAGGGACGACTGTGACCCTTTTTATTCACTGCTCTCACGAAATATGCATGAGCGCTCTCTTTATTTTTATCGGTAGCCAATTAAAGGGCGGCTGTGACCCTAAAAAAATAAGTTTTTTTTTTCCTTCTTCTTTTTTGCTCTCTTTTTTTTTTTTTTGCTTCTTTTTTGCTTTTTTCGCTTTTTTTTTTTTTTGAAAAAGAAAATTTAACGACAATAATCAACAACAATTATGTACATGCCCCTAGCGGCAAATCTGAAATGGACCTTACAACCAATGGATGACGTAGACAGTGATTTCCAATATCGGCTTCTCAAGTGCCCCGGTTATTGCTCAATCTTAGCTGGGGATGCCCAACGGCTAGCACCTACCGGGTTAGGCTCGTCGCATACAGGGTGAATGGCCTGGTCAACGAACACACATGGGTGACGTGGATTAGTCCGCATTGGGGCACAAGAATGGTTGGCGAGCAAAGGGCCGTGCACGAGATGTGCTCTTTCAGGGCCTTGAATTGGATGATTATTCGAGCTGAAAAATGTGTAAGGAAAAAAATCAAATTTCGGGGGTATAATTGATCACGAATTCCCTTACCTGGGTACCCGACATCTTTAATGGAAATTTACTCCATATATGAATGGATTTGTTGCATCTTCCGTCTTTTTCTTCATATGGCGGTTGTGCTCGATCTGAACGGGGATATGCCATTTGGTTGCCACTGACCAGTTTAGACGTCGCCGTAAAATGAATGTACGGCTTGGTTCGGGAAGGCGCATGCATTCCCTGTATGGAGATTTTGACCACTGGGTGATTTGAATCCTTCATCGGCCGCCTTGATGAGCTTGGTAATCCATGACTTTTTTGAGTACTTTGTTAGGAACGTCGACTCAAGAAAAGACTGAATTGTCAATCGACTTGCATCATTCCTAAAAAAGAAAACCAATTAAATAAACTCAAATATAGGGATTTATTTATATTGATTAGATCATGACAATATCCCTCTTTCCTATGCGGAGCTCATGATTGATGGGTCCGACTACAGCCGTCAGGCCCTTTAACGGCGAGGAAACGGCAAACAGGCCCACCAGGCCCAGAGTAAGGGTCAAGATGACCTAGGAGGAGGGTCCCGATGAAGGGAGTCCCGACGAAGCAAGGTCCCGACAGAGTCGGTCCCGACAGTGGAGCTGGAAGCTCCCGATGAGAAGCCTTTAAGTAGGCCCCAATGATGAATCCCTGAGAATGATTGGCCCTGCCACGATGACGAGGGGCCCTGAGCGGTGACACAACAAGACAACTCTGGAGTCCCCGACGGGAGTCGGGACTCGTTATCAGAGGATAAAGCCAAGATATGCGGGGCGTGGCCGAGATACGCGGAACGTGGTTAAGATACACGAAGCGTGGCCGAGATACGCGGGGCATGGCTAAGATACACGAGATCACGTCCGAGATATGCGGGATACGGGCTAACCACCCCTAACGGTTCACCAGGTACCTGAGGCATCTCTTTGCCTATAAAAGGGCAGGAGATCACCTTAGAAAGACTTACGTTGAGTTGAATACACTTTGATATCTGTTACTTGCCAGTCAGACGAAGTACTCATTTAAGCATCGGAGAGGGATTCTGGGTCACCGCCCGGTCTATCCCCTCTTGCAGGATTGCGTGGAGCAAAGGAGCTAGGATTGCCGTCAAGATCCGTACCGGAGTTCCACCGTGATCCAACATTGGCGCCGTCTGTGGGAATCAAACAAAAAGCTGATATGCCTTCTACTCGATCGATGGCGGCTGGCAAGAACAGAAGAGGACAATCCGGTGGTTCCCGTCACCCCGCTGCAACGAACCTGAATTCAGTACCAGAACAAGGGGAAAACCAGAACCATCCCCCGGCTGAGCTCTCCCAGACAGGGGGGCACAATGGATCGCATCCCGAAGATGTTGCCCCTCGACACCAGGATAACAGGGGGCAAGAGGCTCCCCCAGCTGCAGATTTGACGAGGGCCGTGGCAGAGGCCATGCCCATGTTTCTGGCGGCTGTAGAGGCTCTCTTGGACCGAAGAGAGGCTGCGAGGAGGCAGGAGGAGATGCCCCCGCTGGAGGAAGCAACCCTACCAACAGAGGGTCGGAACGCGCAGGAAGCCCCGCCCCAAGGCCAAGACAGAGGCAGGGCAACTAGTCAGCCGGAGAGGTTCGTGGTTGACGGGCCAGGACCAGTACAACACAGGACCATTCCCCTGAATGGTCCCATCACTCCCGACCAGGTGGTAAAGATCGTGAACATCTGTATGGGAGAACAGAAGCCGCTGGTGTCGGAGCTGAGGGATCGATCCACTCATCCCTTCGTTCCCCGACTAATAGACACCCTCGCCCCGCCTGGGCTGGGTATCCCCGAGATTAAGGAATATGATGGCGAAGGAGATCCAGTCCGTCATGTCCAGAAGCATCTTATGGCGTGTCTGGGTAGAGCCCCGAATGAAGATATAGTGTGTACATTGTTCCCAAACACCCTTGGAGAAAGAGCCCTGACCTGGTTCTTTAGCCTGCCCCCAGGCTGCATTACCTGTTGGGCGGACATGCACGACCGCTTCATTCGACAATACCAGGGCCGCAGACGTTTGTTGAAGAGCGTGAGGTCCCTAACCCAGGTGGTGCAGAGGCCCGACGAGTCGCTGGCACACTATTACCAGCGGTACACCGCCAGCGTAGCAGAGATAGACGAGGAAATCTCGGAGGGCGAGACCATCCGCACCTTTATTCGGAACCTGACAGCCCCCTATGGCTCCGACCTGATGCACAGCGTGGCTGAGAAAGCTGTGTGGAATATGGAAGCATTACAGAAGAGGGTGAAGCGGCAGATCGATGTCCAGGAGTCAAAGATAGTCGCGGGAGAATTGGAGCCCCCAAAATCGAATAAAGGGAAGCAGGCGAGCAAGCCTTTCGACGATCGTAAGTCAAAGGGCAAACCTGAGGGCAGTCGGGACCGAGGTCGCTCTGGTCGGAAGGACGACAGACGTTCTTCAAGAAAAGACAAGCGGGAGGATTTTGACATTCCTCTCAACTGCTCCATGGCGGAAGTGCTGACAGTCATGGAACGACAAGGTATCTCCAGGTACCCTCCGAAGAAAGATGGGGAATTCCTGGGGTCCCGCACAGATCGCTATTGTCGGTTTCACCGCGCAAATGACCACGACACCAATCACTGTCGGGAGCTGAAGAAGGAGATTGAAAAGCTAATCCAGAAGGGAAAGCTCAAGGAGTTCGTTGGGGACAAACGATGCAGGTCCCGCTCTCGGTCCCGATCGCGGTCCCGTTCCCGATCCCGCGATCGGTCCCCGAAGAAGAAGAGAACTGATCCAGAGTCATCCGGTGTTCGCAAAGAAAGACGAGTCATCAACGTGATTCATGGAGGATTTGCTGCTGGAGGTGATACCTCATCCGCTCGAGAGGTTTACGCCTCTAGGATCCCTACGGCGGTGGTGCTGGGTAAGAGGTCTCGATCTTGGACCTTGAAAGAAGAGATGATAATCTCCTTCTCGTCGGAAGACCTCATAGGCGTGGAGACCCCGCACGACGATGCCTTAGTAGTAACTTTGGACGTAGACGGGTTCGAGATGAAGAGAATTCTAATTGACGGAGGGAGCTCCTCCGACATTCTATTCATGGACGCGCTGGAAGCTATGGGGAAGACAAAGAAAGATCTAAAGGAGGCAAACTTCCCGATGGTCGGGTTCTCTGGCTCAACCTCCTACCCGCTAGGAGTGATCACCTTACCAGTGGAGTTTGGTAGCGGGTGGAAATCAGAAAGGAGGAACGTGGAGTTTGTCGTGGTTGATTCCGCGGGGACCTACAATGCAATTATCGGGAGAACCACCATCAATCCCCTGATGGCGGTTGCCTCGACTGTGCACCAGAAGATGAAGTTCCCGACTGACCACGGGGTCGGAGAGGTCAAGGGCGACCAGGTGGCTTCCCGAAAATGCTATGTTAATGCCACCCGGAGGAGTAGGCGAGAAGCCATGACTGTCCTCCAGACAGACACAGATCCCAGAGAAGAGTTTGGGCGTCCCGCCCCCGTAGAAGATCTGAAAGAAGTCGAGATCGACGGACCCCAGAGGAAGGTAAAAATCGGGTCTGCTCTAACTGAAGAGACAGCCCAAAAATTGGTGGAGTTGCTGAAAGAGTTCAGAGAGCTGTTTGCCTGGTCCCCCAGCGATATGCCAGGAATCAGCCCCGACGTGATCGTACACGAGCTGAAAATAGACCCCGCGATCAAGCCTATCACACAGAAAAGGCGTCCGATGGGCACGGATAAGAAGATCGCGATCCAACAGGAGGTGGGCAGGTTGCTCGATGCTGGTTTCATTAAGGAGCTCCGATTCCAGACTTGGGTTGCCAACCCAGTGCTGGTGAAGAAGACTAACGGGAAGTGGCGAATGTGCGTGGACTTCCGCGACTTGAACAAGGCTTGTCCAAAGGATTGCTATCCACTCCCGAGGATTGACCAGCTGGTGGATGCCACATCGGGACATGAGCTGTTAAGTTTCATGGATGCGTATTCAGGCTACAACCAGATCAAGATGGCCAAAGAAGACGCCCCCCACACAGCGTTCTATGCAGACAGCGACATCTATCACTACGATGTCATGCCCTTCGGGTTGATCAATGCCGGGGCAACCTACCAGCGAATGGTGAATAAGCTGTTTGGAGATATGCTGGGAGAAACCATTGAAGCCTACGTGGATGATATGCTGGTGAAGTCCAGACAAGCCGAGGATCACGTGCACAACCTTACCATGGCATTTGAGCGGATGAGGCTCCATCAAGTTCGTCTGAACCCGACGAAATGCGCCTTCGGAGTCCACTCAGGGAAATTTTTGGGCTTCATGGTAAGCCAAAGAGGAATTGAAGTGAACCCTGAGAAGCTGAGGGCAATCGAGGAGATGCAGTCTCCGATAAACCATCGGGAGGTGCAAGTATTGAATGGCCGACTAGCTGCAATGAACCGCTTCCTGTCCAAAGCCAGCGACCGATCAATGCCGTTTTTTGAAGTCTTGAGGGCCAACAAAAAATTCGAATGGACCGCCAAATGTGAAGAGGCGTTCCAAGCACTAAAGCAGCACCTTCGCACACTCCCGCCGCTAGCAAAACCGGTTCCAGGCGAGCCGCTCTTCCTTTATTTGGCTGTTTCTGAATTTGCCATTAGCTCTGTATTAGTAAAAGGTTGTCGAGGGTAATCAAGTCCCCGTCTATTATGTAAGCAAGGCATTTGCCAAATCTGAATTGAACTATCCCGCCGTTGAGAAGTACCTCTTTGCGTTGATAATTACTGCTCGGAAGCTAAGGCCATATTTCCACGCACACGAGATCACTGTGCTAACGAACCAGCCTTTGAAGCATTTTTTGAACCGACCGGATGCGTCGGGGAGATTGGTGAAATGGGCAGTAGAGCTCAGTGAGTTTCGAATACACTTTGCTCCAAGAACGGCCATCAAGGGCCAGGCATTGGCGGACTTTATAGCAGAATCTACAGCCCCCGATCTAGAAGAAACGGGCCCTGTAGAGGGGGCAACCATGGAGGTCCCGACAGAAGAACAACCAGAGAGGGTAGAGCAATCAGAACAGCCAAACAAAGAAAATACCTGGGAGATGTACACGGACGGCTCCGCGAGCTCAGACGGGTCAGGAGCGGGCTTTTTGTTTATACCACCCGGTGAAGGTGAACCTCTCCGATACGCCTTGGCTTTAACATTCAAGGCCACAAATAATGAAGCGGAGTATGAAGCTCTTATCACGGGCCTAAAAATTGCTAAAGGCACTGGAATCGATCACTTGAGAGTGAAGTGCGACGCAGCGTTAATCGTGAACCAAGTTCAAGGGCGATACGAAGCAAGGAGTCCGATAATGAAGAAGTATCTGCGAGAGGTACAAGCCCTGAGAGAGAGCTTCAAAAGCTTCGATATCGAGGCTATTCCGAGGGAGGAGAACGTAGAGGCAGACGCCTTGAGCAAATTTGCCCTGGGGGCACCCTTAGAAGAAAGTCGGAAGGTGCACTTCCTGGAAAGGGTGATCTTATCAAACATCGACCCAACACAGGTGTGCGCCATTGAAGCGAGATCGGAGGAAGAGCCCACTTGGATGACCCCGATAGTCGCGTATCTGACTACGGGGGCAGTCCCCGAGGATAAGGTAGCAGCAGACAGGATATGTCGAATCGCGTCTAATTATATGATGCTGGACAATCAGCTGTACAAGAAGGGTTGGTTCTCGACTCCATACCTGAAATGTGTAGCAGAACCCGACACCAATAGAATCCTGAAGGAAATGCATGAGGGGGTCGCCGCCTGTCACGAAGGGGCCCGATCCATTTTGAGGAAGGTGTTGAACTTAGGCTACTATTGGCCCACAATGAACAAAGAAGCAACGGCGTTGGTCCGATCATGCGACGCGTGCCAGAGGTACGCCCCGAGTATCGTGGCTCCGGCTGCTAACCTGACATCCATCAAGAGCGCTTGGCCCTTCGCGCAGTGGGGCATCGACTTGGTGGGACCTCTTCCACAAGCACAAGGACAATGTAAGTATTTACTTGTAGCTATCGATTATTTTTCGAAATGGATAGAGGCGAAGGCATTGGCCAGAACAACGGGGAACCAGATCGTCAAATTCCTCCAAACCCACATCGTATCCAGATACGGGATTCCTAAGGTGGTGATCAGCGACAATGGCCCACCGTTTAACGGCTCTCAGGTGAGGGAGTATCTGGAAGAACTGAACGTTGAACATCGGACCGCCTCCGTACGCCATGCTCAGACTAATGGCCAGGTGGAGTCAGCCAACAAAATCGTGATGGATGGCCTGAAGAAGAGGGTCTATGCCTTGAAGGGCAAATGGCTGAACGAACTGGAAAATGTACTTTGGGCTGTTAGAACGACACCCAAACGATCAACAGGGGAGACCCCGTTTGGCCTCGTATATGGCACGGAAGATGTCGCCCCTCTGGAGGTAGCCGTGGCGTCCCATCGGATGAGATATTACGAGCCCCTAATGAACGATGAAGTGAGACGTCTGGACTTGGACCTACTCGAAGAGAAAAGGCGGGAAGCCGATGAAGTCCAAGCTCGAATGCGCTTAGCGACGGCCAGATACTACAATCGGCGAGTGAAGTCCCGACAATTCTTTGTCGGGGAGCTGGTTTGGCGTCGCAACGAGTTCACCCTTTTGGATCGAATCAACAAGATGTCACCAAAATGGGAAGGACCTTATAAGGTCGTGGGGATGCCAGCCCCGAACGCATACAAGTTGGAAGACCTCGATGGCAGAACGTTAAAGCATTCTTTCAGTGGCGAACACTTGAAGAAACACCATGCTTGAAGAAAGTCGCCTTAAGTGGTGCCCGATAAAGTCGCCTTAAGTTTGCCCGATGTAAAATCGCCTTAAGTGGTGTATGCTGTTTATCGTTTAATTCGATGTAAGCCTATCTTATGCCAATAAAAAAAAAAAGAGGTTGCTTCCAAATAAGAGTTGTCCTTAGATTTATGCTAAGTGTAAAAGTCGCCTTCAGTGGTGCACGATGAAAGTCGCCTTCAGTGGTGCACGATGAAAGTCGCCTTCAGTGGTGCACGATGAAAGTCGCCTTCAGTGGTGCACGATGAAAGTCGCCTTCAGTGGTGCATGACGAAAGTCGCCTTCAGTGGTGCACGATGAAAGTCGCCTTCAGCGGTGCACGATGAAAGTCGCCTTCAGTGGTGCATGACGAAAGTCGCCTTCAGTGGTGCACGATGAAAGTCGCCTTCAGTGGTGCATGACGAAAGTCGCCTTCAGTGGTGCACGATGAAAGTCGCCTTCAGCGGTGCACGATGAAAGTCGCCTTCAGTGGTGCATGACGAAAGTCGCCTTCAGTGGTGCACGATGAAAGTCGCCTTCAGTGGTGCAAGATGAAAGTCGCCTTCAGTGGTGCATGACGAAAGTCGCCTTCAGTGGTGCACGATGAAAGTCGCCTTCAGTGGTGCACGATGAAAGCCGCCTTAAGTGGTGCACAATACTTAGATTTATTCTAAGTATCCAAAAGCCGCCTTCAGTGGTGCACGATGAAAGTCGCCTTAAGTGGTGCACAATACTTAGATTTGTTCTAAGTATCCAAAAGTCGTCTTAAGTGATGCGTGGGATTAAGTCGCCTTAAGTGGTGCACGATCTTTAGGTTTATCCTAAGTAACGATTAAGTCGTCTTAAGTGATGCACTCGATATTTAGTCGCCTTAAGTGGTGCAAGCTATTAAATCGTCGGGAAGGACGTATGAGAAAATCTTAAGTATCGAAGTTTCGACTGCTAAGAACTAAGTCGTCTTAAGTGATGCACTCGATGCTAAGTCGCCTTAAGTGGTGCGGGTTGTTAAATCGTCGGGAAAGACGGAAGACAACAAAAGATCGGAATTAAAGGAGTCTAATATTGATAAAGGGCTCAAAGGCCCGACGACGACACAAGAGAAGAAAATACAAGGACTCTGAAAGATAAAAGCATTCAAGCTTGGTCCTTGTCGGCAGCATTGGTAGCAGAAGGGTCCACAGGATTATCTTCGGGAGGATTGGCCAGCGGGGCATCCGCACTTGGAAGCTCAGAGGCGTCTTCGACAATTACGGGGGTACTCCCCCCATCACTCTCCTCGGGAAGAGCAAAATACTTCTTCGCAAAGGGAGCGAGGGAAGGAGACTTGTCGAAGTTGATGGCGTCCCCGTACTCCAGGTGGAGCTCCTCAACGGCGTTGAAGAGAGTGTTCTCCACCTCTGCGCCAAAGAACTTCATGGCATCAGCTTGGAAGCCCTCCGATCTTCGATAGTCCTCCTGACCCTTGGCCTCCGCTTCGGCCAGTTGCGCAGGGAATCCCGCGATCAGCTCCTCCAAAGCCTTCTTCTCAAGGACCAGTTGGTCATCGGCAGCCTTCTTCTCCTGGGTCAGCCGATCCACAACGGCCCCCCGCTCCTGCCGCTCTTGCCTCAAGAGCCCCTCGAAGTCCGCGATCTGCCGCTGAAGGTCCCGAATCTTCTCATTGAGGACAGCCAGCTCTTTGGCAAGCTTTCCCCGCGAAGACTGGGAGGCTTTGAGATCCGCCTGAAGCTGCTCGCGGACTCCTCGGTCCCGCTCCCGGGCCTCATCATAGGCAATGACGTACCCGATGAGGCAGTTGTAGTCCCCGAGCTCCTGCAATCAAAAGGAAAAATGTTAGAAGGACAAACGACCCGATTTATCATCAAGATAGAGAAGCGAAGTTTCACCTCTATGCGGCGCACAGCCATATCCCTGACATCCCGCTGCATATGCGTCCGATTAAGGTAAATCGGATGCCGCATAGAAGGCAGGATGGTACCCGCCAGCAGATGCAGGGCCAGCTCTTGGTCCTGTTCTCCTTGCGTGAGCGGGACTCCCTGGAGCGTCTGGATAGGAGTCCAGGGGGCATTCACCTGTGAAGAGTTGAAGGGCCTGTAGAAGTCCCCATCGAGAGCAAGGGGAGAGATAGGACGAGGAAGAGAAGGGCACGTCTCCGTCTCGGCCCGAACACGGGAGGGAGAGAAGTCGTGGATAGGCGAGAGCTCCCGCTGCTGCGGAGAAGACGAGGGAGGCGGCCCCTGAGGGGTTGGTTTCAAGGGGGATTGCCCCGCCTTCCGACGCTGTTGAGGGGGGTCAGCCCCGCCAGTCTCCTCGGAGGAGTCCAGAGTCTCCACCTGACGAAACTGTTCGCCAGATGGTGCCTTCTCTCCAGCTGAGGAAGGCACCCCCGCTGGAGGCGGTGCATCTGCGGAAGCTGCAGTACCCGAGGAAGCTCCCGAGCGACCTGCACCTGGAGGATGAAGAGCTTCAGAAAGGTAGTCAGGAAGTTCATCGGGATTCTTACACCAAATGATACGTCGGGAGACGTATTGATCCTTCCCGCGGTAATGATAGTAGCCTGCCTTCAAGACTCGGGGAGTTTCGCCTCGAAGGATTCTTTTGACATCAGCAATGCGGCCTTTCTTGGTCGAGGAAATCAAGTCCGACGGGACCATCCTTTTATACGATTTAATAGCAAGTCGGAGTTGTTTACCTTCTTCAGCATTCTGGACATCAAAGAGCTGGTCCAGATCCACCCTCGTCCGCTTGGGCTACTCCGCTGAAGGAGACCCCGACCTGGCAGCAGCCTTCTTGGCAGACTTCCTCTTCCGCGAGGGGCGGACAGCATCAGTCTCCCCCTGCTTAAGGAATAGATCGGTCAGCACAGATACCTTCTTGGCTGCAAACAATAAACAAAGAAAAGTTAGAAGGTTACCCAAGAGACCACGTTGGAAGGGCCGTCGAAGAGCTGCCCCCCAGAGACAATACTAAGGAGTCGGACCCCGGCCTGCACCAGGTCCCGCTCCACCAGAGAGTTAGCATTGAGAGGAGTGTAAGACTCCCCCCAACGATAAAGCTGGATTAGTTGGAGAGTCTCGAAGTCCTCATCGGCATAAGTATGGAAAGCAGGCGGAGGATCTGCTGCCACCTCCCACCGAGGCCAAGGAATAGAAGAATGTTGGATGAAGAAGTAGCTCTTCTTCCAGCTACTGTTGTCGGACCCTGTATCGATCAAGAGTCCCCGACCCTTGACCACCTTCCAGGTGTCACTGGTCCAACCGTGCCGGGCAAGCTGCTGCTTACTCCACTTGGGCATCCGAGGGTAGAAGGCGCAAACCCCCGCCTCGTTGCATTTCAGCCCATAGAAGGTCCGGAAGAGTTGGAGGCTGTAGACCCATTTCTGTCGAAGACAGAGGACTTGAAAGGCGTTCCAGATACGGATGGCATGAGGAGAGAAGGTAGTGGGGTGTGTTCTGTAATGATGGCACAGCTCGACCAGGCTACCACAAAAGGGGAACCTGATCCCCGCTGATATTTGTCCCGTAGAGACAAATACCTCCCCTTTCTGGGGACGAGTAACCTCAGGGTTACTCGAGGGACGATGTCGAGGCTACGGGAAACGAGGTTCCCAGGTGATGGTGATGCAACCCTCTCGGAGAGCTGCATCATAAGCAGTAGTGGAAATCTCATTTGGAGCATAGTCAAATTTAAAGGGTTTTCTCCCCTCGGAGCTGGAACCGCTGTCTGAAAAGCAACCAGGGCAAGAAAATACAGTGGGACTCTGGGAAAAATTAGAAAGAAAAAGACGAACAAGCAACGAAGAGGGTTTCCTTACCAGACATAATGAAGTAGAGGTTGAAGGAGATGAACAAGATGTCGCCGGAAAGATGATCGGAGAGACTCCAAAGACCTTCGAAATCACAGAGCTTGGAATTGCAGAGGAATCGCAGAGAGCTTTTGAGAATTCGAAGACGGTAAAAGTTAAATTATGACTGTGGCTAGGGTTTTATAGTCGAAGAAGACGGTTGAAAGGACACTTCGATCCGAGTCGTCGAAGTCGAAGAGTCTTAATCTGGACCGTTGAGATGAAACGTGCAGAAGGACAACGGGCGCAATGATGAAACGGCCTGAAAAGCACTTTTCAGAAAAGGACAGGCGCGAAAAATCAGGCACGTGGGTCGAATACGTCACTCCATTATCTGCTGCATTTAATGCACTAGAAAACCGAAGAGACCTTTGGGATATAGCAATTATCTACAAAACCCTGAGGAAACGTAGAGGAGAAGACTGATAAATTAAGTAACTGAACCAAGGAACAGATCCCCGACTCTAGTATTGGAAAATCGGGAGTTGGAAGACACGACGAACTAAAAGTCCCTCATGTCTTGGGGGCAAATGATGGGTCCGACTACAGCCGTCAGGCCCTTTAACGGCGAGGAAACGGCAAACAGGCCCACCAGGCCCAGAGTAAGGGTCAAGATGACCTAGGAGGAGGGTCCCGATGAAGGGAGTCCCGACGAAGCAAGGTCCCGACAGAGTCGGTCCCGACAGAGTCGGTCCCGACAGAGTCGGTCCCGACAGAGTCGGTCCCGACAGAGTCGGTCCCGACAGTGGAGCTGGAAGCTCCCGATGAGAAGCCTTTAAGTAGGCCCCGATGATGAATCCCTGAGAATGATTGGCCCTGTCACGATGACGAGGGGCCCCGAGCGGTGACACAACAAGACAACTCTGGAGTCCCCGACGGGAGTCGGGACTCGTTATCAGAGGATAAAGCCAAGATATGCGGGGCGTGGCCGAGATACGCGGAACGTGGTTAAGATACACGAAGCGTGGCCGAGATACGCGGGGCATGGCTAAGATACACGAGATCACGTCCGAGATATGCGGGATACGGGCTAACCACCCCTAACGGTTCACCAGGTACCTGAGGCATCTCTTTGCCTATAAAAGGGAAGGAGATCACCTCAGAAAGACTTACGTTGAGTTGAATACACTTTGATATCTGTTACTTGCCAGTCAGACGAAGTACTCATTTAAGCATCGGAGAGGGATTCTGGGTCACCGCCCGGTCTATCCCCTCTTGCAGGATTGCGTGGAGCAAAGGAGCTAGGATTGCCGTCAAGATCCGTACCGGAGTTCCACCGTGATCCAACAATGATCTTGCCGCGTAAGGATTACATAACTGAAAAGTTTATTCAACGCTAAAAAAACAACGGATGCAACACTAGGAGGTTTTTCGAGAGAAATTATGTGGACGAGGCCGAAGGGGTGTTGGCGCCAGCCGACGGATCTGCGTTAAGAATCAAAAGCTTATGGTCAATGAGATCCTGGATCCTGATCCTCAGACGCGAGCAATCCTCGGTTGAATGACCAATTATCCCCGTGTGAAACTCACACTTCGAGTTTGGATCATTGTTGGGTATCCTTGAAGTAGTCTTCCAAACCTCAGGACCAATGAGACCCTGAGCAAGTGCTTTCTGATATACTTCGGTGGCCGACACTGGTAAAGGTGTGAATTTTCTAGACTCCCGCATCTTGTTCACAGTCCGGTTTTCAGGTCCACCCACAGCGGGGGTTTGCGGAGCTTGTGTCTGGTAGACTGCACCTACAGCTGCGTCTTTGGATGACCAGTTCTTGGAGCCTCCCTTTTTGGTTATATCCTCTTGTTGACTCCTGGAGGGATCTTCAAGTTTTCCAGTCCGAATGCCATGCTCTACCATTTCTCCGGATTTCACCAAATCAGCGAAGTTGGCTGAAACATGCCCTAACAAATGAGAGTAATACGCCCCTTTAAGAGTGCCGATGAACATGGACACCGCTTCTGCGTCTTCCAGTGGTGGTCGGACTCCGGCAGCCTTCTCTCTCCACGCCTGCATATAGCCTCTGAATGATTGTCCGCCAGTCATCTCCATGCTTTGAAGATCCATGCGAGTCGGAGCAGTGTCCAGATTGAACTTGTATTGGCGAACAAAAGCGTTAGCCATGTCCTCCCAGGTTGAGATATCACCGGCCTTCAAGCTGACGAACCAAACCAAAGCTGCTCCTTTCAAGCTTTCCTGGAACGTCTGGATCAAGAACTTCTCATACTGCCGATAAGGGGCCATCTTTGCAAGGTAAATCCTCAGGTGGACAATGGGATTACCGGTGCCATCATACTTCTCAAAGTCGGGGACTTTGAACTTCTCCGGTCTTGACATGTCGGGGAAAAGGCATAGGTCGGAGTAGCCAATGCCTCCATACTGCTCAAGTCCGGACAAAACCTTCATCTTTTCCTCCATTTTCTTCAAGCGGCGATCCTGCTCGGATTCGATAACAGGTGACGATGTGGCTGCATTTGTGCCGATTGCACCTCCTTGGTTAACATGCCCATACATTACCGTTGGTTTCGGAAGGGCATGCGGCTTTGATGCAGATTGATCAGGAATGACCAAAACAGGGGGTTGGTCATGAGGAGGTTCTACCGTGGCGTCGGGAAGCGCGGTTGCAGCTGGCATTGGAGGTCCAGTATTCGCCACAGGTGTTGTGGAGGATTCTGTACTCAAGGTCGCTGTCAGCAAGGCCGGTTTTAGAGTATCGTTGGTTGATTGAGCCCCGAGGAGTTCCATGATGCGCTCCATGTTTGCCGACATGGATGCCATATCCTGATGCATTTTAGCATTAGCCGTCTCGATCTCGGCTATTCGTTCCTCTTGTTGTTGGATCTTCTGAGCGTCCTCCATGTTAGTGGTTTGTCGCGTGATGGCCAGTAATACCTGCGACGCAAAATGTAATATTTAGAATATGGGACACAAGATATCATGCATGATCGTTTTCAAAGTAATGTGTCCTTCAACTCCTCATCTTTTTAAAAAAATGCTTTGTAAAACATGTTTCTAAGACACTTTACACAACTCAGAACTCGGTCAATGAGCGTCGAGTACTTGCCCCATAATCCGAGCGATGGTAATGCGACAAGGTTTTTCAAAATGGATCTGATTTTTACCACTTGTTCGGATTTTGGAACGAGCACTTAACCCTGACGTTTCTATTTTGAATGATTACAGCACTCCACTCTACACAGTATTTCTTCAAAAGCTTCGCTCTGCATCCATCATGCTGGTCCGAACCTGGTCAACGCCAGCCTTGAAAAATTGTAGGGCCGTGATATGAGTGAAGTTAAGTAGTCGTTCTATTCTTACCGAAAATGGCGCGTAAAGCGTTTCAGAAACGATGATTCGAATGACACATTTTTTGAAAATATGATGCATGCTTGTAACGTAAATCTCCATTAATGCGCGTTGTACAATTACATATGGTACAAAAAATAAAGATTACATCGAGACCCATGTCCTATACATGAAAAATTCTAGGGATCGAGAACAATTAGAATAAGAACACACGCAAGTACGCATAGCAGCAGGATAGAAGCTTCAGGTGTGTGTTTTTGCTTTGTTCTATGAGGTAAGCTCCACTGATAGGTTCCCGACAAGGTGGTTTCCTCACCCCATCATAGGGATCATAGGACCTTCACAAGCGAGTAGAGTTTTTTTCGAGCCGTACTGGCGGCCCAGCCGCTCCGGTCGTACCGTACTAAACCTCCGGGGTTCCTAGTTGCCCTGGGTTTTAGGCGTTTTGGTGATTACTCTAAAGTGGTGTGTGTGCGGGTTCAACAAAGAAACATAAGTTAGTAAAATCAAAAGTTCCGCACCTGTCACATAAAAACCCAAAGTTAGAATAACAGAGTTATACACAAATAAACTAAAAAAAATGGCAAATAAGAAAATATACAAAGCCCGAACCCTCTTTTATCCCCAGCAGAGTCGCCAATTTGTCGACCCTAAAAATCTGACCTACGGCGAATTACGTTTTGAAAACGTGGATTTTGAAAAGAGTCGCCACTAGTTAATTATTAGGCTAACTAGAATCCTAAATTACCTAAGCGAATAACTAATTAAACACCTAGGTATTAAATCGGTCTACGATCAGAAATACGAGTTCGGGGGTTCTATTACGAATTAAAACTCATGGAATTAATCACGCCCTTTCGGTACTCAATTCACAAATTTGCCACTACTCTAATTATATATATAATTTCACTTCATTTACAACAAAATTTCAAAATAAAGTTCCAATTCCTATACTAACATTTTTAATAAACCAAATCATTACTAGTTTACAATATAATAAATGTCTAGATAATTATATATACTATTCGGTTAACTATAATGTCCAATTCTATGCTACTTTTACCCAAAAAAAATAAAAAATAAAAAATATATATATATGCTACAAATAATAGTAATATATAATAACAATATAATCTACTATATTATATTAATTCGGCATCGGAAGTCATCTGGCTGACACGTGGACAATTTGTCCAGTCAGAGTTGCCTAATTTAGTCGGAATTTAATAGAGTTCTCTAAATTTAGATACATAATATTGATTGATTGAAAATTAAGCAGTATTTTTATCTCATATTTTGGTCTCTACGCAATATAAAGAAACAAATTAAATAAAAGTTGCCATTTAAATTCATTATCTATACAGTTTGGTTCCGGAAGACCGTAGACCGCCACGTAAGGAACGTATATTGGTAAAGAAAATTTAATAAATAATATAGTTTGGAAGGTTAAAAAAACTATTGGTTTCTACGTATATACAAAATATATATATAATATTATTATCCTAAATTTAAGCATTCTTATTATGTATTATATATAATTGGCAAAAATAATATATATTATTTAACTAAATATTGTGTTTGTTACCTTAACTAATTGTATAAATACCTAGCTAGGACACGCAAGAGATAATATATATACAACACTAAAGACAACTTAGTGGTCAATTAAACCACAGCCTCACTCTTTTGTACATTGTTGATTGTCATCTACTCCTAATTCTTTGATGCTGGCGATGAATACATTAACACATATCTAATATCTTGATGTTCGCTCGATCTCGATGGATGTTAGTTTTTTTGTTACTTTATGTGACTTTCTAATTACATATCGTTGTTATTGTTTTTATTATAGTTATGGTTCAGTTGAGTTTCTATAACCAACGATTATTTTCTTAATTTTTTGTTAGGTTGTGTGATCATGGAATTTGTTGATTATACTATTGAGCCCCTTCTCCGTATATATTAATGTAATAACAAAGGTATGTAGTGTTATTTTATTTTTACAAAATATTATTTACTGCATATTTTATAAAATATTTATCTCTTATTCTAAGTAAATTAAAAAAAAAATCACAATAATTAAAAAAGTTCACACATAACTTAACAAGAATACACAATATATTATTATTATTATTATTATTATTATTATTATTATTATTATTATTATTATTATTATTATTATTATTATTAAAGATTCAAATATATTCCAAGGTTGCAGAGAAGAGTGGATACGTTAGAAGTAAAAAAAAAAAAACAGGGGAGAAGTGAATCAACAACGTCAAATGGATTCGTTACATTACAAAAGCCGGATCGTACGAAATTAGATGCTAAAAAGGTGAATCAATCTACTTATGTGCTTCACTGCTACTCTTTTACTTCACCCACGCCCTCCGTAGTAAAAACAGAATGTTTGCATGAAAAAATATATATATTAAGGTATGATTGAGGTTACTATCATTATTATTTGTTATATGTTCTGTTCTTTTGTTTTATTGTTGCGGTTGGGTTCTGTCTATGGTTCCATAGATTTCAAATTTTAATTTTATGTTTTTTTTTTTTTGCCAAGATAGATTTTATGGTTCATTTATTGTAATTTCAGAATCTTTTGATTTTAGGATTTTATTTAGCCTTTGATTTTTTTTATAATAATATATATTTAAAAATATTTACGTATTTAATACTTTTTAGATATTTTTTGGTATAAATTATTATTGATTAAATTATTTGTTTGTGATCTCATATTTTTTAAATATATTAAATTATCCGAGTGATATGTATGCATCTTTCTCAGTTATCGTTTCCTAATTTAATTAGGGCTCTAAAAATTTAAATATAAAAGATTTACTAACTGCATATTTTAAAAAAGTATTATATTTTAATTTCTACATAAATAAAGAAAAATAGGATGAAAATTTTATATTCAAATGATAAACATATTGAGTTCGACTGCGAAATTTTCATAAACTGCTAAGTAATCTATACACAATAAACAATATAAGATATTTATATCATTTGGCTATTAGCTATTCTTTCAAATTTTTGAAAATAATAATAATATAATATATATGATATATATGGACAACTAAACCTTAAAACTAATCACACTCACACTAAATTTTGTATTATATATATGGCTATATTTTGGTTTATCTAATAAATATTTTAGTATTGTCTGATTGATTTTATATTTGTTTAGATTAATAAATTTTATTAATTAAAAATAGTATATAATTTTAAACAAATAATTCATATTTTGTTACATATAGATAGTAATAAACTATGAGTATTTATCAAAGTAACTGTTCTATATATATATATATATATATATATATATATATATATATATATATATATATATATATTAACCTTGATTTTAATTTATTTATTTTTATGTAATTAAAAATTAATATATATGATATAATATATCCTATATATTCATCAATTTAACTTTAGAATTTTCAATATGTTATTAGCTTCTTTCTAAAATTTGAAAATAATAATAATATATAGACAACTAAACCCTAAAGTTAATCGCACTCACAACTCACACTAAATTGTGTATTATATATATATATAATATTGGTTTGTCTAATAAATATTTTAGTGTTGCCAACTGATTTTATATTTGTTTATTTAAATAAATTTTATTCATTAAAAATTATACAATTCTAAAAAAATAAATAATATTTTCGTTACATAATAACATTAATAAATATTTATCGAAGATATCATTCTATATATTTTTATATTATTCATATATATATATATATATATATATATATATATATATATTTAAATAACAGTGATTTTAATTTTTTTATGTCATTTTAATTTACTTAATTAATTAATATATATATTCGTTATTTTAGGTTTATAACTTTTTTAATTAAATTATTATTAGAATTAACTTATTCTATGTGAAATATGTATGTTATTAATAGACACATGCTACCCAATTTAAACAATAATAAAATTAAAATTACTAATAAAAAAAATGCGTAAAATTTAAAAGTATAAGTTTATATTATATTAGTTATACAAAGTAAATTTTCTTATAAAAAATCATATATAATATTGATAATTTATAACTGTGAAATATTTTAAATAATTAGTATATTAAATATTTTAATTAAATTAATATTACTATGTTGGTATAATTGAGTATTCAATACATTAATAAAAATAGTTTTCAGTTTTTTTTTTTTTTAGTTTGGATTTTTTATCCCGCGCGGTGCGCGGGGTTAGTCGCTAGTATAATAATAATTTAAGAAAACAAACAAGATTACCTACCTGGTGCGTGAAAAGCAACTGATGTGAGGTTGGACACAGCAGCTACGAACCAAACCACGGTCAGTGGCATGTCGGAGAGCGGTCGTTGGTGGCGAGATGGAACCTGAACGGAGGAGGTGCGGTGTGTCGCATTGCTGGTGCAGTCAATGGGAACGGCAGGCATGGTCGCAGTAGAGCAGCGTGGCCGGTCGGAAAGTAGCAGCGGGGAGCTGGAACTCCGGCGGAATCAACCATGGCAGTGGTCACCGGTCCGATCGAAGCCGAGTTGAATGGTCTGGACGGCTGAGTCGGAACACCAGCCAAGAACGGGAAAAGGTTGGGCCGTGATTGTCGGAGGCGGAAGTGGGCGGCTCGGCGTGAATTCGTGAATGGAGACGGAGGGCCAGTCAAGACGGAGCGTCGTCGGAAGGTGGTGAGTGATGGAGGTCGGATTCAAAGGCGATGAACGATGACACGCGGTGCAGGCTGGACTGACTGTATGTAGAGAAGGGCAGGGCAAGTCGAACCGGAGCAAGGAGAGGACGTTCTGCTAGAGGAAGGAAGAAGACGATCTCGATCAGAGACCACGAGGGTTGTAGTAGTAATCTACACATATAATGTATATAATATAGTATTATATATTAAGGGATGACAACAATAGTGTGATTAAATATATAATATATAAAACCAAGAATTAAAGCCAAAATGCTCTGAATGTGACTTTAAACATCAAATATTTGGTATTGAGCTTCTGTTCATTGATGTCTCTCTCCCCTTTACATCGATGCACAACCCATCTATATATAGTACAATAATACCAGATTCTAATCTAAGTAAGAAATAAAATCTACTAATTTATTTAACTAATAAATACTAAATATTCTAAACACTTAATACAAATATTTAGAAAATATACAATGCAATAAATATATAAACTATTCTAATTTTGCACTAAAGCATTCTTGGAAGCTTCTCGACTTGCCATATTTAGACATTTCCTCATTTAGGTGCGCCACACGTCACGCGCGTCGCGCGAGGTCCAAAATTAGGTGTTTACACATGCTTACAATCAATCATGCGAATTTCTAGACATGAATTCTAGGCACTTTCAATCAGCATAGCATGTCTATCCTATTGCGCAAACCATATATTTAAATCCCAAAGCTCAATGCTCGCAATATAATATCCAGCTAGCTTGACTAAGTCAAGACGACAGTTCTAATTATATCAAAATATATGATGCAGAAATTACACAATTGCAAATCAGCCCACTAATTTAATCCAGTCCCAAAAACATGCAAGTCCGAGATCCATCCCCATAATCGAAACCAGGCATTAGGGTTTTGATTACCGTGTATTAAAACACAAACCCTAAGAGCATTGTTTAGGCTAATTTTAAAGTTCGAAAACATTTTGGATTTAAAATTTGACATCCTATTTTATTGAACAATTTAAAATTTCTGAAAATTTTAAAGAGGTTCGGTCCAAATTTTAAAATCCGGTTCAACTCGGTCTGCTTTTAAAAATTCTGGTTTGGTCCGAAACGGTTAAATAAAATAAGATAGTGGTTCGGTTTATCACTCAAAACCGGTTAGGTTAGGTTCAATTTAGTTACTATGGTCCGACCGGACCCGATTATGAAAACCCGGATAGGTTTATCCCGATCCGGTTTAGCAATTGGACAGGGCCATGAACCCTAGGGTTCGGCCGAAATAATTCTATAGGCTAAGTAGGGGTTTAAAATCCACCATAAAACTTAACTTAGCCATAAAAAATTATTAATTGTATAAAATAATTTCCAATAATGCTTATATATATATAAAAATTCGGCATATGTATATATATATTTATATAAATATTGTCAATATTCTATCTTTGAGATGTAAATCAATCAACAATATAAATATATATTAATATACAATTTTGGCCGAATTATATATATATAAAAAAGAATTTGGTACTTGTATATATATATATATATATATTGTCAAGATTCTATCTTTAAGATATAAATCAATCAACAATATAAATATATATATATATATATATATTAATATATTTTCAGCCGAATTATATATATATATTGTCAAATATATCTTTTAGGGATTAAAATATGTAGGCAATATATCTTCTTAATTGTTTAATAGTAACTAAATCTATCAATATATATATATATTAACCCTATTTTAATCCATATATATTGATAGTTAATAACTTTTACAATATTATATTAGAACCTATCCTTATTTCCAACTTCTAGATATAGTTACCTATTAATAAAATTTAAAAATGGCAACCTATATCTATTATAGATTGTGCCGAATTTTTAATTGCTTGGTGGCCAAGAAAATAAATTTTTTTATCTAAAACACCCCTAGGAATTTTCGGCACTAACAAGAAAATTGGAAAAGTTGTCAAATTTTAAGATCAAACTCTAACTTGATCATGAATCCAAATCATGTTCTTGATAAAACTCATGGTGTTCTTGAAGATCATGAACATCAAACTTAAATTGATCATGAAAAATTC
The DNA here is from genome assembly GCA_036873135.1 of Clarkia xantiana subsp. parviflora. Taxonomy (NCBI): domain Eukaryota; kingdom Viridiplantae; phylum Streptophyta; class Magnoliopsida; order Myrtales; family Onagraceae; genus Clarkia; species Clarkia xantiana. Next base: position 51,343,485 of record JAPTYO010000002.1, on the reverse strand, counting down.
GCTTTTGATCTAGAAAAACATGTAAATTTGAAAATTTTAAGTTTTTAAAGATCAAACACATGAAATCTACTTAAAAATTTCGGATTCTTCATGGTGTTCATGAACATCAAAAATTCGGTTTTTATGAACATCAGATTATCAAAATTTTAAGAACTCCTAACACAGGCTCTGATACCACTGTTGGATTACGGGGACGTAATACTACAGAATGCTAAACGTGTACTAGCAAGAAATCTAATCTACGCAGCGGAATTAGTACACATACATTTTAGCTTTCCTGCCCAAGAACGATGTGGAGGGAGTTTTGATCCTCCGGTCGGAACCACGTGCAAGTTCTTCGTTAGGAGAAGTCTCACGCGATGTAGCTCCACAACATGACCTCTGATCGATCCTTCAATGGAGATGGAACCTCAGACCAGATGTGATGGTGCCGAATTTTAGACTAAGGGAAACAAGTGTTCTCAATGGAGATCCTTGTTATTATGAATGAGTGAATAAACCCTTAGCAGACACCCCTATATATAGTATTGGTGGAGTTTCCAAAAGGCAACTCCAACCAATGTGGTATAGGGTGGCCGGCTGAATTGCATGTATAAGGGGGAGGCCCAATTTTGGGCCTCCCTTGTCAATTACTAATTGGATTTGGCCCAATTAGCCCAGATTGACAATTACCTAATTAACTTAGGTAATTTCCTTAATTAATGGGCTCCTATTACTGCGCCACGTCACCATATGCTAACAGTATCAGCCTGAAAGGCAGGACTCGCCTTATAGTCACTAACTGCTTTAGTGGCGGCAGCTCTCAATTCCTCCACTTCAGTCATCAAAGCCCTGACTTTCTATCAAAGAGTAACTCTTTCAGCTAAGAGGGTATTATTTCCTTGCTCATCTTCTCCGACAAGGTGCGAAATTCTTCGACTAAAGAAGCAGAGGCCTTAAGAGCCTCACCACGTTTCAGAGAATCTCATTTCACATTAACGGAAACCTCATCCATTCGCGCTAAATATTCCTTTAACCTAGCATTCTCCTCTTGAAGATGTCGAACCTCTTCTATACCACCCTCGGAAGACAAGGCTTGGAGCTTCTCCTTAGTCGACTGCAACTCTTTGAGGATATCAATCACCAGTCGAGAAAATTGAAGAGTGTCACGAGAGGCCTACCAAAGAAGAGGAATAATTGGGGGGGGGGGGGGGGGGGGGGGGGGGGGGGGGGAAGCAAAAGAGATGATAAAATTAAAAGAAGAAAAGGGGCACATACCTCCGCTTGCTTCAAAAGAAAGAAACGCGTGGCTTTTTCTACGTCACATACTTTTGTCACCGGGCGATGAAGATCATAAGGAGGGAATATAGCATTCATCATATGAAGCACCAAGTCGGGATTAGAAATGGAGTGTCCCTCTCTAAGGGGATACCCCCCCCAAATGATTCAAAGGATCCCAACTCTTTGAGCTATCAGCAGGGGCACTTAACAGCATATTTCAGTCAAAAGACGGGCCCTCATAGTCTAATGAGACATTGGAAGGAGCCTTAGAAGGAGATACCGGAATCAATGAAGACGGGTTCCCGCTCCGGGTAGGATAACGATGAGTCGAGATCTTGGCTTTACCCTTATCTTGTGAAGACTCCACACGTGATTCTTTAATAAGAGGAATGGCTTTAACATCGATAGGGGTCTCAATAGACGCTCCATCTCTATCCTCCTTTAACTGAGCAGAAGAATGGGGGGATCCCTTCATAGCTTGGCGATGAGTCCGAAGAATCATCTTGATAAAATCTGAAAAGGAAGAAATGCAGTACAAGAGCCATTAAAAGTCGATTAAAGCAAGAAGAAATTAGAATTCAAAAGGTGACCTCAAAATACCTGAGGTGGGATTAGTCCCCAAGCTTCTTTAGCCTTCACTGAGTAGAAACTTGAGAGCACGGGTAAGCAGAGAACAAACACCGTGAGAAAAGACGAGAATTACCAGAGTAATAGCCTCAGTATTTATACTGGATAAAACCAAGAGTTATCTTGTCGCAGAAGTTATCTTTGAAATATTCTCATTGGTGCAGTAAATGTGTTCATCGCCGTTGACAATCCCTAGATGACCTTTGAACTTCTCTAGACTTCTCCAACGGTCGAAAAATCTAGAGCACGGATCACCACCCCAACTAGGAGATCACAATCTCGCCTAAAGATCCAGACCTCGATTCAAGCAACCGATAAAGTCTAAGGACTATAACTCGACTAAGTATGTATCCCGACAAGAAAGAATCGCCTGATCAATACTCGACTTAAGACCTCTTTTTCATACGAAGTCGATGACTCAAGTCTCGAGGGCAAGTTTTGGGTTACGATTACAAAGGACGAGGCAGTGCATACAAGTCGAGAGCATACAAGTCGAGACTAATGAAAGAAAGTCGACAACTAATCATATTCGGAATGAAGAAACAAGAATAAATAGTCGACACCAGATATTGAGAAGGTCGACGATTAAGGTCCTTAAGGACTGGCGACAAGTCTGCTAAAAACTCTCCATCTTAAGGAAGGAGTCGAGTCGACAGCCAAGTACTATTGAAGAAACCTTCATAGTAAGGAAAGGACAACTGGCAACCTGTTTACCGCCTCAGAGAATACCCTTCCTCTTAAGGAAGGGGCAGGTGGCGACCTACTTGTCACCTGTTAAGCTGAAGAAACCTTCCTCTTAAGGAATGGTGAGGTGGCGACCTGCTTCGACCGCCAGAAGGAAAACCTTCAGAGCTAAAGAAAGATGAGGTGGCGACCTGCTTGTCACCTGCTTACACCGACTCTGGACAGAAACCCTCCCAAGAGGGTAGTCGCCATTTAAAGTCGGTACACTTCCCTATAAATAGGGGAACATTTTCATTATCTATTTACTTACATTGATATACTTTCTATAGTATTCTCTTAAATTCCATTACTGACTTAAGTTTCGGAGTGGAATCAGGGGTCATCCCCACCCCTTTTCAGGTCCTCGCCTACCAAAAGCATCTAAAGGAAACTAAGCACCCCTGAGGTTGACATAGACACCTAAAAGAGCTAGCTACCGGCGAGATCTTGAAATCCATTACCAGAAGCTTCAAGCCACGTCATTTTGATCCCAACAACCGGAACAGGGAGTTTCTACATATGTCTTATCTTGGATTTCCCAAGGCCCTTTTAAAATTGTTTCGACGATTTCTCATGCAAGCATACATAATTCTACTACACTAGCAAATTATCATATGCGGCCACATCCTGAAACTATCATGCATACGCATCATGCGTAATCACACCACATTAATCATGCAAATTTGGTGACTGAATTTGGATTTAAAATATTTGGGGCTGACTTGCAATTCATGCTATCAATCAATCATGCGAACTTCTAGATATGGATCCTAGTCAAGATCACTCAGCATAGCATGTCTTACTGCGCAACTCATTAATTGAAAATAGGGCTCCGCCCCCAACATGCAATATCCAGTTAGCTTGACATAGTCAAGACGCAATTCTAATCATGCATTTATATCAACATATATAACAATTGCAATTCAGCCCACAAAATGATTCAGTCCCATAATCACGCATTTCAGAGATTCATCCCCATAATCGAAACTAGGCAACATGTTTGAATAAAATGTCAAGAATATCAAACCATTCCGCGCTGTGTAGGTAATTTTAAAGTTAAAAAACATTTGGATTTTAAAATTTGACCAACCTATTTTCAGTTGACTCAGGTCGGTCCGACCAAACTGGTCCGGTTCAATCAATTTCGACAGGTCCAGTTCGGTCAAACCTGTCTGATCGCTCCGGTTCGGTTCAATAGTTCCTTCGGTTCTTCACGCAAACCGGGTTGGTTTGGTTCGACCCATTAGTATCTCGGTCCGACCCGGTCAGAATAGTTCGGACCGATTGAGAAAACTCGGGTCGGTTGACCCGACTCGGTTGAACCGGTGGAACCCTACCCGGTTGGACCGGTTCGGGTTCCACTAGTTATCCGGGTCGGTCGACCCGACCCGGATGTGCAAATTGGACATGCCCATATACTCATAGGGTTCGTCCGAAATACTACTTAGGGCTAAGTAGGGTTTTAAAATCCACAAAAAACTTAACTTAGCCACCAATAATTATTGGTATAATTTCTAAATATATTTGCACAATATATATATAATTTCGGCCACTATCCATATATATACATATATTGTCAAGATTCTATATTAGGGATAAAATCTATCAGCAATATATTTTCTCAATCTTAGGTAACTAATATATATCAATAAATATTCTAACTTCCCTACAATCATGCTTGAATATATTGATGATTAATGTCACAATTTTCATGTGTACCTAACCCTAAAATTCGGCCAAATACATTGACATGAACAATTGTTTTACTAAAAATAAAAATCATGAACCCCAAATACATTAACCCTAAAAAGGTCAGGTTTTTCTTGAAGATCATGAACAATTTTTTTACGAAAAACAAAAATCATGAACTATTAGTTTTACACAAAACTCAAGAACACCAATTTTATCAAAATTTTGAACTCATTACACAAGTTCTGATACCATTGTTGGAATTAGGGGACGATAACTACAGAAACAACACCACGTGGTACATGCTATGTAATAAATTACGCAGCGGAAAGAAGGCACATACCAATATTGTTTTTCGCAGCCCAGGAGCGTTACAGGGAGTTCACGATCTGCCAAACATGTCATGTAGGAACTCTTGTGAAGGAGCAATCTACAGGCAATAGTCTCCACAACAAAGCCTATTTTCGATCAGGTCACTGGGATAGATCCCCGGGGTAAATTTATTGAACAATTTCTGTACCTCCTTATGAGGATGTGGTTTCGGCCGAACCGAATATAAAAGGGAGAGGGATTTCTTTTGTCTCAACCTAAAGTCAGAAAGTGATTAACCTTAAATAAATCTCTAACACTCTCTATTTATAAGAGGTGGTGGGTTAAATCCCACCTAAGGAAAATCCCTAGTTTCAGTCGGCCATGCATAATTGGGAAGGCCCAATTTTTGGGCCTCTCTTGTCAATTGAGATTTAGGCCTAGCCCAAAATCTCTATGTGACATACCTAATTATGCTTAGGATGTTGGGCTTATATTAAAAGGCTCATATTACAACAGCCAAATCACCAAATGCCAACATGGTAACGGAAGACCTCTGGCATCGAACCGTGCCAAAAAACCTCTGGTGGTGCCTCTAGTGGCGGGTGGTAACGGAAGACCTCTGGGGTAGAACTGTACCGGAAAACCTCTGGTGGTGCCTCTGGTGGCAGGTGGTAACGGAAGACCTATGGCATCGAACCGTACCAGAAAACCTCTAGTGGCGCCACTGGTGGCGGGTGGTAACGGAAGACCTATGGCGTTGAAGCGTACTGGAAAACCTATGGTGGTGCCTCTGGTGGCGGGCGGTAACGGAAGATCTCTGTGGTCGAAACGTACCGAAAAATCTCTGGTGGTGCCTCTGGTGGCGGGTGGTAACTGAATACATCTGGCGTCGAACCGTACTGGAAAACCTCTGGTGGCGGGCGGTAACGAAAGACCTCTGGTGTCGAAACGTACCGGAAAACCGCTGGTGGTGCCTCTGGTAGCGGGTGGTAACGAAAGACCTATGGTATCGAACCGTACAGGAAAACATCTAGTGGTGCCTCTTGTGGCGGGCGGTAACAGAAGATATCTGGCTCAAATCGTACCGGAAAACTTCTATTGGTGCCTCTAGTGGTGAATGGAAACGGAAGACCTCTGGCGGCGAACCGTATCGGAAAACTTCTGGTGGTGCCTCTGGTGGCGAGTGGTAACTGAAGACCTTTGACGGCAAACCGTACCAGAAAACTCTGATGGTACCTCTGATGGCAATGATGCCTGGATTGGCATGGCAACTAGCAGCTTAACACGAAGCTGCTGAAGGCCATTTGGAATGGTGCCTGGACTGGCATGGCAACTAGCAGCGTAATCACGAAGCTACTGGAGGTCGACTGGAGTGGTCTGTGCATACATGGCGACTGGCATATTTGTAACTGCGCTACGTTATATAAAATACACATACAATCTAATCATGAAACATTTGTCCCTATTTTTTTCCTAAATTGTGCATAGTGCGACAACCTAGCGGGATCCATTTTTTATTATTATTAAATCTCTCATATTCTCTCATTTTGCCACGGTCTAGTGTGAGAGATTTTCAACTGTGCCCCTCGGTTTCCCTAATTGCATGGAATGCCCCTTGAGGTTTTCATTCCGTGGGGATTTTATTTTCTCTCCTTTTGTCATGAATGCGATTTCTAAATTTGCGATCATGCCCCTTGTTGGATCACGGTTGGAACTCCGGTACGGTCTTGACGGCAATCCGAAATCCTTCGCTCCACGCAATCCTGCAAGAGGGGATAGACCGGGCGGTGACCCAGAATCCCTCTCCGATGCTTAAATGAGTATCTCGAATAAACTGGCAAGCAAGAGTCTCAGTATGTAAAACGTATCGATCTGAGGTAACTTCTGCCCTTTTATAGGCGAAGAGCTACCTCAGTTACCTGGAGAACCGCTGGGGCGGTTAGCCCACGTTCCGCTTATCTCGGCCACGATCCCGTCTATCTCGGCCATGATCTCGCCTATCTCGGCCACGCTCCGCGTATCTTGGCCACGATCCCGCCTATCTAGGCCATGATCTCGCTTATCTCGGCCATGCCCCGCGTATCTCGGCCTCATCCTCTAATAGCAAGTCCCGACCAATATCGGGGACTCCAGAGTTATCTCATTGTGTCACCGCTCGGGGCCCCTCGTCATCGTGACAGGGCCAATCATTCTCAGGGATTCGTCATCGCGGCCTACTTAAAGGCATCTCATCGGGAGCGCCCAGCTCGCCTATCGGGACCGACTCTGTCGGGACCTTTCACCATCGGGACTCCCTCTGTCGGGACCCTTCGCATTGGTCTTCTTGACCTCCTTTAGGGCCCAGTGGGCCTATTCACCGTTTACTCACCGTTAAAGGGCCTAACGGCCATAGCGAAACCCATCATTTGCCCCCAAGACATGAGGGACTTACAGTTCGTCGTGTCTTTCAACTCCCGACCTCCCGACCTCCCGACCTCGGAGTCGGGGACCTTTCCCTTGATAAAGTCACTTGATACGAATCTTCTCGTTCACGTTTCCTCGATACCTCGAGGATAATCACCAAATCCGAGAAGACTCCTCGGTTCCTCAGCCATTAAATGCAGTAGATGACGAAGTGACGTCTTTGGCACCCGTGCCTGATTTTTCGCGCCTGCTTTTTCTGAAAAAGTGCTTTTCAGGCCGTTTCATTATTACGCCCCTTGCCATTCTGTACGTTTCATCTCAACGGCTCAGATTAAAACGCTTCGACTTCGACGACCCAGATTAGGACGTCCTTTCGACTGTCCTTTCTCCTACATAACCCTAACCCTGGGCACTGTTTCTCTTTTACCATTTCCGCGATTTCGAAAAGCTCTGCAACTCTGAGAACTCAAGCTCTTCCTTGGCTTTCTGCTCTCCGATCAACTTTCCGGCGACCTTTAAGATCATCCCTTCCAGTTCGAGTCATCATATCTGGTAAGGATTTCTTCCCTGATATTTGTATATCTTTTCCTTCATCTTTGATTAGTTCGTTTGCAATTTTCCGAAAAACCCAATGTGCCTTTCCTTGCCATGGCTGATTTTCAGACAGCGGATCCAGTTCTGAGGGGAGAAAACCCTTCAATTTCGACTATGCGCCCAACGACATTTCCAGCACTGCCTATGAGGCCGCTCTCCGGGAGGGCTGCATCACTTCTACCTGGGAGCCTCGCTTCCCTTATCCCTGGCCCTGCCTCCCGAGTAACCTTGAGGTTACCCGTCCCCGGAAAGGGGAGGTATTTGTCTCCACGGGGCAAATATCGGCGGGGATTCGATTCCCCTTCTGCGGCAACCTGGTTGAGATGTGCCAACACTACAAGACGCATCCAACTACTTACTCTCCCCATGCCATCCGCCTATGGAATGCCTTCCAGGTCCTCTGCTTCCGACAGAAGTGGGTTTACAGCCTCCAACTCTTCAGAACCTTCTACGGGATGAAGTGCAACGAGGCGGGGGTTTGTGCCTTCTACCCCCGGATGCCCAAGTGGAACAAGGCGCAACTTGTGCTGTGCAGCTGGACCAGTGACACCCGGAAGGTTGTCAAGGGTCGGGGACTCCTAATCGATACGGGGTCTGATAACAGTGGGTGGAAAATGAGCTACTTCTTCATCAAGAACTCTTCGATCCCCTGGCCCCGATGGAAGGTGGAAGCGGACTCTCCTCCCGCTTGCCACACCTACTCTGATGAAGACTTCCAGACCATTCATCTTATTCAGCTTTACCGATGGGGGGAGTCCTATACTCCCCTCGATGCCAATTCTCTAACGGAGCGGGACCTGGTGAATGCCTCCTCGACATAGTCTCTGGGGGTCAACTCTTCGACAGCCCCTCCAATATGGTTCCTTGGGTAACGTTTCTAATCTCCGTTTTCCGCTGTTTGCAGCTAAGAAGGTATCCGTGCTGACCAATCTCATCCTTAAGCAGGGGGAGACCGACGCTGTCCAACGCCCCGCGCGGAAGACGAAGTCAGCGAAGAAGACTGCTGCTCCGTCGGGATCCCCCTCCACGAAGAGGACGAAACGGAGCCGCGTGGAGGTGGAAAAATTCTTCAATGTCCAGAATGCTGAAGAAGGTAAACAGCTCCGCCTAGCTATTAAATCGTACAGGAAGCAAGTTCCTAAGGAGTTGGTCCCTTCGACCATGGAGGCCCGCATCCTCAAGGTGGGCTACTACAATTACCGCGGGAAGGACCAATTCGTTTCTCGGCGCGTTGTTTGGTGTAAGGGCCCTGACCGACTTCCTGACAATGTTTCTGAAGCATCTCGTCCTCTAGGTGCAGGTCACTCGGGAACTCCGTCGGGTGCTGGAGCTTCAGCAGGGGCACCACCTTCAGCAGGGGCGCCTCCTTCAGCAGGGGCACCACTTTTCGGGGCTGGAGACACCCCGACCGGCGATCAATTTCGTCGGGTGGAAAATATGGACTCCTCCGAGGAGACAGATGAGGGCGGCTCCCTGATTCATCGTCGGAGGACGGGGTAGTCCCCATTGAAACCGACCTCCAAAGGGCTGCCCCCTTCACCTTCTTCACAACAGCGACAGTCGTCGCCAATTCATGACTTCACTCCCTCTCCGGCCCAGGGCGAGTCGGAGGTGCGCCCCTCCACGACTCGAGTCGGTCCTTCCCCTCTCCCCTTGGACGGGAGTTTTTACAAGGTCTACGACCCCACGCGGAAGGAGGCTCCCTGGGCCCCGATCCAAACGCTGCAAGGGGTCCAGCTTCGACAGGGTGACACATACCCAGAGCTGGCCCCGCATATGCTGGCAGGCTCAATCCTGCCCTCTCTGAGGTTTCCGATTTCCTTGGATCGGGAGGGCATCCGCCGGGATGTTCAAGAAATGTCTATCCGTCGGATAGAGGTAATACTCCTATTTTTTTTTCCCTTCATCAATAAGGTAGGTTGTTCACATGCTAACACTTCTCTTCTTTCCTTCGCAGGAGATGGCGGACATCAACCGCTGCTTCGGGTACATCTTCGCCTTCGAGGAGGCCCTGGAGCAGGAGCGGGCTAAGGGGGCTCCCGCAGTTATAGCCAAGCTTGAGGAGGATCTCGCGGCCTCCGAGTCTTCGCGAGGAAAACTGGCCAAGGAGCAGGCCATCCTCGACCGAAAGACTCAGGACCTCCAAAAGAAGGTTCGTGACTTCGAGGGGCTGCTGAAGCGGGAGCGGCAGGAGCGACAAAAGGATGCAGAAGCTCGGGACAAACTTGTCCTTGAGAAGAAGGCTCTGGAGGAGCAAATCGCTGAGGTTCCTGCGCAGCTGGTCGCAGCTGAGACCAGGGGCCGAGAAGATATCGGGGGTCCGAGGACTTCCAAGCTGACGCGGTGAAATTCTGCACCGCGGAGGTGGAGAACACCCTCTTCAATGCAGTCGAGGAGCTCCATCTGGAGTATGGCGACGCCATTAACTTTGACAAGTCCGCGACTCTCGCCCCTTCGCGAAGAGGTACTTCGCTCTCTCGGAGGAGAGTGATGAGGGGAACACTCCAGCGGGTGTTGAAGACGTGGTTGAGCCTCCAAGTGCCGATCCTCCGATGGTTGACCCCCGATAATCGACCCTCCAGCAGCTGAACCCGTAGAGCCTTCTGCCACAGATCTTGTGGACCCTGCTCCCGCTGATGCCGACAAGGACCAAGCTTAAATGCTCTATCTTTAGTCCTTGTAATTTTTCCTCTCTTTGTAATCCTCGGGCCTTTGAGCCCTCATTAATATCAAACTATCTTAGTTCCGATTTTCCATTGCACTTCTCAAAGCGACTTAACTATGCCACTTAAGGCGAAACCTCGCCACTTAAGACATTTCAACACATCACTTAAGACGATTTAACCCACACCACTTAAGGCGATTTAATCGTGCCAACTAAGGCAATTCAATCCGCATCACTTAAGACGACTTAACCACTTGCACCACCTAAGGCGACTTAATATCGTGCACCACTTAAGGCGGCTTTTCAACACTTAGAATAAATCCAAGAACCATGCATCACTTAAGACGACTTAATCTCGTGCACCACTTAAGGCGACTTTTTCTCGTGCACCACTTAAGGCGACTTTTAAACTACACTTAGAATAAATCTATGAATAATCTGATCGGAAGCAACCTCTTTATTCATTGATGGCACAAAATCTGCTTACATCGAAACAAACGATAAATAACTTACACCACTTAAGGCGATTTTACATCGGGCACCACTTAAGGCGACTTTTCATCGGGCACCACTTAAGGCGACTTTTCATCAAGCATGACATTTCTTCAAGTGTTCGCCACTGAAAGAATGCTTCAATACACGGCCATCTAGGTCTTCCAACTTGTACGCATTCGGAGCTGGCATCCCCACGACCTTGTAAGGTCCTTCCCATTTTGGCGACATCTTGTTGATCCGATCCAAAAGGGTAAACTCGTTCCGACGCCAAACCAGCTCCCCGACGAAGAATTGTCGGGACTTAACTCGCCGATTGTAATATCTGGCCGTCGCCAAACGCATTCGAGCCTGGACTTCATCGGCTTCCCGCCTCTTTTCTTCGAGTAAGTCCAAATCCAGACGTCTCATTTCATCATTCGTCAAAGGCTCATAATATCTCATCCGATGGGACGCCACAGCTACTTCCACGGGAGCAACAGCCTCCGTGCCATAAACAAGGCCAAACAGAGTCTCCCCAGTTGATCGTTTGGGTGTCGTTCTAACATCCCAAAGCACATTTTCCAGCTCGTTCAGCCATTTGCCCTTCAAGGCATACACCCTTTTCTTCAGGCCATCCATCACGATAATATTGGCTGATTCCACCTGGCCATTAGTCTGAGCATGATGGACAGAGGCTATCCGATGCTCGATATTCAACTCCTCCAGATACTCCTTCACTTGAGCCCCGTTAAACGGTGGACCATTATCGCTGATCACCACCTTGGGAATCCCGTATCTGGATATAATATGGGTTTGGAAAAACTTGACGATTTGGTTCCCCGTCGTCTTGGCCAATGCCTTAGCTTCTATCCATTTCGAAAAATAATCAATAGCCACAAGCAGATATTTACACTGACCTTGTGCCTGCGGGAGGGGTCCCACCAAGTCGATACCCCACTGCGCGAAGGGCCAAGCACTCTTGATAGACGTCAGATTAGCGGCCGGAGCCACGATATTCGGGGAGTACCTCTGGCACGCGTCACAGGATTGGACTAACATCGTCGCCTCCTTGCTCATCGAAGGCCAATAATAGCCCAAATTCAGCACTTTCCTCATAATGGATCGGGCCCCTTCGTGACAAGCCGCGACCCCTTCATGCACCTCCCTCAGGATTCGACTTGTGTCGGGCTCAGCCACACATTTCAAGTAAGGAGTCGAGAACCACCCCTTTTTGTATAGCTGATTGTCCAGCATCACGTAGTTAACCGCGATCCGACGTATCCTGTCAGCTACCACTTCATTATCGGGGACTGCCCCCGTAGTCAGGTACGCAACTATCGGGGTCATCCAAGTGGGCTCCTCCTCCGATCCTGCTTCAATAGCACAGACCTCCGATGGGTCGGTGGTCGATAAGATCACCTTCTCCAAGAAGTGCACCTTCCGATTTTCCTCGAGGGGTGCCCCCAAGGCGAATTTGCTCAAGGCATCCGCTTCCGCATTTTCCTCCCTCGGGATTGCCTCGATGCCGAAACTTTTGAAGCTCTCCTTTAAGACTTGCACATCACGAAGGTACTTTCTCATCATCGGGCTCTTCACCTCATATCGTCCTTGAACTTGATTCACAATTAGGCCCGCGTCACACTTCACCCTTAAGTGGCCAACTCCCGTACCTTTGGCAATTTTGAGGCCTGTGATAAGAGCCTCATACTCAGCTTCGTTGTTCGTGGCCCTAAACGTTAAGGCCAAAGCATATCGAAGGGGCTCACCCCCGCCTGGTGGTATCAATACGAACCCTGCTCCTGATCCGTCTGAACTCAGGGAGCCATCCGTGTACATTTCCCAAGTATTTTCCTCATTTGGCTGTTCTGATTGCTATGCTATTTCTGGTTGCTCTGCTATCGGGACCTCCATAGTTGCCCCCTCTACAGGGCACGCTTCTTCCAGATCGGGGGCTGTAGACTCTACTATGAAATCTGCCAACGCCTGGCCCTTAATAGCCGTTCTCGGAGCAAAGTGTATGCGAGATTCACTAAGCTCGACTGCCCATTTCACTAATCTCCCCGACGCATCAGGTCGGTTCAAAAAATACTTCAAAGGTTGATTCGTCAACACAGTAATCTCATGCGCATGGAAGTAAGGCCTCAGCTTCCGAGCAGTAATAATCAACGCAAAGAGATACTTCTCAACAGCGGGATAATTCATTTCAGATTTGGCAAACGCCTTGCTTACATAATACACGGGGACTTGATTACCCTCGACAATCTTCACTAACACAGAGCTAATAGCAAACTCAGAAACAGCCAAATATAGATAGAGCGGCTCGCCTGGGATCGGTTTCGCCAACGGCGGGAGGGTGCGAAGATGCTGCTTGAGTGCCTGGAACGCCTCTTCACACTTGGCAGTCCATTCGAACTTCTTGTTGGCCCTCAACACTTCAAAAAATGGCATGGATCGGTCACTTGCCTTGGACAGGAAGCGATTCATTGCAGCTAGTCGGCCATTCAGCACTTGCACCTCCCGATGATTTATCGGAGACTGCATCTCCTCGATTGCCCTCAGCTTCTCGGGGTTCACCTCAATTCCTCTTTGGCTTACCATAAAGCCCAAAAACTTTCCCGAGTGGACTCCGAAGGCACACTTGGACGGGTTCAAGCGAACCTGATGGAGCCTCATCCGCTCAAACGCCGTGCCTAGGTTGTGAACATGATCCTCGGCCTGTCGGGACTTCACCAGCATATCGTCCACGTAAGCCTCCATGGTTTTCCCCAGCATATCTCCGAACAGCTTGTTCACCATCCTTTGATAAGTTTCCCCGGCATTAATCAATCCGAAGGGCATGACATCGTAGTGATAGATGTCACTATCAGCATAAAAGGCAATGTGGGGGGGGGGGGAGGGCATCCTCCTTAGCCATCTTGATCTGATTATAACCAGAGTGAGCATCCATGAAGCTCAGCAATTCATGTCCCGACGTGGCATCCACCAACTGGTCGATTCTCGGAAGCGAGTAACAGTCCTTCGAGCAAGCCTTATTCAGGTCGCGGAAATCAACACACATCCGCCATTTCCCATTGCTCTTCTTCACCAGGACGGGTTGGCGACCCAAGTCTGGAATCGGAGCTCCTTGATAAATCCAGCATCGAGCAACCTACCCACCTCCTGCTGGATCGCGATCCTCTTGTCCGCGCCCATCGGACGCCTTTTCTGCGCGATAGGCTTGATCGCGGGATCAATCTTCAACTCATGCTCAATCACATCGGGGCTGATTCCTGGCATGTCACTCGGGGACCAGGCGAACAACTCCTTGAATTCCTTCAGCAATTCAATCAATTCTCGGGCCCTCTCGTCGGACAGGGCGGACCCGATTTTCACCTTCCTCTGAGGTCCGTCAATCTCGACCTCTTTCAAATCCTCCATAGGGGCGGGACGCCCAAACTCCTCTCTGGGATCAGCATCGGTCTGGAGGATAGTCATGGCCTCCCGTCTTTTCCTTCGGGTGGCATTAACATAGTACCTCCTGGAAGCCACCTGGTCACCCTTGACCTCCCCGACTCCGTGATCAGTCGGGAACTTCATCTTCTGGTGAACAGTCGAGGCAACTGCCATCAGGGGGTTGATGGTGGTTCTCCCGATAATCGCATTGTAAGTTCCCGCATACTCAACCACCACGAAGTCCACATTCCTCCTTTCCGATTTCCACCCGCTACCAAACTCCACTGGTAAGGTGATCATTCCCAGCGGGTAGGAGGTGATACCAGAGAACCCGACCATCGGGAAGTTCACCTCCTTGAGATCCTTCTTCGTTTTCCCCATGGCCTCCAGCGCATCCATAAACAGAATATCGGAGGAGCTCCCTCCGTCGATCAAAATCCGCTTCATCTCGTACCCATCCACGTCTAGGGTCACGACCAAAGCATCATCGTGTGGACTCTCCACACCTACCAGGTCCTCCGCTGAAAAGGAAATCAACATCTCTTCCTTCGCGGTCCAGGATCGGGACCTCTTGCCCAGCACCACAGCAGCGGAAATTCTAGAGGCATAAACCTCACGAGAGGCTGTGGTGTCACCTCCTGCGGCAAATCCTCCGTGAATCACATTGATGGTGCCCCGCTTCTCCTTACGGGCACCAGAAGATTCTGGCTCCGACTTCTTCTTCTTCGGGGACCGATCGCGGGATCGGGAACGGGACCGCGATCGAGATCGAGAGCGGGAACGACACCGCCTTTCAGCGACAAACTCCTTGAGCTTCCCCTTCTGGATCAGCTTTTCGATATCCTTCTTCAACTCCCGACAATGGTTAGTGTCGTGACCGCTGGCGCGGTGGAACCGACAGTAACGATCGGTGCGGGATCCCATAAACTCTCCTTCCTTCTTCGGGGGGTACCTAGAGATACCCTGTCGATCCATGACCGCTAACACCTCCGCCATGGAGCTATTCAGAGGGATGCTATAGTCCTCCTGCTTATCCTTCCTCGGGGGACGCCTGTCCTCCCTTCGATTAGAACGACCTCGAGTCCGACTGCCCTCGGACTTATCCTTCCGCTTATCCTGGCTTCTGGGTTGGGCCTCCTGCACATTCTGAACCTCCACTGGCGGAGGCACCTCCTCCTGCCTCTTGGCCGCCTCTCTCCGCTCTAAGAGAGCCTCCACGGCCGCCAAAAACATCGGCATGGCATCCGCCACAGCCTTCGTCAGATCTGCGTTTGGAGGAGCCTCCTCCTCCCTATTCTCTTGGTGTTGAGCAGTATCCTCAGGAACTTCATTGTGCCTCCCTGTCCGGGAGACCTCGGCAGGGAGATTTTGGTCCTCAGCACGCTCCGGTGGCGAATTCATTGTTCCAGCAGGATGACGGGAACCACCAGATTGTCCTTGCTTACTCTGCTTTCCAGCCGCCATTGAACGAGTAGAAGTCATTGTCGGCTTTTCGTTACGTTTCCCACAGACGGTGCCAATGTTGGATCACGGTTGGAACTCCGGTACGGTCTTGACAGCAATCCGAAATCCTTCGCTCCACGCAATCCTGCAAGAGGGGATAGACCGGGCGGTGACCCAGAATCCCTCTCCGATGCTTAAATGAGTATCTCGAATAAACTGGCAAGCAAGAGTCTCAGTATGTAAAACGTATCGATCTGAGGTAACTTCTGCCCTTTTATAGGCGAAGAGCTACCTCAGTTACCTGGAGAACCGCTGGGGCGGTTATCCCACGTTCCGCTTATCTCGGCCACGAACCCGCCTATCTCGGCCATGATCTCGCCTATCTCGGCCACGCTCCGCGTATCTCGGCCACGATCCCGCCTATCTAGGCCATGATCTCGCTTATCTCGGCCACGCTCCGCGTATCTCGGCCACATCCTCTGATAGCAAGTCCCGACTAATATCGGGGACTCCAGAGTTATCTCATTGTGTCACCGCTCGGGGCCCTTCGTCATCGTGACAGGGCCAATCATTCTCAGGGATTCGTCATCGGGGCTACTTAAAGGCATCTCATCGGGAGCGCCCAGCTCACCTATCGGGACCGACTCTGTCGGGACCTTTCACCATCGGGACTCCCTCTGTCGGGACCCTTCGCATTGGTCTTCTTGACCTCCTTTAGGGCCCAGTGGGCCTATTCACCGTTTACTCACCGTTAAAGTGCCTAACGGCCATAGCGAAACCCATCACCCCTCATTCTAATTTCTCATAGGCCGCCCTCTCGGGTTTTCAACCTAGCGAAAGCACTTTTTTTTTTGAAGCTAATTGCTAGGTGATTTTGACCCGTATTAATTTACCGCCTCGATGCAGGAGTATTTGTAGTCGTTTAGAGCCTGGTCGTGACCCTTTCTTCACATTCTTCAATGTTGCGGGAACTCTTTTTATTTGTAGCCATTTAAAGGGTGGCTGTAGCCCTTTATTTCCCGTCTCTGATACAGGAGTGCTTCTAATTTGTAGCAGCTTAGAGGGTGGCTGAGACCCTTTCCTAACTGGCTTCAATGTTGTGGAAACTCTTTTGATTTTTAGCCGTTTTAGGACGACTGTGACCCTTTCATTTATATTCCTGCCCTCACTGGGTTCGCGGGATCACTCTTTATGTGTAGTCATTTTAAGGGTGGCCTTGGCCTTTTTATTTATTCTCCCAACCTCACAGGGTTCGCAGGATAACTCTTTCTATGTATTTGCTTTAAGGGTGGTTGTGGCCCTTTCAAATATTTTTCTGGCCTCACACGATTCACGGGAACATTCGTTATTTGTAGCCATTTTAAGAGTGGTTGTGGCTCTTTTTTGTAGTCGGTTTAAGGACGACTGTGACCCTTTTGCAGGAACGTTCTCTTTATTTTTTGTAGCCAATTAAAGAGCAGCTGTGACCCTAAAAATGATTTTTTTTTTTTTTTTTGCAGTTCACGTTTTTCCATGACTGCCCTTGCGGGTTTTCAGTCATGCACCTCGTTCCCTAAATTTTGCCTAGGTCGCCTTTACAGGTTTTCAACCTAGCGAAAATTTGTTTTTTTCTTTTTTGTTTCTCTTTTTCAAATAGAAAGAAAATTTACAGAAACTAATAGACAACAACAATTATGTACATGCCCCTAGTGACAGATTAAAACTTCTGAATATACATGACCTTTTTCTTGATGAGGACATGTGTCAGAACAAGTTGATTGTGTTGGCATCTTGGATTGAGTACTCTCTGATGGAAGGCATCGACAATAATGATTTATTCTCACGACTTCTCAAATACTCTTTTATTAGCACATTCGATCTTCATGGGATTATCAATCTTTTTTAATGATCTCTTCATCGCTTGATATTTTCTCATCTACGGTCGTGTTTTATCTCAACGGGAGATGCCTCTTGGTTACCACGGATCTGTTTAGACATCGGTGCAAAACGGATGTACGGCTTGGTTCGGGGACGCGTATGAATTCCACACATGGTAGGTGGAATTTTGGCATAAAATTTATTTGAAGCATTCACGTTTCACATGGTTTCGACATCAGTCAAAGTGGTCGTCTGATCTGCAAAAAGAGTAGGGACACTCAAATTTCAAGGAAAAAATCAAGTATAACCAATCGCACCTGAGTGTTGGATATCTCGAGTCCGCAATTTGTTCTTCGTGCAACTGTTGGCTGCATGATCTATTTATGTTGCCCAACTTGTATGTGCATGATACCTAACCAAGGGTACCTTCAAAGACCGAATGAAAATCAACATAGAGAATATAAGAAAGCACTCAAGATTTTTTTGAAAACTTCTAGTGTCATTTATTTCATAAATTTGATTGCATTCCAAGAAGAATCAAAATTTATGGTCTAAGGTGTTTTACAGTATCATGAAGTTTATTGAGTTCGTTGAGTGCTTAAACAGACTCGAACAGATGACAAATGCTCAAAACAAAGTTTTTTCAAAAAGTTTCATTGTCATTTGTTTAAACTTGCATAGTCGCACTCAATTGAACAATTAAGCTATTTTTCAAAATGATTTGAATCAACTTTTTTCAAAAAAAATGTGGCTAATATAGGTGTTCTTCAATTTCATACTTAATGAACAAAATGTAATACGCCTTAAATGAATGACACTTTGACAGCTTTTTTAAATGATCATGCATGCCTGAAAGTTAAAAATATACTATTAATAAATTCACAACTTACAACAGATTACCTAAATGACGCATATGAAATGCATGTTTGAGAAAAATCAGGTAGCTCAAAAGGAATGCATATACAATGCACGTTTGAGGTTAAATCTCTAAAACTAAGAGGGTTTGTTTACTATTGGTATTTCGTGTAAATGGGCCGCCGTAATAGGATCCCATTATTATAAGCTCAACGTGTTAAATCTAAATTGGGATATGACACATAAAAGATTTTGGGTCGGTCCAAAATCCTCATGGCCATGTGTGGCCCATAATTGGGAAAACCCTTTTACTTGGTATTTCGGTCGAACAATAGAGAAAGCCCTAGGTTGACTTTGCTCACCTCCTCTTATAAATAGGAGGTGCTATGAGATTTCTTAAGGTTAATCACTTTATCCATTTTAGTTGAGACAAAAGAAATCCCCTCTCCCTCACATCAAAGTTTCGGCCAAATCATTCCTCACCCAAGGTGGTGCCGAAATTGTGTTAACAATCTACCCCAGAGATCCATCCTAGCAACCGGATTAAAGAGGCTTAGCTGTGGAGACCATAGCATGTGGATTTATCTTCAACAAGGGTTCCCGTAGGACACCGTCCGACAGATCGTAAAAGTCAACCTACGTTTCAGGGGACGAGTAACTTTCCCTATTGCAGGGTCGTAAAGACGGGCATGCGACTCTGCTTTGACGTCTTTCCGGTGGAAGACGTAGCGCTGCAATGAGGTCGATGAAGGACGTTGAGGAAAGATCTAGCTAGATTGTTTTTCCTGTTTTAAGAAAGTGAATTTTAATGGCTTTATGTCTTATGCAGCGTTTAGGTTTTGTTGAATATTCAAAAAAAAAAAAATGAGTCAATGTTGTGTTTCTTTTACTTTTACAGTTTCGAAAAAGGTAATAGATGTGTTAGCATACCCATTATATGTGTGAACATGTTTATTAGGTGTTCAGTAAACACACTCTCGTCGCAAACCGAAGTTTTTCAGCTTTTGAAAAATAATGTTATGTAAAATATTTCAACGCATGTGGGTCAATATTCGGTCAGATAAAGGTTTTGGATTCTCTGACCGGTTTCGATACGTCAGCTTTCAATCGGTCATCATAATATTATACACACCGCTTCCTAACCGGCACATCCGGTAAGGAAATTCGATTAGCAGTAGGTATTGCGACATTTTTTTTTTACATCAAATCGGTCATATGATGGTATAAATTCCTGACTGATGGATCGGTCAGTAACTGCTCGGTAGGTAATCACAAGTTTACTTGTAATGTATTTAACAAAAAAAAATTGGAAAGTTAAACAGAGTAATCATGTAGCAACATTAATTTTAAGATGTAAGTAACTATTCCTTAACGGAAGAAAGAAAAAGTAACCAAAATGTTAAACGATGTAGACAAAAGTAACCAACTTAAGCAAATATATTATCCAGTAAATTAGGTATGGGGTAAGAATAGAATTGTGAAGCTATACGATGGCAAGGTATCAGAATTTCATACCCACAAAAGTAAATTGTGAGAGATGAAGAATATAAATGAGTTAAGAGGGATGATGGCTAGTATATACGATGCAATGATTGTTGTTGGATGGGAAGTGCATAGGGTGAGTCCCAGTCAGCATCAAAGAGTTGTTGGAGGTTGGAGACAAAGGAGGGATTATATGTGCCGAAGCTGACTCCTGCAGTGGTGTAGAAGTAGTCCCACACAAGGTCACTGCTCCCAATGTGTGCCCTCACATCACTCACCGCGTACTTTGCATGGTTAACACGAGAGTAGGCAGGGTAGTTGTTGCGGGTGCGGTTGTTGACCTTGGACTTGGGGGTAAGCTGTGCGGGTCCGGTCTCGTCAAACCCAGGGACCCTGTAGTACCGAATCTCAACCTTGCCGGCGCATTGATTATATTGAGACGAATAGCAGAGGACGTTGGAGTAGAGGAGGGACTTTAGGTAGGAGTCGGTGTTGACGATCAAGTGTGCCCAGTAGGACACCAGTATCTTTACCTTTGCTTGTTTCGCAAACACAACCTCCGATATTGCGGATGAGAGGGATGACCAGTAAACTGTTTGTTGTGCATACTGAGACTGACCCAGCCAGTCCATTGTACTGATCCTAACAGTACCTCCGCTTGGCACTGACTTTATTGTGTCGATCCATGCTTGTTCATCCGTAGGCAACTTATCAAACAACAGCTGCATTATTTGCATTTCCATATATGATGTGTTAGATAAATTCATTCTCAACTGAAGAAGAAGAGAAGATATAACAATATATTAATAAGTTAGTACATATATACCGTACCTCGGGTGGAGAAAAGGAAAGGTAGCTGAATGTGGTTGTTGGAGTCTGAGTGTTTAGCTGTCCACCCAATGTTAAGGGAATACGAAACATGTGTGGATCAGAGAGTATGGGATATCCAGTTACGTGTGGAATGTCGACATAGCGTGGTAGACTAATGCTGCACCGCTTTTCGGAATCAATGAAATGGGACCAACATGGAACTTTACGGTTGATCTGCCATTGTTGGTCCCAGATATTTACAGTGGTTGAGGATGCATCGATGGTCGTCAGTTCCCATAGGTTGTCTCTATATGTTTCAACCTTTCTCGCAATCTTCGGACAGTCAACCAGATATACACCCAGTTCTTTCACCTACATATATATTTATTTAATTTGTCACTATATGTCCTAAAACACCTTAATTAATTAAGGTATTATTAATTACATCATCTTTATTTCTTCAACATCATATATATGTAGACCTGAGTCATGGACTTCCAGTCATTGTTTGCAGAGCCGATATAGAGATGGCGATGATCGGAGACCCAGACATTTGCATGGATGATTCCGGTTCCCCACCATTTCTCGAGCAACAAAGTCCTAGCTTTCACATTGTGTCTGCTGGCCGCCAGTTGATCGGTTTCGCTTGTGTAGTCAGGAAAAACCCCCGAGTGCTGCAGAATCCTGATGGTGACATTACGGTTGGCTAAAGCTTCAAGGGCTTTGTAGACTTTAAGACCCTGATCAGCTCCAAAGCTTTGCATTTCTTGGGGGGAGTAGCCGTACTCGCCGGAACGTGGATCCTCCGGGTGTGCCAGCAGTTGCCAGTACTGTGAGATGATCTCCAGCTTGTGACTTGTGTTTCCGGCCAACCATTGAAACACATCACCTGATCATCACCATTCATTCATTCATTCACAACAATATAATCATAATAATTAAATTAACATAAATGAATGAATAAGTATACTGGTGGAGAGAACCCCGGGGACGAGGCGGAGGTCTGGCATGTCGGTGGGTATGGACTGGACCAGCCATGCCTCGCAGTGGCGGGCAGAGACAGGTGGGGCACAGACACAGACACAGATGATGAGCAGAATAATATGCAGCAGCTTCATCTTCATATTCTTCTTTAGGATCATCATCAATGAGGAAGGATATGGTAGAAACTATAGTTCTCTGACAAGTAAGAATGGGTTTTAACAAAGTAAAGGATTAATTTTGTTTTATAGTTAGCTAAGCTAGCTACTTGAAGCTATAATTAATAATAATATCCATCCATCATCCATACATATATGATTGACTGTGCTCTTTCTGACTGACTACGTAGTTGTAGATAGAGTGTTGAGGCAGGCAGGCAGGCTTGATTAAGTGTGTTGTTTACTATCAAGCAACCAAAGCCATGGCAATTACCCAGTAGTTTCCATCAATGGAGAAGCTAGCTAGTGTACGTCCTCTATCCACTGGGATTTTATTAATAATATATTACTGATCAGTGGTCAATTAATTAGCTGGACAAAGGAAAGGAAGCAGAATACTAGATTGATTATATGGGGACAGATGGGTTTCGACATAGCCGTTAGGCCCATTGACGAAGAGTAAACGGTGAAATAGGCCCACTGGGCTCCGAAAGAGGCTTAGAGGACTAATGCGAGAGGACCCGACAAGGTCGGTCCCGATATATGAGTCGAACGCTCCCGATCATATGCCTTTAAGTAGGCCCCGACGATATGCCTTTAAGTAGGCCCCGATGATATGCTTTTAAGTAGGCCCGATATGAAATCCCTGAGAATGCTGGCCCTGTCCCGATGACGAGGGGCCCCGAGCGGTGACCAAACGAGATAACTCTGGAGTCTCCGACTTCCGTCGGGACTTGCCACCAGAGCACGAGGCCGAGAAACACGCCCACTATCAGCGTAGTGGGAAAGTGGCCGGAAAAGACGGAACGTGGGCTACTGGCTGAGATAAACGGAACGTGGCAGTTATCTCAACAGGTAACTGAGGTAACCCCTCCCCTATATAAAGGAAGGAGTTACCTCAGGATTGATACGTTCACATACTTACATACTGATACTTGCTTGCCTGCATCGAGATACTCATTTAAGCATCGGAGAGGGATTCTGGGTCACCGCCCGGTCTATCCCCTTCTTGCAAGATTACTTGGAGCGAAGGAGTTCGGACTTCCGTCTAGAACGTACCGGAGTTCCAACCGTGATCCAACATTGACGCCGTCTGTGGGAACGAAGCGAAAAGCAAAAATGGCTTCTACCCGATCGATGGCTGGCAAGCAAAAGAAGAGACAAGGACAATCCGGCGGTTCCCGCCACCCTGCTAGAATTCTGAATTCAGGGCCGCCGGAGCGCACTGTTGATCGGAACGATCCTCCCCCTGCTGTTTCCCAAACAGGGGGGCATCACGATGATCGCGAAGATTCCATTCGAAACTCGTCGGAGAGCCGGGAAGAGGTCCCAAGGAGGGACCAGGATGCTCCTACAAAGGTGGACCTGACAAAGGCTATGCTGGATGCCATGCCGATATTCCTGGAAACTATGGAGGCTCTCCTGGACCGAAGGGAGGCTGCCAAGAAGAAGGAGGAGGAGTTGCCTCCGCCTCCGCCGAGAGAGAATCGGGACGGGCAGGAGGCCCAACCCAAGCACCAGGACAAGGGCAAGGAGCCTGCCCTATCGGAGCAGTTCGTGGTCGATGGGCCTGGACCGGTGCAGCATAGGACCATTCCTCTCAATGGCCCTATCACCCCCGATCAAGTGGTGAAGATCGTGAACATCTGTATGGGGGACCAGAAGAAGATGATGTCGGAGCTCAGGGATCGATCCACTCATCCCTTTGTCCCCCGATTGGTGAACACCACGGCTCCGCCAGGGCTGGGTATCCCGAAAATCAAGGAGTAAGATTGCGAGGGAGATCCAGTTCGTCATGTCCAGAAGCATGTATGGCTTGTCTAGGCAGAGCCCCCAATGATGATATAGTGTGCGTTTTGTTCCCAGGCACACTTGGTGAGAGGGCCCTGACGTGGTTCTTAAGCCTTCCTCCAGGATGCATCTCCAGCTGGACCCAGATGCATGATCGCTTCATCCAGCAGTACCAGGGCTGTCGACGTCTCCTGAAAAGCGCGAGGTCCCTGGCTGAAATGGTACCGAGGCCCGACGAGTCGCTGGCGCATTACTATCAAAGGTACACTGCCAGCGTGGCCGAGATTGATGAGGAGATGTCGGAGGGAGAGACCATCCGCACCTTCATTCGGAACTTGACAGCACCTTCATTCGGAACTTGACAGCACCATATGGTTCCGACCTGATGCACAGCGTGGCCGAGAAGGCTGTGTGGAACATGGAGGCGCTGCAGAAGAGGGTGAAGCAGAAATCGACGTCCAGGAGTCGAAGATAGCTGCCGGAGACCTCGATCCTCCAAAATCGAACAAGGGGAAGCAGTCGTTCAAGCCCTCGGACGATCGCAGGAGAAAGGATAAACCCGAGAATAGTCGGGGTCGAGGTCGTCCCGATCGGAGGGAAGACAAGCGTCCCTCGAAGTCGGACAAGCGGGAGGACCGTTACACTCCTCTCATTTGCTCTATGGGCGCTGTGTTGGCGGTGATGGACCGACAGGGTATCACTAGGTAACCCCCGAAAAAAGATGGAGAGTTCATGGGAGCCCGCACCGATCGTTATTGTCGTTTCCATCGCGCCAGCAGTCACGACACTAACCATTGTCGGGAGCTGAAGAAGGAGATTGAGAAGCTGATCCAGAAGGGGAAGCTCAAGGAGTTTGTGGCTGGACAACGGGGTCGATCCCGCTCCCGATCCCGATCGCGGTCGCGCTCCCGATCCCACGATCGGTCCCCGAAGAAGGATAAGCCCGAGTCTTCCAATGCCCGCAGGGAGAAGCGGGGGACAATTAATGTAATTCATGGGGGACTTGCTGCGGGAGGAGATACCACGGCATCTCGGGAGGTCTATGCTTCTCGAATTCCCATTGCTGTGGTGCTGGGCAAGAGGGCCCGAAATTGGACTCCGGAAGAAGAAATGGTGATTCCCTTCTAAGCTGAGGAACTGATAGGGGTGGAGACCCCGCACGACGATGCTTTGGTCGTGACCCTGAATGTAGATGGGTACGAGATGAAGCGAATCTTGATAGATGGAGGGAGCTCCTCCGACATTTTGTTCATGCATGCGCTGCAGGCCATGGGGAAAACCAAGAAGGACTTGAAGCCTGCGGACTTCCCGATGGTCGGATTTTCTGGGTCTACCTCATACCCGGTGGGGATGATTACCTTACCGGTTGAATTCGGTAGCGGTTGGAATTCAGAGAAGAGGAACGTGGAATTCGTGGTGGTCGAGTCCGCGGGGACTTACAATGCCATTATCTGGAGGACCACCATCAACCCGCTGGGGGCAACTGCCTCAACTGTCCATCAGAAGCTGAAGTTCCCGACCGACCACGGAATCGGGGAGGTCCAGGGCGATCAGATAGCCTCCAGGAGGTGCTACGTCAATGCCACTCGAAGGAGGAATCGGGAGGCTATGACTGTTCTCCAGACTGACTTTGATCCCCGAGAGGAGTTTGGGCGTCCCGCCCGATGGAAGATTTGAAGGAGGCCGAGATTGATGGACCTCAGAGGAAGGTGAAAATCGGGTCCGCTCTGACTGAGGAGACGATTTGATCGATCTGTTGAAGGAATTCAAGGAGCTGTTTTCCTGGTCCCCGAGTGACATGCCAGGAATCAGCCCCGATGTGATTACTGACGAGCTGAAGATTGATCCCGCGATCAAGCCGATTACACAGAGAAGGCGCCCGATGGGTGCCGACAAGAAGATTGCGATCCAGCAAGAAGTGGGCAGGTTGCTCGATGCTGGATTCATTAAAGAGCTCCGATTCCAGACCTGGGTCGCCAACCCAGTCCTGGTGAAGAAGAGCAATGGCAAGTGGCGGATGTGTGTCAATTTCCGCGACCTGAAGAAAGCATGCCCAAAGCATGCCCAAAGCATGCCCAAAGCATGCCTACTCTAGCTACAATCAGATCAAGATGTCCAAGGAGGATGCCCCCCCACACCGCCTTTTATGCTGATAGTGACATCTATCATTACGACGTTATGCCCTTTGGATTGATCAATGCAGGTGCAACTTACCAGAGGATGGTGAACAAGCTATTCAGGGATATGTTGGGGAAAACGATGGAGGTCTATGTGGACGATATTCTAGTGAAGTCCCGACAGGCCAAGGACCATGTTCACAACTTAGCCACAGCGTTCGAGCGGATGAGGCTTCATCAAGTTCGCTTAAATCCGACCAAATGCGCCTTCGGAGTACACTCAGGGAAGTTTCTGGGCTTCATGGTGAGCCAGAGGGGAATCGAGGTGAACCCTGAGAAACTGAGGGCAATCGAGGAGATGAAGTCCCCGACGAACTATCAGGAGGTGCAGGTGCTGAATGGCCGATTGGCCGCGATAAATCGCTTCCTGTCCAAGGCAAGTGATCGATCCATGTCGTTCTTTGAAGTGCTAAGGGCCAACAAGAAGTTTGAATGGACTGCCGAGTGCGAAGAGGCGTTCCAGGCACTCAAGCAGCACCTTGGCACCCTCCCGCCATTGGCAAAGCCCATCCCAGGCGAGCCACTCTATCTGTATTTGGATGTTTCTGAATTCGATGTTAGCTCTGTCTTAGTGAAAGTTGTAGAGGGTAGCCAAGTCCCCGTCTATTATGTAAGCAAGGCACTCGCCAAGTCTGAAATGAATTATCCCGCCGTTGAGAAGTATCTTTATGCGTTGATTGTTACTGCTCGGAAGCTGAGACCTTACTTCCACGCGCATGAGATTACTGTTTTGACGAATCAGCCCTTGAAACATTTTTTGAACCGACCTGATGCGTCGGGGAGATTAGTGAAATGGGCAGTCGAGCTTAGTGAGTTCCGCATTCACTTTGCTCCGAGAACGGCTATTAAGGGCCAGGCGTTGGCGGATTTCATAGCAGAGTCTACAGCCCCCGATCTAGAAGAAGCGGGCCCTGTAGAGGGGGCAACCACGGGGGTCCCGATAACAGAGCAGTCAGAACAGCCCGACGCCAAAACCACGGGGGTCCCAAAGCAGTCAGAATAGCCCGACGCCGAAAATACTTGGGAGATGTACACCGATGGCTCCTCAAATTCAGAAGGATCGGGAGCAGGTTTCGTACTGATACCACCAGACGAAGGCGAGCCCCTCCGATATGCCTTGGCTTTGAAATTTAGGGCCACCAACAATGAAGCTGAATATGAGGCTCTCATCACTGGCCTCAAGATTGCTAAAGGAACGGGAGTTGGTCACTTAAAGGTGAAGTGTGATGCTAGCCTGATCGTGAACCAAGTCCAGGGTCGATACGAAGCGAAGAGCACGATGATGAAAAAGTATCTTCGCGAGGTGCAAACCCTGAAGGAGAGTTTCAAGAGCTTCGATATTGAGGCGATTCCGAGGGAGGATAATGTAGAAGCAGATTCCTTGAGCAAGTTCGCCCTGGGGGCACCCCTCGATGAAAGTCGGAAGGTGCATTTCTTGGAGAAAGTGATCCTGTCAACCACCGATCAATCAGAGGTATGTGCCATTGAGATCGGATCGGAGGAGCCCACCTGGATGACCCCGATAGCCGCGTATCTGACTACGGGGGCAGTCCCCGATGATGAAGTAGCAGCCGGCAAAATACGCCGAATCGCGCCCAATTATGTGATGGTGGACAATCAGTTGTACAAAAAGGGGTATTTAACTCCTTATCTGAAATGCGTGGCCGAGCCGACACAGGTCGGATCCTTAGGGAGGTGCACGAAGGATATTTGGCTTGTCATGAAGGGGCCCGATCCATCGTGAGGAAAGTGCTGAACCTGGGCTATTACTGGCCCTCGATGAACAAGGAGGCAACGATGCTAGTCCGATCTTGTGACGCTTGCCAGAAGTACGCCCCGAATATCGTGGCCCCAGCTACCGATTTGACGTCCATCAAGAGTGCTTGGCCCTTCGCGCAATGGGAAATCGACTTGGTGGGACCCCTTCCAGTTGCAAAAGGTCAGTGCCGATATTTAGTCGTGGCTATTGATTATTTTTCGAAATGGATAGAAGCTAAGGCATTGGCCAAGACAATGGGGAACCATATCCTCAAATTCCTCCAGACCCATATCATATCCCGATACAGGATCCCCAAGGTGGTGATCAGTGATAATGGCCCTCCGTTTAACGGGGCCCAGCGGAAGGAGTACCTGGAGGAACTGAAAATTGAGCATCAGACAGCCTCTGTCCATCATGCTCAAACCAATGGACAAGTGGAGTCAGCCAACAAGATCGTGATGGACGGCCTGAAGAAGAGGGTCCACGCCTTGAAAGGCAAATGGCTGGACGAGCTGGAAAATGTGCTTTGGGCTGTTAGAACAACACCCAAACGATCGACCGGGGAGACTCCGTTTGGCCTTGTTTATGGCACGGAGGCGGTTGCTCCCGTCGAAATAGCTATGGCATCCCATCGGACGAGGTATTACGAACCTCTGTTGAATGATGAAATGAGGCGTCTAGACTTGGACTTGGTCAAAGAGAAGAGGCAGAGTGCCGAGGAGGCCTAGGCTCGGATGCGCTTGGCAACAGCCCGATATTATAATCGACGAGTCAAGTCTCGACAGTTCTTTTTCGGGGAACTGGTCTAGCGTCGGAACGAATTTACCCTTTTGGATCAGATCAACAAGATGTCACCAAAATGGGAAGGACCTTATAAGGTCGTGGGGATGCCAGCTCGAAACGCATATAAGTTGGAAGACCTCGATGGCAATGTGTTGAAGCATTCTTTTAGTGGCGAACACTTGAAGAAATGTCATGCTTGACATTAAGTCGCCTTCAGTGGTGCAAGTTGTTTGTTAAGTCGCCTTCAGTGGTGCAAGTCGTTTGTTAAGCCGCCTTCAGTGGTGTAAGTTATTTATTAAGTCGCCTTCAGTGGTGCAAGTTGTTTATCGAAGTCGCCTTAAGTGGTGCAAGTTGTTTATCATTTTGAATCGATATAAACAGGTTTTGAGCCATCAATGAATAAAGAGGTTGCTTCCGACCAGATTGTGCTTAGACTTATCATTCTAAGTATGCTTAAATCGCCTTAAGTGGTGTAGCTAAATCGCCTTAAGTGGTGTGGTTTCGCCTTAAGTGGCGTGGTTTCGCCTTAAGTGGCGTAGTTCCGCCTTAAGTGGCGTGATTTCGCCTTAAGTGGCGTGGTTCCGCCATAAATGGCACGATTAAATCGCCTTAAGTGGTGTGGATAAGTCGCCTTAAATGGCACGATTAAATCGCCTTAAGTGGTGTGGATAAGTTGCCCTAAGTGGCACGATTAAATCGCCTTAAGTGGTGTGGTTCCGCCTTAAGTGGCATGATTAAATCGCCTTAAGCGGTGTGGATAAGTTGCCTTAAGGGGCACGATTAAATCGCCTTAAGTGGTGTGGGTAAAATGTCTTAAGTGACGCGTTGAAATTACTCTGAGTGATAGGATCGAATTGCCTTAAGTGGCGTAGTTAATTCACCTTAAGTGGTGCAATGGTAATCGGGACCAGAAGGGATTGATATTATAAAGATCCAAAAGGTTCACGACAAAAGAAGGAAATTACAAGGATTCGAAAATAAAGCAATTAAGCCTGATCCTTGGCAGCGTCGAGGGGAGCAGGGTCCACGAGGCCTGTGGCAGAAGGCTCCGTGACCGGAGGATCGGATCCTGGAAGATTGGCCGCAGGAGGATCGGACCCTTGGAGGTCAGCCGGTGAAGAGTCGATTATCGGGGGATCGGTTGTTGGGGGATCTGCACTTGGAGGCTCCACCGCGCCTTCAGCACCCGCAGCCCCCTCAGGGGTGTTGGCCCCGTCGCTCTCCTCGGAAAGGTTGAAATACCTCTCGGCGAAGGGGGCGAGAGTCTGAGACTTGGTGAAGTCGATGGCACCACCATACTTCAGATGGAGCTCTTCGACAGCATTAAGCATGGTGTTCTCCACCTCCGCCGTACAGAACTTCACCGCATCCACTTGGAAAGCTTCGGAGCCCCGATAATCTTCCCGTCCCTTGGCCTCAGCCTCGGCCAGCTTGGTGGCAAACTTAGCGAGTTCCCACTCCATCTGTCGGGACCGATTGACGAGAAGAACTTTCTCAGCCTCCAGCCCCGCCTTGGCATCCTCCAGGGCCTTCTTCTCGAGGACAAGCCTGTCCCGATCCTCCGCGCGCCCCTGCTGCTCTTCCTGGAGCTTTTGACGCTCCTGCTTCAGAAGCCTCTCAAAGTCGTGGACCTGCCTCAGGAGGTCCCGAGTCTTCTGGTTAAGGAGGGCCTGCTCCTTAACCAACTTCCCCTTCGACGATTCGGAGGCAGCCAGATCCTCCTTGAGCTTGGCCAAGACCTCGGGGGCCGCCTTGGCTCGCTCCTGCTCCAGGGCCTCCTCCAGGGCCAGGACGTACCCGAAACAGCGGTGTTGGTCCGCTATTTCCTGTGAAGAAGAAAGGAAGAGGTCAGTACACGAAAATATTCTGCCTTATATGTACGAAGTGTAAAAACAGGAAACCTTACCTCCACGTGACGAACGGCCATGGCGCGAATGTCCGCGTGGATGTCCTCTCGAGCCAGGGAGAGCGGAAGCTTCATAGATGGCGGAACTGAACCTGCCAGCAGGTGCAGACACAGTTCCGATGATACGTCGTCCCGACGCAACGGGACCCCCCGCAATGACTCGGTCGGAGCCCAGGGAGCCGCCGCCTGGTCGGGGGAGTAAAGCTGGTAGAAGCTCCCGTCCAAGGGGAGAGGGGGAACGACGCCCTGAGTGTCGGAGGTGCGGGCCTCCGAGCCGCCATGAAAACCCGTCGTCCCCTCGGGAGTCAGGCTCAAGACCGGCAAAAAATGCTGTGCCGGAGAAGATGGAGGCAGCCCTTCGGGAGTCGGCTCCAGCGGGGTCTGCCTCGCCCCCCGACGACGAACCAGGGGCTGACCCTCGCTCGCCTCCTCAGAAGAGTGAGAGATGTCCAGGTCAACCACCCGACGGAACTGACCGTCCGTCGGGGCGTCTTCAGTCCCCGATCCTCCTGGGGCTGGAAGAGAAAGGAGGGGCTCTCCGACCCGGACGTCGGAGGATGGCACCTCCGCCGAAGCTCCAACTCTCGATTGACCTGCAGCTGGAGGACGAGAAACTTCAGAAAGAAAATCAGGAAGTTGATCAGGATCCTTACACCAGATGACGCGACGGGAGAGATACTGGTCCTTCCCGTAATAATTGTAGTAACCCGCTTTGAGGATGCGGGGAGTTTCTCCTTGCAGGATGCGTTTGATCCCTTCGATCCTGGCTCCCTTATCAGAGGGGATTAACTCCTTAGGAATACGCCTCCTGTATAATCGAATTGCTAAGCGGAGCTGTTTACCTTCCTCGGGAGTCTTGGTGTTGAAGATCTGCTCCATCTTCTCCACCCGGGCCCGCTTGATCTTCTCCGAGGTGGGAGGTGCCGATGAGGAGGCGGCCCTCTTTGAAGACTTCCTCTTCCTCGCGGGGCGTTGGACAGCATCAGTCTCCGCCTGCTTAAGCACGAGATTGGTCAGCAATGATACCTTCTTAGCTGCAAAGACGAAAATGAAAGCGCAGTTAGAATATTACCCAAGGAACGAGGTTAGAAGGTCCGTCGAAGAGTTGACCCCCGGAAGCGACATCAAGGAGTCGGATCCCGGTCAGAACCAGGTCCCGCTCCCCGATGGAGTTGGCATCGAGGGGAGCGAAAGAGTCCCCCCAACGATAAAGCTGGATGCAGTGGAGAATCTGGAAATCCTCCTCGGAGTAAGTGTGAAAAGCGGGAGCAGGGTCCGCCTCAACCTCCCATCGGGGCCATGGGATGGAGCTGTTTCGGATGAAGAAATAATTCCTCTTCCAGCCACTATTGTCGGGCCCCGAGTCAGTGATGAGCCCCCGACCCTTGGCGACCTTCCAGGTGTCACTATTCCAGCTGTACTGAGAGAGCTGCGCCTTGCTCCATTTAGGCATCCGCGGGTAGAAGGCGCAGACTCCGGCATCATTGCATTTCATCCCGTAGAAGGTCCGGAAGAGTCGGAGGCTGTAGGTCCACTATTGGCGAAGACAGAGAACAAGGAAGGCATTCCACACACGGATGGCGTGGGGAGAAAAAGTAGTCGGATGTGTTTTGTAATATTTACACATCTCGACTAAATTCCCGCAGAAGGGGAATCGGATCCCTGCCGATATTTGCCCGGTGGAGACAAATACCTCCCCTTCCCGGGGACGAGTGACCACAGGGTCACCCGGGACGCGAGGCTAAGGAAAAGGGAAGCGAGGCTCCCAGGTGGAAGTAATACACCTCTCCCGGAGAGCTGCATCATAGGCGGTGTCTGAAATCTCATTGCAAGCATAATCGAACTTGAAGGGCTTCCTCCCCCCGGAACTGGACTCACCGTCTGGAAAGTAATCACGGCAAGAAAAGGCACAGTTGATTTCCGCAAAAGTTCGGGTAAGTTGATTGAGATAAAAGGAAAAACTATGCTATCAAGGTTTTTCGGAATCGAAGGAGAAAATCTTACCAGACATGTTGAATCGGAGAAGAAAAGATGATCTTGATGGTCGGAGATCCTGGTCGCCGGAGTGTTGATCAGAAATAGAAAGGAGAGCTTGAGCTTTTGAAAACACAGAGAATGAAACGGTAAAGGAGAACTGAATAGTGCCAAGATTTGGGGTTTTATAGGAGAGAGGGCAGCCAAAGAGGCTTAGAGGACTAATGCGAGAGGACCCGACAAGGTCGGTCCCGATATATGAGCCGAACGCTCCCGATCATATGCCTTTAAGTAGTCCCCGACGATATGCCTTTAAGTAGGCCCCGATATGAAATCCCTGAGAATGCTGGCCCTGTCCCGATGACGAGGGGCCCCAAGCGGTGACCAAACGAGATAACTCTGGAGTCCCCGACTTCGTTCGGGACTTACCACCAGAGCACGAGGCCGAGAAACACGCCCACTATCAGCGTAGTGGGAAAGTGGCCGGAAAAGACGGAACGTGGGCTACTGGCTGAGATAAACGGAACGTGGCAGTTATCTCAACAGGTAACTGAGGTAACCCCTCCCCTATATAAAGGAAGGAGTTACCTCAGGATTGATACGTTCACATACTTACATACTGATACTTGCTTGCCTGCATCGAGATACTCATTTAAGCATCGGAGAGGGATTCTGGGTCACCGCCCGGTCTATCCCCTTCTTGCAGGATTACTTGGAGCGAAGGAGTTCGGACTTCCGTCAAGAACGTACCGGAGTTCCAACCGTGATCCAACAGGGACCAGACCGGATAGCTAGGAATCAAGCAAGATTAACTAAGATTATTATTATTGTCTTGTTTCTGGCTACACTTACAATCTCCCAAGTAGTTCGTTCAGCTATCTAGAATTTTGATGTTCAAGTGTATAATAAGGTTTAAGAGCATCCACATGGGTATTACATAACATAAACGTGGGCCCTACATATTTATTTAAGTAAAGCAAAAAAACTCTCTGCAATGGTCTTACATAGCATTTCTTAAAGATGAGACTCACACGTAAATTTATGTTTTTACGTAAAGCATTCCTTAAATATAAGGAATGCACTATGTATTACGTATCAATTTTTAATTATAAATCAATTCATTTTATAATTAATGTTAATATCTTATTGGTGGTTGTTAGAAAATTTATTAATAAAATATATTTAAAGGAATACGTTTAAGTAATACGATTGCAGAGAAAATATTTTGTATGTGTGTCTTAACTTTACGTATTACTTAAAGTGTATATAAATGTCTACGTGGCAATTTTAAAGAATACAATTTATGTAAAACTATTGTGGATGCTCTAAGGGATAATAACCTAAAAAATGTCCCAAGTTTGACCCTTGAGTCAGTTTGGTGTCAAAGGACGAAATTGACTGTCCCAAGTTTCATATATATTGTTATTTAGTGTCTTCGTCTATTTTTGGGGTTAAGTTGGACGGAATGTGGTCACGTGATAGTCAGGTGAGTGAAAAAATTTAACAATTCCAAAAATACCCCTCTGACCATAACGCTGCTCCAATTTGAGACTTCGGGTTCCGGCCGATTCCAGCCGATTTAGGTCTTAGGGTTCCAGCCGATTTAGGGTTCTCTTCAGCTACAGCTGCACCGCCGTGGCAAGGAATCGAAGGTGGGTGGCTCGGAATCGGAGGTGGGTGGTCGGAATTGGAGGTGGGTGGCTCGGAATCGGAGGTGGGTGGCCGGAATCGGGATGGATGGCTGGCCGGAATCGGAGGCTTTCAAAAAAAATAAGGGGTGCAAAATAGTCTTTTCACGTCAGTCTCTCAAAATTAACCCCAAAAAATAATGGAAAACCAAATAGTAACAATACTGAAACTTGGAAAACTAAATATCAACACTTTAAATCTGAGACACCAAACTAACATGAGGCAAACTTAAAACAGTCTTTAGGTTCTTATCCCTAAGGTTAAAGGTAGTCATTAGTTGATAAATAAATAAGATATAAATTCCTTTTTTTTTTTGGGTTAAAGTGTCTATTGGTGTCATATGTTTGGTCAATATTGGCTTTTGGTGTCATATGTTTTAATTTGTAGGTTTTTAGTGTCATATGTTTGCATTTTATAGACTTTTGGTGCATCCGTTAGTCAACGGCTAAGTTTGACCGTTAAATAATTTTATTTTGTTCAATTTCGTCCTCCAATTTATATACATAACTTTTAATTTTTATAATTTAGACCCTAAAAAATTCAATTGTACCCAACTGACCTTAGGTTACTATAATGGCTCAAATTTCGAGCAGGTCTCTAGATCTCGTAGTTTATTGATAGATTTCTTCTCAATCTTTCTAATCCACCCTTTGCTGACAAATATATTTTCAATCTGCTCGAGTGACTTCGGTTGGTGGTATGTAAATCAGTATCGTAGCAGTAAAACTTGTCTTTCTCTCAATTCCAGGGTTTTCAACAGTTGCAAAACATCGTTTCTTATGTGTTGCCTAATTACGGTCTCTTCGGGGACACCTCATGGTTTGGTCCGGCATAAATTCTTGCACCACAATTCATCCAACATTTAAAGTGCATATCTTATTTGGATTTGGTTCATTCTTGAAGCATGGTTATAGTGAAAATTACTGCTATGGTTGCCCTTCTTGAACAATAATTTGGTTTAATTATGATTTGTCCCGAACGCCAAAACATATATACTCGAAGACTAATCAATAATTTCTCTCTCAAGTCTCACCATTCTACGCCAGAGTGGCAGAGTGATATGCTATCATTAATCCTCATTCTATCGATCAGTATTACTGAAAAAACATGAACCTACCCCCACTAAGTAGTGAGGTGGAAGATTAATTTTACTAACGCAATCATAAGTAAGAGCTTGCATGTTCGATCTGAGAGAGTTTTTCGTACCATGTTCTTTGCAATGAAACTATCTGCCACTTTCTGATCTATCGAGCCAACAACTCTAAGTCATTGGCTTGCAGATATGACCGTGGCAACAGTTAGACCCGTGCACTTTGCAATCAATTCATAATGGGTACATCAATTGGACCAAAGAGTCCAATTGATTTTTTTAGAACTAAATTGTAAAAATTAAAGTTAGGTATATAAATTAGAGGACTAAATTGAAGAAAATAAAAGTATTTAACAATCAAACTTAATTGTTGACTAACGAATGCACCAAAAGGCTACAAAATGCAAACATATGACACCAAAATCTTATAAATTAAAACATATGACACCAAAAGCCAGTATTGACCAAACATATATATGCCACCAAAAGGCTCTTTTAAACCCATTTTTTTTTCTTTTGGGGGTAAACAAGAAGGTATGGGATTCGGAGGAGGTACCATAGATAGAAGAAGATACATAGATCTATCCATCGTCATTTAGAAGAAGAAATACACAAGTGCGATTATGGGTGGAGACTGGGGGGAAAGTTGCAAGGAAGACAAGCCTTATGAAATGCCACAAAACCTATGGATGGATTGATGGATGGAGCTTAGGTGGTGGGGTATGTCTTCCAAGGAGACAACAATAGGTCCAGTCCAGGGAACTTCACCCCGCCCGTTGTTACAGGTAGGTGTGTAAACCTTACTTCCTTTTAAGGATAACTAATATTTATGAAATTTTTATTTAGGGTTAATGATACTAGGTACCACATGTTTACACAGAATTCACTGTTCATACTATATGTTTTTTTTTGTACCAATGGTTCTTATTTCGCATTGTTTTCATACCTCCGTTATATTCCGTAAAAAATGACCGTTAAATGGCATATGCTATGCACGTGAGCATGCCAAAACTTTCAATTTAATCCCTCTAATACATCTCTAACTTTTTTTTTTGTTAGTTTAGTCCTAAAATTTCAAAACTAAAACCTTCACCCAATTGACCTAGCCGGACCTAGTCATGGGCTAGGTCCGAACCTGGGTCAGGGTCACCGGACCTAGCCCTAGGCTAAGTCCGGCTAAGTCAATTGGGACCTAGCCCCAATCAAGTTAAATTGGGGCTAGGTCCCAATTGACCTAGCCGCACCTAGCCTAGGGCTAGGTCCGACCCTAGGTCGGGGTCGCCTGGGTCCGGTGACCCCGACCCAAGGTCAGACCTAGCCCATGGCTAGGTCCGACTAGGTCATTTAGGTGAAGGGTTTGGTTTTGAAATTTTATGACTAAATTGAACAAAATAAAAGTTGTGGATATATTAGAGGGACTAAATTGAAAGTTTTGGGCTGCTCGCGTGCATGACACATGTCATTTAACGGCCATTTTTGACGGAATACTAATAGAGATATGAAAGCAGTACAAAATGAAACCATTCGTACAAAAAAGACATATGGTATGAACAGTGGATTCTGTGTAAACATATGGTAACAAAAGTACCCTTAACCCTTCTATTTTAACATACCAACATCATCTCGTGTTGTAACACAAACTAAATCAATAATCAATCACCTACCCAAGACACACAAGAGCTAGTGTAGTTATTGGCTTTTTGCTCTCATGTCATCATAATAATACCTCACCATCCTCTCTCTCTCTCTCTCTCTCTCTCTCTGTCTGCTAACAATTACATTCATTAATAATAATAACAAGAAGCTGCTGCTGCTGCTGCTTACAAATGTCAATACCGTCAAATTCTTATCCTTACTGAAGAATATCCATCCACTTCTACTAACTCCCCACTTCTTTTAATCAACCTTCACCGATGAGTAGATCAGCCTTGTGAACCAGAAACACGCATAGAACCCGATTGTTCCGGTCACAACGAAGAATGCATATGATACAATCAGCATGTAACCAAAGTACAACACCCCTGACACAAACTTTGTCATCTCAAGCTTCGTGAAGAAGTAGAATGTTGCATACAGAAACAGATACAGTGCGGATGAACCCGACGTAAGGTACGACCTCCACCACCATTCGTAGTCTTCGCTGCACAGCTGGAAGTAGCAGAGCACGATCGTTATCTCCGCGCACGTGATTATCAGGATGATGAACACCAAGAACAGGAACCCAATCATGTAGTAGAACTGGTTCAGCCATATTGACGTCAGGATGAAGAAGAGCTCAATGAACACTGCTCCAAATGGGAGGATTCCTCCTATCAGAACCGAGAATCCCGGGTTCATGTACCATGCTTGCTCAGGGATCTGCCTTGGTATCTTGTTTGTCTTCACTGGATCATCATTCGCCGGTTTCTTGAACCCCACATAGCTACCCACAAACACAAGGGGGACTGAGATTCCAAACCATAGGAACACCAAAGCAAACATTGTCCCAAACGGAACAGCCCCAGATGATTTCTGTCCCCAGATGAGCACATTTAAGACGAAGAAGATCCCAAATGCAATCGCTGGGAATACCAGTGATGTCCTTAGTGCAATTCTCTTCCACTCAGTACCCTTGAAAATCTTGTATAATCGGGCAGAAGCATACCCACCAAACAGACCCATGAATACCCAGAGCAAGAGCATCGCAGTCATCAATCCACCTCGGTTGGACGGGGAGAGGAAACCGAGGATGGCAAAGATCATTGTCACGAGGATCATTCCGAAAAATTGGACACCTGTCCCCACATATACACACAGAAGATCTGAATTGGCTGGAGGCCTGAATACATCTCCGTGGACTAGTTTCCATCCCGTCTCTTCCTGAGCTTCTTCCTGGGTCTCGAGCTCATTGTACTTGGAAATGTCCCGGTAAAGTGTCCTTAGCATTATCATAGCCACCATTCCGGAGAGGAAGAGAACAATCATCAAAGAGTTTACGATTGAAAACCAGTGGATCTGGTCGTCACTCATTAGGAGGTAAGTGTCCCACCTAGAAGCCCATTTCACATCACTCTCCTGAAGGGTTGAGATATGACACAAAAGTTATTCAATGCTTTCTCGATGATGAGTTTTCAAAAGTTGAAGCATACATATTAGAGTTAGACAAGCTCGACCAATTAATAATGCATCTCTGCTAGCTATTGAATACGGGGAAAAAATGAATTTTAGTAACCTCAGAAACAAACCTGAAACTCCACATCATAGGTGAAGATGATTTCCTTCTTCTCTTCGACCTCTTGAGGAGTGTTTGAATTGACAACTGTGTGCTTTGAATGGGGATCACAGGTTGTTAGACGAGTGTTGGCACTCCACGTGCCTTCATATTCGTGCTTAACACTACAATTATACGTACCAACTGTATAAACACAACCTTAACAATGAAAATGCCAATGGGAAGAAAACAAATTAGAGAAAAAATGTGAGGAAGAGGGTAACTGACCTAAATGGCTTAACCTCAAAGCCAACAATTCTGGCCAGCTCAGTTTGTACATCTCTGTGATACTTGACGGTAAATGCCAAATGGTTGTGGATGAAATACTTTTCCTCTTTGCTCTGCAAATGACATTGATGACAACCAAGTATGAATTAGTGAACAATGACGAGGTCCTGTAGGCTCAAAGGAAATGAACTTACCCCAGAATATTGTCCTTTAAGCCCGACGTGGAAACCAAGTTGATAAATTGGAGGAGCTTGTTGATCTTGCCTCCGGATCGGTACAACAAGTGGAAGGTTGTCAAGAATCCTAGTACAAACATATTAAAGGGAATAAGCAATCTGTACAAACAGTTCAGTCAGATACACATGTCTTATGTATCAGAGTTTTCCCTACATATTTACACGATACTCATCCTTGATCTTTTCTTTTAATTCCTTTGCTTGTTTCGCATCAAGTGTCTGACGGCAGACAATATTGCACATTTGGGGTTCGCGCATCTTAAACTGAGAAGAACACACTGTTCATTAGTATCCTTTGGAAAGTAACTTATCAGTCAAATTAAGAAAATTGGAAGAAAAAAAACATTACCGAGTAGGGGGAATTCTCAATACGGTCACCACGAAGAACCTCACCAAGGTTTTCTGCACTATCCACTATATTTTTAGGGCGACAGTATTGAAGAGAATAGTAAGAGTAAGGAAGCTGTGTCTTTATTGAGGTCAACTTGTTGACCTTCACCTGTAGGGAGTCTCCCTGCATTCCGAGAAATAAAATGTATCTCGAACTTGACTTTCAACTGTACAACAAACAAAGCAGAAAGAAACCACAGCTCTTGCAGATTCACTTGTGATGCGAATTAAAGGTAAAAAGATTGATAAAACTAAATGTTACTATGCTATCAAGAAAGAAGACTTTATTATTTTTAAAAACAAACAATAACATGATGAGAAAATTAACGTTCGTTATCTCACTTGTGAGCTCCCTGATTAGATTAACATTTCTGGATAACTCACTAAGAGGCGAGAACTTTATCACCCCCATTTAATTAAATAGAAATCTCGGCTCTCGCTCAAGTTCAAATAATAATAATAATAACAGAAAAACATATTTTGATTACACAGATCAACAGTTATGCAAATACTACAAACACTTCCAAGTTCCATAGCACTCTGACTCGCATTATTTTGCACATATGTTTCAACTTATCCATAATCTAGTCCTTATTACTTGGACTGAGACAGAAAAAATAAGAAACCACTAAGCCCGACTCCACTACAGCTGAAAGATAGTAAAACTTTCAGCTTCAGGACCTCAGTTTCCCACGTTGACCCCAGATTTAGTGGCATTTCGCAGTTCGCACTTCCTGAGTTGAAATGATCGGAGCCTTAATAGATTTGCATAGCTAATCCAGGAAACAAACTGGCGTTGTGAAAAAAATTACGAACGTGCACACAATTTGGGAAAGTTGGTTGAACTTTTTGAGTGGAGCAGCCAACAGTGTAAAAAATAAATGTTTCACTAAGCCGTCCGTCATGTTAAGCTCCACATTGCATTAGAAACTACATCTTGAAGCAACACTGAGATCCTGAATCAACGGCGAGGAAGCTAGATCCAGCAATTAGGAGGACAGATCAAGGTAATAGCGGGCAGGTAGAAAGAAGCACTAAAACATACAGATGAATTCAATGTTTGAAGTAGCTGAAACACAATACATGTGTATTAGGTGAGTGGATTAGCTTACCTTCTGAAAATCCTCGGGGGCGACGCCGGGAAGGTAAAAGGCGTGAACGCCATGGATCAGAAGGAGAGAAATGATGGCGAAGACGATCGGTGGCGGTGAAGGGAGGGAACGAGATCCCGGAGAAGCCATGGGAGTATCTTCCCACGAGAAGCGAGAGGAGAGATCTGGAGACAAGTTAGTATTGGTCTTCTTCGAGATCGGGGGACTCGGAGTTATGTATGAAGGGAAGCGAAAGGAAGGGAAGAGAGTGGGAGAATGCTTATAGTGTTTTTGGTGTCACATTGATTATTGATTTGTTTCCACTATTGATTTTTAGTGTAAAAAGTTTTATATTTTGTAAGCTTTTTTATACCATATGTTTTGACAGATTGTACGTTTTTTTTGTATTTCCATTAATTAATAGTTAGTTTGGCCGATAAATATTTTTATTTTGTTCAATTTAGTTCTTAAATTGGGTTAATTAGCAAATTGCTAGCCAAACTTTACATGAATGTGCAATTTGCTAGCAGACTTTTTTTGGTATCAACTTACTAGCTGAACTTTCTATATTGTGCAAAAAGCTAGCTCCGTCAATTTTTCCGTTAGTTTTGGATGGAAAATACTTTCAAATATTGCTAAAAACACCTAAAGTTTTAGTATGATAATATAAAGACATGATGTTTTATATAAAATCAAAATAATAAATAATAAATGTTAAAAATATATTAAAGAAAAAACGCACCTTAAAAATGCAAAAAATTAATTTATTAAAATATTTTTAAAAAATTCTATAAAAAAACATACAATTTTAAAAATATTTAATTTTAATTTTTTGAACTTTTGGATTCTATATATTTAACTTATATATATTTTGTATAATATATATAATTATAAATTTTATTCGAGATTTATATTTGCTTTTATATATAAAATTTGATGTTATTTTACAATAATAGTAGAACTTTATGGTATTTTTAGTAATTTAGAAAGTATATTTCGTCCATAATTAACAGAAAAATCGACGGAGCTAGCAAATTGCACATTAGCAAAAGTTCAGCTAGCGATTTGCTACAAAAATAAGTTCGGCTAGTAAATTCTTTCATAGAAAGTTCAGCTAGCAATTTGGTAATTAACCCTCTTAAATTTTATATTCCTAAAAATTAATATTTACAATTTAGTCCCTATAGTTTGCTTCAGTCACCGCCCAAGGCCTCCTATCACCACCCACCACCACTCAAGGCCACCGCCGGCCACGAATCAGAGCCGACGACCATGAAACGGACCGTCCACCATCCCAATTGGTGGTGGTCGGTCTCAATGTGTGCAATCGGGTCCGGCCACACCAATTGGTGGTGGCTACAGCCCTAATCGGGGTCGGCCTCCCCCCCCAATAGGGGCCGCCGGCCATGATTTGGGCCACAGAGAGCTCCGACTGAGCCCTCCGTGGCTCCGGTCGGGGCTCTATGGCTCCGACTGAGCCCTATGTGGCTCAATCGGAGCAAGGTGGCCCAGAACTGGAGCCCTCTGTGGCCCAAATCAGGGTCGGCGGCCCTAATTTGAGGGGGTCGGCCTCAATTAGGGCTGTAGCCACCACCAATTGGTGGTGGTCGGCCCTGATTGCAGTGGCCAAATT
This sequence comes from Clarkia xantiana subsp. parviflora, assembly GCA_036873135.1. Classification (NCBI taxonomy): domain Eukaryota; kingdom Viridiplantae; phylum Streptophyta; class Magnoliopsida; order Myrtales; family Onagraceae; genus Clarkia; species Clarkia xantiana. The sequence goes on along the minus strand of JAPTYO010000002.1, from coordinate 51,301,723 downwards.
GAGGTAGGCCACCACCAATCGGGGTGGTGGCCGTTTCGTTTCATGGCCGCCGGCTCTGATTCGTGGCCGCCGCCGGCCTTGGGTGGCGGGTGGTGGCCGTTGCCTTTGGGCGGTGACTGGAGCAAACTATAGAGACTAAATTGTAAATATTAATTCTTAGGAATATAAATTTGGGGACTAAATTGGATAAAATAAACTTATTTAATGGTCAAACTCACAGTTGATTAACGAAAACACCAAAAACATACAACCTCCCAACACATATGACACCAAAAGCCTACAAAATAAAACTTATGGCACTAAAAACGAACAGTGTTTAAACATGTGACACCAAAAGACCATTTAACCCGTGAGAGAAAGACGAAGGTGAGCGAGCTGCCATATTTGGAATCGGGTTCTGATTTTTTATTATAATAATAAATAAAAATATTATATTGCGTCCATTACATGGAACTCCGTCGGTAGCAGCTACGTATGTAAATAAGTGAAACTATGATTATTTATGTCCGGATCGATTCGGTCAAAACTTGAATTCGACAAAAAAAAAATCGAGTCAATTCAAGTTCGAGTTGAACTTTATCGTATATCGAGTTTGAGTTTGATAATACTCGGCTTGAGTTACTTGCGAATCTAAATGGGTTTCAAGTTCGAGTTTATAAGACGAGTTGACTTTGATTCTTACTATTATTCTTTTAAGTAGTACTAATTAATTGTTATATAAGTTAACCGAATTCGAGTTTAATCTTTGAGCAGAGCCCGATTATGTTAAATTTGGATTAAGTCGAATTCCAAAATTAAAGCTTGACCGATTATAAATTTGAGAAAAAATAATAATCATGTCGAATAAAACTTGAGAGATAGCAGCGAGGTCGTAGAATAAGCGGACGCAACAAACTATTGAGTGATTGAGGGCCTCGTATCGTACCGACACATTTCATAGCCTGCCTGCCTGCCCATTGAGCAATTGGGTTGGGCCGAACTAAGGCGCAAGCAGGCAGGAGCAGCATATTAACTAACTCTTCTTTTTCGACCGTTGTTTATTTGACCTGCTCTGCTCTGCTGTTTCGAAAACAATAACCAACGGCTACTTCACTTGTCTCTTCCTAATTCCTATCCTATCCTAGCCTCCTAATATATATATATATAGTAACAATATTGTTATTCACTTTTCACCAACAACAAAAGAAATACTCTTCTTCAATATTTCTTTCTTCGATATATATAACTGGGCTTTTCTCTTCATTGGTTCACTTGCTCGGGATGGCTGTGATTTTGGTTTGTGCTGTCCTTTTGGCCACATGTCTCATGGTATGTAGCAGCTTCTCAGAAGCTAACGAGATTCTGGTGGGTGGGAAGAAAGATGGTTGGAAGATTCCGACCTCAGACTCCGACTCTCTCAATGCATGGGCAGCTAGTGCTCGATTTCAGATCGGGTACTCTCTAGGTATGTATGGTATATATATAGTTACTACTATACTTTATGAGCAGAGCAGAGCAGTAAATGATCCGATCCGATCCATCCATCTTGTTGTTTTAATTAATTAAAAATTACAGTGTGGACATACGACGGGGATAAGGACTCGGTTCTGCAAGTAACGAGAGAGAAGTACCTTAACTGCAACACCTCCACACCCATCAAGGAGTACACAGGCGGCAACACTACTGTTAAACTGCACAAATCTGGGCCCCACTTGTTGCAGTGGCCTTGAGCTCCACTGATGAAGTAGTGGGGCCCAGATTTGTGCAGTTTAACAGTAGTGTTGCCGCCTGTGTACTCCTTGATGGGTGTGGAGGTGTTGCAGTTAAGGTACTTCTCTCTCGTTACTTGCAGAACCGAGTCCACCATCGTCATCTTGGAGTTTCTCCAGCACCTTCTCCCACTGTTGCTGTGGCTCCCTCTCCCTCTCCAACCAGCGTTGCTGTCACCTTGATCAACCCTCCCCCCATCTTGCCAACGGGGCTGCTTCTTCTGGCTCTCTCTGCTTTGACATTTTAATTTTAGTTGCAATATTCATTCATTCATTTGTGACCCACCCACCATTATTATTAACTAATCAAGATGCTCCTCCTCTCATCTCATTGATTGACAGAAGAAACAGACAGCTTTCTTCTTAGACTGCGACGATAAAAACCAACATTTCATCATCATCATATATCATGCGACATCCATTTGCTCAAAAAAAAAAAAATACAAAGGAAAAAAGAGACAAAAAATAAGAAGACCGATTAGTCAAAAATCCTTCCAGAAAAGCCAAATCATACAGACATATCAACTCTGAAAGGAGAGAGAAAGAACCCTCGATTAAAAAAAATGGAATGGCCAGCCTTCTTCAGCCATTACAGATCTTATTTATAATACAAGCCAACCCAAACGCCGTGATCTGTTGTTTTTATTTGTCAGATTTTGGTTCAGTCACTTCAAGCGGCAACGTGGGATGGAAAGAGTTGGTTGGTCTCTTCTGATGGTGAGGAGGAGGAGGTGACAGCAAGGATTGGTTTCTTGAACTGGACCAAGATCATGGTCATGTTGTCGCATCCTTCCCCACCAATAGTGGATGGAGCCAAACATCTGTCGAAAACTCTCTCACACACACTAGACAGCTTGGTTTCCTGCGGCTGCATATATACAACAAAATGAGAGAGAACACTGTTGAGATATACATACTACTTTCCACATTGTATTATTTGTTTTAAAATAAAACAAAATGAAACCAATATACTCACCGACTTCAACTGATTGTTGATGAAATCCACTAGCTGCTGGCTAGACATGCAATCCCTGAAAACAAACCAACATCAAATTCACTACTCCAATGACAACAATCTGGATTTTTAAGGCTTTCTACTTTTTCGGTTGAAGTTATTTAAAGCTGAAGATATTGTTCCTACCAAATGCCATCACATGCTACAACAAGGAAATCATCATCATCACAAAGCTCAACCTACAAACAAAGACCGGGCATACATCTCAAAAGCTGCACCATCACATTTTTTCTTGAACCTTCAAAGTGAAAGTGCTGCAAATACTACTCACCGCATTCACATCTGGATTCGCTGTCACAATCTGCTTCTCAGCAGGGAGGAACTTGTTCTGCTTGAACTCCATGTCACCTGTACAAGGTCAGCATACATGTGAGTTGTAGACACTGACAAAGAAAATGGCCGCTATAATATGTGCCGAAATTCAATTTATTTCCATAGGGTAACATATCCTGACAAAGTTCCAAACTCATGACATGGAAAATTAAGTTTCTTTTCTTTGAGAAAATGTAATATTCAGCTGCTTGAGACAAGGTGGGAAATAATGAGTTCAAGCAAATCCAGGGTAGTAGTAGTACTAATATGAAGGAGAGGAACAATTGCACGAAGACCACAAACAATAATCTGACAATTGACAAAAGGACCTGAGATGCACCTATAGCCCTACTGAGATTCAGACTGCCATTAACTCGTCCGGCATGGAAAAAGCCGCCCGCTTTTATGATCCGTTCCTTTTCAGCATCCAAATGAGGTTTATGATCAAGAGAAAGATTGTACGCCTACAAACAAAAGAAATTTTATACGTCCACTAAATACCAATAGGCCAAAACAGAAATACCAAATTTCTAAGGAATGAATTACCTGGCCCTTCCTAGATAAGACACAGCGAGAATCACCAGCATTTGCAACAATAAGTTGGTTGTTTCTGATAATTGCAACACAGGCAGTACATCCAGATGTTGGTCCAGAAAAATCAGAATGAGGACCCTGACAAGGGCAGGAAGTTTAAATTGCATAAGCTTCTAAAATATTTGAAAAAACAACAAATCAAGAAGAGAGTTGATAAGCAAAAAGCTCTTTGAGAATACAAAATCCAGGAGATATAAAGTTCGGTAACTTTCTTAAGACAACAAGCCACCAACCTCCTCAACAGCCCAATCATTGATAGTGTCTTTTGCATCAGAACCTCGAGGAGACCATATTAACCCCTCAATCATTCCAGAAAACTTATTTAATTTGTCTCCTAGAACAGATAATTCCCTCCATCCTCTTTGACCTCGCATCATCTCATCCATCCTGCCACAGTATCAATGGAAATAGAGATTTTATGCAAAAGACGAGTAAAACTGATCTAAAGAGGTCCTTTGGCTCTCATCCAGAGAACTAAACAGTAATTTTTTACAGGTCATATCTTATATATCAGGTACAAACGAACAACTTAAGGTCAGATTTAATTTTGCAGTAAAAAATATACTATAACTAGGTGCTGTTACATGCAAAGGAATTGGAAACTCAAATTCTAAGACCTTAGGAAAGCTTTACGAGCAGAAGTTGCAATGTCACCAACAGCATACTCCTCATTTTTTAGGACCTGTTGGTGAAGAAATTTGGCACAGAACTTTGCAACGACCTTACCAGCAAGTTGTGGCTTTTGAAAAAAGTTAGTAGTGCACATGCATTTTGTGCATGTAGGAAATAAAATGTGCATGCAGTTCTAATCATGACGATGCACAAGTCCAAATCCTTAAAGATGGTCTTAGGTACTTGACTACCTAGACACATTATTTTTACTGAAGCATTTATAGAGTTTCTCAAATATGTTATGTGGTTTACTTCTGCAAATGGGGGCATTCTTAGACATGCAGACAGACAATATTATACACAGTCCCAACAAATAAAGTTGGACCAGCATAAACTAAAAGAAATTGAAAAGTTCCACATGAACGACTTTAAAAAGTCAATAATCAACATGTCCATAGCACTAATATATCAAAAAACTTCAATTTAACACATTTGGAAAGTCCAATGAAGAGACATGCATCAGATGATACAATTGTGATTGTTTGGCATTTCCAGACTCCAGGTAGCTTTGAATGATAAAATCTTGATATATATACTAAATCCCATTTGTAGAGCCTTCTGGTAATTTTTCAGTAGTATCAGTAATAAGTCATGACAACACAAAAGCATAAACAGAATCACCGGAGGCAGAAAGGGATATACAGACATGGCATATAACCAGTAACCAATGCAACAGATATATATTGTACTAGAAAATACAATCACAATATACGGAAATGATATCTGCGTGCAAAATAAATAGTCAGCAACCCAAAAAAAGCACTGAGACAGAAATTCAGCAAAGAAGTAAGGGGAAATAGTTTTTACCTCCATGGCCATCATAAACACCAAACAATGAGGTGGTAGAGTCAAGATCAGGATAAGCAGCATGCTACCAAAAGAGAGAATCATATTACAAGCAGCACAACAAGCAAGTCTTGATTAGAGAAAGATATAATGGTTACTTACCGCGTCCTTCCATAGTTGCGCGTCCTCCATAGAATTGACTGGATTCAGTGACGCCGACCATTGTAGCGATCCGGATGATCGTAAGTCCACCACAGGAAGAGTGTTTCTCCTTGCTGATGCCGCCATTTCATGGACGAGCAAGAAGCAATCCTGTGTCGCGCTGTCTACGATGGAATCAGAATTCGTTGCTCTCTCCAAAAATGCACAGGAAGCGGTCTGGCTGAAAAGGCTTCTTACTGCGCTGCTTGATGACGATGTTGGGAGTAAACCTGTGAAGGTGTTCTCTGACAGTCAGACAACGATTGCGGCTGTTAAGAATCTGAAGTACCATAGTAAGACTAAACACATTGATGTGAAATATAATTATTCTAAGTCTATGGTACACGATAATATAATCACTTTAGAATACTCGCCCACTGATGATATGGTGGCAGACCCACTAACTAAACCATTACGTAGAGAGATATTTGAAAAGCATGTAAAACTGCTTGGTTTGCGTAGGGTTTAAATGTGGGCATGTATCTGTGATAACATTTTGATGAATTGGAAGTTATATTTTGATAAATGAGAGAATTGCAATTTGTGTTTATGATTCATTGACGTCATAATGTTTGATTACATCGGATTGTAGGGTCTATAAACTAAGTTGTAGGAGGACGCAATCCTCTGCATAAATTATGTCGAATGTGGGCCTTGCCTTGTCACACGGGCACGGTCGTCTTGTAGGAGAGGTGGACCTCTTCCGAAGCAAGACTGGCTAAGAACCAGTTGGGAATCATGGTTATGCAAAACGATCATTTGGTTTCGAAATAACACGATATGATTTTTGATTTGCACTTCGCCGTTGATGAACTCTATTCGTCATTAAACACATCTTGGGCCAGATGAAAGTCTGCAGTAGCATCATTGACATAACCCACACCTGACGATGTCCGGGTTTGCTATCAACGCGTGCTTCATACTACGTGTGCCACGTTCGACCATGGGGTCATGCTCGGTTGTGCTAGATAGAACCCTCGTGATTCGGACGGGCGCAAACTTCTTCACCTTGAGCGTGTGATTGATCCCGAGAGCCTTATGAAGAGGCACCCGAAGTATCCTCATGGACTCAGAACTCATACCTAAGGTTAGGCTCAATTTTGCTTCCCGGCGTATGAACGCAGTGCTGAAGAAAAAGGCCAAGTTACCACGTCTTTGGAAACTGGTTGGGTTTGACTAAGGGTATGAGCAATGTGGATGGTCAACTTCACATGTAATTCACCGACTCTTGTATTCACTAGGTGGCCACCAACCGGATATTAGTTGAAGGATGTGAATACTTGTGAGGATGCCTTGGAGAAGTATTCCTACGTGGAAACTAGGCACATATTGATGTTTTTAAGATGTTGATTTGAGATAGGGAATCAACGTTCAGCAGGCGCTCCAACACTCCTAACTAATTAGTAGCACGATGCCCATCGTATCCGCCGGTCGCACGAAAAACCTCGTATGAACTATTCGGAAGCAGGGGCATGATTAGAAGAGTGAAATGTTGATGCGATTTGGACAACAATACATTAACATGCACCCTCCCATTCCGGCGGGTGGGAGTTGTTAGCATATGGAGATTGGGCGCTATAATTAGGAGCCCATTAATATGTATACGTTACCTAAGAAATTGGGTAAATGTCACATTAGGGTTATTGGGCTTGACCCAAATCCCAATTGACATGAGAGGCCCAAATATTGGGCCTCCCTTATACATGGCCGGCCGAAACTATGTGATAAGGGAAAAGTGTACTTTTGTCCACTTTGCTCCTCCTATAAATAAGGGGTGTTGGGGTTTTCTAAAGGGTAATTCACAATTCCTCATAAGTGGTGATTTGAGAGAAAAACCCTCCTCGCTAAATAATAGTTTCGGCCGAACCATATTCCTTCACCAAGGGTGTGCCAATTTGCTTAGAGGAAAACACTCCGGAGATCCGTCCCTACCAAGAATCAATCAGAGGCTTTGCTATGGAGACTATACTGCATAGGACTTCCTTAACAAGGAATTCTACGGGTTCCGTCCAGTGGATCGTGAACTCCCTCAACAGGATCCTTGGGGACTACGGAAAGGGTTTAAGGTATGTGCACATCTTTCGCTGCGTAATTCTGATTACTGGCATGTACCTGTGTTTAAGTTTCCGTAGTAATCAGCCCGGTAATCCAACAATTAGCTCCACAGCAAATGCTCTGGTCGATTCTTGGCAGGGACGGATCTCCGGAGTGTTTCCTTGAAGAACTGGTATTTAGGGAGGAGGGTTTTTCTCTCAAATCACCACTTAGGAGGAATTGTGAATTACCCTTTAGAAAACCCTAACATCCCTTATTTATAGGAGGAACAAAGTGGACAAAAGTCACCTTTGCCCCTTCATTATTTCGGCCGGCCTATATGTGTAAGGGAGGCCCAATTTTGGGCCTCTCATGTCAATTAGGATTTGGGTCAAGCCCAATTTCCCTAACTTGACATTTACCCAATTTCTTAGGTAACATATTCATATTAATGGGCTTCCATTTACGGCGCCCAATCAAAATATGCTTACAGCTCCCACTCGCCAGAATGGGAGGGTGCTTGTTAATGTATTGTTGTCCAAATCGCATCAACATTTCACTCTTCTGATCTTGCCCTGCTTCCGAATAGTTCATACAAGGTTTGCCGTGCGACCGACGGATACGACAAGCATCGTGCTACTCATCTGTTAGGAGTGTTGTAGCGCCCACAGAACGTTGATTCCCTGTCTCAAATAACCTGTTAAAAACATCAATTTGTATCACGCTGTATCCTAGCTCAACTGATAATTATCCTATTGCCCAGTTTCCACATATGAATACTTTTCCAAGGCATCCGTACAAGTATTCACAACCTTACACTAATATCCGGTGGGTGGCCACCAAGTGAATACAAGAGTCGGTGAATTACAGGTGAACTTGAGCATCCCCATCGGTCATACCCTTAGTCAAACCCAACCGGTTTCCAAAGACGTGGTTACTTGACCTTTTTCTTCAGCACTGCGCTAATACGCCGGGAAGCGAACATTTAGCCTGACCTTGATATGAGTTCTGAGTCTATGAGGATACTTCGTGTGCCTCTTCATAAGTCTCCTAGGATTAATCAAACGCTTGAGGTGAAGAAGTTTGCGCCCGTCCGAATAACGAGGATTCTACCTAGCACAACCGAGCATGACCCCGTGGTCGAACATGGCACGCGTCGATAGCATACCCGAACATCGTCAGGCGTGGGATATGTCAATGATGCTATCGCAGACTTTCAGCTGGCCCGGAATGTGGTTAATGACGAACAGATTTCATCACCGGCGAAGTGCAAAACGATGATCATGTCGTGTTAGTCCGAAACCAAATGATCGTTTTGTGTAACCAAGTTTCCCAACTGGTTCTTAGCCAGTCTTGCTTCGGTAGAGGCCCCTCTCTCCTAAAGGACGACCGTGCCCGTGTGATTAGGCAAGGCCCACATTCGACATAATTTGTGCAGAGGATTGCGTCCTCCTACGACTCAGTTTCTAGACTGTAAAATCCGATGTAATCAAACATTACGACGTTGATGAATCATAAACTCGAATTGCAATTCTCTCATTTATCAAAATGTAACTTTCAATTAAATGTTATCACAGATATAAGTCCACTTCTAAACCCTATACAATCCAAGCAGTTTAACATGCTTTTCAAATGTCTCTTTGCGTAATGGTTTAGTTAATGGGTCCACCACCATGCCATCAGTGGGCGAGTATTCTAAAGTGATTAATTGTCTTCTACCATATATTTAGCATAATTATATTTCACATCAATGTGTTTAGTCCTACTATGGTACTTTGGATTCTTTACTGCCGCAATAGTTGCTTGGCTGTAAGAGAACACCTTCATAGGTTTACTCCCGACATCGCCACCAAGCACCGCAGTAAGAAGCCTTTTAAGACAGACATCTTCCTATGCATTTTTGGGGAGAGCAACGAATTTCGATTCCATTGTAGACATCGCGACACAAGATTGCTTCGTGCCCGTCCATGAAATGGCGGCATCAGCAAGGAGAAATACTCAGCGTGTGGTGGACTTACGATCGTCTGGATTACCACCATGGTCGACGTCACTGAATTGGTCAATTCTAACTTCCAGCCCTCATAGCACAGTACGTAGTCGGCAGTACCTTTCAGATATCGCATGATCCGCTTTACAGCTTTTAAATGTTGATAACCAGGGTATGATTGGAATCTTTCTACTAGGCCCAAAGCGTAACAGATGTCTGGACGAGTGCAAAGCATGGCGTACATGAGACTTCCGACCATGCTTAAATACTCTGCACTTCTCATATGTTCACGCTCTTGCTGGTTCTTCGGGCTGTAGCGTTTTGACAACGCGCACCCGAATACTACCGGCGTTTCCACGGGTTTAGCATCTTGTAATCTAAACCTTCTCAACAGTTTGTTGATGTAGGCTTCTTGAGATAGACACAATCTCCGGGCGGCACGATCTCTAACAATCTTAATGCCCAAGATGTACGTAGCATCTATGTGTTTCATCTCAAAACAGATGCCATCTAGGACTTTGATTCGTGCATGAAACTCACATCGTTCGCAGCAATGAGTATGTCATCACGTATAAAGTTAAGATGACGTACTTAGAACCGGAGGTCTTTGTATACACGCATGGATCCTCGTGAAGATTCACGAATCCGTTTCCAACGATCTCCTCGTGGAATCTGCGGTACCATTGCCGAGACGATTGTTTAAGAACATATATGGATCTTTGGAGTTTACAAAGTTTATGCTCGTTACCATGAGTAATGAAACCCTCTGGTTGCTACATATAAATCTCTTCCTCCAGGTTTCCGTGGAGTTATGCGTTTTTAACATCCATTTGGTGCAGCTCTAGATCGAGGCTTGCGACTTGGGCTAGGATTGCCCTGACCGTGGTGTAATGCACAGTCGGTTAGTATGTCTCATCAAAGTTCACTCCGTGAAGCTGGGTGTATCCTTTCACAACCAATCGAGATTTGTATCGCTCGACATTTCAATCAGCAGTGAGTTTCAGTTTCAGAACCCACTTAGCCCCTATGGCCCTGTGGTTAGCAGGTAAGTCAACTAAAGACCATAGCGAATTGGATTTTATTAAGGCGATCTCTTCCTTCATTTCTTTCCTTCATTCCTTCGCTTGAGGTCCTTTCAACGCTTCTTAAACCGTTACCGGTTCTTCAACAGAAGTTAGTGTGAATATTTCACCCTTCTTGATGGGATACTTCTTGGGAGAAGTTCGATGCCTTTGACTTCATCTAGGCTCGTTAATTCCATCTTGAGTCTGAACATTGATCCCATTCGGAATAATGCTTTCTATCGGAGCATCACTCCCACTGGGAACAAGAGCAGTGCTAGTACCTTGACCTACGACTTTTCTTGGACGACCTCTCGGTCTCGGGATTCTACCTACGAAATTAATTCCTTGATCACTAGGACCTGGAACCAAGTTGGTTGATCCACTCCCACCGGGAACAATGGGTAGTTGTGGCATTATTGGGTTTTCATCCAGCGGTCCGGCTACGTAATTATCAGGTTCAACTTAATTCGTACCTGCAGCAACAGTGATTTGTGTGGCAGGATTGGCTCCTCCCACTGGATTTACTATGGAAATGTCCCCATCTTCATTTACCATTTCATTCACTTGCGTTGCTGCCTCAAATCTCCCACTCGAAGTAAGTGAGACCTGACTATCATCGATATCCTGCTCCAATTCAATCAAGACTTCGTCTGTTTTCATTTCACCAAGCGTTGGAAATTCGTCCTCAAGGAATGTAATGTCTCATGTTCGACCACGACAGCATTATCAAAAGCTAATTTAAACATGTATCCTCTAAGAGTAGTTATCATACTCTCGGTTCAAATACTTGTTTAATGAGCAAGTTAATGTCGCATGATGATAAGATTTAACTCGTTATCATTCCTTTTAGCTTTTATGGCGTCGTGTTTGACCTATTTCGTTGGAACATAGTTCTACATTGATGTGAGTCAATTTTTTTCATCCCTTAGGGAATGTCCGTCGTTGAACTCTAACATTATGTTTACAAACTATGCCAGTTGAAGTGTGTTATCAATATGAATGTTCTTCCAAACTTCTCGTTCAAGGCATTTAGTGGGAGAGTCATTTTACCGACATCATCCTTTCATTAGCTAATTCATCTCAAAGACTTATCCATCTCTGAATTGTTAATTGTGCTTTCGCCTTATGCGTCAGTTGATACTTTACGAGTTCGTGGTAGCTCGTGGTGCATACCTCTTTTCATCGCAATAGTATTGAACGAATTATTCCCAAAGGGAGGCAAATGAAAATTTCGACATTCATTCATTAAAACACTTCATCATTAAATTCGTACTCTGAAAACGACGTGTTTCGTCTTTCGAGGCACACGTGTCTATGGCGCCTATTTCAAGTTCAACCCATGGTATAAATCGTTTCGTTTCCAAAATTCAATTTAATTTAATCCAATCGGTTTCACACATGTTCATCATTATTGAATTTATATAATGGAGTACTAACAAGTAAGAAAGAGATAAATCGGTTCGCTCCTAGAACTATGCAATCGATGAATATTAATGGTATTTCGATGTTTCACGATATTAGATGAATGAGTGTGAGTATATTTTTTTGATCCGACCAATTGCACTTAGCGGATATTTCGGTTTTAACTTCGTTTCGGATCGATCCCGTTTTATTGGGTTGATTAATTTTGACAAGTAGATCTCATTTCGAATCGAATGGAAATTATTTATTCAATAAATCCGAATCTTAATCAACCAGAATTAAAACATTAAACGAACAAATAGGAAATCCATCAACAACAATAATAAGGTTTCTGATCATAGATTGAAGATTCAATGAAGGTAAGATAGACAAGCAGTCAAGTCCACGTTCAGCGTTCCACCTGAAAAAAATTCACAAGTGAATTTGATAAGATGTCTTGCATCAAATAAAACGTCTTTAAGTTCTATGTGTTCGGTAAACGAGGCGTACCTATTAGGGCACACGATCAACAGTTGTTTGCACCGGACTATCGTTTAGACTTTTTATTGCCGGGTTTAGCCAAGCATTTCCGAAGACCGTCGAATCTGTTATCGGTTGTCTCAGGTTCTTTGAAGGTATTTTCTTCTTCATGGTTGGCCTCGTACAGATCAACGTTTGTCTTAATCGATGTGATCAGACGTGTGAGTCAATCATCGTCAGAAAACCATGAAGAGGAAACATCTTCATTACTTTCCGAGCTCTTGTCCATACGTCTACTTCGTCAGCGGGATCATGAGCGGTTATAACACTGTCATCAATGCATAGAATACTATAGTATTCTGCCATTAGGTCTTTTGCTTCAGCGGCCTTTCCTCCATAGTAGAGGAGGGGAATGGCACAACAAAGATGCATTGCGTTGCTCTCCATAAACTCCTCTACTTCAACTGACAGTTTTGAGTAAATCAATTCTCGTGTTGTTCGATCGTCAACCTTTCCTTGTTGTTGTAGGGGTATGGTATTCCATACTTGTCTGTCTCGATCCTATTTGCTTTCGCATTGATATGGTCATCAACATCCGCAGCAATAAAGATTTCCTCAACACTGTCTTTCCATTCATCATAATTCATACCATCAAAATTGCGAGGTTCATAGAAGCGTACTAACCCAACCATGAAAACTAACACATTTATAATCATGGATAATCAGGGAGACAATAACATTTTGAGAAATAATTGCATACATCAGATATCTATTAAGATGGAATATGAAAAATAATGATTCATCAGCCATCTAAACCAACCGACCGCCAGTAAACCGAGGGAAGGGGGTTTGTGAAAGAGTTCACATTACCGTTATCTTCAATCCAATAGATCAGTCTCTTAAAACGGTTTTATTCGCAAATTACCGGAACATGAATTTTAAAATAAGCATACCCGATATTGGCTTTCCCAAGGCCCTTTTGTATTTGAAAAAAATGTTCCGATGAACTTACGCATGCATATACAATTCTAATTCACAAGTAAATTATCATAGCAAGCCAAATTCATCAACCAAACCACACATCATGCATACGCGTCATGCGTCTAATGCCCTGAGGAACTTATGCTTGCATATATATAATTCTACTTTCTAAGTAAACTATCACATGCAGCTACATCCTCAACATTCAAGCATACATGTCATACATGAAACTTCCACATCAATCATTCAGAATTGGCGACTGGCTTTTGTTTTAAAAAACATTTTAAATATTAGGGGCTTACTTGCAATTAATGCTTACAGTTAATCATGCGTGTTTCTAGACATGAATCCTAGGCAATCACAACCATCACAACATGTTTGTCCTAGTGCGCATACCATATATTTAACCAGGGCTCTGCCCCTAACATCCAGCTAGCTTGACATAATCAAGACAACAGTTCTAATAAATATATGTTACGAAAAGTAAAAAATTGCAATTCAGCCCTATAATTAATCAAGTCCCTAAATCAAGCATTTCCAAGATCCATCCCCATAATCGAAACTCGACATTATGGTTTAATCAAAACATGAAACTGTTAAACCTTCGAGCACTGTGTAGGCTATTTAAAGTCCGAAAACATTTGGATTTTAAAACTTGAGCATCCCATTTTATTAATTGACTTGAATTCGATTTTGAAAATCCGATCCGGTAAGTCAACTTGGGCCCGGTTCGGTTCGGTCCGGTTTTAATTTTCAAAATCTGGTTTGGTCCGAACCGGTCAAATAAAATAGGGTTCGGTTCGGTTCTGTTAGATATCTATCCAATTCGGGTTCGTATTTACATTTCAGACCTCGTAAAATATCCCAAAACCAGTAAAAAACCCTTTCACGGACACCCAAGTCTAAAAACGGTCCGGGATACGCGCAATTCCCGGGCCGAAGGACTTCCGGATTTCCCTAAGGCGATCCGGACCCGTCCCCGATTGCTTTTAGCAAACCGGACGGGTCCGGATTACCGTCTTTCTCCGCGCTCATCCCGATTATTTTTGCCGATTGCGAGAAGTCGGTGCACACATAGTCCACCTTGGTGACGGTATACGTATTTCCACATACCGACATCAAGCCATTCAAAACTGAGCATGATCCTTAGGTTCCCTATAAATAGGGGCCTAGGTCTCTCATTTTAGACAATTCCCTCACTTTTGGACTTGAAATGCTCTGACTTCTCTCTAAAGCTTTCTCTCTCTAGAAGTGCTAACTTGAGCGTCGGAGTGGGCCCAACCAGCATTCCCCCCTCCCACGCTGGTTACTGCCCCTTGTGCAGGACCCGAAGATCAGGAGCTCAAGGGCGATGACCGGGAATTCAGCTCGGTGATTGTGTATTAAGGATTGCGGCGTTCGCGTCCTTATACATATATCTCGAGCCCAATCGTGAAGGAAGAAGCCTCTTCGTGATGGAAAAAGCCCAAAACTGCCAAAGTGGTGAAGCGAACACAACATTTGGCGCCGTCAGCGTGATTCGAACAAAAAGCCGCTCCATACCGCAAGCTATGACAGGAAGACAAATGTAGAATGCGGGTGCAAGCAAGACGAAGCCGACGAGAAGCCAACCAGGATCTTCTCACATTCCAGACGCAAGGTCTACCGCCTTATCCGTGCCAACCGCAAACGTGCCTGCCGCACAGCACTGTCCCGAAGTTCAGGATAATGCATCAGCACTCGAGTTCGAGCGAAGAACGGGAATCAATGAAGATTTCCCATACGGGATGCCAGCCAACAAACAGAAGCAGGCAACAAGTCAGCAAGATCATTTGCACGTGCATAAAGACATGTTTGCTGCATCCTCCATGCCAACAAGCAGTGTGCCTTCCGCACAGCATGGCCTTAAAGTCCAAAATACAGCATACATTGCACCCCACCCGGAAAAGATGGCAAACGTGCATATGATCCATGGAGACTTTGATGTTGAAAGCGAGAAGCCATACGAGCAAGAAGTGTACGTTGTAAAGACAATGCACAAATCCCATGACACCAACATGGAGAATATCGACATAAAGGATGCCGCCTTTGAAGATGTCATTGGTTTTTCATCAAAGGACAAGGAGCACGTTGCGTACCACGACGCCTTGCCCATAACCACGCAGAAGCCGACAAGAAGTCGACTTAGATCCTCCCACATGCCTGTTACCACATCCAATGCCTTCTTCATACCAACAAGAAGTGCATCCTTCGCACAGTACGACCAAGGAGGCCTCCAATACAAAGGTGTCAACCCGCCATCACTTGTCACTCCCACCATGATGACCGTGCTCGAAGAGCTGCTTGCATTCCGAAAGATGTTAAGGAACCAAGGATATGCCCCGCCACCACCACCTCTACCTCCAATCAACGGACAAGTCGAGGAGACAAGAACAAAGTCCCAAGTAACAAGTCATGAAGACACATTGCACCAAAGAATAGGGAGGCAATGCACGGAAGGTACCTTCCAGTACCAACAACCAAGGCAAGGAGCTGCACGCTCATACAATCCGTATGTGATAGCACAACACCAAGAAGGGGCATGGAAACAACCTCCAACCTCCCGCTCAAAATTTCACAAGGAAGGTTCTTCCACGAGGACAAGCCAAGACGATGATGACACCTGTCACAAGAATGGACGGAAAAAACCTGTTAATGACGATGACGTCCCAATCATGGGACTGACAACAAGAACCTTGAAGGCAATAATTGAAAAAGAGATAGACGTTTCCTGGGAAAAGAGACAACCGCAACAAAAGAGACCATTCCAGTCAGACGTCCAAAGGCTCAAAAAGAACAATCTCGCCAAATGTGTTCCATTGAACACACCGCTGTCCGTCATCTTGAAAGAGATAAAGAAGACCAAGCTGTGGAAAAAACCCTCTAATTTCCGCAAGGTCCCATTGGGAAAAGATGAAAGCGAATGGTGTGAAAATCACGAAGTATATGGCCCCGAGACGGAAAGTTGTGTTGGATTAAGGTTTCACGTAAACAACTTAATCTTAAAAGGAGAAATGAAGAAGTATATCGACCAATTCAATAAGCATCAAAAGAATTCCCATGTGAAGTCTCCAGGAAAAGGCAAAGGAAAAGAAAAGGCGAATGATAATCCACCTATCGCCAAGCGCCGGAAAAACAACGTCATTCATGGAATAAATTATGGCGACTTATATTCTTTGAGCATGAAGGTGGAGGAAACAAATTTCAAACTCCTGGAAAACAAACTTCCCCGTCCACTTGAGCCAATGACTGCCTTCCTTGGCAAGAACGTTGAAGAACGACGCAAGCACCGTAAAGCTGGGGGGCATAACACCAACATTTGTTCATCCCCAAAGGGGGAGATTGAAGAGCTCAACACGCTAGAAGCACTGAGGAACTATGTGGCGTGTGGCAGAATCAACTTGCCGACAAATCACCTATGAAGACGTCAAACACATCATCAATCCCTTTATCTTTATTATTGCATATCTACTTCAAGTCTTCTTAGATTAAGTACAACTTATGTTTATTAGCTTTAGTACTTTTCAAAAGGAACGATCAATAGACGCCTTCCTATAATCCGTTGTAAGAACTCCAAATATCTAATGAAGGTTAAATCTACTTTCGTAGGTACATTATTATATCATGCAAACTACCTTGGAATAACGCCAAGTAACAACTACGCACATATTAATTGCGTCAACAACACAAGCTATCACACTATGAACAACAAACGGCTTAGGAAACACAACATCCCCATGCAACGGAGCCTCAAGCATTCTATACACACAAGACTAAAAATCGTGCTACAATAATAAACAAGACGGGGGCATTACCCAAGTGACAACGTCATCAACATTATGGAAGATAGGAATTCAGGATACGCTCCTATGTTATACGCACGCCTCTGTCAAACCATCATGAAAAAAGAGTTAGAGAATTATTTCCAATATCCAGCAAGTTTACCTTTGTTAAGAACACAAGAAGAATCGTACCACTCAAAACGTACGCCGACAGCAAAACCTAATCTTCGGACGAAACAAAGGAGAAGATGAGGATTCCACCAGTACAACATCTCTCAACCATATGCACAATCGTCAAACAGACATAACCTCGGAAAGAGTCACAAGTGTATGAAGAAACACATCAAATAAACTCAGGCCCCTTGAAAGTGAACACATGAAGCATACACCGCAAAGCCAGCACATTAATTCAACACCGCGCAGTGCGCAATAGGAGAAGGAAAGCAACAACTCTGAATCGGCGTTCCGTTCGTGATTGCAGACGCATATAATGGAATCCTAGGGAATACAACCATGAACAAGTGGGGTATGATAGCGTCAACATCACACCAAAAAATCAAGTTTCCAACAAAGGCAGGAATGGGTGTAAGGAAGGGAGATCAACAGCTATCAAAAGACTGCTACAAGGTTGCACTCCAACATAATGTCAAGACAAGCAATAGCGGAATTCCCTTCATTTATGAAAACCCAAGGGTAGATCAAGCACGTCCTGCTTTCGTTGAAGCATTACAAAAAATCAAGATAGATGAGCCAGAAAGGATGGTCCAAGTAGGCGCATCACGGTCAGAAGATAAAGTAATAGAAATCATCAAGAAACAGCGGTACGACTGCCAAGCGACTTGGGGGGCACCAAGTTGACAAGTGCTCGGCATTCCACCGAAGTGAAGAAATGAATAATTGCAAGAACACGCGGTACCTTTCCTCTAAGAAGGAAACACCAAGCAATGATCATATATAGGCATGTTCATCATGCTAAGGAGGCATCAACGCGTATCAACTAGAGGACGCATACAATAATACATAGTCGCTGTTCATACCGACATATTCACAATCACATATAGCGGGTGATACTTGGAAAAGCTCTGCTCCCGACATAAGCGCACCTGTCACGATCCGCACCTACAGCGTCCACACTTATGGAAGTTTCCTGCACAAACAAGGAGTCCTCGTATCAGACTCCTTTACTTTATCTATTATATGCATTACTAAAAAGAAAATCTCATAACTCCATATTTTTGCAAACTTGTAAACATTGCAACTATCTGACAAATAGCAACTCTGTTTGTAGGTACATGCTACACTACGATTACTACATGGGAATTATGCCAAGTAGTAACCTATGCACATAATATCTACTTCAACAATACAAGCTAAGCATTATGTTCAAGAAAGAATTTATGGCATACAACGCTAACATATCTATTATCTACACCAACAGGGAGTTTATTTATCCATCCATAACAGCGGCTATATCAAGAAGATGTCGGCAACACAAAGCCATCACGCTATGTGCACAGTCAACTTATATATGGCAATGACAACTTGCGGCTTACCTACAAAAAGGGACTTACAAAATTCTCTACTCAAAGTGACGACTATTCCAAAGGCGTCAACAGCAAGCAATATCTTGGATAAACACTAAGATTTACTATCAAAAGTAGCATGCTGTGGTATCCTCTTTGTAAGGGCAAACCCCATGTTTACTTCTAAAAAATGGCATGCTGCGAAATGCTCTTAGAAGCAAATCCTCATGTTCATAGCCATTCCCTGAATAGAAACAGGATGCGGCAAATGCAGTGATGGGACTGATCACCCCATCGTAGCGGAAGTCCTCTTGTTAGACGACAACCCCACACACTAAAAGTATGCATTCTCTCTTAAGGGTTCATACACCTTGAAGACTTAGGCCTGAAAAATGATAGCTTTATGTTATACGCTTTTTAAAAGCAAACCTTGTACAAAACTCATCAAACTTACAAGTCGAGTCTTGTATAACGTTATCTTGCTCTTTAGCATTTAACGCCAAAACAACAAAATCAGCAAGAAGTATCTTGCAACAACGTCGACTTAGAGTGGAACTAAGAGATGGTATAAACTTAAGTCTTGCTTCGCCAAGACGACACTGCTACATATCAAAGGCCAAGTACCAAGTGTACATAACACCCTGCAATGTGCATGTCGCAACATTCTATGTTCTATCCATCACAACAAGGAGTTCAATCCTGTCATGCAAGTCCAATACATACGGACAATGAAGATAGCTCAAGGTATGAAATATTACTAACAAGTTATCATATGTTTATTATTATTGAAAACAGGTCCGAGTGACGAAATATCATGCAAGCAAAGGCATAAACAAAGAATTATCAAAACAACATCAACCCATTCACAAAGGGTTCAACATGCTGGAAGCGGACAACTTGACACCAACCAAGAGATAACATCATCTCTAAGGATCTATGGCAAAGAGTTCATAATGACAACATCAAATGCAATGTCGTCATCCACACAAAGGACACGACAAGAATGGTCGCTTCAACTTCAACACGACATAGCTCTTCAACATAAGCGCGACAATCACCAATACGTGCATCAAAATCAGACGTCAACAAATATACCTCAATGGGTCGGTCCCTCGACCGGGGGGCAGAAGACACCACCGCACGACCCTCAACTCCATTCCCTTTATCACAAGATGGTGTTAGCACGGTCGTACTCGACATAAAGAACTAAGAATCGCTCGAGGAACGCGCCCCTGCGTCAGATCTTTAGAGAATTGTGCTAAAGTCGGGAACTGCAACCACGCGTTCAGCAACATGAAAATAACAACTTGGAAAATTAACCAGTTCCAAGAAGATACAAAAAGGTGCCTTACTCACAAGTTCTTTACCGCGACCATATCCGGAGACTCCAGAGTAGCGTGGGCAATTGTACGGACATTCCTTCCAACGAACGGATTACTGTACACATCAGGCTATCTGCAAAGACGAGCTTTTTTCATCAAGTCCAACCTACATTACAACATGATACAAGTCACAAAGGACATCGACATCTACACTTGGTGTATTATTTAGCTGCTCTACCATGTCAACATACCAAATCTTCAGAAGGACGTATATGTGTACCGACATCAATTAATCAAGTAACGAGCATCATGCAAGGGGGGAAACTTCTTCAACACATCAACCTTACATGTCGACATCGAGCTCATACTCGCAGCATACATGATTACAAGGGCAAAATATTTTCTAAGTGTTTTGCTCAAGATGACAGTCAGCATATTGCAAGCTGTTAGCATACTACTATGTGTCAGCATATTAGCAAGTGTTAGCATACAACAAGGTGTTGGCATACAACCTGTGTTTACATCAAGCATATGGATACAGCGTACATAGCCAGAGATAGAGAAAAGATTCTAAGTGTGGGGGCAAGTGCGCACATACGTGTACGTACATACATGTCGACAAGGATGCATGTCGACAAGGAGAAAATATTTTCTAAGTGTTTCCATGTACGTACATACATGTCGACAAGGATGCATGTCGACAAGGAGAAAATATTTTCTAAGTGTTTCCATGTACGTACATACATGTCGACAAGGATGCATGTCGACAAGTGAAGAAAATTTTCCAAGTGTTTCCATGTACGTACATACATGTCGACAAGGATGCATGTCGACAAGGAGAAAATATTTTCTAAGTGTTTCCATGTACGTACATACATGTAGACAAGGAGAAAATATTTTCTAAGTGTTTCCATGTACGTACATACATGTCGACAATGATGCATGTCGACAAGGAGAAAATATTTTCTAAGTATTTCTATGTATGTACATACATGTCGACAAGGATGCATGTCGACAAGTGAAGAATATTTTCTAAGTATTTCCATGTACGTAGATACATGTCGACAAGGATGCATGTCGACAAGAGAAGAATATTTTCCAAGTATTTCCATGTACGTACATACATGTCGACAATGATGCATGAATATTTTCTAAGTGTTTCCGTGTACGTACATACATATCGACAAGGAGAAAATATTTTCTAAGTGTTTCCATGTACGTACATACATGTCGACAAGGATGCATGTCAACAAGAAGAAAATATTTTCTAAGTGTTTCCATGTACGTACCTACATGTCGACAATGAGAAAATATTTTCTAAGTGTTTCCATGTACGTACATACATGTTGGCAAGGATGGATGTTGACAAGGGGAGAATATTTTCTTAGTGTTTTCATGTATGTACATACATGTCGGCAATGATGGATTGCATGCATCAAGTAGCTATTATCAACTTCTACACAATGCCTCCTAAGCATTCCTACGACGCTTATCGACAAAGCTCATACGACGAAATCTATGCTATCATCACTAACATACAACCATTGACGGCCATGTACGTACAACTGCCGATCATCAACATCAAGCATACTAAAGAAACGACTAAGGCATGGAGCAACATGTCGGCAATGAAAACTATGCATAAGGGAAGTATAACGACTCATTTACACTTTTCTAAAATTTTCAGCACTTAGAAAAATTTTGGCCAATTTGGGACTAAGTATTCTAATGCATTTTATCAAACACCTTGTATGCATGATAAGATAATTAGGTACATAGTGATTTCAAGATTGAATCAAGGCCAAAAGAAGTCACGAAATGTCCAACCATGTACGGAATTGAAGTCACCAACACGAAGCGAGTCCGAATTAACACGTGCCACGCCGGAATCCAATTGATATCAACAATGACGTGTCTACTCCAAGTCTATGATCTCAAAAGCTTCATCTTCATCAAGAATTGAGAGCTTCTTGGATATTTATCTATAATGGATGTAAGCTAAATGAGTATTCTCTCTCCTAAATTTTACTAATAGTGCCTACACCATGTGCTAAGGACTAAACTTTCATGTATTTTCATATAAGTCCTTAGCAACCTTTACAAGCATCTTTGCATCTCTCCTATGTTCATATTGCATACATACTACACAATGCTTCATGACACACTAAACGTAATTATTATTTCATAGTGCGTACATATAATTTATCATGCACGTTTATTATTTGTGATCATTACATGATTATTTTTATAATCTAAAGTATGAACCTCATGTTTATATCATGTCTCACATTTACACCATACTACATGCTTGCATCATTTACTATGTTTACATCATGCTCAATGTTGACAAGAATGCTTTCCAATTCATATTATTCTAAGTGTTTTGCTTATGACATGATTACGTCATCCGTTTACTATGTCATCATCCACATGTCGACAATGTGCTATATGCTTACATTATGTACCTTGATATTATCATGTTATATAAATTTTTATCTCGCTCTTTACATGATATTAAGAATATAGTTGCATGTCGTTGTACGCATATTGTTCGTTATGCTAACATTGTAAACAGATTACGTACGTACGGCGGAAAATTAAAAGTTGGTCGAATTTATGATCTCAACATTCGAATTGACAAACAGGCCACCCCTGAGGTCAGTACCGAACCTAAATTGGACGAATATCTTATCTTTGAAAAGAGTCAAGCACGGGTTTTGAACCACTACTTGACTCGGGGGCAAGTGTTAGATATCTGTCCAATTCGGGTTCGTATTTACATTTCAGACCTCGTAAAATATCCCAAAACCCGTAAAAAACCCTTTCGCGGACACCTAAGTCTAAAAATGGTCCGGGATACGCGCAATTCCCGGGCCGAAGGACTTTCGGATTTCCCTAAGGCGATCCGGACGTCCGGATTACCGTCTTTCTCCGCGCTCATCCCGGTTATTTTTGCCGATTGCGAGAAGTCGGTGCACGCATAGTCCACCTTGGTGGCGGTATACGTATTTCCACATACCGACATCAAGCCATTCAAAACTGAGCATGATCCTTAGGTTCCCTATAAATAGGGGCCTAGGTCTCTTATTTTAGACAATTCCCTCACTTTTGGACTTGAAATGCTCTGACTTCTCTCTAAGGCTTTCTCTCTCTAGAAGTGCTAACTTGAGCGTCGGAGTGGGCCCAACCAGCATTCCCCCCTCCCACGCTGGTTACTGCCCCTCGTGCAGGACCCGAAGATCAGGAGCTCAAGGTCGAGGACCGGGAATTCAGCTCGGTGATTGTGTATTAAGGATTGCGGCGTTCCCGTCCTTATACATTAATCTCGAGCCCAATCGTGAAGGAAGAAGCCTGTTCGTGAAGGAAAAAGCCCAAAACTGCCCAAGTGGTGAAGCGAACACAACAGGTTCAACATTCATAAACGGTTCGGTTAGGTCCACTTAGTTACCCCGGTTAGGTCGAACCGATTAAGAATATTCAGTTTGGTTTTAATCCTATCCGGTTTTACAAATTGGACCGGCCCATTAAACCTATAGGGTTGGGCCGAAATAATCTTGTGGGCTAAGTAGGGTTTTAAAGTCCACTAAAAACTTAACTTAGCCTCCAAGAATTATTAACTATGTAAAATAATTTCCAATGTTGCATATATATATATATAAAATTCGGTCATATAATAAATATATACATATTTCTTGCCAAGATTCTATCTATAAGACAAAATCAATCAACAATATATATATATGTATATATAAATTTCGGCCCTAATATATATTTATTGTCAATATCTTTAATAGGGAAACAAATATACTGACAATATATTTTCTTAATCTTTTAGGTAACTAAACCTATCAATAATATCTTTATCCCTATAAATTAGCTAGATATATTGATAGTTATATATATATTTCTATATATTAATGTGAACCTATCCATATATTTCCAATTATAGATATATTGTCACCTTTAATAAAAATTAAAATATGGTAAACAATATTTTATTTGTTTCGGCCGAAAATTACCTTTCTTGTGGACTAAGAAATAAAAAATTTCACCTTGTAATTCTAGGGTTTGGCCGAAATTAACACCAAATTGGAAACAAGTGGTCAAACTTCAAGATCAAATTTAATAAGATCTACAATTCAATGTTTGATTTTGATAATAGTCATCCTTTTCTTGAAGATCATGAACATCAAATTTTACTAAGAACATCATGAAAATTTCGACATCATTAACATGAAAAATTCGAAAACTTTAAAATTTCACTTCTTAAAATTTTCGGCCAAACTTTTAAATTTTCAAGAACATCAATTTATCAAAATCATGAACTCCTAACATAGGCTCTGATACCACTGTTGGATTACGGGGCCGATTACTACGGAAACATAAACTTAGGTACATGCTTGTAATCAGAATTACGCAACGGAAGATGTGCACATGCCTTAAACCTATTCCGTAGTCCCAAGGATCCTGCTGAGGGAGTTCACGATCCACCGAACAGAACCCGTAAAAGTTCTTGTTAAGGAAGTCCTACGCGATATTAGCTCCACAGCAAAGCCTCTGATCGATTCTTGGTAGGGACGGATCTCCGGAGCGTTTGCTTGAAGCAAATTGGCACACCCTTGGTGATACAGGTGGTTCGGCCGTAACAATGGTATTTAGGGAGGAGAGTTTTTTTTTCTCTCAAATCACCACTTAGGAGGTATTGTGAATTACCCTAATGAAAACCTAACACCCCTTATTTATAGGAGGAGCAAAGTGGACAAAAGTCCACTTTTCCCTTTCATTATTTCGGTCGGCCTATATGTGTAAGGGAGGCCCAATTTTGGGCCTCTCATGACAATTGGGATTTGGGTCAAGCCCCATTTCCCTAATGTGACATATACCCAATTTCTTAGGTAACATATACATATTAGTGGGCTTCCATTTACGGCGCTCAATCACCATATACTAACACAGAGGACAAGTATTCTAATGTGATCAATTTTTCTTCGACCATACTTTTAGCATAATTATATTTTACATCAATGTGTTTCGTACTACTATTGTACTTAGGATTCTTAACTGCTGCAATCACTGCTTGACTGTCAGAGTATACCTTCACAGGCTTACTCCCGTCCTCGACGTTAAGCAATGCAATTAAGAGTCTTTTAAGCCAAACTGTTTCTGTGCATTCTTAGAGAGGGCTACGAATTCAGATTCCAGTGTAGACAGCGTGACAAAGGATTGCTTCTTGTTCATCCATGAAATGGCGGCGTTAGTAAGGAGAAATTCTCCTCCTGAGATGGAGTTACGATCATCCAGATCACCACCATGGTCGGCGTCACTGAACCCAGTCATTTCTAATTTTCCACCCTCGTAGAGAAGTCTGTAGTCAGCAATTCATTTTAGGTATCAAATAATTCATTTTACGGCCATTAAATGTTGATATCAAGGGCCTGATTGGAATCGTGTTACTGAGCCCACAACTTAACAGATGTTTGGCCGAGTGCATTGCATGGCGTACATTAGACTACCAACCATACTAATGTACTCTGCACTTTTCATTTGTTCACGCTCAGCCTGGTCTTTTGGGCCCTCATGCTTTGACAACGCGCACCCAAACACAACCGGCGTATCCACGGGTTTGGCATCTTGTAGTCTGAACCTTCTCAACAGTTTGTTGACATAGGATTCTCGAGAGAGACATAGTTTAAGAGCAACCCGATCCCTAGCAATCTTAATGCCTAGGATGTTTGTGGCTTCTCCCATGTCCTTCATCTCAAATACATATGCCAGCCAGAACTTTGATTCATTCATGTAACTCACATTGTTCACGGCAAGTAGTATGTCATCCACATATAATGTCAAGATAACGTACTTCGACTCAGAGGTCTTAGTGTACACGCATGGTGTTGGGATCAAAATGACGTGGCCTTGAACTACTAGTAGTGGACTTCGAGGTCTCGCCAGGAGCTAACTCTCGTAGGTACCTTTCTTTACCTCTTAGGCACTTAGTTTCCTTTGGGAGCTTTATGTGAGGCGGGGACCTGAAAAGGGGTGGGGATGGCCCCTGATTCCACTCCGAAGCTTAAATCAATAATGGATTTAGAAAGAGTATTGTAAAGTGCATGAAATCAAGATTAAGAAAAATTTTAGAATGTTCCCCCATTTATAGGGAGAGATTTCCGACTTCAAGTGGCGGCCGTGATGCCTTGATTAGCTGCTCAATGGCGGTGGTTGCCTTTTCTAATTGGTTGAGAAAGACGGTGAGAAGTCAGCTGGTGACAAGCAGGTCGCCACCTCATGTTTCTTACTAAGGAGGGTTTCCTTTACTAGGTGTCAAGCAGGTTGCCACCTAAGTTTTGCCTTGAGAGGAAGGTTTCTTCAATTCTAAAGACGGTGAGCAGGTCACCAGTTGGTACCTTTTCCTTAGGAGGAAAGGCTTCCTCTGAGAGGGCTCAAGCTGGTCGCCACCTGCCCCTTCAGAGAAATTATTCTCAGTGGTGTTTCATCTTCTCGATTCGACTCGTACTTTAGTGAGAAATCCTTGAATGCTTTTAGTCGCCTTCTTTCACTAGTTGTTCTTCAGAGGTCAACTTCTTCATATATTGTTGTCGACCATTTGTCTTTATCTTATCATTCTAAGTAGAAATGGTCGTCGACTTATATTCTTTCAATCTCGCCTTTGAACGTATTTGACTTCCTGTCGCTTTATTCTTATAATTCATAACTCAACTTTGTCTACTTAAGGTTACCTTGAATCATATTCCAACACTTGCCCCAGAGACATAAGTACTTAACTTTATTTTAATAAAAAGGGAAAGGGGTTATGTCGAGTACCTTTTATGACGAGAGGTCTTCTTTTATCTTCTCCTTTTTTGGATCATTAAGTCATGGGTTGCGTTCGTAGCGTGATTTTGAATTCCTTCTTCCCTTATCATCTACTGAGGAATCGAGGTGTCAATATTATGATTGACCTCCTTTATAGATGGCGACTTTCTAAGGCCGGGGAGTCAGTTTTTTGACTGATCTCCTGGATCGTCGCCGCCTTTATGTAGTCAAGGAGTTAGTGTTATGACTAATCTCCTTTGTAGATGGTGACTTTCGGAAGTCGGGGGAGTCAGTTTTATGACTGATCTCTTGGATCATCGCCGACTTTATGTAGTCGAGGAGTCAGTGTTATGACTGATCTCCTTTGTAGATGGCGACTTTCGGAAGTCGGGGGAGTCAGTTTTATGACTGATCTCCTGGATCGTCGCCGAGTTTATGTAGTCGAGGATTCAGTGTTATGACTGATCTCCTTTGTAGATGGCGACTTTCGGAAGTCGGGGGAGTCAGTTTTTTGACTGATCTCTTGGATCTTCGCCGACATTATGTAGTCGATGAGTCACTGTTATGACTGATCTCCTTTGTAGATGGCGAGACTTTCGGAAGTTGGGGAGTCAGTTTTATGACTGATCTCCTGGATCGTCGCCGACTTTATGTAGTCGATGAGTCAGTGTTATGACTGATCTCCTTTGTAGATGGCGACTTTCGGAAGTCGGGGGAGTCAGTTTTATGACTGATCTCCTGGATCGTCGCCGACTTTATGTAGTCAAGGAGTCAGTGTTATGACTGATCTCTTTTGTAGATGGCGACTTTCGAAAGTCGGGGGAGTCATTTTTATGACTGATCTCCTGGATCGTCTCCGACTTTATGTAGTCGAGGAGTCAGTGTTATGACTGATCTCCTTTGTAGATGGCGACTTTCGGAAGTCGGGGGAGTCAGTTTTATGACTGATCTCCTGGATCGTCGCCGACTTTATGTAGTCGAGGAGTTAGTGTTATGACTGATCTCCTTTGTAGATGGCGACTTTCGAAAGTCGGGGAGTCCTGTTTGAGTACATCAAGAAGAGATGAATCACATTTTTATTCATTACTTTAATGTAATTTAAATACACGAAAAGGATTTTCTTCTAAACATAGAACTTCTTCAAGGGCTCTGCATTAAAAGTCCTGTTGAGGCGTTTCCCCTGCGAATCCTCTAGTTTGTAAGCATTGGGACATGGTATGCCGATGACGACATAATGACCTTCCCATGTTGGCACCATCTTTCCTCTTTGATCAGCTGTTAAGAATTCTTTTTTTCGTAGGACTTTTTCCCTTAGGAAGAATTGGCGTCGCCCTACTTTTCAATTAAAATATCTAGCAGTGGCGAGCTTCATTCTTCCTTGAATTTATTCGGAGGCCCATCTTCTTTCGTCGGCCAGATCCAAGTCGATCTTCCTTTGTTTGTCATTCTGGTCGAATTGATATGTGGCGACTCTTTGGGAAATATTAGATACCTCAATGGGTGAAACAGCTTCCGATCCATAAACCATGCCCAAAGGAGTCTCACCAGTGGCTCTCTTGTGTGTGGTTCTGAGTGCCCAAAGTACCTGATCCAACTCTCCTTCCCAATTTCCCTTTAGAGAAGCCACCTGCCTCGACTTGTCCAATTTTTTGGGCATGATGAACAGAACCATATCGATGGTTGATTAACATTTCTTCACAAAAGTCGGCGAGTTCGTCGCTGGCAAACCGAGGGCCATTGTCACTGATGAGGATCTTTGGTACCCCATATCGACATATGATTTGTTCTCGTATGAACTTAATCATTTGGAAAGTGGTCGTTGATGCTAGAGCTTTTGCTTCTATCCACTTAGAGAAATAGTCGATAGCGACTACAATATGGGAAAAATCACCCAAATAACTAGTATTTGAAACTCAAACACAAAAACAAGGGAAAATTTCGGCCAAAACTCAAAATAACCAATGGAGCATCTCCCAGATGAGCCATTTAGGGCGCATCTGGGAGATGAGCCATTTTCCCCGGACCTGTTAACGGTCTTCCTTCGACCGTTAACGAAAATGGAGCAACTGCGGGATGAGCCGGAAATGGCGCATCTGCCAGATGCGCCATTTGACTCAACGGTCAAAAATTTGACCGTTGAGTCAAATGGCGCGTCTGAGAGCGCCATTTGGCTCAACGGTAAAAAATTTGACCGTTGAGTCAAATGGCGCATCTGGCAGATGCGCCATTTGACTCAACGGTCAAATTTTTGACCATTGAGCCAAAATTGGGTTAACGGTCAAAAATTTGACCGTTAACCCTTGGGGAAAATGGCTCATCTCCCAGATGCGCCCTAAATGGCTCATCTGGGAGATGCTCCATTGGTTATTTTGAGTTTTGGCCGAAATTTTCCCTTGTTTTTGTGTTTGAGTTTCAAATACTAGTTATTTGGGTGATTTTTCCTACAATATGTGTTCGTTGACCTGTGGATTTGGGCATGGGCCCAATGAGATCGATCCCCCATTGTGCGAAAGGCCAGGCACTCATCATAGGAGTAAGGTCTGCTGGTGGCTTAGCGATTCGGAGAGCGTAAACTTGGTAGGCATGACAAGTTTGCACGAGTGCTGTCGCCTCTTTGTGCATAGTCGGCCAGTAGAACCCTTGTCGCAGAGCTTTTAATACCAAGGTTTTAGCTCCTTCATGACATCCAGCATCACCTCTATGCAGGTCTTCCATTATTCTCCCAGTTTGGGGGGCAGCTACGCATCTAAGTTAAGGAGTGAAATATCCTCTTTTATAGAGATATCCATCTAAGATTACGAATCGCCCCGTCACTCTTTGAATTTTAGTCGCCTCCGACGGATCTTCTGGCAGAGTTCCCTTTTCCAGATAATTCTGGATGGGAGTAATCCATGAGTTGGGGGCTTGAAAATTAAGAACTTCAGCTCCTGCCTCCACGGCTGAGTAGAGAGAATTCTCTATGAAATGCACTGTCGTCGGGGGAGTGTTTCCCAAGGAGAATTCGCAAAGGGTGTCGGCCTCTTGATTATTTTCTCGAGGGATGGCCTCTAATTGGAAATGAGGCATGTCTCGCACGAGTCTCCGTACTTCCTCTGCATATTTCATCATATTTTCTCCTCTGGCGACATAGGTCCCATTCGTCTGATTAACAATTAATTCAGAGTCGCACCGTACCTTTAGGTTGGTAATTCCCATACCTTTGGCTATTCGAAGACCTGTTAACAAAGCCTCATATTCAGCTTCATTATTGGTAGCTCGAAAGGTTAAAGCCAACGCATATCGAAGTGGCTCACCGTCAGGCGGCGTTAGTACTAATCTTGCCCCACATCCCAAGGCGGAGGACGATCCATCAGTATATAGTAACCATGGCATAATGTCGTTGGCAATATTTTCTGGTGTAGCCTTCACATCTTCTTCTTGTGAGAGGATGACGGGTTTGGCGTCTGGTGTCGCTGTGTTTTCATCTATGAAGTCGGCCAGTGCTTGACCTTTGATCGCCTTTCGTGGTTCAAAGTGAATGCGGAATTCACTTAGCTCCACAACCCACTTAACCATCCTCCCTGAAATTTCAGGCTTCTGTAATAGCTGCTTCAAGGGTTGATTAGTGAGTATACATGTACTTCTAGATCTCCATGTAGTTAGCCTCAGCAACCCCAAAGAGCTTACTGACTTAGTAAACAAGAATTTGAATGTTGCATGTCTCTTTAACGAGTACTAAGCTCACTGCTGCTGAGCTTATACTTAAGTAGAGGAACAAAGGATCCTTAGGCATTGGCTTTGCTAAGGCGGGAAGCGAGTGAAGGTATTTCTTCAATTGTTGGAAAGCTTCCTCACACTCCGGCGTCCATTCAAATTTTTTGTTTGCACTTAGAATTTTGAAGAAGGGAAGGGACTTGTCACCCGATCTCGCCAAGAATCTCCACAAATAGGCCAGTCTTCCATTGAGACTTTGTACTTCCCTATGGCAGGTGGGCGAGGACATTTCTTCTATGGCAGTAACTTTCTCCGGGTTGGCTTCGATCCCTCTTTGGCTAACCATAAAACCCAAAAACTTCCCTGATTTAACCCCAAAAGCGCATTTAGTGGGATTCAATCTTACTTAGTGGAGTCTCATACAAGAAAATGCTTCCTCCAAATCCTGAACGTGATCTTGCCCTCTTTTTGTTTTGACTAGCATGTCATCGACATAAGCTTCCATGTTTCTTCCTATCATGAATTTGAAAAGCTTGTTCACCATGAGTTGATAAGTGGCTCCAGCGTTTATCAAACCAAAAGGCATGACCTTATAGTTGTAGATGTCGCTATCCGTATAAAAGGCGGTATGGGCCTCATCATTGGGGTGCTTTTGTATCTGGTTGTATCCCGAGTATGCGTCCATGAAGCTTAGAAGCTCATGTCCTGAAGTGGCGTCGACCAGTTGGTCGATTCTTGGTAGCGGGTAGGAGTCTTTTAGACATGCTTTGTTGAGATCTCGGAAATCTACACACATCCTCCACCTCTTATTGGATTTCCTCACCAGGACCGAATTGGCGACCCATGTTTGGAATCGTATTTCTATTACGAAACCAGCCTCGACCAGCTTTCCCACCTCTTGGCGTATTGCAGCCTTCTTCTCCGCTCCCATAGATCTTCTCTTTTGGGCTATGGGTTTCACGACGGGATCTATTCTTAGCTCATGGGAGATAAAATATGGGCTTATTCCAGGCATATCGCTGATCTCCATGGCAAATGGCTCTTTATACTCCCTGAGGAGAGAAGTTATTCTTTTTGCTAATTCTGGTTGTAGGGAAGCTCCAATCTTGACCTTTTTATCGCCCTCTTCCATGGCGATTTCCACTAACTCCTCCATTAGGGCTGGTCGTCCACCTTCTTCCAGGGGATCCTCGCCTGTCACGATGGACTGGGCCTCTCTTTGGTTACATATTCGAAGAAGATTGACATAACATCGTCGAGATGCCTTCTGGTCGCCCCACCGAAGAAGATTGACATAACATCGTCGAGATGCCTTCTGGTCGCCCCACACATCTCCCATTCCATGATGAGTGGGAAACCTCATGACTTGATGGGCAGTGGAAGGGACAATGTAATTGGAATTGAGAGTTGTCCTTCCCAATATGGCGTTGTAGGCGTTGATCTGGTCGACGACCACAAAGTGCACCTTTAAATGCAAGGCCTTCCATCCTTGGCCCAAGATCAAAGGGAGTTGTATTGCCCCTAGGGGGTAAGTTGTTCTCCCTATAAATCTTACCAATGGGGAAGTCATCTTTTGAAGATCCTCTTCTTTGTATCCCATCGCGGTGGTGGCCTCGAAGGTGATTACGTCAGTAGAGCTTCCTCATCGACCAGTATTATTTTAACTTCGAAATTACCTATATGAGTTGTAATTACGAGGGCGTCTTCATGGAATAGTGTAGTTTTCGACAAGTCCTCCGTAGAGAAAGTAATTATCATGGGTTCGAGCTCCCTTGATCTCTTGCGAGTATCTGTCGAGGAGATGTCTCGAGCCGCATAGGTGTCTCGAGCTGTGCTCGACTCTCCTCCAGCGGCAAATCCTCCCGTCAAAACATTGATGTTGTTGTCTGAATGGGTTTTCCATCTTCGACCCTCGTGGGCTCGACGACGGTGATGTCGTTGAATTTCTCTTTGCATGAATTCTAATTCCCTCATCGCCAGGAGGCAATCTTCCGTGTTGTGCCCCTCTTCTTGGTGACTTTCACAGTAAGAGAGGGGACGGTGAGTTCCTTCCGTTGCTAGAAGTGCTTCCATCCTTTGTTGAGTTTGCCGGAATTCTATTGAGGAAACGCCTCGAATGGACGAACTCTCCCCTTGATCTCATGGGGTTTGGTGTAGAGTTGGGCGATTCACCCGGGCTTGTTCCGCTTCTACATGGATAGTCGCCCGTTGAATCAACTCTTCCAAACTTACCACTGGTTCAATGTATTGAGTGATGGCTAAGGATCGGGACTGGGGTCCCAAACCTCTGAAGAACACTTGGATGGCTTTTTTTTCTGAGAGTTCACCTCCAGTATATCCTCCTTGAAATCTCCTAAAGTATTTCTCCAAGGTTTCATTCGACCCCTGGAATATACTCTCAGCTCTACGCGTTTGGTTTTGCCTCACTAGACTCCTTTGTGGTGCCATGACTTTTTGATCACCGTTTCCCACCGGCGCCAAATGTTAGGATCAAAATGACGTGGCCTTGAACTTCTAGTAGTGGACTCCGAGGTCTTGCTAGGAGCTAACTCTTGTAGGTATCTTTCATGACCTCTTGGGCACTTAGTCTCCTTTGGGAGCTTTATGTGAGGCGAGGACCTGAAAAGGGGTGGGGATGGCCCCTGATTCCACTCCGAAGCTTAAATCAGTAATGGATTTAGAAAGAGTATTGTAAAGTGCGTGAAACCAAGATTAAGAAAATGTTTAGAATGTTCCCCTATTTATAGGGTGAGATTACCGACTTCAAGTGGCGGCCGTTATGCCTTGATTGGCTGTTCATTGGCGGTGGTTTCCTTTTCTGATTGGTTGAGAAAGACGGTGAGAAGTCAGCTGGTGACAAGCAGGTCGCTATCTCCTGTTTCTTACTAAGGAGGGTTTCCTTAACTAGGTGACAAGCAGGTTGCCACCTAAGTTTTACCTTGAGAGGAAGGTTTCTTCAATTCTAAAGACGGTGAGCAGGTCGCTTGTTGGTACCTTTCCCTTAGGAGGAAAGGCTTCCTCTGAGAGGGCTCAAGCTGGTCGCCACCTGCCCCTTTAGAGAAATTGTTCTCAGTGGTGTTTCATCTTCTCGACTTGACTCGTACTTTAGTGAGAAATCCTTGAATGCTTTTAGTCGCCTTGTTTCACTAGTTGTTCTTCAGAGGTAGACTTCTTCATATATTGTTGTCTACCATTTGTCTTTATCTTATCATTTTAAGTAGAAATGGTCGTCGACTTATCTTCTTACAATCTCGCCTTTGAACATATTTGACTTCCTGTCTCTTTATTCTTATAATTCGTAACTCGACTTTGTCTACTTAAGGTTACCTCGAATCATATTCCAATACATGGATCCTCGTGAAGATTCACGAATCTGTTTCCAACAATTTCCTTGTGGAACCTGTGGTACCATTGCCGAGACGATTGTTTAAGACCATAGATCTATATTTGGAGTTTGCATACTTTACCTTCATTTCCAGGGATTATGAAACCATCTGGTTGCTCCATATAGATCTCTTCCTCCAGTTTTCCGTGGAAGAATGTAGTCTTAACAACCATTTGGTGCAACTTTAAATCAAGGCATGTGTACATGGCCAGAATGGCCCAGACTATGGTGTAACACACAGTTGGTGAGTATGCGTCATCAAACTGCACTTCGTGAAGTTGGGTATATCCTTTCGCAATGGGTCGAGCTTTGTACTGCTCAACATTTCCATCAGCAGTGAGCTTCAATTTCAGAACCCAATTTTCCCCTACGGCTCTGCAGTTAGCATGTAAATCAACTAAAGACCATACCGAATTGACTTTCATAGAGGCGATCACTTCCTCCATTCCTTAGCTTGAGGTCCTTCCAAAGCTTCTTTAACCGTTAGCGGTTCATCAATCGAATTCAGAGTGAATAACTCACCCTTTTAGATAGGATACTTCTTGGGAGAAGTTTGATGCCTTTGACTACGTCTAGGCTCATTAGTCCCATCTTGATTTTGAACAACGCTCCCACTAGAAATAATGCACCAGATTGGAACAACACTCCCACTGGGAACAAGAGCGTTACTTGAACCTTCACCAACAACTTTTCTTGAACGACCTCTTGGTCTCGGGATTCTACCTCCGAGATGAATTCCATGGTTACTAGGACAAGGAACCAAGTTGGTAGTGCCACTCCCACTATCACCAGTAGGTAGTTGAGGAATAATAGGATTTTCAGCAATATTATGATCATGTTCGACTTGATTCGCACCTGCAGCAACAATGATTTTTGTGGTTGGATTGACTCGTCCCACTAGATTTATTATGAAAATGTTTCCATTCTCATTTACCATGTCATTCACTTGTGTTGCTGCCTCAAATCTCCCACTCGAAGTATTTGGGACCTGATCATCATCATTCTGCTCTAGTTCAATTAAGACTTCGTTTGTTTTGATGTTACCAAGCGTAGGAAATTCGTCCTCAAGGAATGTAACGTCTCTGGACTCATGTATGACCACTCCACCGTTATCCTGAGCTGCCACGAACACGTATCCTTAAGAGTTCTCAGAGTACCTTAAAAAGATACTTTCAATCCTCTAGGTCCCAACTTGTCGAAATGGCTATCGGTGTGATGCGTGTATGCTGCGCAACCCCATGGTCACAGCCTAGTAAGATCCATCTCTTTACGATTCCACATCTCGTATGGTATCCTTTCCACCGAATTTGTTGGAACAAGGGTTACTACATGAGTGACAGTCAACAACGCATCACCCTAGAAGGAGATCAGAAGTTGAGCTTGCGACATTATGGTTCTAACCATGTCCAGAAGTGTACGATTACGTAGTTCCGCCACACCATTCAGTTGTGGCGTGTTTGGGATTGTAGTTTGTCGGACAATCCCTTTTTCTTTGCATAACTTGTTGAACTCATTAGAGAGATATTCTCCACCTCTATCAGTACGTAGGAGTTTCACGTTTCGCTCCTTTTGATTCTCTATTAGGTTAAGAAAGCTTTTTAAGCAAACGATAGCCTCAGATTTACGAGAGATCAAATGGGTAAACCCAAAACGGGTAAAGTCATCAATGAAAGTTACAAATTAACGTTTACCACCCCTAGCGGTGACGTTCTGGGTCCAAATACGTCAGAACGAATTAAATGCAATGGGTATTTGGCTCGTAGCGATTCACCGAATGGTTTGCGGGTAAACTTTACGGCTAGACAGTCCTCACAAGTTGTTTTCACCACCTGAGTTGCCCCGGGCAAAAACCCTCTTCGAGCTAGAGTTTGTACTCTGTCATAGCCTATGTGTCCTAACCTTGCGTGCCATCCGGTCGCATCAGTTTCTGCTTTCCTGGATGATACTGAATACATTCTATTCGAATTTTCATTTTCATTCAAATCCATAACTATGAGACCATAAAAGACACTGCCTTTATTTATTCGGACAAGGGAGTTCTCAAATGATAAAGCAAATCCATTATTCATAAGAGAGGTAACAGAAACAACATTTTTCGAATTTTTGGAGCAAAAAGGACATTTTCAAGAAGTATGGTCCTGCCATTACGTAAAGACAATTTCCAGTTCCCTATTCCTTCTACTTCAACCTGTGAGTTGTCGCCTATGTATATCCTTTTTGAATCCTTCGGCATACGTCTGAAGATGGTAAATAATCCTCTGCCATTGGTTATGTGGTCCGTCGCACCTGAATCAAGGATCCAAAAAGGATTTGAATCAGTTAACATGACATATGAGGAAACTAAAGCTTCCATAACATAACCAACGTTGTATACCTTAACAACATACAATTTGTGTTAGCATATGGTGATTGGGCGCCGTAAATGGAAGCCCATCAATATGTATATGTTACGTAAGAAATTGGGTAAATGTCACATTAGGAAAATTGGGCTTGACCGAAATCCCAATTGACATGAGATGCCCAAAATTGGGCCTCCCTTATA
Organism: Clarkia xantiana subsp. parviflora; assembly: GCA_036873135.1. NCBI lineage: Eukaryota > Viridiplantae > Streptophyta > Magnoliopsida > Myrtales > Onagraceae > Clarkia > Clarkia xantiana. Next base: position 51,265,373 of record JAPTYO010000002.1, on the reverse strand, counting down.
CACTATAGGCCGGCTGATCTTGTCTAGGGTCAAAGTGGTCTTTTGTCCACTTTGCTCCTCCTATAAATAAGGGGTGTTAGGGTTTTGATAAAGGAAATTCAAAATTCCTCTTAAGTGGTGATTTGAGAGAAAAACCCTCATCCCTAAATACCTAGTTCGGCCGAACCATGTAGTACACCAAGGGTGTGCCAATTTGCTTCGAGCAAATCACTCCGGAGATCCGTCCCTGCCAAGAATCGATCAGAGGCTTTGCTGTGGAGCTAATACCGCGTAGGACTTCCTTAACAAGAACTTCTACGAGTTCCATCCGGTGGATCGTGAACTCCCTCAAGAGGATCCTTGGGACTACGGAAAAGGTTTAAGGTATGTGCACATCTTCCGCTGCGTAAATCTTATTACAAGCGTGTACCTTTGTTTATGTTTCCGTAGTAATCTGCCCCGTAATCCAACAGTGGTATCAGAGTCTGTGTTAGGAGTTCATGATTTTGATAAATTGATGTTCTTGAAAATTTAAAATTTTGGCCGAAAAATTTAAAGATGTAAGATTTAAAATTTTTGAAATTTTTAAGTTGGTAGTGCCGAAATTTTCATGATGTTCTTAGTAAAAATTTGATGTTCATGATCTTCAAGAAAAACGTGACTTTCATCAAAATCGAACATTGGATTGTAGATCTTAGTAAATTTTGATCTTGAAATTTGACCACTTGTCTCCAATTTCATATTTTTGGCAGAACCCTATAGGAATTACAAGATAATTTTTTTTTTTTTTTTATTTCTTAGGCCCCAAGTAATGTGTATTTCGGTCGAAACAATTAGGGATACTATTTACCATATTTTAATTTTTATTAAGGGCAACAATATATCTATAATTGGAAACATAATGATAGGTTCACATTAATATATAGAAATATATAACTATCAATATATCTAGCTAATTAATATGGAAAAAGATATTATTGATAGATATAGTTGCCTAAAAGATTGAGAAAATATATTGTCAGTATATTGGTTTCCATATTAAAAATATTGACAATAAATAAAATATATATTTATATATAGTAGCCGAAATTTACATACACACGCATATATATTGTTGATTGATTTTGTCTTATAGATAGAATCTTGGCAATAAATATATATATGTTTATTTTGTGCCGAAATATATATATATATATATAATATTGGAAATTATTTTTTATAATTAATATTTATTGGAGGCTAAGTTAAGTTTTTTAGTGGACATTAAAACCCTACTAAGCCCCACAAGAATATTTTGGTCGAACCCTAGGGTTAATGGGCCGGTCCAATATGCCGAATCAGTCTGGGCTAAACCGGACCGGGTTTTCTTAATCGGTTCAACCTTGTCGGTTGGGTCGAACCTTGGTAACTAAGTGGACCTAACCAAACCGTTTTTTGTGTTGAACCGAACCGAACCCTATTTTATTGGACCGGTTCGGACCGAACCAGATTTTTAAATAAAACCGGACCGAACCGAACCGGTTGAACCTAGTTTCACTGGACCCGAACCGAACCGGACGGAAATTGACTGAACCAAACCGGATTTTTAAAAAAATCGAATTCAAGTCAATTAATAAAATAGGATAGTCAAGTTTTAAAATCCAAATGTTTTTGAACTTTAAATAGTCTACACAGAGCTCGAAGGTTCAAAATTTTTACGTTTTAATTAAACCTTAATTCCTAATTTCGATTATGGGGATGGATCTAGGAAATGCATGATTTAGGGACTGGATTAATTAGAGGGCTGAATTGCAATTGTTTAATTTTTGTCACATATATTTATTAGAACTGTTGTCTTGACTATGTCAAGCTAGCTGGATGTTGGGGGCAGAGCCCTAGTTAAATATATGGTATGCGCACTAGGCATACATGCTGATATGGTTGCGATTGCCTAGGATTCATGTCTAGAAAGCATGAATTGCAAGTCGCCCCTAATATTTAAAATGTTTTCCAAACAAAAGGCCGTCGCCAAATATGCATGTTTGATGTGGAAGTTTCATGTATGACACGTATGCTTGAATGTTGAGGATGTAGTTGCATGTGATAGTTTACTTAGAAAGTAGAATTATGTATGTGCTAGCATGAGTTCCTCGGAACATTAGACGCATGACGCGTATGCATGATGTGTGGTTTGGTTGATGAATTTGGCTTCCTATGATAATTTACTTGTGAAGTTGAATTGTATATGCATACGTAAGTTCATAGGAACTTTTTCAAATAAAAAAGGGCCTTGGGAAAGCCAAGATCGGGTATGCTTATTTCAAAGTTCCCGTTCCGGTAATTTGCGAATAAAACCATTTTAGGCTGAACACCAAAGGCTTCGTTTGTCGGGTTGTGAATCTCAGAAAGCTGGAAAACTTCAGGTCCTTATTGTCAGTTGTGACTTGTAGGAACAGACTGTAACAGTCCTACTCATCTTTGAATGGTGACTTGCGAGAGCAGACTGTAACCGTCCCGCTTGACGTGAAGTTTACTTGGAAGACGCTGAGTCGCATGAATGTTTGTCCCTAATTTTTGCCTAAATTGCGCATGGTGCGACAACTTAGCGGGATTTCCGACGATTGATTGAGAGATTTCCGACCGTGCCCCTCGGTTTTTATTATTTTCTCTCATTTTGTCGTGATTTCAATTTCCTAATTTGCAATCATGCACCTCAATTCTGATTTCGACTAGGCTGCCTTTCGGGTTTTCAACCTAGCGGAAGCACACTTTATTTGGTAGCCGATTAAATGGTGGTTGTGACCCTCTCAATTGATTACCGTATCCTCCGTTGTGGAAGCTCTTCTTTTTTAGTAGTCAATTTTGGGTTGACTGTGGCCCGTTCCTTTTTCATGCTCTCGAAGTTGCGGGAGCACCTCTAATTTGTAGCCGTTTTGAGGGTAGATGAGACCCTTTCTTCCCATCTCTTCAATGTTGTGGGAGCTCTTTTGATTTGTAGCCACTTGGAGGGTGGCTGTGGCCCTTTCCTTTATTTTCCCGCCCTCACCGGGTTCGCGAGATCACTCTTTTTGTGTAGCCTTTTTTTTAAGGGTGGCTCTGGCCCTTTTTATTCTCCCGCCCTCACAGGGTTCGCGGGGTCACTCTTTTATTTGTGGCTGTTTGGAGGGTGGTTGTGGCTCTTTCACTTATTTTCCGCTTTTGATGTTGCGGGAGCACTCTTTATCTGTAGCCATTTGAAGGGTGGCTGTGGCCTTTTATTTGTAGTCGTTTTAGGGACGACTGTGGCCCTTTTTATTTGTAGTTGATTTAGGGATAGCTGTGACCCTTTTATTTCTTCATTGCTCTCACAAAATTTGCATGATCACTCTTTTTTGTTTTTCTCGGTAGCCGATTAAAGGGCGGCTGTGACCCTAAAGAAAAAAATTGATTTTTTTTTGTTGTTTAAAAAAAAACCGTAAATAATCAACAACAGTTATTCACTTGTCCCTAGTGGCAGATTGAAAATTTCTAATTCAAAACAATCTAGAGAAAGACTCCGTTGATCCAGTCAAAATATGTCGATCACGTCGACCCCTCGGGTTTAGTACCCTATGATGGAAGATACCGAAAACAGTGTTTCTCGACTTCTCAAATGCTCTGGTTATGCTTGATCACAACGAGGATGCTCCATGGTTAGCACCTATCGGTTTAGGCTTGTCGCATGCTGGATGAATGACATGGGTGCTCGACATATTTAATGGCAATTCGTTCCTTATGTGAATGGGACTTGCTGCATGTTCCGACTTTTTCTCCATCTAGCGGTTATGCTTGATTTCAACGGGAGATGCCCCTTGGTTACCACTGACCGGTTTAGACCTCGTCGTAAAACGGATGTACGACTTGGTTTAGGGATGCGTATGAATTCCACACATGGTAGGCAAAATTTGACATGGAATTTCTCTGAAGCAGTCACGTTTCACGTGTTTGCGACCTCGGTCGAAATGGTCGTCTGATCTGCACAAAGAGTAGGGACACTAAAATCTCAAGGAAAAATCAAGTATAATTTATCATACCTAAGTGTTGGATACCCCGAATGCGCAATTTTTTCTCCTTACAACTCGATGGCCGCATGTTCTTTTTTGTTGCCCCATTTGGCCGGAAAAACTTATATGTGGAAGATACCTAAACAATGGTACCTGAAAATAGTGAATGAAAAATCAGTCTAGATAATATAACAAATCATGCATGATTTTTTTGAAAACTCAAATGTCATTTATTTCATAATTTTGATTACTTTAAAAAAAAAAAAAGGAATAAAAATTTATGATCTAATGTGTTTTGCATCATCATGGAGTTTACTGAGTGCACTATTTGGCTCGAAAGCAAGACAGATGCTTAAAACAAAGTTTTTTTCAAAAATGTTTTCTTGTCCTTTGTTTAAACTATAATAATCGCACTCAATTGAGCGATTATAATCAAAACTCCCATTTTTTAAACGCTTGCTCATGCAAATGTTGAAATGAAGATCTTGCCGCAAAAGTGCACTACATCTTGGATAAAAATGAATGACACTTTGAATTTTTTAAAAAATGCTCATGCATGCTCGAAATTTAAAGTTCTACTGTTAAGAAACTTACAACTTACAACCAGTTTACCTAAATGATACATATGGAATGTATGTACGAAATGAAAAATCTAGGTAAAGTTTTTTTTATAAAAATAATGCAAAAGCGATGCATATTTAAAAGTTCTACGATTAAGAATGTGTACAGTCTATCAACAAATTATTGTTCCTAAAAAAATGCACATGCGATGCACACAAGATGCATATTTGAAATGAAAATTCTACAGTTAAGAAAATTTACAAGTTATCTGAAAAGTTTTTTTTTTTTTAACGAGGAAAAAAAACTAATGCATATTGGTTGCTCAAAATTAAAAAATCAGGTGAAAATTTTTTTATAAAAAAAGGATGCATATGAGATGCACAAAAATAAATACAAGATGCAAACTTAAAAAAAGAAAGCTCTACAACTAAGAAAAATTACAATTTATCTGTAAGGTTTTTTTGAAAATAATGCATATGAGATGCACGTCTATTGATATAAAAAAACAGGTAAGGTTTTTAAGAAAATAGCCCTAAAACTAAGAGAGATTACGATTTATCTTAAAAGTTTTTTTTTTTTTAATTACTTAATTTTTTATTTTAAGCTTGCGTTTCATACGCATTATTTAAAAAAAAAAAATCTTCAGGTAAGTTGTAGTTTTTGTTAGTGTGTTACGTATGCATTACTTTTAAAACAACATTTTAGGAAAAATCGTAATTATTCATCTTTAGCTATTAGAGCTTCTAATTTCGACGTGCATTCCATATGCATCATTTTAAAAAATCTTTTTATCTTAATTGTTTTATTTTAAAAATGCATACTGGATGCATTATTAAAATAAAACAATTCAGATAATTTTTTTTTAAATGATGCATATAGAATGCACGTCCGAAATTAGAAACTCTAATAGCTAAAGAGGAACAATTACGATTTTTCCTAAAATGTTTTTTTTTTAAGTAGTGCATACGTAACGCACTAACAAAAACTACAATTTACCTGGAGATTTTTTTTAAAAAATAATGCGTATGAAACCCAAGTTTAAAATAAAAAAATTAGGTAAGAGTTTTTTTTTTTTTAAATGCATACGAAATGTGTGCTTGAAAAAAAAAATCTCTACAATTAAATGACTAATTACATAGCTGGAAAATTTTGTTTATTTAAAAAAAAAATGCAATGAGATGCATGATTAAAAAAAAAAGTTACTCAGATAGAAAAAAAAAAATTTAAATTTACATGATAACTTTTTTTATAACAAAATGTAGATAAAAAAACGACATGTTAGGGGGTCTAAAAAAAGAGTGCGGCTTTGCTCTACAAGGTAGGTTCCACTGATAAGTTCCTGACAAGGTGGTTTACTCCCCCCATCATAGGGATACGAGACCTTCACAAGCGAGTGGAGTTTTTCCGAGTCGTACCGGCGGCCTAGCCGCTCCGATCGTGCCGTACTAAACCTTCGGGGTTCCTATTCGCCCTGGGTTTTAGGCGTTTTGGAGATTACGCTAAAGCGGGTGTGTGCGAATTCAAATAATACATATACAACAAAGAAAAATAGTCAGTCAGATAAAAAAAATTAACTCCACACCTGAAATCACAAAAAAATAACCTAGTTAGATCAGCAAAGTCGAAATAAAATAAAATAAAAACTACAAAACTCAAAGATGGCAAAAAGTGAATATAATGAGCCTGAACCCTCTAAATATCCCCAGTGAAGTCGCCAAATTGTCGGACCTAAAATCTGACCTAATGCGATATACGTTTTGGAAACGTGGATTTTTAAAGAGTCGCCACTAGTTAATTAAGGCTAACTAGAATCCTAAATTACTTAAGCGAATAACGAATTAAACACCTAAGTATAAAATCCGTCTACGATCAGAAATTCAGATTCGGGGGTTCTATTACGAATTAAAACACATGGTAATAATATCGTCCTTTCGATACTCAATTTACCGATTGCCAGTTTCATCTTTTTAAATATACATTTAGAGGACTTCATAATAGTTTAAAAAATAGTGAAATAAAGATTAAACTCAATTATTAAGAAATTATAGACTACGAACCAAATCTATAAAAATAACACTAAGATTCATTATAAAGATTAAATCTAAAGGCACTAACAAATATAATACATATTAATCTAATCTTACTTAACTAAGTCTACGTTGTCTCCAAAAAATCAAGTCTATATTGGGCATATAATAGTAGTAATTAATATGTATAAAAAGATAATGGTTTACTTAAAGAGAAGATGGCCACGAAGCGGTGAAGTCGAGCGAGGATGGACATTGGGTTAATGGATGAAGACGATGATGATCAAAGGGCTAGTTGGGTGGAGAACATGACGTACAGGACAAAATTTGCAATCACCATTTATATTTTATAAAAGTCCTCCTTTTGCTGCCGATTTTGTGTGTGTTTTTTTTACATTGTAAATCACCTCTATTTATTACAGATTTATTCTAACCATAAATGCTGAATATTCAGAAAATATACTCTAAACAGTCAACAAATATTCTTTAAAATAAGTACAAATAACTATCCTAATTTAAGCCAGTCATATCTTTAGAAACTTCGCGACCTTCCATATTTAAATACTTCCTTTTTTTAGAGCGTCACATATGACATTTTGAACGTGCTACGTGCGGACCAAAATTAGGTGTTTACATCATGGCCGGCCGAATTAATAAGAGGGCAAAGTGGACAAATGTCCACTTTGGTCCTCTTATAAATAGGGAGGTGTTAGGGATTTATTATACGCTAATGCTCTCATCTTTTGTGGTGATATTAAAAGAAATCCCTCCTCCCTAAATACTCTCTAGTTCAGCCGAACCACTCCATCACCTAGGAGGTGCCAAATTTTGTCAAACAATTTACTCCGGAGATTCATCCCGCGAAGATTCGACTGAGGCTTTGATGTGAGTCATAATACACGTAGGGCTTCTCTAACAGGAACCTCTACGGGAACCGTCCGGCGGATCAAGAACTCCCCTTCAAGCGATCTAAGGTATACAGATCTAAGTAGGTATGTGCACTATCTCCCGCTGTGTATTAGTTACCTAGCACATATCTTGATATAGTTTCCGCTGTATCTACCCCTGTAATCCTATTGTTTGATCATGCTGAGGATTTGATATACTTTTTGAAGCATACTGATGATGTTTCTCTTTAGACATTCATCCAAAGATGGTATTTGTGGTTGCTGTATAACTGCAATGCAGTTTCCGTATTTCAGGAACAGTGCATCCCAAATATCCGATGTGAACGGAATATCCTTATACTATTCCTTAAAGTCCGGAGACATTTCAGACGGCAAAATCTCCTCAGCTCTATTGTCATCCCGCTCCTAGTGGGTGTATGCTAGCCCTTTGGTCAGGTCGGCATCTGGACAGATCATCGTCTTCCGAATGTGGTCTATGAGACACTTATCATCTAATAGATCATTGATGCGTTTGCACCATGAGTCGTAGTTCGTCTCATTCAAAAGCTCATTAGCACATGATGAATCCATATGTGCAGTTATTCGATACTAACAAGTTGATAAACATGCATAATTAGGGAGACAATAACATTTTTGGAAAAAGAATTGCAAACATCAGATATCTATGAGATAGAAGGCGACAAGTAATGATTCTTCAGACATCTTACCAAACCGACCGCCAGTAAACCGAGGGAAGGGGATCGTGAAAGAGTTCACATTACCTACGTCTTCTTTCTAATAGATCAGTCTTTTAAAACAGTTTATCGCTTTCACCGGAATGGGGAGTTTTTACATACACCTAATCTTGGTTTTCCCAAAGCCATTTTAAAACGTTTTGAGGATTTCATGCATGCATATATGATTTACTACACAAGAAAATCATCATGCGCAGGCCATATCCCTGAAACAAACCACTCATCATGCATACGTGTCATGCGTCTAATGTTCCAAGGAACTCATGCTAGCAAATATTATTCTACTACTTAAGTAAATTATCACATGCAGTTACATCCTCAACATTCATTCATACGCATCATGCGTGATAACACCACATCAAACATGCATATTTGACGACTGTTTTTCGGTTTTAAAACATTTGGGGCTGACTTGCAATTCATGCTAGCAATACAACATGCATACTTCTAGACATGAATCCTAGGCAATGGCAACCATCCCAGCATGTCCATCCTAGTGTGTAATCCATTAATTGAAATCCAGGGCTCTGCCCCCAACATGCAATATCCAGCTAGCTTAACATAGTCAAGACGAAAGTTCTAATCATGCAATAATATCAATTAAAAAAAATTGCAATTCAGGCCGCTAAATGACTCAGTCCCAAAATCATGCATTTCCGAGATCCATCCTCATAATCGAAACTAGGCATCATGTTTAATTAAAACGTGAAAATATTAAACCAATGAGCATTGTGTAGGTAATTTTAAAGTTTGAAAACATTTGGATTTTAAAATTTGACCACCCTATTTTCAGTAGACTCGGGTTGGTTCGGTTTAAAGGTCTGGTTCAGTCAAATTCGGTCTGGTTTGGTACGGTCTGGTTAAACCGGCTCAGCCGGACAGACATGTGCGAAACCGATTAAATTAAATTTTGGAAATGAAACGATTATGCCATGGGTAACACCTGGCGTCAAGTGCGTAGCGCGCTTGTCCTTCGACAGATAAGACACATCGATTAAAAATAAAAATTTAATGTGAAGTGTCTGATTCGAAACTCGAAATAAATTTTCATTTACCTAAATACCCATTTCGGGTGTTACTCATATAATTTATCGTGGAGAATAAATACGAGGAAAAGGTTAGAACCTAATGCACGAAAATAGGGGGACAAAACCTCTAGAATGGGTATGCAATGAAAAGGGTATTGTGCGTTAAATGACGATTTCTAATACGCCTCTAACGAATCAGAATGGCAGAGCATCTTAATCACACACTTCATGGACATGGTCAGAACCATGATTTTGTAAGTTCAACTTCCGATCTCTTTCTAGGATGTTGCGTTGTTGACTGCCACTCATGTAGTAAACCCTGATCCTTCAAAATCGGCGGACACGACACCATGTGAGCTGTGGACTGGTAAAGAGATGGATCTTAACAGCCTGCGATTCTGGGTGCGCAGCATTCACGCATCAAATGACAGCCGATTCAGCAAGTTGGGACCAAGAGGCCTGAAAAGTTTCTTTATAAGGTACTCTAAGAACTCTTAGGGATACTTGTTTATGGCAACTCATGAGAATGGTGGCGTGGTCGAACATGAGTACTGAGAGGTTACATTCCTTGAGGACGAATTCCTAATCTTGGTAACACAGATCGAATGAACTCTTGATTGAACTAGAACAGGGGTATGATAGTCAGGTCGCACTTACTTTGAGTGGGAGATTTGAGGTGGAAACACCAGTGAACGATATGGTAAATGAGAATGAAGACGTTTTCATAATAAATCCAGTGGGAGGAGTCAATCCAACCATGCAGATCACTGTTGCCGCAGGTGCGAATCAAGTGGAACATGATCATCATGTTGTTGAACCGTTGGATGAGAATCCTATAATTTCTCAACTACCTGCTGGTAATAGTGGGAGTGGGAAAACCAACTTGGTTCCTGGTCCTAGTGACCGTGGAATTCATCTCTGAGGTAGAATCCCGAGACCAAGAGGTCGTCTAAGAAATGTTGTAGGTGAAGGTTCAAGCAACACCCGTGTTCCCAGTGGGATTATTGTTCCTAGTGGGAGCATTGTTCCTAGTTGGAGTATAGTTCAATTTCAAGATGGGAATGTTGAGATTAGACGTAGTTAAAGCCACTGAACTTCTCCAAAGAAGTATCCCATCGAGAAGGGTGAATTATTCACCCTGACTTTGGTTGATGAACCGTTAACGGTTAAACAAGCTTTGGAAGGACGTCAAGGGAAGGAATGGAAGAAAGAAATAGAGGAAAAGATCGCCTCTATGAAAGCCAATTCAGTATGGTCGTTAGTTAATTTGCCTGCTAACAGCAGAGCTATAGGGGCAAAGTGGGTTCTGAAATTGAAACTCACTGCTGATGGAAACGTTGAGCGCTACAAAGCTGGATTAGTTGCGAAAGGATATACCCAACTCCACGAAGTAGACTTTGATGAGACATAATCACCGACTATATGTTACACCACAGTCTGGGCCATCTTGGCCCTGGTTGCAAGCCTTGATCTGGAGTTGCACCAAATGGATGTTAAGACTGCATTCCTTCATGGAAACTTGGAGGAAGAGATCTACATGGAGCAATCAGAGGGCTTCATAACCCCTGGGAACGAACGTGAAGTTTGTAAACTTCATAGATCGATCTATGGTCTTAAAAAATTGTCTCGACAATGGTACCGAAGGTTCCACATGGAAATCACTGGCAACGGATTTTAGAATCTTCACGAAGATCCCACTTGTACACAAAGACCTCTGAGTCGAAGTACGTTATCTTGACGTTATACGTCGATTACGTACTAATTGCCGCAAACGACGTGAGTTATTTAAATAAATCAAAGACCTGGCTGGCATTTGTGTTCGAGATGAAGGACATGCGAGAAACCACGTACAACCTAGCTATTAAGATTTCTAGGGATCGGGCTGCTCTTAAACTATGTCTTTCTCAAGAAGCCTATATCAAAAAAATGTTGCGAAGGTTTAATCTCCAAGATGCCAAACCTGTGGATACGGCGGTAGTATTTGGGTCTGCGCTGTCGAAGCGTGATGACCCAAAAGACCATGCAGAGCGTGAATAGATAAAGAGTGCAGAGTAATTCAGTACAGTTGGAAGTCTGATGTACGCCATAAAATGAACTCGTCCGGATGTCTGTTACGCTCTAGGCATAGCAGCATGTTTTCAATCAAACCCTGGATATCAACATTTACGAGCTGTAAAATGAATTATTCGATATATAAAAGGTATTGTCGACTACGGACTGTGCTGTGAGGGTTTTAAGGTTGAATTTTCTTGGTTCAGTGACGCCCACCATGGTGGCGATCCGGATGATCGTAAGTACACCTCAAGAGGAGAAATTCTTCTTCCTTATGTCGTTTGCATGGATGAGCAAGAAGCAATCCTGTGTCACCCTATCTACGATGGAATCCAAATTCGTAGCCCTCTCTAAGAATGCACAGGAAACTGTCTAGCTAAAGAGACTCCTGACTGCTCTGCTTGATGTCGAGGACGAGAGTAAGCCTGTGAGGATTTACTCTGACAGTCAAGCAGCGATAGCGGCAATTAAGAATCCAAAGTACCATAGTAAGAAGAAAGAAATTGACGTTAAATATAATTATGCGAAAGGTATGGTAGAAGACAAAATGATCACATTAGAATACTTGTCCTCTAAGAGTATGGTGGCAGACCCATTGACAAAACCATTACGCAGGGAAGTTTTCTAAAAGCATGTCAAGATGCTTGGACTGCGTAGGGTTTAGGAGGCTTGTATTCTGTCAATCACATTTTGAGTTTTTTTTTATAATAAAAGAATTGCGGTTTGATTTGATGATTTTACGACGTCATGATGGCCGAATTACATCGGATTTACGGTCTATAAACTAGTTGTTAGAGTGTAAAACCTCCCAATAAAACTTTTCGAATGTGGGCCTTGCCTCGTCACACAGGCACGGTCGTATTGATGGAGGGGGAACCTCTACCATGTCAAGACCGGCTAAGAACAACGGTGTTTCTAAAGATAAACATGGTTAAGGAAAACGGTCATCTGGTTTCGGGGTAACACGACAAGATCATCGTTTTACGGATCGCCGTAATGAACTCTGTTCATCGGAAACCACATTCTGGGCCAGATGAAAATCTGCGATAGCATATGATATTTCCCACTCCCGACAATATGCAAGTTCAGGTTATGACGTCGACACGCACTTCATACTGTGCTTGCCACGTTCAACCACGGGGTCAGGCTTGGTTGTGCAAGGTGGAATCTTCTGAAATTTTGATGGGCGCAAACTTCTTCACCTTGAATGTGTGACTGGTCCCGGGTGCTTAATGAAGGAGCTCCCGAAGTATCCTTACCACACAGAACTCGTATCTAAGGTTGGGCTTAATGTTCGCCTTCAGGCGTACGAACGCAGTGCCCAAACAAAAAGCCCCAGTGACCACGTATTGGAAACTAGTTGAGTTTGACTAAGGATATGAGCAAAGGGGGTGGTCATGCACACTGTAATTCTCCGACTCTTTTATTCACTATGTGGCCACCAACCGGATATTAGTTGAAGGTTTTGAATACTTGTACAGATGCCTTGGAGAAGTGTTCCTATGTTGAAACTGTTGGATTACGGGGCTAAATACTACGAAAACTCAGAAATGGTACATGCCAGTAATCACAATTACGCAGCGGAAGATGTGCACATACCTTAATCGCTTTTCGTAGTCCCAAGATCTTGCTGAGGGAGTTCTCGATCCACCGGATGGAACCTGTAGAGGTTCTTGTTAAGGAAGCCCTACGCGGTATAGTCACCACAACAAAGCCTCTGATCGATTCTTAGCAGGGACAGATCTCCGGAGTGTTTGCTCAAAGCAAATTGGCACACCCTTGGTGTAGATAGTGGTTTGGCCGAAACTAGGGTTACTAGGGGAGGAGGTTTTTCTCTCAAATTACCACAAATGAGGAATTGTGAATTACCCTAATAAAACTCCTAACACTCCCTATTTATAGGTGGAGCAAAGTGGACAAAAGTCCACTTTGCCCACATCTAGTTTCAGCCAGCCATGGTGTATAAGAGAGGCCCAATTTTGGGCCTCTCATGTTAATTGGAATTTCGGACTAGCCCAATTTCCCCAATGTGACATTTACCCAATTGTCTTAGGTAACATATACATATTAGTGGGCTTCCATTTACGGCGCCCAATCACCATATGCTAACAGCTCCCACTCGCCGGAATGGGAGGGTGTCTGTTAATGCATTGTTGTCTAAATCGCATCAACATTTCATTCTTCCGATCTTGCCCCTGCTTCCGAATAGTTCATACGAGGTTTATCGTGCGAACGTCGGATACAACGGGCATCGTACTACTCATCTGTTAGGAGTGTTGTAGCGTCCGAGGAACGTTGATTCCCTATTTCCAATCAACCTATTAAAAACATTAAATTGTATCGCGATGTATCCTAGGTCAACTGTTAATTCTCCAATTGCCTATTTTCCACATAGGAATACTTCTCCAAGGCATCCGCACAAGTATTCACAACCTTCAACTAATATCCAGCTGGTGGCCACCTAGTGAATACAAGAGTCGGTGAATTACAGGTGAACTTGACCATCCACATCGCTCATACCCTTAGTCAAACCCAACCGGTTTCCAAAGATGTGGTCACTTGGCCTTTTTCTTCAGCACTACGCTCGTACGCCGGGAAGCGAACATTGAGCCTGACCTTAGATATGAGTTATGAGTCCATGAGGATACTTCGGGTGCCCCTTCATAGGGCTCCCGTGATCAATCACACGCTCGAGGTGAAGAGGTTTGCGCCCATCCGAATCTCGAGGATTCTACCTCGCACAACCGAGACTGACCCCGTGGTTGAACATGGTACGCGTAGTATGAAGCACGTGTCAATAGCATACCCGAACATTGTCAGAATGCGGTGAATGACGAACATAGTTCATCACGACGATGTGCAAAACGAAGATCATGTCGTGTTACTCGAAAACCAAATGATCGTTTTGTGTAACCGAGTTTATCCCCCTGGTTCTTAGCCAGTCTTGTTACGGTAGAGGTCCCCCTCTCCAACAAGACGACTGTCCTATGTGACAAGGCAAGACCCACATTCGACATAATTTAGGCAGAGGATTACGTCCTCCTACGACTCAGTTTATAGACCGTAAAATCCGATGTAATCAAACATTACGACGTCGATGAATCATAAACTCGATTTGCAATTCTCTCATTTATTAAAAATGTAACTTTCAATTATCAAAATGTTATCACAGATACATGCCCACTTTTAAACCCTACGCAACCCAAGCAGTTTAACGTGCTTTTCAAATGTCTCTTTGCGTAATGGTTTAGTTAATGGGTCCGCTACCATGTCATCACTGGTCGAGTATTCTAAAGTGATTATATTGTCTTCTACCATAGATTTAGCATAATTATATTTTACATCAACGTGTTTAGTGCTAATATGGTACTTTGGATTCTTAACTGCCGCAATAGCTGTCTGATTGTCAGAGTACACCTTTACAGGATTATTCCCGACATCGTCATCAAGCAGCGCAGTAAGAAGCCTTTTCAGCCAGACTGCTTCCTGTGCATTTTTTGAGAGAGCAACGAATTTTGATTCCATCGTAGTCAGTGTGACACATGATTGCTTCTTGCTCGTCCATGAAATGACGGCATTAGCATGGAAAAAACTCCTGTGGTGGACTTACGTTCGTCTGAATCGCCACCATGGTCGGCGTCACCGAAACCGGTCAGTTCTAACTTCTAGCCCTCATAGCACAGTATGTACTCGGTAGTACCTTTCAGATAACGTATGATCCGTTTTACAGCCTTTAAATGTTTATAGCGAGGGTCTGATTGGAATCTTGCTACTAGGCCCACAACATAACAGATGTCCGGACGAGTGAAAAGCATGGCGTACATGAGACTTCCGACCATGCTTAAATACTCTGCACTCCTCATCCGTTCACGCTCTTGCTGGTTCTTCGGGATGTCATGTTTTAACAGCGCACCCGAATATTATCGGCGTCTCCACGGGTTTGGAATCTTGTAATCTGAACCATTTCAACAGTTTGTTGCTATAAGCTTCCTGAGATAGACATAACCTCCGGGCGGCACGATCTCTAGCAATTTTAATTCCTAAGATGTACGTAGCCTCTCCCATGTCTTTCATTTCAAATACAGATGACAACCAGGACTTTAATTCATTGATGAAACTTACATCGTTCGCAACAATGAGTATGTTATCCACGTATAAGGTTAAGATGACGTACATAGACACGGAGGTCTTTGTATACACACATGGATCCTGTGGAGGTTCATGAATCCGTTTCCAACGATTTCCTCGTGGAATCTGTGGTACCATTGCCAAGACAATTGGTTAAGACCGTAGATAGATCTTTGGTGTTTACAAACTTTTCGTTTGTTACCAGGAGTAATAAAACCCTCAGGTTCCTCCATATAGATCTCTTCTTCCAGGTTTCCGTGGAGGAACGCGGTCTTAACATCCATTTGATGCAGCTCTAGATCTAGGCATGCGACCAGGGCTAGGATGGCCCTGACTGTGGTGTAACGCACAGTTGAAGAGTATGTTTCATCATAGTCCACTCCGTGAAGCTGGGTGTATCCTTTCGCAACTAGTCGGGCTTTGTATCGCTCGACATCTCCATCAGCAGTGAGTTTTAGTTTCAGAACCCACTTAGCCCTTATGGCCTTGCGGTTAGAAAGTAAATCAACTAAAGACCATACCGAATTGGCTTTCATTGAGGCGATCTCTTCCTCCATTGCTTTCCTCTATTCCTTCGCTTGAGGTCCTTTCAACGCTTGTGAACCGTTATCGGTTTGTCAACAGAAGTTAGGGTGAATATTTCACCTTCTCGATGAGATACATCTTGGGAGAAGTTCGATGCCTTTGACATTGTCTAGGCTCGTTAATCCCATCTTGTTTCTGAACGTTGCTCCCACTCAGGATAACGCTTCTTATCGGAGCATCACTCTCACTGGGAACAAGGGCAGTGCTAGAATTTTGACCTACAACTTTTCTTGGACGACCTCTCGGTCTCGGGATTTTACCTCCGAGATGAATTCCTTGATCACTAGGATCTGGAACCAAGTTGGTTGATCCACTCCCACTGGGAACAATGAGTAGTTTTGGTATTATTGGATTTTCATCCAGTAGTCCGGCTGTATGATTATAAGGTTCAACTTGATTCGCACTTGCTGCAACGGTGATTTGTGTGGTATTATTGTCTCCTCTTACTGGATTTACTATGAAAATGTCTCCATCTTCATTTACCATGTCATTCACTTGTGTTTCTACCTCAAATCTCCCACTCGAAGTAAGTGGGACCTGACCATCATTGTCATCCTGCTCCATTTCGATGAAGACTTCATTTGTTTTGATTTCACCAAGCGTTGGAAATTCATCCTCAAGGAATGTAACATCTCTGGACTCATGTTCGACCACGCCACCATTTTCTTGAGATGCACAAACACATAACCTTTAGAGTTCTCAGAATTCCTTATGAAGATACTCTTTAGTCCTATGGGTCCCAACTTGCCAAAACGGCTATCATTTGTATGTGTATAGGCCGCGCAACCCCAGGGTCGCAACCCGGTAAGGTCTAACTCTCTACCAGTCCATAGCTCATATAGTGTCGTGTCTACCGTTTTTGACGGAACAAGGTTTACTACATGAGTGGCAGTCAATAACGCGTCTCCCCAAAAGGAGATTGGCAGTTGTGCCTGCGACATCATGTTCTTACCATGTCCATGAGTGTTTGATTTCGACGTTCAACCACACCATTTTGTTGCGGTGTGTACGGGTTTGTCGTTTGAAGGGCAATCCCTCTTTCTTTGCACAACTTATCAAACTCATTAGAGAGGTATTCTCCACCTCTATCAGTGCGTAAGGTTTTCACCTTTCGCTCCTGCTGATTCTCTACGAGCTTTAGAAAACTTATTAAGCAATCTATACCCTCGGATTTGCGAGTAATCAAATGAGTAAATCCACAACGGGTAAAGTCGTCAATGAAAGTTACGAACGTCGGAATGAATCAGCTGCAATGGGTACCCGGCTCGTTGTGCTTTGCCAAATGGTTTGCTGGTGGACTTTCCAGCTAGACAGACATGGCAAGTGTGTTTAACCACATTGCTGGTTCCGGGTAGAACCCCTCGTCGAGCTAACAATTGAACCCTGTCATAACATATATGTCCTAGCCCCGCATGCCATCCACCTGCGTCAGTCTCTGCTTCCCTGGAGGATATTCCATACATTCTATTTGAATTTAGACTTCCATTCAAATCCATGATAATGAGACCATTAGAGGAAAATGCATGTCCATATAAGACTTCCATTCAAATCCTTTATTTATTCGAACAAGGGTTTTCTCAAATGATAAAACAAAGTTATTATTCATAAGAGCGGAAATAAAAACAACATTTCTTCGGATTCTTGGAGCAAAAATGACATTTTCAAGAAGTATGGTCCTGCCATTGCTTATAGACAATTTGCAGTTCCCTACTCCTATGACTTCAACTTGTGAGTTTTCGCCAATGTATATCCTCTTAGAATCCTTCGGAAATTGTCTAAACTTGGCATATAGTCCTTTGTCGTTGGCTATGTGGTCCGTTGCGCCTGAATCAAGAATCAAAGAAGGATCTGAGTCAGTTAACATGACAGTTGAGGAAACTAAAGCTTCCATAACATAACCAACATCGCGTACCTTTTTAGGGTGCGATTTCCTGGACCCTGCACCATCGCCTATGCGGCATGGCTGGAGTTCCCGCGGACTATCTCGGATTTTAATATGAAACTGCCCTGTTTAGGCTTAGTCAATATTTTACCGTTGACAGCCTGTTGTTTCTTTCCCTTGTTCCTGTTTTTCCTCTTTATCTGCCCAGCTTGTCCGAACATCTTTGTTTCTTTCGACATCGATGCCAATCGAGCTTCTTCCATCTCGATCAATTTAAGGATAGATGCAAGGTCTAGCACTAAACCACTAACAGTCAATAATGCCTTGGCTGCTCTCCATGACTTCAGGAGAATCCCGATGATGGCTTGAGTTTTATCCCATTCACCCATCTGACTTTCTTCTTCTAGTGGTCTTAACATGCTGAGGAGCTCGTATACCTTTTGTTGTTGCTGTTTAGGCAATCTTCATAGCTGGTATAAGTGGGTGTAGTATAACTGCTATACCATTTCCGTATTTCAGAAAACGTGCATCCCAGATGTCCTTTGTCACCGGAACATCCTTATACTCATCATGGAAGTCCCGAGACATCTCAGACAGCAGTATCTCCTTTGCTTTCTTAACATCTTGCTCCCATTGAAAATGGGCGAACGCTAGTCCCTTAGTTAGACCAGCATCTGGGCAACTCATCGTCTTTTGATTGTGGTCTATAAGACCTTGACCTTCTAGCAGTGCACTGAAGCGTTTGCTCTACGAGTCATAGTTCGTCTCAATCAAAAGATCATATGCACGTAATGAAGAAATCTATGTTGTAATTCGTTACTAACACATTGATAATCATGCATAATTAGGGAGATAATAACATTTTGAGAAAGCATTGCATACATTGGATATCTATTAAGATGGAATTCGACAAATAATGATTCCTCAGCCATCTAAACCAACCGAACACCAGTAAACCGATGGACGGGGGTTGTGAAAGAGTTCACATTACCGTCGTCTTTTATCCAATAGATCAGTCTTTTAAAACGGTTTTGATCGTAAATTACCGGAACGGGAATTTCAAACTAAGCATACCCGATCTTGTCTTTCTCAAAGCCCTTTTTGTTTTGAAAAATATTCCGATGAATTTACGCATGCATATACAATTCTCCTTCACAAGCAAATCATCATAGCAAGCCAAATTCATCATCCAAACCACACATCATGCATACGCGTAATACGTCCAATGTTCCGAGGAACTCATGTTAGCATATGCATAATTCTACTTCCTAAGTAAACTATTACATGTTGCTACATCCTCAACATTCAAGCATACGTGTCATACATGAAACTTCCACATCAAACATGCATATTTGGTGTCTGGTTTTCGTTTTTCAAACATTTTAAAATATTATAGGCGGAGTTGCAATTCATGCTTACAATCAATTATACGAATTTCTAGACATGAATCTTAGGCAATTGCAACCATCATAACATGTCTATCCTAGTGCGCAAACCATATATTTAACCAGGGCTCTGCCCCCAACATGCAATTTCCAGCTAGCTTGATATAGTCAAGAGGACAGTTCTAATAAATATAAATGACGTAAAGTAAAAAATTGCAATTCAGCCCTCTAATTAATCCAATCCCAAAATCATGCATTTTTTAGATTCATCCCCTTAATCGTAACTAGGCATTAAGATTTAACTAAAACTTGAAAATTTTAAACCTTCGAGCACTGTGTAGACTATTTTAAAGTTCGAAAACATTTGGGTTTTAAAATTTGACCATCCCATTTTATTTATTGACTTGAATTCGATTTTGAAAAATCTGGTTCGGTTCAGTCAATTTCAGTTCAATCCAGTTCGGTTCCATAAATCCGGTTCGGGTTCGGGCCGGTTTTATTTTAAAATCTGGTTCGGTCCGAATCGGTTCAATAAAATACGGTTTTGGTTCGGTTCAACACTCAAAACCGGTTCGGTTAGATCCACTTAGTTACCCCGGTTCAACCCGACCCGACTAGGTCGAACCGATTAAGAAAACCCGGATTGGTTTAATCCGTTCCGGTTTAGCAAATTGGACCGGCCCATTAAACCCATAGGGTTCTGCTGAAATGTTTCTTGTGAGCTAAGTAGGGTTTTAAAATCCACTAGAAACTCAATGTAGCCACCAAGAAATATTAGTTATGTAAAATAATTTCCAATATTAAATATATATATATATATATATATATATATATATATATATATATATATATATATATATATATATATATATATATATATATTGCCCAAGATTCTATCTATAAGATAAAATCAATCAACATTATATATATATATATATATATATATATATATATATGTATATTTATTTATTTATTTATTTATTGTCAATATCTTTAATAAGGAAACAAATATACTGACAATATATTTTCTTAATCTTTTACGCAGTTAAATCTATAAATAATATCTTCACCCTATTAATTATCTAGATAAATTGATAGTTATATATATTTCTATATATTATGTGAATATATCCATATATTTCCAATTATAGATATATTGTTATTGTTACCTTTAATAAAAATTAAAATATGGTAAACAATATCTACTACATGGTTCGGCGGAATTCAACAACTTGGAGCCCAATAAATTAAAATTTTTACCTAGTAATTCCTTAGGGTTTTCGGCTAAAACACTAACTGGAAACAAGTGGTCAAATTTAAAGATCAAATTTTACTAAGAACTACAATCCAATGTTTGATTTTGATAAAAGCCACGGTTTTCTTGAAGATCATGAGCATCAAATTTTACTAAGAACATCATGAAAATTTCGGCACCAACAATTATAAAAATCGGAAATTTTAAATTTTTACTACTTAAAATTTCAGCCAACATGTTAAAATGAAGAACATCAGTTTATCAAAATCATGAACTCCTAACGCATGCTCTGGTACCACTGTTGGATTACGGGGCTAAAAACAACGGAAACTCAGAAACGGTACATGCTAGTAATCATAATTACGCAGCGGAAGATGTGCACATACCTTAATCGCTTTCCGTAGTTCTAAGATCTTGATGGGGGAGTTCTCGATCCACCGGACGGAACCCGTAGAGGTTCTTGTTAAGGAAGACCTACGCGGTATAGTCTCCACAACAAAGCCTCTGATCAATTCTTGGCAGGGACAGATCTTCGGAGTGTTCGCTCAAAGCAAATTGGCACACCCTTGGTGTAGATAGTAGTTCGGCCGAAACTAGGATTATTAGGGGAGAAGGGTTTTCTCTCAAATTACCACTAATGAGGAATTGTGAATTACACTAATAAAACCCCTAACATTCCTGTTGGGTTATGATTGATTAAACTCGTCATTAAGCACAAGAGTCGAGTACGTTCAAAGGGCAGGGAAAGAAGAGTCGTCGACCTTTCTGACTCATCATGACGAGATAGGGATGAAAGGTCGACGACAACTTATGAAAAAGTCGAATTCCAAAGTACGACTGCCCGGCATTAGGAAAAACCTTCCTTCGAAGGTAAAGACAGGGGGCGACCTGCTGGTCACTATCATCAGAAGAAACCTTCCTTCGAAGGTAAAGACAGGTGGGGACCTGCTTGTCACTATCATCAGAGGAAACCTTCCTCCGGAAGTAAACACAGGTGGCGACCTGCTTGTCACTATCATCAGAGGAAACCTTCCTCCGGAAGTAAAGACATGTGGTGACCTGCTTACCACCTGCTAAGGGAAACCATCCCAGTTAAGTAAAGATGAGGTGGCGACCTGCTTGTCACTTTCTTGACCGACTCTGAAGAGAAACCCCCCAAGGAGGGTAACCGCCATATAAAGTCAGTAACTTATCCCTGTAAATAGGGACTATTTCTATTTACTTCATTACATTCAGTCAGTTCTAAATACGTTCTTATATTATTACTCTCAAATCCATTATTGACTTAAGCTTCGGAGTGGAATCAGGGGCCATCCCCACCCCTTTTTCAGATTCTCGCCCCACATAACCTCTTAGAGGAAAACTTAGCGTTCGAGAGAGCTAAGTCCGAGGCGATACTTGGAAGTCCATTCCCCGAAGTTCAAGGCCACATAGTTTTGATCCCAACATTTGGCGCCGTCTGTGGGAACTCTGATCAAAAAGTCGTGACCTCTAGAGAAGCAACAAGATGTCCAACCTCCCGGTGGAAGGGAATAATCCCCCAGCGGATCCTACCACCTCGAAGCCAATCACCAGAGAAGATCCGTCCATTCCACAAGCTAATGACGGAGGTAATGATGGAAATCTCAGTCATTCCAAGTCATTACCAAATCCAGAAAAAGTAAGGACAGTCCCCCCGGCTGTCCCCGAAGAAGTATGGGAGAACTACTCTCAATCCTTACCGCATCATCCCTTCAACGGCGCATCAAGTAATGAAATTCTCGACGCCTCGGGGAATCGGTGAAGTTCGAGGAGATCAGGCCATAGCGCGATACTACTATCATACGACGACACAACGATCAGAGAAGTCATAGTAACTTTTGTGATAGATACCTATTTTTGTTATAACTAATGACAAGCTTTCCTTTTTGATGTAATATTCAGGAAATGATGAATGAAATGGTCCCCCGAGATCTATTTTCTTTATAAAGAAATCATTTCGATATTATCATCCTCGACTTGCGCCATCCAAATCGGTTGTTGACCCTTATGTGCCCAAAATGGAGACTAAAGCCTAGGTGCGACGACAATTCGATTGAAGACCTCCAAATCAGTTGTCGACCATTATGTGCCCAAAATGGCGACTAAAGCCTAGGTGCGGCGACAATTCGATCGAAGACCTCCAAATCGGTTGTCGACCATTATGTGCCCAAAATGGCGACTAAAGCCTAGGTGTGGCGACAATTCGATCGAAGACTTCCAGATCGGTTGTCGACCATTATGTGCCCAAAATGGCGACTAAAGCCTAGGTGCGGCGACAATTCGATCGAAGACCTCCAAATCGGTTGTCGACCATTATGTGCCCAAAATGGCGACTAAAGCCTAGTGTAAACACCTAATTTTGGACAACGCGCCACACGCGTGACGTGTGACGCACCTAAATGACGAAATGTCTAAATTTGGCAAGTCGCGAAGCTTCCAAAGATGCTCGGAGAAATATTAGGATAGTTATTTGTATTTATTGTAGAAAATATTTACTGAATATTTAATATTCAATTTCAGCATATTTAGCATTTAATATTGGGAATAAATCAATAGGATTTTTACTACCTAATTAGACTACGCTCTATGTATTATATATAGCCTAGTCTAGTATAATGTAAGGAGTAGGGATGGCAACGGGGCGGGTCGGGGGCGGGTTTTCCCAGCCCCGGACCCGCCCCCCGGGTCAGCCTGGCTGACCCGGACCCGGGTAAGTGTACCTCCCGGGTCGGGTCGGGGCGGGTCAAAAATCCCGCGGGTCGACCCGCGGGGCCCCGACCCGACCCGCCGTGAACAATTTTTTTTTTTTTTTTTTTTCACTTCTCAATATTAAATACAATTTTTTTTTCCAAAATATTACATTATACATAACTTCAAATCATAAATCTAACATCAATCAAATACAAACACATCAAATTCATCACCAAATACAAATCCGAACACCAAATTCAAATTAACAAATCCTAATATTCTAAATATACATCTATTTATAATTTTGTTCATATTATTTATATAGGTATTATATTAACCATATTGTGTAAATGTTACATTATATTAACATTTAAAAAAAAATTAAAAAATATATATATAGGCATTTCGGGGCGGGTCAACGGGGCCCCGTGCCCCTAGACCCGGACCCGACCCGACCCGGGTCCGCCCCGCCCCGAACCCGACCCGTGACCCGCGGGTCAGCGGGTCCTCGGGTCAAAACCGGGTCGGGGCCCCGCGGGTCAGCGGGCCCCGAGACCCGCCATCCCTAGTAAGGAGGCCGAATTCGTCCGGGACAAAAAAACCAAAAATATAAATGAAGAATGTGTTATGGACTTGTGGTTTCGTTTACTACAGCTTTTAACTTTGATTTATTATTATTATTATTATTATCATTATTATTATTATTATTGTTAGTTAAGCATGTATCGTCTTCTTCCTCTCTCCTAGTGCAGAAACATTCGTCTTCTCCAAATCGCTTTCGGGATCTCCATCTCGCCGACCTCCGACCCAGCTGGTCCAGACACCACCGGCGTCCGAGCTCCATCCAGCGACCCCCCCATCCTTCCCTCCGGCCACCCGTTGAACCGCCCTTCTCCTTTCCTTCACAAGTCACTCCAATCCCAACGTTCATCAGCAAGCCACCGTCCGGCCGTCTCTCGTTCAGCCACCTCGGCTCCGGTCTATCCTGCCTCCGATTGCGACCGCAGATCCGAGCCCGCCTTCGATCTGCTCCTCTTCTCAGTGGCGCCTGGCCGAAGTTTATACCGTCAGAAATCGAACCGCCCGTTCCCTCCGGCCATACTCTGACGATCACCCGCTCAGTTTCGCTCCACGCCGGCCACCATCGTCCTCTTTGAAAGCACCGAAGCTCCAGATAGCCAACCTCAGCCATCTAGGTCTAGCATGCTCTGTCTCACCGTCTCGGCCTTGCTCCGTGTCGGAACGGCCCAATTCCGGCCACTCCCCGCCTCCGTCATCCTCACTGACCAGCCGTCCATCGTCTTCAATATTTGGAGCGACGTCCTTTCATTGTTCTTGGGCACGACGAACTGATCGCGGCCCTGCTCGTTCCACCGCCACCAATCTCGATCTGCTCGGAGTTCCCATGTTCTATTTTCATCCTGCAAGGTTGGGTGCTCAAATCCTCGATAATGCTAATTGTAATTGCTGATTAAGGTAGGTTTGTTTGTTTATCCATTTTTTTATTATTATTTAAGTTCCGTTATGTAAGTTTTGTCAAATTGGGTTGTTGGTTTGTTAATTTTTATTAATAATTGATTTACGATTAGATAATTAGACCAATTGAACTTAAATTAGATATTAAGATGGTAGATTAAGTGAATTGAGTAACGATAGGGCGATATTAATTTCATGTGTTTTAAATTCGTAATAGAACCCCCGAACTTGAACTTTAATCGTAGACCGATTCAAAACCTAAGTGTTTAATTTGTTACCCGCTTAGGTAAATTTAGGATTCTAGTTAGCCTAACAATTAACTAGTGGCGACTCTTTTCAAATTTCACGTTTTCAAACGTAGTCGCCTTAGGTCAGATTTTAGGTCCGATAATTTGACGACTCTGCTGGGGAAGTTAGAGGGTTCGGGCTCATTGTATTCGCTTATTACCATTTTTTTTTTAGTTTTCATATTTTATTATCTTCACCATTCTAACTTTGTTTTTTTTGTGTGACAGGTACATATTTTTAGAGTAATTAATTGACATTTGCTTTTTGTGGCATTATTTGAATTCGCACACCCACTTTAGTGTAATGTCCAAAACGCCTAAAACCCAGGGCGACTAGGAACCCCGGAGGTTTAGTACGGTACGACCGGAGCGGCAGTGTCGCCGGTACGACTCGGAAAAACTCCACTCGCTTGTGAAGGTCTTGTGATCCCTTTTTTGGGGGAGGAAACCACCTTGTCGGGAACCTATCAGTGGAACCTACCTTGTAGGGCAAAGCCACACATTTTTTACCCCCTTAACATGATCTGTTTTTTGTTGTAAATGTTATCATTACAGTTTGTATAACTTTTATTTCTCATGCATTCATCTCATTGCATTTTTTTAAAAAAACAAAAAAACTTTTTCTTTTTTTTTTTCCAGCTAATTGTTAGTCATTTAGTTGTATACATTTTCTTTTCAAACTTACATTTCGCATGCATTGTTTTTTTTAAAAAAACCTCTTACCTGAATTTTTTATTTTAAACCTATGTTTCATACGCATCGTTTTAAAAAAACTCTTTAGGTGAGTTGTAATTTTGGTTAGTGCGTCACGTACGTATGCATTATTTTTTTTTTGAAAATTTTTTTTTAGGAAAAATTGTAATTCCTCTTTAGCTATTAGAGCTTCTAATTGCGAACGTGCATTTCATATGCATCATTTAAAAAAACATTTCACCTGAATTGTTTTATTTTTAGAAAATGCATCCAATATGTATTAATTTAAAAAAAAACTTTTTAGATGAATCATAAGCTCTCTTAGTTTTAGGGCTCTTTGTTTAATAAAACCTTTTACCTGATTTTTTTTTCTTTCCAAAAGACGTGCATCTCATATGCATTATTTTCGAAAAAAACCTTTCAGGTAAATTGTAATTTTTCTTAGTTGTAGAACTATCATTTTTAAGTTTGCATATTGTATTTATTTCTGTGCATCTCATATGCATCATTTTCAAAAAAAAAAAAAACTTTTCACCTGATTTTTTTTTTAAATTTTGAGCAACCAATATGCATTGAATTTTTCCTCGTTAAAAAAACCAAAACACAAAAACAAAAACAAAAAAACTTTTTAGATAACTTGTAAATTTTCTTAACTGTAGAAATTTCATTTCAAGTATGCATCTCATGTACATCTCATAGGCATTGTTTTAGGAAAAACGGTTCTTTTTTTGATAGATTGTAAATCTTCTCTTAGTTGTTGAGCTTCTAATTCCAAACATGCATTGCATTTGCATTTGTTTTTATAAAAAAATTTACCTGGATTTTTCATTTTGTACATACATTCCATATGTGTCATTCAGGTAAACCGATTGTAAGTTATAAGTTTCTTATCAGTAAAACTTTAACTTTCGAGCATGCATGAGCATTTAAAAAAATCAAAGTGTCATTCGTTTTTATCCAAGTTAGTGTTTTAAAAAAGGAGGTTTGATTCTATTTTTTGAGAAAATAGTTTAAATGTGCAGTTGAGTGCGACCATTCGAGTTTAAACAAAGGACAATAAAATCTTTTTGAAAAAACTTTGTTTTGAACATCTGTCCTGCGTTTTAGCCAGATAATGCACTCACCAAACTCAGTAAACTCCAAGCTAGTGCAAAACACCTTAGATCATAAATTTTGATTCTTTCTGAAATATAATCAAAATTATGAAATGAATGACGTTAGAAATTTTTCAAAAAATCATGCATGACTTATTTTATTCTTTATACTAACTTTCATGTTTGGTATTTTCAGGTACCCTTGGATAGGTATCTGGTACATACGGGTGGTGTCGGCCAAGTAGGGCAACATTAAAGGAACGTGCTGCCATCCAGTTGCACGAAAAACAAATTGTGCACTCGGGATATCCAACGCTCATGTACAGTGAATTATACTTGATTTTTCCTTGAGATTTGAGTGTCCCTACTCTTTTTGCAGATCAGACGACCACTTCGACGAGGTCGCAACCACGCGATATGTGACTGCTTCAAAGAACTTCCATCCCAAAATTTCACCTACCATGTGTGGAATTCATACGTATCCCCGAACCAAGCCGTACATCTGTTTTGGCGAGATCTAAACCAGTCGGCGGTAACCATGGGGCATTTCCCATTGAGATAGGACATGTCAGAATATGGAAAATATCAAGAGATCATCAAGGGTCCCCATAAGATTCAATGTGCCGATCAATGATCATTTGAGATGTCAAGCAAATGAAGCATTATTGTTGGTGCCTTCTGTCAGAGGTCCAGGGGCTTGTACTTTTCGGCCGGTATTCATATAGAAGTTTTGTTTTCTAGATGGAGCAGGAAAATCAGGACGTGCAGAAGGGCTAGTCGCATAGCGAGCACATTGCCCACTATAAAAAAATCCAACACCCAGGTAAGGAAAGATGTGATCAATTTTATTCCTGAAATTTGAGCATGTCCCGACTCTTTTTGCAGGTCTGATCAATTTGACAATCATTTCAATCGAGTCCCCTGAAGAGCACATCTCGCACGTGGTCTTTTGCTTGCCGACTATTCTGATATCGACTGCCGATTTTGTCCCAGATACTTCGGATAAGTTCCTAACCTTTGAAGCTTTACCTACCATCCGCGGTCTTCCTCAACCAGATCACTCATCCAGTATGTGACAAGCCTAACCCGATGGGTGCTAACCATGGGGCATCCTACGTTAATATTCAAGCATATTCAAAAAAAAGGAAATTATCAAGAAATGAAGAGATTATTCAAAGGGATCGAGATTCCTGTGAAGGTTGAATGTGCCGATAAACAAGCATATGAAAAGTCGAGAGAAGAAATCATCATTGTCGATGTCTTCCATCGGAGGGTACTCAACCCAAGACGTCGACACAATCAACTTGTTCTGACTCGAGTCAACATCAAGAAAAAGGTCATTTGTATTCAGAAGTTTTAATCTGCCGCTAGAGGCATGTACATAATTGTTGTTGATTATTTTCGTTAAATTTTCTTTTTCAAAAATAAAAAAAGCAAAAAAATAAAAATAAAAAAGGGATAAGGGTTCCTTTGGTACCACTTCTTTGGGCAGAATCCACTTTTGGTACCACTTCTTTTTTTTTTGTACACTTTTGGTACCAACGTTTTCCATTTTGTACCCTTTTGGTACCTCCGTTAAAATTCCGTCCAAAATGGCCGTTAAACCCCCATGTGAGCTGCACGTGACCAAAAAGTAAACTTGGCTGGACGGATTTACCCTTAGGGATAATGGTTCATTTGGTACCACTTCTTTGGGCAAAATCTACTTTTAGTACCACTTTTTTTTTTTTTTTTTAATATATTTGCTTTGTTTTGCTGTCGGGTTTATATGGATTCGATATAGAATTGTCCCATATATACATTTCCAACTTTGTTCAGAGCCCTACTTAGTAATGTTGCAACTTATATTTTAGGTCTAACAAAAGGAAACGTCGCATCTTTAAAAGTTTATATTATTGTTGCAGAGTGTCGAAATGTTTATTCTAGAGTGGTAAGGAATGACGTATCTATTTGTGTTTATAGAAAACGTTATTAAATTCATAGTGATACTTTTCACAATACAAAAAGTTAATTTCAACGCCACGAACAAATAATTTTCTTATATATTGCACGAAATTCTAATACTTACAAACATATCTATCATACTATGCACCGCATTATTATCATATATCAACCGATACATGAAACATACATACATACATTACATGAAACATACATACATACATGAAACATGCGGTTAATATTGTAATGTATGTATGTATGTTTCATGTATCGGTTGATATATGATAATAATGCGGTGCATAGTATGATAGATATGTTTGTAAGTATTAGAATTTCGTGCAATATATAAGAAAATTATTTGTTCGTGCGTTGAAATTAACTTTTTGTATTGTGAAAAGTATCACTATGAATTTAATAACGTTTTCTATAAACACAAATAGATACGTCATTCCTTACCACTCTAGAATAAACATTTCGACACTCTGCAACAATAATATAAACTTTTAAAGATGCGACGTTTCCTTTTGTTAGACCGAAAATATAAGTTGCAACATTACTAAGTAGGGCTCTGAACAAAGTTGGAAATGTATATATGGGACAATTCTATATCGAATCCATATAAACCCGACAGCAAAACAAAGCAAATATATTAAAAAAAAAAAAAAAAAGTGGTACCAAAAGTGGATTTTGCCCAAAGAAGTGGTACTAAATGAACCATTATCCCTAAGGGTAAATCCGTCCAGCCAAGTTTACTTTTTGGTCACGTGCAGCTCACATGGGGGTTTAACGGCCATTTTGGACGGAATTTTAACGGAGGTACCAAAAGG
The DNA here is from genome assembly GCA_036873135.1 of Clarkia xantiana subsp. parviflora. Lineage (NCBI taxonomy): Eukaryota > Viridiplantae > Streptophyta > Magnoliopsida > Myrtales > Onagraceae > Clarkia > Clarkia xantiana. Next base: position 51,235,818 of record JAPTYO010000002.1, on the reverse strand, counting down.
GTACAAAATGGAAAACGTTGGTACCAAAAGTGTACAAAAAAAAAGAAGTGGTACCAAAAGTGGATTCTGCCCAAAGAAGTGGTACCAAAGGAACCCTTATCCCAATAAAAAAAGAAGCAAAAGAGCAAAAAAAAAAAAAAAGCAAAAAAATCATTTCTTTAAGATCACAGCTGCCCTTTAATTGGCTACAGAAAAATAAAGATAGTGTCCATGCAAATCTTGTGAGAGCAGTGAATAAATAAAAGGGTCATAGTTGTCCCTAAATCAACTACAAATAAAAAATGTCTCAGTCGTCCCTAAAACGACTATAAAGAAAGGGCCACAACCACCCTTCAAATGGCTACAGATAAAGAGCGCTCCTGCAACGTCAAAAGAGGGAAATAGGTGAAAGGGCCACAGCCACCCTCCAAACGGCTACAAATAAAAGAGTGACCCCGCGAACCCTGTGAGGGCGGAAGAATAAAAAGGGCCACAGCCACCCTTAAAATGGGTACACAAAAAGAGTGATCTCGGGAACCCGGTGAGGGCGGGAAAATAAAAGAAAGGGTCACAGTCGTCCCTCAAACGGCTACAATCAAAAGAGCGATCCCGAAACATCGATGGTGGATATTAAGTGAAAGGGCCACAACCACCCTCAAAATGGTTACATACAAAGAGTGTTTCCCGGATCAGAGACGAGGAATGAAGGGCCATAGCCACCCTCCAAATGGCTACAATCAAAAGACCTCCCGCAACATCGAAGACGGTGAGAAAAGGGTCACCGTCACCCTCCAAATGGCTACAAATACTCCCGCATCGAGGCGGAAAATAAAGTACGGGTCACAGCCACCGTTTAATCGGCTACCAAATAAAGAGTGCTTCCGCTAGATTGAAAACCCAAAAGGGCGGCCTAGGCAAAATCAGGAAATGAGGGGCATGGTTGCAAATTCATAAATTGCAATCATGGAAAAAGGAAAGAAAATAAAAACCGAGGGGCACGGTCGGAAATCTCTCAATCGGCCGTGGCAAAAGGAGAGAAAAAGGAGAAATTCTCAACAAAAAATAAAAAAAGAAGAAGAAAAAAAATGGAAAAAAGAAAGAGATCCCGCTAGGTTGTCGCACAATGCACAATTTAGGCAAAAATTAGGGACAAACACTCATGCGCAAGCGTATTTTCTACGACACAGCGTCTTCCAAACGTCAAGCGGGACAGTTACAGTCTGTTCTCGCAATTCACCATTCAAGGGCGAGTAGGACTGTTACAGTCTGTGCCTACGAGTCAACTTCACGGCAAGCGAGATGGTTACAGTCTGCTCTCGCAGGTCGCATTCCAAGGATGAGTAGGGCTGTTACAGTCTGTTCCTACGAGTCAACTTCAAGGCAAGCGGGACGGTTACAGTCTGCTCTCGCAAGTCACCATTCAAGGACGAGTAGGATTGTTACAGTCTGTTCCTACGAGTCAAATTCACGGAAAACGGGACGGTTACAGTCTGTTCTCGCAAGTCACCAATCAAATGATGAGTAGGACTGTTACAGTCTGTTCCTACAAGTCACAACCATCAGGATCTGAAGTTTTCCAGCTTCCTGAGAGTCAACCCCGACGAACGAAGCCTTAGTATTCAGCCTTCGCAAGTCACGCCACTAGAGGCACTTCTCCAACGGACGCCACTAGAGGCTCTTCTCCGATACACGCCACAAGAGGCTTTTCCTTATCGCTCGCCACTGGAGGCATTATCGATTAAGGTTTTACTTTATTGCACGCCACTGGATGCTTTTTCTTGTCGCTTGCCACTGGAGGCATCATCGATCAAGATTTTACTTTCCCGCACGCCACTGGAGGCTTTACTTTCTACACCGCCAATGGAGGCACTGCCAATGCGGGGGGGGGGGGGGGGGGGGGGGGGGGGGGGCAGAAGGTTCTATTTTCTGCATTACCAATGGAGGCACCGCCGACGGAGGTTCTATTTTCTGCACGACCAATGGAGGCACCGCCAATAGGGGCACCGCCGACGGAGGTTCTATTTTCTGCGCTACAAATGGAGGCACCGCTAACAGGGGCACCACCAACGGAGGTTCTATTTTCCGCACGCCAACAGAGGCACCGCCAACAGGGGCACCGCCGATAGAGGCTCTACTTTGCACTTTCCGAAATATGTCAGGAGTTCCCTTGAAGACTCGAAGACTCAAAAGACAGACTTATCATCCAAAATTCGGTGTTTCCTGTGTTTCCTTGTCTTTGGACGAATCCCCTCGAACATATTCTACGGGAATCCGCCCAAAGAGGGGCAAACTGTAAACACCTAATTTTGGACAACGCGCCACACGCGTGACGTGTGACGCACCTAAATGAGGAAATGTCTAAATTTGGCAAGTCGCGAAGCTTCCAAAGATGCTCAGAGAAATATTAGGATAGTTATTTGTATTTATTATAGAAAATATTTACTGAATATTTAATATTCAATTTCAGCATATTTAGTATTTAATATTGTGAATAAATCAATAGGATTTTCACTACCTAATTAGACTACGCTCTATGTATTATATATAGCCTAATTCTAGTATAATGTAAGGAGGCCGAATTCGTCAGGGACAAAAAAACCAAAAATATAAATGAAGAATGTGTATGGACTTGTGGTTTCGTTTACTACAGCTTTTAACTTTGATTTATTATTATTATTATTATCATTATTATTATTATTATTATTATTATTAGTTAAGCATGTATCGTCTTCTTCCTCTCTCCTAGTGCAGAAAGTAGAAACATTCATCTTCTCCAAATCGCTTTCGGGATCTCCATCTCGCCGACCTCCGACCAGCTGGTCCAGACACCACCGGCGTCCGAGCTCCATCCAGCGACCCCCCATCCTTCCCTCCGGCCACCCGTTGAACCGCCCTTCTCCTTTCCTTCACAAGTCACTCCAATCCCAACGTTCATCAGCAAGCCACCGTCCGGCCGTCTCTCGTTCAGCCACCTCGGCTCCGGTCTATCCTCACTACAAAAAAACATATTTTTAGTGATGAATATTTTGTGACCATAATATAATTAGTCACTAAAATTTAATTTTTTTAGTAGCTACATATGAATTTAGTCACCAATCGTATATTCGTGAAACTATTTAGTGATGAACTAATATTTCGTTGCTAATCACAACCAATTTGTGTCCAAAGCAAAGTGAAAAATGTATGCACTAGCTAAACACATGGCGATAATTGAAAGTTTTAGTTACTAAATATTAGTTTGGACATGTACCACTGCTAAATATAATATGTGATGATTTTCATCTAGTTAGAAAATTGTAAATAACATTTAAATATTAGTTCGTTTTATTTCTGCCATTCGATATGTGTATATTACACCATTTGTTTTGTTATCAAATATTTAAAATTAGTTGAATTTAAGTTGATAATTTATTTATTTTCACAAATATTATAGGGCATATAACTTTGGTTTGGAGAAATAGTTTCTATTTTAACAATAACTAATCTCTAAGCAATAATAATATAGTTTATCACTGATTATTTATTTTATGTATTTTATGATATACTAATTATAGTTATTTAGTAGTAGAAGAATATATTTGAAAAAAAAAAAAAAACAAGTGCTACTAATAAACAAGCAATTAATTAATAGAAAATAAGCTATTATTTTGGCCGAACATAAGATAAATTATTTACAAATTAGCTAGCAATTAAATATATAAAATAAATAAAAACAGTTTTTTATACCTTAGATGATTGACCAGTCCATCTTTATCTCAAGGTTAATAATAATCTGACCTAAATTTTTCCTTAAATATCTCAAATAACCGTTATTATATTTATCTCAATTATTCAATCTCCCTTAAATTTCTCACAAATCTCGTGATAAGTGGGCCGAGGCCATCGCACAAGATGGGAGCTCCCTAGCAATTGAAGTCTCCATCTATTTCCTTATGCATGTGTAAGTGAAAACTCTTTTCATCTTCCTTAAAACACTAGAATCTCTAGTTGATCTTCATCAATCTCATGTCGGGTTTCACGACTACCATGTGTGCCATCGTCATCGTGTTCTTCATTGTTTTGCAGGATTCTATCTAGTAAGATGCATATGAATTCAGGAGAGACATATAAAATTATTTATACTTATTGACAATGTCGCCTACTTCCTTTAACATGTGTATATTGTATCAAAATAATTTTGCATATATTTTGTACCATTTATTTGGAGTTATATGTTGTAAAATTATATATGAGATATTATTTAGGAGTTGTCTCTTATTAATGTATATAATTTTATACATGTATTGATATTTATAATAATTATGAGTACTCCAAAGTAGGAAGTATGTTGATATGGTTTAACAAAGAGTAATTTGTAAACCATTCACTCTTTAGTATTTTATTTTATTAGTTTTAATTAGAAAACTAATAAATAAAAAATACATAAATAATATTGTTTTTAAAAAATTATATAGATATATGTATTGCTTCCATCATTAATATACCACAAGCAGTTGTGGTCTAGTGGTTAAGAGCGCTGACTTTCATGTGGTTTGGCTCCGATAGGTCATTAGTTCGAATCCCCTCATATTCCTTTTAATTTACCAAAAAAACCATCATTAATATCATAATTAATGATTAGTGACTCTTTGACGTAGTCACAAATTCCTGCTTTATTTAGTGGCTAGTTTTTCATTTGGTCGCTATTTCATTTAGCAACCTTATCTACTGTGACCACCTTGTGACAAACATTTTTTTGGTCACTGATTTATTCTGTGACTGTTTTGCGGTCTTTTGTGACCTTTCTAGTAGCCACAAAAAACATGTTCTGGTGTAGTGCCTGCCTTCGATTGCGACCGCAGATCCGAGCCCGCCTTCGATCTGCTCCTCTTCTCAGTGGCGCCTGGCCGAAGTTTATACCGTCAGAAATCGAACCGCCCGTTCCCTCCGGCCAAACTCTGACGATCACCCGCTCAGTTCCGCTCCACGCCGGCCACCATCGTCCTCTTTGAAAGCACCGAAGCTCCAGAAAGCCAACCTCAGCCATCTAGGTCTAGCATGCTCTGTCTCACCGTCTTGGCCTTGCTCCGTGTCGAAACGGCCCAATTCTGGCCACTCCCCGCCTCCGTCATCCTCACTGACCAGCCGTCCATCGTCTTCAATATTTGGGGCGACGTCCTTTCATTGTTCTTGGGCACGACGAACTGATCGCGGCCCTGCTCGTTCCACCGCCACCAATCTCGATCTGCTCGGAGTTCCCATGTTCTATTTTCATCCTGCAAGGTTGGGTGCTCAAATCCTCGATAATGCTAATTGTAATTGCTGATTAAGGTAGGTTTGTTTGTTTATCCATTTTTTTATTAATATTTAATTTACGTTATGTAAGTTTTGTCAAATTAGGTTGTTGGTTTGTTAATAATAATAATAATTGATTTACGATTAGATAATTAGACCAATTGAACTTAAATTAGATATTAAAATGGTAGATTAAGTGAATTGAGTAACGATAGGGCGATATTAATTCCATGTGTTTTAAATTTGTAATAGAACCCCCGAATTTGAACTTTAATCGTAGACCGATTCAAAACCTAAGTGTTTAATTCGTTACTCGCTTAGGTAAATTTAGGATTCTAATTAGCCTAACAATTAACTAGTGGCGACTCTTTTCAAATTTCACGTTTTCAAACGTAGTCGCCTTAGGTCAGATTTTAGGTCCGACACCTAGGTGTGGCGACAATTCGATCGAAGACCTCCAAATCGGTTGTCGACCATTATGTGCCCAAAATGGAGACTAAAGCCTAGGTGCGGCGACAATTCGATCGAAGACCTCCAAATCGGTTGTCGACCATTATGTGCCCAAAATGGCGATCAAAGCTTAGGAACGGCGACAAGTCGATCAAAATCACCACGTCTCAACAGATGATACCACCCCCCGACAGCGAAGGTCGAGGTATGTCCTATTTTTATCAATAGGGATATAATTATTAACGATTCTTAAATCGATAAATTCTAGCAAAGAACGACATAAGCTAGAAATCCTTTATTAAAGAAATTTATTACAAAAAGTGTCACCCTTAAAAGAAGAACATTCTAGATGAGTAAAAACTCTCTTAAAGTTTTCTTCCCCTTAGAGGACGAGGTTACAAAATCATCACTTTCTTTAGTGACTTCTATGTATTGCTGAAGAAGAGGAACTCAAGAAAAAGGAAAGCCAACCTCAGCCATCTAGGTCTAGCATGCTCTGTCTCACCGTCTTGGCCTTGCTCCGTGTCGAAACGGCCCAATTCCGGCCACTCCCCGCCTCCGTCATCCTCACTGACCAGCCGTCCATCGTCTTCAATATTTGGGGCGACGTCCTTTCATTGTTCTTGGGCACGACGAACTGATCGCGGCCCTGCTCGTTCCACCGCCACCAATCTCGATCTGCTCGGAGTTCCCATGTTCTATTTTCATCCTGCAAGGTTGGGTGCTCAAATCCTCGATAATGCTAATTGTAATTGCTGATTAAGGTAGGTTTGTTTGTTTATCCATTTTTTTATTAATATTTAATTTACGTTATGTAAGTTTTGTCAAATTAGGTTGTTGGTTTGTTAATAATAATAATAATTGATTTACGATTAGATAATTAGACCAATTGAACTTAAATTAGATATTAAAATGGTAGATTAAGTGAATTGAGTAACGATAGGGCGATATTAATTCCATGTGTTTTAAATTTGTAATAGAACCCCCGAATTTGAACTTTAATCGTAGACCGATTCAAAACCTAAGTGTTTAATTCGTTACTCGCTTAGGTAAATTTAGGATTCTAATTAGCCTAACAATTAACTAGTGGCGACTCTTTTCAAATTTCACGTTTTCAAACGTAGTCGCCTTAGGTCAGATTTTAGGTCCGACACCTAGGTGTGGCGACAATTCGATCGAAGACCTCCAAATCGGTTGTCGACCATTATGTGCCCAAAATGGAGACTAAAGCCTAGGTGCGGCGACAATTCGATCGAAGACCTCCAAATCGGTTGTCGACCATTATGTGCCCAAAATGGCGATCAAAGCTTAGGAACGGCGACAAGTCGATCAAAATCACCACGTCTCAACAGATGATACCACCCCCCGACAGCGAAGGTCGAGGTATGTCCTATTTTTATCAATAGGGATATAATTATTAACGATTCTTAAATCGATAAATTCTAGCAAAGAACGACATAAGCTAGAAATCCTTTATTAAAGAAATTTATTACAAAAAGTGTCACCCTTAAAAGAAGAACATTCTAGATGAGTAAAAACTCTCTTAAAGTTTTCTTCCCCTTAGAGGACGAGGTTACAAAATCATCACTTTCTTTAGTGACTTCTATGTATTGCTGAAGAAGAGGAACTCAAGAAAAAGGAAAGTCAGGTTGGTATGCTCTTAAGTTAGCAACCATCTCCTTTAAAGATGGGAAGAGCAAGTCCGAAGCTGCCACGGCAATATCAGAGGTAAAAGCAGAACTCACCTTATATTGCTCCACGACTGTAGCTTCAGATTCCCTCAAGGCCGACACTTCCTTTAGCAACACGTCGACTCTCGCCCCCAATACCGTATTCTCGACTTGAAGGTTATCCTTCTCCTTTTTCTTTCTCTCCAATAAATAATGATGCTCCTTCATAAAAGCGATGGAACTCTATAAGGATTCCTCGCACTTATGAAGATCACGCCGCAAAAGGGAAGAGGTCTCATCTGCTAGTTTGAGGTCCTCTTTCAACTTAGCATTCTCCTCTCGGAGGCTTTGAACTCCAGTCACAATTGCTGGGGGCACATAAGTCTTATTTTTCTTAGACGCCTGTAACTCCTCGAGAAGATCGATTATCAAGCGAGAAAGCAGAAGGGACTCTCGAGAGATCTATGAAAAAGAAATGGATGAACTATTTAATGAAGCAAATAAAGAGTAAACACGACGAGCTTATTAGAGGGCCGCCCTTACCTCAGCCTGTTTTGAGAGAAAAAGGTGAGCAACTTTTTCCACATCCTCAGGATCCGTTCCCAGACGAAGACGACCTCGAGGGGGGAACGGAAGCATTCAACAAGTGAAGTGCCAGATCGGAGCCAACGAATTAATGTCCCTCTTTGAGAGAATATCCATGCAAAGATCGGAGAGGATCCCAATTCTTGTTTGGATCCACAACAGGATTCAACAACATATCCCAGTTGAAGGGAGGACCCTCGTAACTCGGAAAACCACCGGAAGATACCTCAGGAACGAAGTTGGCTTATCAACTTGAGGTGAAGATTTTGAAGTCGAGGAAGAAGAGGAACTTCCTCCTTGTCTCCTCCTTCGCTAAGAATCGCCGCCCCTGTCCTGACTCGAGCGGCGAGCAATACTTTTTGCCTTACCTTGGGAGGAGTATGGCGGTGAAGGTTCAACAGGAATATTGGCGTCAACATCAATAGGAATATCGAAAGAAGCCCCCCGATTAACTACCGGTTCAGGGCCGAGGAGGTACTCACCATAACTGAAGAGATTGGGACCTCCTCCTTAACTCGAAGGTGGTTCCGGAGAATCATCTTTATAAAGTTTGGAAAGAATAATCCATGTTGATAAAAAGTCGTCGAAAAAAAGGTATTCAATGAAAATAAAAATAAGAATCCCCTCAAAAGTACCTGAAGAAGGGGAATTAGCCATGGTCACCGGAGCTTACAGAAGACTTACAGAAGTTAACTCTAAGATGGAGTAAAATTAGACACTAAAGAAGAGGCAATGGTGGTATTTATACTAGAGCCTCTCCCCCAAAAGGAACAACTTCCCAAGGAAGCCTTCCCGAGGATAACTTTTCATTGACTCATTTACTACAGCTCCACCATTGCCGTACATCTGTCAAAAGATTAGTAGAATAACACCCTCGCTTCCCAAGAAACCCTTAACTGTCGGAATTACCAAGTCAGACTCGCCTCAATAGGGGGATTCCAAAACTTTTGCGAGCCCAAGTCCTATAAAGATCAACAGAGTGTTCTCACCAAGGATCAGAGGTAATACTCGACTCAAGACCTCCCCTTTATAAATAAAGTTGACTTAAGTCTCGGGGGCAAGTGTTGGGTTATGGTTGATTAAACTCGTCATAAGCACAATAGTCGAGTACGTTCAAAGGGCAGGGAAAGAAGAATCGTCGACCTTTCTAACTCATCTGGACGAGATAGGGATGAAAGGTCGACGACAACTTATGAAAAAGTCGACTTACAAAGTACGACTGCCCGCCACTAGGAAAAACCTTCCTTCGAAGGTAAAGACAGGGGGCGACCTGCTGGTCACTATCATCAGAAGAAACCTTCCTTCGAAGGTAAAGACAGGTGGCGACCTGCTTGTCACTATCATCAGAGGAAACCTTCCTCCGGAAGTAAACACATGTGGCGACCTGCTTGTCACTATCATCAGAGGAAACCTTCTTCCGGAAGTAAAGACAGGTGGTGCCTGCTTAACACCTGCTAAGGGAAACCATCCCAGTTAAGTAAAGATGAGGTGGCGACCTGCTTGTCACCTGCTTGACCGACTCTGAAGAGAAACCCCCCAAGGAGGGTAACCGCCATATAAAGTCAGTAACTTATCCCTATAAATAGGGACTATTTCTATTTACTTCATTACATTCAGTTAGTTCTGAATACGTTCTTATATTATTACTCTCAAATCCATTACTGAATTAAGCTTCGGAGTGGAATCAGGGGCCATCCCCACCCCTTTTTCAGATTCTCGCCCCACATAACCTCTTAGAGGAAAACTTAGCGTTCGAGAGAGCTAAGTCCGAGGCGATACTTGGAAGTCCATTCCCCGAAGTTCAAGGCCACGTCATTTTGATCCCAACAACTCCCTATTTATAGAAGGAGCAAAGTGGACAAAAGTCCACTTTGCCGACACCTAGTGTCTGTCGGCTATGGTGTATAAGGGAGGCCCAATTGTGGGCCTCTCATGTCAATTGGGATTTGGGTCTAGCCCAATTTCCCTAATGTGACATTTACCCAATTGTCTCAGGTAACATATACATATTAATGAGTTTCCATTTACGGCGTCCAATCACCATATGCTAATAGAAACTAAGAAATTTGAGAATAAAATTGACCAGGGATACAGCGCGGCACTGAGAAGTAACAGGTTGATAATAGGTTGGGAATCAACGTTCCGCAGACGCTACAACACTCTTAATCGATGAGTAGCACGAAGTCCGTTGTGACTGCCGGTCTCACATCAAACCTCATATGAACAGTATGGAAGCTGGACTGGATCGAAGAACAAATGTTGATGTGTTGGTCGACAACATATTAACAGGCACCCTCCCATTCCGGCGAGTTGGAGCTGTTGGCATTTGGTGAATGGGGCGTCGTAATAAGAGCCTTTTAATATAAGCCCAACACCTAAGTAATTGGGTAATGTCATATTAGGGATTTTGGGCCATGCCTAAATTCCCATTTGACATGAGAGGGCCCAAAATTGGGCCTCCCCATTACCTATAGTGGCCGACCGAATAATGTATTTCGTGTTAATTACTATCTCCCTTTTAGTTGAGACTAAAGAAATCCCTCTCCCTCACACCTTAGTATTTCGGCCGAACAACCATAACAAGGAGGTGCCAAATTGCTTCGAGCAATTATCCCGGAGATCCATCCTGCCGAAGAATTGAAAGAGGATTTTCTATGGAGACCATTCAGTGTAAGTGATTCCTTATTCAGAATCCTTACAGGAGCCTTCTGGCGGACTGCGAACTCCCGTCAAGGTCTTGGGTCTACGGAAAACTTGAAACTGGTATTTGTCCCTTTCCGCTGTGTAATTAGTTTACCTTGCATGTACAGGTGTTTTAATCTGTAGTAACTATCGCCCTATGACTAACAAGGAAGACTACTCCTGTTACTATCTCCTAGAAGTCCTCCACTTGCTATAAATAGAGTGAGGTTGTTGCCGAGGATGGTCCATCTGTTGTTCTCAAGGATAAAGATACGGCACCAGTAGTTGATGATGTGACAATTCCGAGGATTGACGAGTCTTTGTCTCCTCATTCTATCTCCCCCTTGAGGGCTGCATTGTCGACCGATGGATCTACTCCTCGTCTTCCCGGTATGGGATTCTATGTCCTTTTGAATTTTTTTGGATATTTAGTGTCTTACCTTTTTCTTTACTAGGTGTGATGAGGCTTTCGTTGATCTTTCCTGAGGATTTGATTCGACCTATTGGCGGCGATGTGGTTGGTAGTAGTTGGATGCCATTTTCTTCCAAAAATAGGCAGTGCTTTGACCTATTGGCTTTTTAAAGACACATGAGGTTTGTATTCGCTTCATGAACACCATCGTACCTCCTGCTGATCGTGCCCTCTCCCGTCCGACCTTGACGAGACTCTTCACTTCGTGAATGGTATTCTATCTCGTTATGCTCCGGTGAGCCTTGTGTAAGCATATGGTGATGGGTGCCGTAAAAGGAAGCCCATTATATGTATATGTTACCTAAGTTAATTGGGTACATGTCACATTAGGACAATGGGCCAGACCCAAATCCCAATTGACATGGGAGGCCCAAAATTGGGCCTCCCTTATACATAGGCCGGCCGAATTACTAGGAGGGGGTATAGTGGACTTTGTCCACTTTACTTCTCCTATATATATGGGGAGGTAGGGTGTATTATGGTTAATCACAATTCCCAGTAAGTGGTGATTTGAGAGAAAACCCTTCCCCCAGAAACACCCACTTCGGACGAACCACACAAGACACCAAGGGTGTGCCAACTTGCCTTCGAGCAAACACTCCGGAGATCCGTCCCTTTGCCAAAAATCGATCTGCGACTTTGCTGTGAAGAATATACCACGTAGGGCTTCCTTCACAAAAACCCCTACGGGTGCCGACCAGAGGATCGAGAACTCCCTCCTGCAAAGATCTTCGGACTACGGACTACTGTTAAGGTATGTGCGAATCTTCCGTTGCGTAATTTCGATTACTAGCATGTACCATAGTTTTAGTATCCGTAGTGATTACTCCCCGTAATCTAACAGTGGTATCAGAGCCTGTGTTAGGAGTTCATGATTTTGATAAATTGGTGTTCTTGAAATTTAATATTAGGACCTAAATTTTTAAATGAATTTTTTTTTTAAATTTCGAATTTTTTAGTTACAGGAGGTCCGAAATTTTTCATGATGTTCTTAGTGTTATCATATGGTGACGTGGCGCCGTAATTGGCAGCCCGTTAATGCTAAGGAAATTACCTAAGTTAATTAGGTAATTGTCATATTAGGCTAATTGGGCCAAACTCAATCCCTAATTGACATGGGAGGTCCAAAATTGGGCCTCCCCCTTAATTGCATAGTTCGGCTGGATTTGTCCCACATTGGTTGGAGTGGACTTTTGTCCACTCCACCAATCCTATATATAGGGGACTCACCTAAGGGGTTTACACATCATTCATAATAAGAAGTACCTCCATTGAGGAACTTGAGAGAAACCCTCTCACCCCTTTAGTTGAGATTTTCAACACATCTTAGTCCGAGGTTCTGTCACCGTTGAAGAATCAACCAGGGGCTTTGTTGTGGAGCTTACATCTCGTAGGACTTCTTCTCACGAAGAACTTGTACGTGGTTCCGACCGGAAGATCAGAACTCCCTTCACGATGTTCTTGGGCAAGAAATCTAAAAGGTATGTGTACACTATTCCGCTGCGTAGTTAGATTACTTGTGTTGGATCACGGTTGGAACTCCGGTACGGTATTGACGGAAATCCAAGGTCCTTTGCTCCACGTAATCCTGCAAGAGGGGAATAGACCGGGCGGTGACCCAGAATCCCTCTCCGATGCTTAAATGAGAATCTCGTGGCAGGCAAAAGCAAGCAATAGTATGTGTATGTAATCGTGTTTGATCTGGGGTAACTTCCTCCTTTATATAGGAAAGGAGTTACCCCAGTTACCTGGTGACTTGCCAAGGCAGTTAGCCCACGCTCCGCGTATCTCAACCACGCTCCGCGTATCTCGGCCACGCTCCACGTATCTCGGCCCATTCCGCTTATCTCGGGCCACTCCCCCACTACTCTGATAGTGGGCGTGTTTCTCGGCCTCAACCTCTGATAGCAAGTCCCGACCAATATCGGGGACTCCAGAGTTATCTCATTGTGTCACCGCTCGGGGCCCCTCGTCATCGTGACAGGGCCAACATCCTCAGGGATTCAACATCGGGTCCTACTTAAAGGCATATCATCGGGGCCTACTTAAAGGCATCTCATCGGAGCGCCCAGCTCGCCTATCGGGACCGACCTTGTCGGGACCTTTCACCATCGGGACTCTTCTTGTCGGGACCCTTCGCATTGGTCTTCTTGACCTCTTTAAGGGCCCAATAGGCCTATTCACCGTTTACTCGCTGTTAAAGGGCCTAGCGACTATAACGAAACCCATCATTTGCCCCCCAAGACATGAGGGACTTACAGTTCGTCGTGTGTTTAACTCCCGACCTCCCGATATCGGTATCAGAAGTTTTACCCTTGATAAAATTCCTCGACACGGATCTTCTCATCCACGATTCCTCGATACCTCAAGGATAGTCACCAAATCCAAGAAGACTCCTCGGTTACTCGGCCATTAAATGCAGCAGGTGACGAAGCGACGGTTCTGGTACCCGTGCCTGATTTTTCTGAAAAAGCACTTTTCAGGCCGTTTCATCATTAACGTCTCTTTCCATTCTGCCCCCTTTTCTCTCAACGGCTCAGATTGAAACGCTTCGCCTTCAACGGTCCGTATTAGAATGTCCTTTCAACTGTCCCTTCCTCTATAAAACCCTAATCCTGGGCACTGTTCTTCTTTTACCGTTTCTGCGATTTCAAAAGCTGCGCAACTTCGAAAGCACAAATTCTTCTCCGGCTTCCTGTTTTCCGATCAACCCTCTGGCAACCGTCAAGATCATCCTCTCACTTCGATTCACCATGTCTGGTAAGAATTCCTTCCCTACTGTTAGCGTAGCCTTTCCCTTATCTTTGATCAACTTGCTCGTATTTTTTCCGAAAACCCACTACGCCTTTTCTTGCCATGGCTAATTTTCAGACAGCGGATCCAGTTCTGAGGGGAGAAAACCCTTCAACTTCAATTACGCTCCCAACGAAATCTCGGTGACTGCCTATGACGCAGCTCTCCGAGAAGGATGCATTACCCAAACCTGGGAGCCTCGTCTTCCTTACTCTCGCCACCGTGCCTCGGGTGACCCTGTGGTCACTCGTCCCGAGGAGGGGGAGCTATTTGTTTCTACCGGAAAAATATCGGCAGGGATCCGATTCCCCTTCTGCGGGAATTTGGTTGAGATGTGCACCCATTACAAGACGCATCCAACTACCTTCTCCCCACACGCCATCCGCGTGTGGAATGCTTTCCAGGTCCTCTGCTTCCGACAGAAGTGGGTTTACAGCCTCCAACTCTTCCGAACTTTCTACGGGATGAAGTGCAACGAGGCTGGGGTTTGCGCCTTCTATCCTCGGATGCCCAAGTGGAATAAGCAGCAGCTTGCACGGTGCAGTTGGACCAGCGACACCTGGAAGGTCGTCAAGGGTCGGGGGCTCCTCATCGACACAGGGTCCGACAATAGCGGGTGGAAGAGGAGCTACTTCTTCATTAAGAACAGTTCCATCCCATGGCCCCGATGGGAGGTGGAAGCGGACTCTCCTCCCGCTTATCACACTTACTCTGATGAAGACTTCCAAATCCTTCACTGCATTCAGCTTTACCGTTGGGGGGAATCTTACACTCCCCTCGATGCTAACTCCCTAACGGAGCGGGACCTGGTGAATGCCGGGATCCGTCTCCTCGACATAATCTCTGGGGGGTCAACTCTACGACGGCCCCTCCAATATGGTTCCTTGGGTAACATTTCTGACCATGTCTCTATTTTCCATTGTTTGCAGCTAAGAAGGTATCACTGCTGACCAATCTCATCCTTAAGCAGGGGGAGACCGAGGCTGTCCAACGCCCCGCACGGAAGAGGAAGTCGGCAAAGAAGGCTGCTGCTTCGTCGGGATCTCCCTCCGCGGAGAGGACTAAGCGGAGCCGCATGGAGGAGGTGGACAGACTCTTCAATGTCCAAAATGCTGAAGAAGTTAAACAGCTCCGCCTAGCTATTAAATCATACAGGAAGCAAGTTCCTAAGGAGTTGATCCCCTCCACCAAGGAGGCCCGAATCAAGGAGATTAAACGCATCCTCCGAGGGGAAACTCCCCGCATCCTCAAAGCGGGCTACTACAACTACCACGGGAAAGACCAATACGTTTCTCGGCGCGTCATTTGGTGTAAGGATCCTGACCAACTTCCTGACTATCTTTCTGAAGCATCTCGTCCTCTAGGTGAAGGTCACTCGGGAGCTCAGTCGGGTGCTGGAGTTTCAGCAGGGGCACCACTCCGGTGCTCGAGTTGGAGAGGGCCTCCCTCAACTCCCTGCCCCGATAGGATCGGGGGCTGGAGAAACCCCGACGGGCGATCAGTTTCGTCGGGTGGAAGATCTGGACTCTTCCAAGGAGACGGACGAGGGCCTCGCCTTAATTCGTCGTCGTCGGGGACGAGGCAGTCCCTGCTGAAACCAACCTCCGGGGGGCTGCCCCCCCTCACCTCCTCCGCAGCATCATTCGCCTATCCACAGCTTGAGTCCCTCCGGGTCCCAGGGCGACTCGGAGATGCGCACCTCCAAGACTCCTGTCTGTCCTCCTCCTCTCCCCTTGGACGGGAGTTTCTACAAGGTCTATGACCCCAACCAAAAGGCGGCCCCCTGGACCCCGATCCAGACGCTGCAAGGGGTCCAGCTCCGACGGGGTGATACATACCCGGAGCTGGGTCTGCACTTGGTGGCAGGCTCGGTTCTGCCGTCTCTGATGCCTCCGCTCTCCCTGGATCGGGAGGACCTCCGCGCGGATATCCGTGGGATGGCGATTCGTCGGGTGGAGGTAAGGTTCTCATTTTCTCCTTTTAGTCGATAAGACGATATATTCATATGCTAACCTTTTTCTCTCTTCAACGCAGGAGCTGGCGGATATGAACCGCTGCTTCGGGTACATCCTAACCCTCGAGGAGGCTCTGGAGCAGGAGCGGGCCAAGGGGGCTCCCGCGGTTGTGGCCAGGCTTGAGGAGGATCTCGCGGCCTCCGAGTCTTCGAGGGGCAAGTTGGCCAAGGAGCAAGCCCTCCTCAACCGATAGGTTCGGGACCTCCAAAAGCAGTTTCATGACTTCGAGGGGCTGCTGCAGCGGGAGCAGCAGGAGCGGAAAAAGGACGCGGAGGCTCGGGACAAACTTGTCCTCGAGAAGAAGGCTCTGGAGCAGGAGATTTCTGAGGTTCCTGCCAAGCTGGTCGCGGCTGAGACAAGGGCCGGGAAGAATATCGGGGCTCTGAGGACTTCCAAGCAGACGCGGTGAAATTCTGCACCGCGGAGGTGGAGAACACCCTCTTCAACGCGGTCGAGGAGCTCCATCTGGAGTATGGCGACGCCATCAACTTCGATAAGTCTGCGACTCTCGCTCCCTTTGCGAGGAGGTATTTCGACCTCTCGGAGGAGAGTGATGAGGGCAACACTCCCGCGGGTGTTGAAGACATGGCAGAGCTTCCAAGTGCCGATCCTCCGACAGTTGACCTCCCGATAATCGCCCCTCCAGCAGCTGAACCTGTGGAGCCTTCTGCCACAGATCTCGTGGATCCTGCTCCCGCTGATGCCGACAAGGACCAAGCTTAATGCTTTATCTTTATTGCCCTTATAATTTTCCTTTCTTTGTCGTGAACCTCACAGATCTTTATAATATCATCTTTCTTGGTTCCGATTATCACTGCACCGCTTAAGGTGACTGCGTTACTTAAGACATTTCAACACATCACTTAAGACGATTTAGCACATCACTTAAGACGATTTAATCGTGCTAACTAAGGCAATTCAATCCGCACCACCTAAGGCGACTTAACCATACTTAGAATAAATCTAAGAACCACGCACCACCTAAGGCGACTTAGAAATTTGCACCACTTAAGGCGACTTAGCCACACTTAGAATAAATCTAAGGACCATGCACCACCTAAGGCGACTTAACAACTTGAACCACTTAAGGCGACTTACCAACACTTAGAATAAATCTAAGGATCATGCATCACCTAAGGCGACTTAACAACTTGCACCACTTAAGGCGACTTATAAACACTTAGAATAAATCTAAGGGCAATCTGATTGGAAGCAACCTCTTTATTCATTGATGGCTCAAAATATGCTTACATCGAATCAAACGATAGATAACTTGCACCACTTAAGGCGACTTAATAACATCGTGCACCACTTAAGGCGACTTAATATCAAACATGACATTTCTTCACGTGTTCACCACTGAAAGAATGCTTCAATACTCTGCCATCGAGGTCTTCCAACTTATACGCATTTGGAGCTGGCATCCCCACGACCTTATAAGGTCCTTCCCATTTTGGCGACATCTTGTTGATCCGATCCAAAAGGGTGAACTCGTTTTGACGCCAAACCAGTTCTCCGACAAAGAACTGTCGGGACTTAACTCGTCGATTGTAATATCTGGCCGTCGCCAAACGCATTCGGGCCTGAACTTCATCGGCATCCCGCCTCTTTTCCTCGAGCAAATCCAGTTCTAGACGTCTCATTTCATCATTCGTCAAAGGCTCGTAGTACCTCATCCGATGGGACGCCACAGCTATTTCAACGGGAGCAACAGCCTCCTTGCCATAAACAAGGCCAAATGGAGTCTCCCCAGTTGATCATTTGGGTGTCGTTCTAACAGCCCAAAACACATTTTCCAGCTCATTCAGCCATTTGCCCTTCAAGGCATAGACCCTTTTCTTCAGGCCATCCATCACGATTTTGTTGGCTGACTCCACCTGTCCATTAGTTTGAGCATGATGGACAGAGGCTATCCGATGCTCGATATTCAGTTCCTCCAGACACTCCTTCACTTGAGCCCCGTTAAACTGAGGACCATTATCACTGATCAACACCTTAGGAATCCCGTATCTGGATATAATATGGATTTGTAGAAACTTGACGATTTGGTTCCCCGTCGTCTTGGCCAATGCCTTAGCTTCTATCCATTTCGAAAAATAATCAATGGCCACAAGAAAATATTTACACTGACCTTTTGCCTGTGGGAGGGGTCCCACCAAGTCGATACCCCACTGCGCGAAGGGCCAAGCACTCTTGATGGACATCAGATTAGCAGCCGGAGCCACGATATTCGGGGCATACCTCTGGCACGCGTCACAAGATTGGACTAATAACGTCGCCTCCTTGCTCATCGAAGGCCAATAATAGCCCAGCTTCAGAACTTTCCTCGTAATGGATCGGGCACCTTCGTGACAAGTCACGACCCCTTCATGCACCTCCCTAAGGATCCGACTTGCGTCGGGCTCAGCCACACATTTCAAGTAAGGATTCGAGAACCATCCCTTTTTGTATAGCTGATTATCCACCACCACGTAATTAACCGCGATCCGGCGCATCCTGTCAGCTACTACTTCATCATCGGGGACTGCCCCCGTGGTCAGATACGCGACTATCGGGGTCATCCAAGTGGGTTCCTCCTCCGATCCTGCTTCAATAGCACAGACCTCCGATGGATCGGTGGTCGATAAGATCACCTTCTCCAAGAAGTGCACCTTCCGATTTTCCTCGAGGGGTACCCCCAAGGCGAATTTGCTCAAGGCATCCGCTTCCGCGTTTTCCTCCCTCGGGATTGCCTCGATGTCGAAACTTTTGAAGCTCTCCTTCAAGACTAGCACCTCACGAAGGTACTTTCTCATCATCGGGCATTTCGCCTCATATCGTCCTTGGACTTGATTCACAATCAGGCCCGCGTCACATTTCACCCTTAAGTGAGCAACTCCCGTACCTTTGGCAATTTTGAGGCCCGTAATAAGAGCCTCATACTCAGCTTCATTGTTGGTGGCCCTAAACGTTAAGGCCAAAGCATATCGAAGGGGCTCGCCTCCGCCTGGTGGTATCAATACAAACCCCGCTCCTGATCCGTCTGAACTCGAAGAGCCATCAGTGTACATTTCCCAAGTATTTTCCTCATTTGGCTGTTCTGATTGCTCTGCCATTTCTGGTTGCTCTGCTATCGGGACCTCCATGGTTGCCCCCTCTACAGGGCCCGCTTCTTCCAGATCGGGGGCTGTAGACTCTGCTATGAAATCCGCCAACGCTTGGCCCTTAATAGCCGTTCTCGGAGCAAAGTGAATGCGGAACTCACTAAGCTCGACTGCCCATTTCACTAATCTCCCCGACACATCAGGTCGGTTCAAAAAATGCTTCAAAGGTTGATTCGTCAACACAGTAATCTCATGCGCATGGAAGTAAGGCCTCAGCTTCCGAGCAGTAATGATCAACGCAAAAAGATACTTCTCAACAGCAGGATAATTCATTTCAGATTTGGTAAACGCCTTGCTTACATAATAAACGGGGACTTGATTACCCTCGACAATCTTCACTAACACAGAGCTAATAGCAAACTCAGAAATAACCAAATATAGATAGAGCGGCTCGCCTGGGATCGGTTTCGCCAATGGCGGGAGGGTGCGAAGGTGCTGCTTGAGTGCCTGGAATGCCTCTTCACACTTGGCAGTCCACTCAAACTTCTTATTGGCCCTCAACACTTCAAAAAATGGCATGGATCGGTCACTTGCCTTGGACAGGAAGCGATTCATTGCAGCTAGTCGACCATTCAGCACTTGCACCTCCCGATGATTTATCGGAGACTGCATCTCCTCGATTGCCCTCAGCTTCTCGGGATTTACCTCAATTCCCCTTATGGTCGTCCAATGGCTTGAACGACTGCTTCCCCCTATTTGACTTCGGAGGATCAAGCTCTCCAGCAGCTATCTTCGACTCCTGCACATCGATTTGTTGCTTCACTCTCTTATGCAGTGCCTCCATGTTCCACACAGCCTTCTCAGCCACGCTGTGCATCAGGTCGGAACCATAGGGGGCTGTCAGGTTCCGACGGAAGGTGCGAATAGTCTCTCCCTCCGATATCTCTTCATCGATCTCAGCCACACTAGCAGTGTACCGCTGGTAACAGTGCGCTGGTAACAAAAAATGAACTTAACCTAGCAGTCTCTCCCCTTATGGTCGTCCAATGGCTTGAACGACTGCTTCCCCCCATTTGACTTCGGAGGATCAAGCTCTCCAGCAGCTATCTTCGACTCCTGCACATCGATTTGCTGCTTCACTCTCTTCTGCAGTGCCTCCATGTTCCACACAGCCTTCTCAGCCACGCTGTGCATCAGGTCGGAACCATAGGGGGCTGTCAGGTTCCGAAGGAAGGTGCGAATAGTCTCTCCCTCCGATATCTCTTCATCGATCTCAGCCACACTAGCAGTGTACCGCTGGTAACAGTGCGCCAACGATTCGTCGGGTCTCTGCACCACCTGGGCCAAGGACCTCACGCTCTTCAAGAGGCGCCGACGACCCTGGTATTGCTGAATAAAACGGTCGTGCATATCAGCCCAACTGGAGATGCATCCTGGGGGCAGACTGAAGAACCACGTCAGGGCCCTCTCACCCACTGTACCTGGGAACAACACACACACAATATCGTCATTCGGGGCCCTGCCCAGACAGGCCATGAGATGCTTCTGGACATGACGAACTGGATCCCCCTCGCCATCATACTCCTTAATCGTGGGGATACCCAGCCCTGGCGGGGCGAGGGTGTCTATCAATCGGGGAACAAAGGGATGGGTGGATCAATCCCTCAGTTCCGACATCATCTGCTTCTGGTCCCCCATGCAGATGTTCACGATCTTCACCACCTGGTCGGGGGTGATGGGACCATTAAGGGGAATGGTCCTATGCTGCACCGGTCAGGGCCCATCGATCACAAATCGCTCCGACTGAGCGGGCTCCTTGCCTTTGTCCTGGTTTCTGGGTTGGGCCTTCTGTACACTCTGAACCTCCCTCGGTGGAGGCACCTCCTCCTGCCTCTTGGCAGCCTCTCTCCGCTCTAGGAGAGCCTCCATGTCCTCCAAGAACATTGGCATGGCATCCGCCACAGCCTTCGCCAGGTCCGCATTTGGAGGAGCATCCTCCTCCCTATTCTCTTAGTGTCGAGCAATATCCTCAGGAACTTCATTGTGTCCCCCTGTTCGGGAAACCTCAGCAGGGAGATTTTGGTCCACAGCACGCTCCGGTGGCCCTGAATTCAGAGTTTCAGCAGGAGCAGGATGACGGGAACCACCAGATTGTCCTTGCTTTTTCTGCTTGCCAGCCGCCATTGAACGAGAAGAAGTCATTGTTGCTTTTCGTTGCGTTTCCCACAGACGGCGCCAATGTTGGATCACGGTTGGAACTCCGGTACGGTCTTGACGGAAATCCAAGGTCCTTTGCTCCACGTAATCCTGCAAGAGGGGAATAGACCGGGCGGTGACCCAGAATCCCTCTCCGATGCTTAAATGAGAATCTCGTGGCAGGCAAAAGCAAGCAATAATATGTGTATGTAATCGTGTTTGATCTGGGGTAACTTCCTCCTTTATATAGGAAAGGAGTTACCCCAGTTACCCGGTGACTTGCCAGGGCAGTTAGCCCACGCTCCGCGTATCTCGGCCACGCTCCGCGTATCTCGGCCACGCTCCACATATCTCGGCCACGCTCCACGTATCTCGGCCCATTCCGCTTATCTCGGGCCACTCCCCCACTACTCTGATAGTGGGCGTGTTTCTCGGCCTCAACCTCTGATAGCAAGTCCCAACCAATATCGGAGACTCCAAAGTTATCTCATTGTGTCACCGCTCGGGGCCCCTCGTCATCGTGACAGGGCCAACATCCTCAGGGATTCAACATCGGGGCCTACTTAAAGGCATATCATCGGGGCCTACTTAAAGGCATCTCATCGGAGCTCCCAGCTCGCCTATTGGGATCGACCTTGTCGGGACGTTTCACCATCGGGACTCTTCTTGTCGGGACCCTTCGCATTGGTCTTCTTGACCTCTTTTAGGGCCCAATGGGCCTATTCACCGTTTACTCGCCGTTAAAGGGCCTAGCGACTATAACGAAACCCATCAACTTGCATGTACACGTTTAGCATTCCGTAGTATTACGTCACCGTAATCCAACAGTGGTATCAGAGCCTGCGTTAGGAGTTCTTAAATTTTTTATAAACTGATGTTCTTGAGTTTTTGAAAAATCCGAAATTTTCATGTTCATGAACACCATGAGTAATTCGAATTTTTAAGTAAATTTCATGTATTTGATCTTTTAAAACTTAAATTTTTCGAAATTTACATGTTTTTATAGATCAAAACCGAATTTTCATGTTCAAATTTAAGTTTGATGTTCATGATCTTCAAGAACACCATGAGTTTTATCAAGAACATATTTTGGATTAATAATCAAGTTAGGATTTGCTCTTAAAATTTGACAACTTTTCCAAACTTACATGTTTGTGCCGAAAATTACTAGGGGTATTTTAGGTAAAAAAATTAATTTTCTTGGACACCATTGAAAAATTAGGCCCAAATATTAAATTATATATGTTGCTATTTTTATATTTTATTAATTGGTAACTATATATCTATAAGTTGGAAATAATGATAGGTTCATAATATAATATTGTAAAAGATATTAACTATCAATATATATATATATAAAGATAGGGATAATATATATTGATAGATTTAGTTACTATAAAAGATTAAGAAAATATATTGTCTACATATTTTAATCCCTAAAGATATATTTGACAATAATATATATATATATATGTTCAGAATATTTTATATATATATATATATATATATATATATATATATATATATATCTATTGTTGATTGATTTACATCTTAAAGATAGAATCTTGACAATATATATATATATGTATGCCGAAATATATATATATATATATATATATATATATATATATATATATATATATATATATTAGCAATATTGGAAATTATTTTAATTAATATTTCTTGTTGGCTAAGTTAAGTTTTTAGTGGACTTTAAAACTCTACTTAACCCACAAAGTCATATTTCGGCCAAAACCCTAGGGTTTATGGGCCGGTCCAATTGCTAAACCGGAGCGGGTAAAACCAATCCGGGTTTTCTTAATCGGGTCGACCTAGTCGGGTCGGGTCAGGCCGAGGTAACAAAAATGAACTTAACCTAACCGGTTCCGAGTGATGAACCGAACCACAATCTTATTTTATTGAACCAATTCGGACCAAACCGGATTTTTAAAATTGGACTAACTCAGACCAGATTTTATATTGGACGGAACAAAATTTAAAATTTTTCGGAACCAAAATGTTTTCGAACATTAAAAGTTAACCTAAACAGTGCTCTTAGGGTTTACGTTTTAACACGTTTTCGGATAAAACCCTAATGCCTGGTTACGATTATGGGGATGGATCTCGGATATGCATGTTTTTGGGACTGGATTGAATTAGTGGGCTGAATTGCAATTGTTACTTTCTGCAACATATATTAGAACTGTCGTCTTGACTTAGTCAAGCTAGCTGGGTAATAAATTGAGAGCATTGAGCTCTGGGATTTAAATATATGGTATGCGCAATAGGATAGACATGCTATGCTGATTGAAATTGCCTAGAATCCATGTCTAGAAATTTCGCATGATTGATTGTAAGCATGAATTGCAAGTCAACCCCTAATATTTTCAAAACTGAAATACCAGTCGCCAATTATGCATTATGTATGCGGAAGTTGCATGTTTTGACACGTATGCTAGAATGTTAATGAATGAAAGCATGTGGTAATTTACTTAAAGTAGATTTATGTATGCTAAGGAACATTAGACGCATGACGCGTAAGCATGTTGTTTTGGTTTGTTCGATGTTTATGGCGTGATACAGTATTATGCATGCGTAAATTATCAGATAATTTTTACAAAATCAAAAAGGGCCATGGGAAAGCCAAGATCGGGAATGCTTATTTGAAAGTTCCCGTTCCGGTAATTTGCAATATAATAACTGTTTTCAAAAGACCGATCTATTGGATTGAAGACGACAATGGTGTGAACTCTTTCACAACACCCCCTTCCCTCGGTTTACTGGCGGTCAGTTTGGTTTAATAACTGAAGGATCACTATTCGTCGTATTCCATCTTAATAGATAATCCGATGTTTGCAATTCTGTCAAAATGTTATTGTCTTCCTAAATTTGCATAATCATCAATGTGAGAGTTGGCTCAATTAGTGCGATTCGGTATTACTCGCAATCTTGATGGTATTAATTATGATGAGTAAAATTGGAGTATGTGTTGAACTCTCCACTACGATTCCAAAAAGTTGAGAGGACAATTACGGATGAATATAGTAATTTGTATGATTTTGACAATGAGAAATGAATGTGATAATTTGTTTCCCCAAGAATTGGTGTAGGTTCTTTGATGATCTGAACACATGTATGGTGATACATTCGACCTTGGTAAAAAGGGGTTGATGGAGACTTCAATTGAAACCAGACGATGTTATAGCTTAGTATTCCTTCGCATCCTCCTCGGTGGAAGCAAGGATGCAAACGCTAGAATATTTCGGTTGAAGGAGACTGTCTTCACTCTTTTCATGGATGTCGGCGTAAAACCCACATCGGATCTTCAGGATGAAAGGTCAACATGAAAATGAGGTATATGGTTGTCTGATATTGACAAGACTCAATAACCGTGAGCCTAATCAAATACAGTAACCACAACAGTGAAAGGGAAACCTATCTGCTCACCATAATGAGTTCGAAAGAAGTGAACCATGATCCGCATAGAAAGAAAAGAACTGGACCGAATAAGTCCTATACAATAATCTGGTGGGTTAAACCACGTTGATAAAGTGCGTCTTAAATACGCCTCGTAGGTCATGTGTATGAAACTATAAAATATTTTATACGGACACAGATCATTTGCAGTGATTCACTCATGAATTTACTCAGACGAGATGTTCAACATGACTCAAATTTCTTGACTATATGCGCCAGAATCATGGATCAAATATGCAAATTTCAGATCAAGAACTATACCATTGTCATTTATCGTTCATTGTTCGTTTCTAAAATTATGGTTATTTTGAGATTCAGAGTTATTGAATAAAGTAATTGTTGCTCGATTCGAAGCTCAATTTGCTTATCAATTTAACGTCTTAGTTGAACGAGAACGATTCGAAACGAAAATAGAAACCTACGGGTTATGACTAAAATTTCGACCAGGTAAAACTGGACGAATAAAACGAAACGACTCACATACTCCATCACCTCAGTCGGTACAACTGAACTTAACATACCCATCGATTGCGTAGCTAGATCGAAAGATTTAGAAATTCTTATTTGTTAGTACTCCATTTAAAATGATTATTTGCGTAATGATTAAACATGTTCAAATCCAATTAAATTAAATTTGGAAACGAAATGATTTAAACCACGGGATAAAACTGGTTTTATGCGCCGTACGCGCGTGTGCCTCGAGAGATGGAACACATCGTTTTGAAGTACAAATTTAATACCGAAGTGTGTTAATGAATGAATACTGAATTTTCGTTTATAATCCTTTGGAAATAACTCATTGATGACTACTATAGTTAGAAGTATGCTTTAATGCTACTACGATCGAATAGTACATCAACTATAGCATTAAGCATGAGCTCAAATGCATAGTCCATGAGATGGATAAGTCTCTGGATGAGTTAATAAACGAAAGGAAGTAGTCAGTAAAATGACACTCCCACTATAAGCCTTTAATGAAAAGTTTGGCTAAGAAATCATATTATTAAATACTTCGAGAAACATAGTTTAAAATTACATTATGTTAGAACTCAACATTAATTGTTCCAACGGAATGAAATTAAGTTGATTCATATTAATGTAACACTATGTTCCAATAAAATCGGTTGGAGGTTACCTTAAAAAAAAGCTAAGAAACTATACAGGTGAAACCTTATCATAAAGCAGCATTAATTTGCACATTAAACGTGTATTTATCAAGAGTACGGTCTACTCTTAAAGAATACAAGTTTAAGAATAGCTTGGATTAATGGTAACGTGGTGGAACATAACACATTATAGAAATTTGAGGATGGACTTCTAATGCTTTGCGGAACGAAACGAACTAAAGTATTGATCAGATTAAAATGGATAACAGAGATTCTCAGGTCCCAATTACTTTGAGTGGTAAATGACATAGCATTAGTGAATGCATTAGTGAATGACATGGTAAATGATGATAGAAACATCCTCATAATAAATCCAGTGGGAGGGCTCACTCCCCCTTACATAATCATCACTAAATGTTAATGCGAATCAAGTTGGACCTGATAATCATAATGCTAAACCATTGGATGAAAATCCAATAGTCGTCGCAACTGCCCATTATTCCTAGTGGGAGGAAATGACTAACTTGATTCCAGATCCTAGTGATCAAGGAATAAATTCTCGGAGGTAAAATCCTGAGACCAAGAGGTCATTCTAAGAAAGTTGTTGACCAAAATTTCAAGCACCGCCATTGTTCCCAGTGGGAGTAATGCTTCGAAAAGAAGCATTATTCCGAGTGGGAGTAACGATCAGACTTAAGATGAGATTATCGAGCCTAGACTTAGTATAAGGCAACAAACTTCTTTTAAGAAGTATCCCATCAAGTGAGACATTCGTTCACGAACTAGTGACGGTTTAGCAAGTATTGGAAGAACCTCAAAACGTTGGAATGGAGGAAAACAACGGAGGATGAAAATGCCTAAATTAGAACGTACTCGGTTTTGGTCTTCAGTTGATTTACCTGCTAACCACAGAGCTAGAAAGTGAAATTTTATAATTCACTATGGATGGAAAATTTGAGTAGTGAAAAACTCGAACAATTGCAAAAGGATATACCCAAATTCATGGAGTGGACTTTGATGAAACATACTCACCAACTGTGCGTTACACCACAGTTAGGGCCATCCTTTCCCTTATTGCAAGCCTCGATCACAAGCCTGCATCAAATGAATGTTAAAGACCGCATCTCTCCATGGAACCTAGAGGAAGAGATCTATATGGAGCAGCCAGAGGGTTTTAATACTCCTGGAAAAGAACGTAAAGTTTGCAAACTCCAAAGATCTATTTACGGTCTTAAACAATCGTCTCGGCAATGGTATCGCAGATTCCACGAGGAAATCGTCGGAAACAGATTTGTGAATCTTCACGAGGATCCCTGTGTTTACACCAAGACCTCCAGGTCTAAATATGTCATCATAACCTTATACGTAGATGACATACTCATTGCTGCAAACGATGTGAGTTTCATGAACAAATCAAAGTCCTGGTTATCATCAGAATTTGTTGCCCTTTCTAAAATCGCATAAGAAGCAGTCTGGCTGAAAAGGCTTCTTATTGCATCGATTGGCACTGGCAAAGAGAGTAATCCCGTCAAGGTATACTCCGACAGTCAGGCAGCCATTGCAGCAGTTAAGAATCCAAAGTACCATAGTAGGACCAAACACATTGATGTGAAATACAATTATGCTAAATCTGTTCTGGAAGACAACATAATCACTTTAGAATACTTGTCCACAGATAAAATGGTTGCAGATCCATTAACTAAGCCATTACATAGAGAAATTTTCGAAAAGCACGTAAAACTGCTTGGGCTACGTAGGGCTTAAATAAGATACTTGTATAAGCGATAACATTTTGACATTTGAAATAATATTATTTCAATTGAATAAAAGAATTGAAAACTGAGTATATGATCTATCGACGTCATAATGAAATATAACATCGGATTTTACGGTCTATAAACTAAGTCGTAGGAAGATGTAAAACTCTTCCACCAAATTTATGTCGAATGTGAACCATGCCTCGTCACACAGGCACAGTGATCTTGTAAGGAGAGGGGGACCTCTACCAAAACAAGATTGGCTAAGAACTAGGGGGATAAACCTGGTTAAACAAAACGATAACCTTGTCACGCTTAATGCATGACTTAGTCTTCATTTTGTACATCGTCGTTTTAGACCCAGCCCATCATTAAAATCACATTCAGGGCCAGATGAAAGATTCTGCGATAGCATGATTGACATATCCCAATCCTGGCTAGTCCAGGTGTGCTATCGACGCGTGCTTCATACTGCGCGTGCCATGGTCGACCACGGGGTCATGCTCGGTTGTGCTAGCTAGAATCCTAGTAATTCAAAGAGCGCATACTTCTTCACCTTGAGTGTGTGATTGATCCCGTATGTCTTATGAAGAGGCATCCAAAGTATCCTCTCGGACTGAGAACGTATACCTAAGGTCTAGCTCAATGTTCGCTTCCCGGCATACGAGCGTAGAGCATAAGATAACGGCCAAGTGACCACGTCTTGGAAACCGGTTGAGTTAGACTAAGGGTATAAGCATTGGGGATGGTCAAGCTCACCTATAATTCACCGACTCTTGTGTTCACTAGGTGGCCGCCAACCGGATATTAGTTGAAGGCTGTGAACACTTGTAACGGATGCCCTGGAGAAGTATTCTTATGTGGAAAACTAGGCAATTGGAGAATTATCAGTTGACCAAGGATACAGTGCGGTACATGTTTTATTTTAACAGGATTGATTTACTAAAGGGAATCAACGTTCTACGGGCGCTACAATACTCCTAACAGATGAGTAGCACGATGCCCGTCGTATCTGTCGGTCGCACGGCAAACCTCGAATTAACTATTCGGAGATGGAGACAAAAACTGAAGACTGAGATGTTGATGCTATTGGATAAATATATATTAACAGGCACTCTCCCATTCCGGCGAGTGGGAGCTGCTAGCATATGGTGACGTGGCACCGTAATTGGTAGCCCGTTAATGCTAAGGAAATTACCTCAGTTAATTAGGTAATTGTCATATTAGGCTAATTAGGCCAAACCCAATCCCTAATTGACATGGGAGGCCCAAAATTGAGCCTCCCCCTTAATTGCATAGTTCGGCCGAATTTGTCCCACATTGGTTGGAGTGGACTTTCGTCCACTCCACCAATCCTATATATAGGGGACTCACCTAAGGGGTTTACACATCATTCATAATAAGAAGTACCTCCATTGAGGAACTTGAGAAAAACCCTCTCACCCCTTTAGTTGAGATTTTCGGCACATCTTAGTCCGAGGTTCTGTCCTTGTTGAAGAATCGATCAGAGGATTTGTTGTGGAGCTTACACCGCGTAGGACTTCTTCTCACGAAGATCTTGTACGTGGTTCCGACCGGAAGATCAGAACTCCCTCCACGACGTTCTTGGGCAGGAAAGCTAAAAGGTATGTGTACACTATTCCGCTGCGTAGTTAGATTACTTGCATGTACACGTTTAGCATTCCGTAGTATTACGTCACCGTAATCCAACACTTAGGAAATTTGATGTTCATGATCTACAAGAAAAAAGTGATATTTATCAAAATCGAACATTGGATTGTAGATTTTATTAAAATTTGATCTTGAAATTTGACCACTTGTTCCCAGTTATGTGTTTGTGCCGAAACCCTAGGTAAATTACAAGGTAAAATTTTTAATTTCTCAGGCACCAAGTAAGAAAGTTTCAACCGAAATTTTTAATAATATTGTTTACCATATTTTAACCTTTTATTTTAGGTAACAATATATCTATCATGGGGAACATTATGATAGAATCAAATTAATATATAAAAATATATATGACTATCAATATCTAAATATTTAATAGGGTTAAAGATATTATTGATAGATTTTAGTTACCTAAAAGATTGAGAAAATATATTGTTAATATATGTTTCCCTATTTAAGATATTGACAATAGATAAAATATATATTTATATATAGTAGCCGATTTTTACATATTTATATATATATTGTTGATTGATTTAATCTTAAAGATAGAATCTTGACAATAAATATATATATGTTTACAATAGTGGCCGAAATATATATATATATATATTGGAAATTATTTTATATAGTTAATGTTACTTGGTGGCTAAGTTAAATATTTTTTTAATTGATTACAAAACTCTACTTGGGCCACAAGTAAACATTTCGGCCCAAACTTTTATATTTTAATTATTGGGCCGGTCCAATATGTCAAACCGGGACGAACAAAACCGAACCAGATTATCTTAATCGGTTCGACCTAATCGGGTCGGGTCGGACCGGGGTAACTAAGTGGATCTAACCAAACCAGTTTTGAGTGTTGAACCAAACCGAACCCTATTTTATTGGACCGGTTCGGACTGAACCAGATTTTAAATTACAACCGGACCGAACCAGATTTTTCCGGACCGAGCCGAACCGGATTTTTTCTGACCGGACCCGAACAGGATTTTCTGGACCGAACCAAACCGGACCGAAATTGATTGAACCGAACTGAATTTTCAAAACCGAATTCAAGTCAATTAAAATAGGGAGGTCAAGTTTTAAAATCCAAATGTTTTTTTTAACCTCAATAGGCCTACACAGTGCTCAAGGGTTTATAACCTTTATGCCTTGTTTCGATTATGGGGATGGCTCTCGGATATACATGTGTTTGAGACTAAATTAATTAGTGGGCTGAATTGCAATTGTTTATTATTCAATATATATTTATGCATGATTAGAAATGTTGTCTTGACTGAGTCAAGCTAGCTGGATATTGCATATTGGGTGTTGAGCCCTGGTTAAATATGTGGAATGCGCACTAGAATAGACATGTTGTGATGGTTGGAAATGCCTAGGATTCATGTCTATAATGTTGCGTGATTGAATATAAGCATGAATTGCAAATTAGCCCCTAATGTTTAAAATTATTTAAAAATCGAAACCAGTCGCCAAATGTGTATGATGGATGTGAATGTTTGTTTGACACGTATGCTAGAAGGTTGATGATGTAGCCGCATTTGATAATTTACTCGGAAGTAGAATTATATATGCAAGCATGAGTTCCTCAGAACATTAGACGCATGGCGCGTAAGCATGAGTGTGGTTTGTGTGATGAATGTTACTGGCGTATGATAATTTACGTGGATAGTAGAATTATATATGCATGAGTGAATTCATCGGAATATTTTTCCAAAATAAAAAGGGACTTGGGAAAACCAAGATCGGGTATGTTTGTTTTAAAATCCCTGTTCTTGTAATTTGCGATTAAAAACCGTTTTAAAAGACTGATCTATTGGATAGAAGACAACGATAATGTGAACTCTTTCACATTCATCTTCCATTGGTTTACTGGTGGTCAATTGGTTTACATGACTGATGAATCATTATTTGTCGGATTCTATCTTAATAGATATGATGTTTGCAATTATTTCTCAAAATGTTATTGTCTCCCTGATTTTGCGTGATTATCAATGTGTTAGTTTTCATGGTTGAACCGATACAGTTCTACGAACCTCGCAACCTGGACGTCATGGATTATGAAGCTTGGATAGACAATGTTATGGATCTCCTGATCGCTGCGGATCTTGACAATCAAGTCAATATGACAGCGTAAAAGATAAGCCTGGACGAATATGGAAACCCACATGAGAGCAACAACAAGAAAAGGTTGAGGAAGGATCGTAATGCACGAGAATTAATTTTTCGCAATTGACAACTGAAGTAGAAGGAGATTTTATACAACTCAGCGCATTGCATCTTTGGTGTGCCATATACCTTCGCTTCGGTAAGAGTAAGGCCGCTGAAGTAAGAGCCTTAATGGCAGAATACTTCAGTATTCTATGCAGTGATAACGGTGTAATAGCCTTTCATGATCCCGCTGACGAGTTAGACTTATGGACAAGGGCTCGAAAAGTAATGAGGATGTTTCCTCTTTTATGGTTTGTTGACGAAAAAGGGCTCACGCGTCTGATCAAATTGATCAAGACGACAATAGACCTATTCGAAGCAGATGATAAAGAAAGAACCTTTCCAAAAGAACCCGAGGCATTCGATGACAGATTCATTGGTATGCTGAAATGCTTGGCAACCCCTAGCAAAAAAAGGTCTAAACGATGATCCGGTGCGATAACCACCATGATATCAGTACATTTATGGTACAACTTGGTTAAGACGACCTATCCATCACTCTTCTTCGAGATTGCTTCAAGTTTGAGATCTGAGACCCCAGTATTGTTTATATTGGTTTGCCTATTGTTCATTTTTGTTTGAATTCTGGTTATTATTGTTTCGGATTTATTGAATAAAGTAGTTACCATTCGATTCAAAATGAGTTCTGCTTATCAAGATTAATCGACTCGGCTAGAAACGAGATCGATCCAAAATTTAAGTAAACGGAAGCAATAAGGCCATTGGAAATAGCCGAATCAAACAACTCCATACATTTTTCTCCTACATCCAATTCATTGAGTAAAATCAAAATGCCATTAAAATCCAATGATTGCGTAGTTCTAAGAATGAACCGGTTATAAATGTTTTCTTTATTATTAAGTACTCTATTGAATGAAATAATCTGAAATGATCATGTGCGAAATCGATTGGATTAAATTAATTAAATTCAGAAATGAAACGATTTAACCAAGGGTTAAAGCCTCGGTAAATAGCGCTACGCGCAAGTGGACCTCGAAAGGCGGAACACATTGTTTCAAAGTACGAATTTAATAATGAAGTGTCTGAATGATGAGGTGCTTAATTTTTGTTTGCATTCCTTCGGAAATAACTTATTGATAACGTTTACATAGGGAAGAAATATGCTTTTTAAGAAACCACGACCTTATAAATGTATCAGCTGACGCATAGGGTGAAAACCCAAGATGCTCAGTTCATAGATGTGATGTAATCCCTGAGATAAGTTATGCAAACGAAGAAGTATGAAGTCGGTTAAACGATTTTCCTTCCAAACGCCTTGAATGATAAGTCAGGCTAGGCATTCAAGTCAAGTGACGCACACTTCAAGAGACAGAGTTCAAAAACATAATGTTAGTGTCAATCTATCAGACGTTCCCAATGGGATGAAGAAGATGACTCACATGTATGTAAACTGTGTTCCAATAAAATCGGTAAGACACGCCGCCGTAAAAGCTAAAGAACGATAATGAGTTAAATCATATAATCGCGTGACATTAAAATACGCACTAAACACGTATTTAGGACAAGAGTACATTACCTACTCTTAGAAAATACCTGTTTAAAGTTTTTGAAAAAGGTGTCGCGGTCGAACGTGACACATTACATCACTTGAGGACGAATTTCCAATGCATGATCAGTTTCAAATAGATATAGTTTTGATCGAACCAGAGCAGTAACACTGATATTCAGGTCCCACTTAATTCGAGTGGGAGATATTTGAACCGCCAACTAAGGTGAATGACATGGCTATGTTAATGGAAACATTTTCATATTAAATCCAGTGGGAGGAACAAACCCTTACCACATGAGATCACTGTTGCCGCGGAGACGAATCAAGTAGAACCTGATATTCGAATTGCTGAACCAGGAATGACGCAACTACCTAAACTACCCATTTTTTCCAGTGAGAGTGATCCGACAAAACTTGGTTCTATATCCTAGTGATCAAGGAATTCATCTCGAAAGTGAAACCCCGAGACCGAGAGGTTGTCAAAGGAAAGTTGATGGTCAAGGTTCAAGCACTGCTCCGAGTTGGAGAATTGTTCCCGATAGAAGTGATGCTACGATAAGAAGCATTATTCCGAGAGGGAGAAATGATCAGACTCTAGATGGGATTAATAAAGCCTAGACGAAAGTCAAAGGCTTTGAACCCATCAAGTAGGGTGACATCCTCACTCTAACGACAGTAAGTGAGCTTTGGAAAGACCTCAAGTGGATAAATGGAGGAAAATAATAAAAGAAAGAGATCACCTTAAATAAAAGCCATAATAGTCTATAGTTGATTTACCTGCTAACCACAGGGGCGCAAGGATTAGGTGAGTCCTGAAAGAAGGCTCACCACTGATGGAAAAGGTCGGGAGGTGAGAAACCCGACTTGTTGCGAAAGGATATACCCAAATTCACGGAGTGGACTTTGTCAAAACAAACTCACTGACTGTGCATAAAACCACGGTTAGGGCCACTCGTGGTCGTGGTCGCAAGTCTCAATTTTGAGCTGCACCAAATGGATTTTATGACCGCATTCCTCCACGGAAACCTGGAGGAAGAGATCTACATGGAGCAACCGGAGGGTTTCATTACTCCTCGAAATGAATGTAAAGTTTGTAAACTCCAAAGGTCCATCTATGGTCTTAAACAGTCGTCTCGGAAATGGTACCGCAGATTCCACGAGGAAATCGTAGGAAACGGATTCGTGAATCTTCACGAGGATCCGTGTGTGTATTACAAGACTTCCGGGTCTAAATATGTCATCTTAACCTTATACGTGGATGACATAATCATTGCGGTAAACGACATGAGTTTTATGAACAAGTCAAAGTCCTGGTTAGAATATGTATTCGAGATGAAAGACATGGAAGAAGCCACAGACATCTTAGGCATTAAAATTGCTAGAGATCGGGCTACCCGGAAATTATGTCTGTCTCAAGAAGCTTATATCAACAAAATATTGAAAAGTTTTAGATTACAGGATGCCAAACCCGTGGATACACCGGTGGTGTTTGGGTGTGCACTGTCAAAACGTGACGGCCCCAAGAACCTGACAGAGCGTGAACAGATGAAGGGTGCATAGTATTTAACCATGGTCGGTAGTTTGATGTACGCCATGCAATGCACCCGTCCGGATATTTGTTATGCCGTGGGCCAGTAGCACATTTTCAATCAGATCCTGGCTATCAACATTTAAAGGCTGTAAAAACGAATTATTCGTTACCTGAAAGGTACTGCCGACTACGCACTGTGCTATGAGAGCGGGAAGTTAGAATTGACCGCTTACAGAGACGCCGACCATGGTGGCGGTCCGAATGATCATAAGTCCACCACAGGAGGAGTGTTTCTCCTTGCTATTGCCGCCATTTCATGAACGAGGAAGAAGCAAACATGTGTCTCGCTGTCCACGATGGAATCGAAATTCGTAGCCTTCTCCAAGAACACACAGGAAGCGGTTTGGCTAAAAAGGCTTCTTACTGCGCTACTTGATGGCGATGTCGGGACTAAACCTGTGAAGGTGTTCTCTGACAGTCAGGCAGCCATTGCGGCAGTAAAGAATCCGAAGTTCTATAGTAGGACCAAACACATTGATGTGAAATATTTTTATGTTAAATCTATGGTAGAAGACAATATAATAACTATGGAATACTTTTCCACTGATAACATGATTGCGGACCCATTAACTAAACCACTATGCATGGAGATATTCGAAAAGCATGTAAAACTGCTTGGATTGCGTAGGGTTTAAAAGTCGCATGTATCCGTTGATGGGTTCCGATGTAATCGTTAGCCCCGTTAACAGCCAATGGACGGCGAGTAGGTCCAGTGGGCCTCGTGAAAAAGCCTGGAAGGCCCAGAGGCCCAACACGAAGGGTCCCGACTTTAGCGGTCCCGATGTATGAGCTGAATGCTCCCGATGAGAAGCCTCTGAGTAGGCCCCGATATGCCTTAGTAAAGGCCCCGATAATAAAGCCCCGCAGAGGCTGGACCTGTCCCGTAGAGACTGAAGGTCCTGGGTGGTGATCTAGAATGAGACAACTCTGGAGTCTCTGACAGGAGTCGGGACTTGTGATTAGAGGATAAAGACCGAGAAACCCGCCTACTAGATAGAGTAGTGGGAGACGGTTAGAGATAGAGATAAACTCCCCGAGATACGCAGGGCGTGCCCGAGATACGCGGAGTACGGGTAAGATACGCGGAGCGTGGGGCGAGATATATGGAATCCCAACCGAGATATACGGAATCGTGGCGAGATACACGGAATCATGGGCACAACGGCCAAGCATGGTCACAGGTAACTGGGCAACTCCTCCTCCTATATAAGGGAGGAAGTTACCCCAGAAAACGCGGACTCTCTAATACGAACTTAGAATTTTGCTTACCACCCATTGATCACCATACTCATTTAAGCATCGGAGAGGGATTCTGGGTCACCACCCAGGTCATCCCCTTTTGCAGGATTACGCGGAGCCCAGGAGTCCAAGCTTTCCGTCAAGGACGTAACAGAGCTTCGCCCGTGATCCAACATTGGCGCCGTCTGTGGGAAGCTTACAAAAAGTCAAAATAGTTTCTACCAGATCAATGGCCGGTGGTGGCAAGAAGAAGCAAGTTCAGGCTGGCAGTTCTCGTCTCGCAGGAACTGTGAACTCCCCGTTGCCGGAACGTGTTGCTGAACAAGGTGAGAACCCTGCTCTTTCCCAGACAGGGGGGCAAGGTGATGGCTATGAGGTCTCAGTCCGAGACGCTGAGAGGAACAGGCAGGATGTCCCGCGTAGGGAGGAAGATGAGGCTCCCCCAAACCCGGTGGGCCATGGAAGAGAAGGAGTCCCGCGAAGGGAAGAAGGGTCGTCTTCGAACTCGGAGTTGGCCAAGGCAGTAGCGGAGACTATGCCCATGTTCTTGGCCGCCATGGAGGCCTTGCTGGATAAGAGAGAGGCCGCCAGGAGAGCGGAGGAGTTGCCTCCGCGAGAGGAACTACCACCACCCCCGCCGAGGGTGGACCCCGAGGA
Organism: Clarkia xantiana subsp. parviflora; assembly: GCA_036873135.1. Classification (NCBI taxonomy): domain Eukaryota; kingdom Viridiplantae; phylum Streptophyta; class Magnoliopsida; order Myrtales; family Onagraceae; genus Clarkia; species Clarkia xantiana. The sequence continues at coordinate 51,199,400 of JAPTYO010000002.1, read as the reverse complement.
ACAGGAGGTTCCGTCCAGAGGCAAGGGTAAGGAACCAGCACACCCAGAGAAGTTCGTGGTCGACGGCCCGGGACCGGTGCAAAATAGGACCATTCCCTTGAATGGCCCCATCATCCCCGATCAGGTGGTGAAGATCGTTAGCATCTGCATGGGCGATCAGAAGCAGATGACATCGGAGCTAAGGGATCGGTCCAGCCATCCTTTCGTACCGCGGCTAATAGATACCGTGGCCCCGCCTGGGCTAGGTATTCCAACTATCAAGGAGTATGACGGCGAAGGGGACCCAGTTCGTCATGTTCAGAGGCATGTCCAGGCCTGCATGGGTCGAACTTCGAACGATGACCTCATCTGCTCGTTGTTCCTGATAACCCTGGGAGAAAGGGCCATGACTTGGTTCTTCAGCCTCCCGCCAGGAAGCATCACGTGCTGGGCTGATATGCACGATCGCTTCATCAAGCAGTACCAAGGTCGGAGGCGTCTTCTGAAGAGTGTAAGGTCCCTGACCCAGGTGGTGCAGAGACCTGATGAATCGTTGGCATATTACTACCAACGGTTCACTGCCAGTGCTGCGGAGATCGATGAGGAAATCTCGGAGGGAGAGACCATCCGCACTTTCCTGCGGAACTTGAGTGCTCCGTATGGCTCTGACCTGATGCACAGCGTAGCCGCGAAGGCCGTATGGAGTATGGAGGCCCTGCAAGCGAGGGTGAAACAGCAAATCGACGTCCAGGAGTCGAAGATTGCAGCTGGAGAGCTCGATCCCCCGAAGTCGGGAAGAGGAAAGCCATCGTCCAAGCTGTCGGATGATCGCAAGGGGAGTGACAAGTCGGAGGGAAGTAGGAACCGTGGTCGTCCCGATAAGAGAGAAGACAAGCGTCCTCCGAGGAAGGACAACCGAGAGGGTCGGGCTGTTCCCATCAATAGCTCGATGACCTCTGTGTTAGCTGTGATGGACAGACAGGGTCTCGCCCGATACCCCCCGAGGAAAGAAGGCGAATTCCTAGGAGGCCGCCCTGACCGTTACTGTCGCTACCATCGAGCCAATGGTCACGACACTGAGAACTGTCGGGAGCTAAAGAAGGAGATTGAAAAGCTGATCCAGAAGGGAAAGCTGAAAGAGTTCGTCGGGAGGGGACGGTGCCGATCCCGTTCCAAAATTCGGTCACGATCCCGCTCCAAATCCCGTGACCGATCCCCGAAGAAGAAGAAGGTCGAGCATGAGGCTTCAGGATCAGGTGCCCGTAAGGAGAGGCGCGGAACTATCAACGTCATCCACGGAGGGATGGCGGCGGGAGGTGATACCTCTGCCTCTCGGGAAAACTACGCTTCCCGCATATCTGGCGCGGTGGTGCTTGGAAAAAGGTCCCGGTCGTGGACCCTGAAGGAGGAAATGGTAATTTCTTTCTCGGCGGAGGATCTAGTAGGCGTGGAGAGCCCTCACGACGACGCCTTGGTCGTGACCCTGGACGTGGACGGATTCGAGATGAAGCGGATCCTGATAGACGGAGGGAGCTCCTCCGATATCTTCTTCATGGACGCTCTGGAAGCCATGGGAAAGACGAAGAAGGACCTGACGCAGGTGGACTTCCCAATGGTGGGATTCTCTGGCTCCACTTCCTACCCGTTGGGAATGATTACCTTACCAGTAGAGTTTGGTAGTGGCTGGAAAACGGAGAAGCGAAACGTGGATTTCGTCGTCGTGGAATCCGCGGGGGCATACAACGCGATCATCGGGAGGACCACCATCAACCCTCTTATGGCAGTCGCCTCGACGGTCCACCAGAAGATGAAGTTCCCGACTGACAATGGGGTCGGAGAAGTCAAGGGTGACCAGGTGGCATCGCGGAAATGCTACGTTAACGCCACCCGACGGAGAAGGAGGGAGGCCATGACTGTCCTTCAGACTGATGCTGATCCTCGAGCGGAGTATGGGCGTCCCGCCCCCATGGAGGATTTGAAGGAAGTGGAGATCGATGGGCCTCAGAGGAAGGTAAAGATCGGCTCTGCTTTGTCGGAGGAAAGAGCCCGAGAGTTGATCGAGCTCTTGAAGGAGTTTAAGGAGCTGTTTGCCTGGTCCCCGAGTGATATGCCAGGAATCAGTCCCGACGTGATAGTGCACGAGCTGAAGATAGACCCCGCGATCAAGCCTATCGCGCAGAGAAGGCGTCCGATGGGCGCGGACAAAAGGATCGCAATTCAGCAAGAGGTGGGCAGACTGCTCGATGCTGGATTCATCAAGGAGCTCCGATTCCAGACTTGGGTGGCTAACCCAGTGCTGGTGCGAAAGAGTAACGGAAAGTGGCGGATGTGTGTCGACTTCCGCGACCTGAACAAAGCCTGCCCGAAGGACTGCTACCCGCTTCCGAGAATTGACCAGCTGGTGGATGCCACATCGGGACATGAGCTGTTGAGCTTCATGGATGCTTATTCCGGGTACAACCAAATCAAGATGGCGAAGGAGGATGCCCCCCACACAGCTTTTTACGCCGACAGCGACGTCTACCACTACGACGTGATGCCCTTCGGATTGATCAATGCTGGAGCAACTTACCAGCGGATGGTGAACAAGTTGTTCGGGGACATGCTGGGGAAAACCATGGAGGCATATGCGGACGACATGCTGGTGAAGTCCCGACAATCAGGAGACCATGTCCAGAACTTGGCGGCGGCATTTGAGCGGATGAAGTTCCATCAGGTTCGGCTGAACCCTGACAAATGTGCTTTCGGGGTAAACTCGGGCAAGTTCCTAGGGTTCATGGTGAGCCAGAGAGGAATCGAGGTGAACCCTGAGAAGCTGCGAGCAATCGAGGAGATGCAGTCCCCGAAGACTCATCGGGAGGTCCAGGTGCTGAATGGCCGGTTGGCCGCGATGAATCGCTTCCTGTCTAAGGCGAGTGACCGAGCTATGCCATTTTTTGATGTGCTGAGGGCCAACAAGAAGTTCGAATGGACTGACAAGTGCGAGGAGGCGTTCCAGGCACTCAAGCAGCACCTCCGTACCCTTCCGCCGTTGGCAAAACCAGTTCCAGGCGAGCCGCTCTATCTCTATTTGGCTGTTTCTGATGTGGCTGTTAGTTCTGTTTTGATCAAAATTGTCAAGGGCAACCAAGTGCCTATCTATTATGTAAGCAAGGCATTTTCCAAGTCTGAAATAAACTATCCCGCTATTGAGAAGTATCTCTTCGCGTTGATTATTGCCGCTCGAAAACTGCGACCTTACTTCCATGCCCATGAAGTCACGGTACTGACTAATCAACCCTTGAAACACTTTTTGAACCGACCGGAGGCGTCGGGGAGATTGGTGAAATGGGCCATCGAGTTGACGGAGTTCCGCATTCATTTTGCTCCGAGAACCGCTATTAAGGGCAGGCATTGGCAGATTTTATAGCTGAATCTACGGCACCCGATCTGGAAGTAACGGGTCCCGCAGAGGGGGCAACCGTGGAGGAAGTCCCGACAACAGAACAGCAGCCAGAACAGCCAAATGAGGAGAATACTTGGGAGATGTACACTGATGGTTCATCGAGTGTAGAAGGCTCGGGGGCAGGATTCATATTGATACCGCCCGGCGGAGGCGAGTCCCTACGATATGCCTTGGCGTTGACATTCAAAGCCACCAACAACGAAGCGGAGTATGAGGCTCTCATCACAGGCCTTAAGATTGCCAAGGGTACGGGGGTCGACCATTTAAAGGTGAAATGCGATGCTAGCTTGATTGTAAATCAAGTCCAGGGGAACTATGAAGCTAAGAACCCGACAATGAAGAAATATTTGCACGAGGTGCAGACTTTGAAGGGAAGCTTCAAAAGCTTTGATATCGAGGCGATCCCGAGGGAAGAGAACGCGGAAGCAGATGCCTTGAGTAAGTTTGCCCTGGGAGTGGCCCCCGAGGAGAATCGGAAGGTGCATTTCCTAGAGAAGGTGATTATCTCAAACATCGATCCGGCAGAGATCTGTGCTATTCAGACAGGATCGGAGGAAGAAGAGAAGTCCACTTGGATGACCCCGATGGTCACGTACCTGACTACGGGGGTACTCCCCGATGACAAAGTGGCAGCTGTCAGGTTGCGGCGGATTGCGGACAACTATGCAATGGTGGAGAACCAGTTGTACAAAAAAGGGTACGTAAAGCCTTTTCTAAAATGCGTAGCAGAGCCTGACACAAATCGGATCCTGAGGGAGCTACATGAAGGAGTCGCGGCCTGCCATGAAGGAGCCCGATCTCTGGTAAGGAAGGCATTGAACCTAGGCTACTATTGGCCCTCGATGAACAAAGAAGCGACCGCGATGGTCCGATCCTGTGATGCATGCCAGAGATACGCGCCAAATATCGTGGCTCCCGCCGCGGACTTAATGCCCATCAGGAGTGCATGGCCCTTCGCGCAATGGGGAATTGACTTGGTGGGACCACTTCCCCAAGTGAGAGGTCAATGCAAGTACTTACTCGTGGCTATCGACTACTTCTCAAAGTGGATAGAGGCTAAAGCATTGGCTAGAACGACGGGGCAGCAGGTCCTCAAGTTCCTTCAGACTCAGATCATATCCCGGTACGGGGTCCCGCGAGTGTTGATCAGCGACAACGGCCCTCCGTTCAATGGGGCTCAGTTGAAGGAGTACCTGGAAGAACTAAACATTGAGCATCGGACTGCTTCAGTCCGCCACGCTCAGACCAATGGCCAGGTAGAGTCAGCCAACAAGATCGTGATGGATGGCTTGAAGAAGAGAGTCTATGCCTTGCAGGGCCATTGGCTGGATGAGCTCGAGAATGTGCTATGGGCTGTGAGAACAACACCCAAGCAATCAACAGGAGAAACTCCGTTTGGCCTGGTTTATGGCACGGAGGCAGTCGCTCCCGTGGAGATAGCGGTGGCGTCCCACCGCGCGAAATATTACGAGCCTCTGGCAAATGAGGAAATGAGACGTCTGGACTTAGACCTACTCGAGGAGAAGAGGTGGAAGGCTGATGAAGTCCAGGCCCGAATGCGTCTGGCAAAAGCCCGATATTATAATCGGCGTGTCAGGTCCCGACAATTCTTCGTGGGAGAACTTGTCTGGCGGAGGAATGAGTTTGTTCATCAAGATCGGATCAACAAGCTGTCACCAAAATGGGAAGGACCTTACAAGATCGTAGGGATGCCAGTGCCCAATGCATACAAGTTAGAGGATCTCGAAGGCAAGACGTTGAAGCATTCCTTCAGTGGCGAACACTTGAAGAAGTATCATGTTTGATATTAAGCCGCCGTGAAGGGCGAAAATTGTCTATCAATAAGATCCGATGTAAGCCTATTTTGAGTTATTTATGAATAAAAGAAATTGCCTTCCGATCAAATTGCTTTCAAATTTATTCTAACTGTTAGTAAGACGTCCTGAGTGACGCGACAAAAGCCTTTCGAGGTATGATGAAAGCCCCGTGGGGGATGCGTAAGTCGTCTATATGACGCGGCCAAAAGCCTTAACAGGTACGGACAAAAGCCCTACGGGGTACATGTAAGTCGTCTATATGATGCAACCAAAAGCCTAGGTATGAAAAGGCCCTGATGGGTCCGCGTAAGTCGTCTATATGATGCGGCCAAAAGCCTTAACGGGTATGAAAAAGCCTTAACAGGTCCGCGTAAGTCGTCTATATGACGCGGCAAAAAGCCTCAAAGGGTACGATTAAGCCGTCCGGTAGAGACGCAATGAAAGCCCTAAGGGGTATGAAAATGGCCTTAAAAGGCATGGACGAGAAACCTTAAGTGGTGAAGTCCCGATTTTGGACGAGAAACCTTAAGTGGTGAAGTCCCGATTTTGGACGAGAAGCCTTAAGTGGTAAAGTCCCGATTGGATGAGAAACCTTAAATGGTAAAGTCCCGAGTTGAGCGTCAGAAGGACGTATGAAGTCATCTTAAATGGTGCATGGGAACGTTCTGAGTAATGAGTTTAAAGCCGCTTTAGATAAAGTGCAAATGAATATCGATGCCAAAACAGATAAAAGAAATCCCTTAGATAAAGGTTCGAAGGCCAAAAAGGGGTCCGATACAAAGGATAAACAAGAAACAAAGGAGAAAGGCAACAAGGACTAAAAGATGTAAGCATTAAACTTGGTCCTTGTTGGAAGATGGATCCTCAGCAGCGTCGGAGGGAGCAAGGTTTGGAGGGGCTTGGGCAGAAGGCTCCGCAGTTGGCGGAGTCGGGTCCACGGCAGCAGCCTCTTCACTCTCCGCGGGGAGGTTGAAGTACTTCTCCGCAACGGGGGCAAGAGTCTCGGACTTCGTGAAGTCGATGGAATCCGCGTAGGCTGTGTAGAGTTCCTCGACGGCGTTGAACAAAACGTCCTCCACCTCGGACTTGCAGAACTCCACAGCAGCCAGCTTGAATTCTTCAGAGTTCCGATACTCCCGACGACCCTCCTCGCGACCTTGCTGGAGACCTTCCTCGCGGCCCTGCAGGCGGCCTTCCTCAAGGCCCTGAGCCTTGACCTCAGCTAGCTTGGCAGAGAACTCAGCCCTCTCCACCTCAAACTTCGCCTTGGCCTCCGCGAGGAGATCCGCGAAGACGTTTTTCTCATGAATGAGCTGCTTCCTCTCCTCCTCATTCCGCTGCTGGTCCGCCTGGACCATCTTCCGCTCCCGACGCATGACAGCCTCATGATCGTGAACCTTCTTGTGCAGTTTGGAGGACAAATCATCGAGGAGAGCCTTCTCCTTGGCCATCTTGTTCTTGGCCGCTACAGCCTCGTCGAGTTCCACCTGAAGCTTGGCTAAAGCATCAGGGTTCGACTGGGCCTCCGCCGCCTCCAAAGCACCCTTCAGGGCCAGGATAAGGCCGAAGCAACGCTGTTGGTTCGCGGTGTCCTGAAAGAAGGAAGGAAACGATCAAGATAGGACAATCGTAGACAAGAGTGAAAGAAAATGAAACAAAGATAGAAGTTCCACCTCCATCCGACGAATGACCATGTCGCGGATCTCCTCTTCAAGGTCCTCCCGCGCCAAGGACAAGGGTCGCCTCAAGGCTGGAGGGATTGACCCCGCCAGCAGATGCAGGGCCAACCCAGGATCAAGCTCTCCCCGCCGGAGTGGAACCCCTCGGAGGGACTCGATCGGGTTCCAAGGCATCATCCCCTGGTCGGGAGTAAAAACCTTGTAAAGGTTTTCATCCACAGGGAGTGGGGGGATGACCCCAGAACTTTCAGCCGGAGGAGCCACCTCAACTGGCGGCTCAGGAGTTGGAGTGCGAAGAACAGGAGGAGGACTCTGGGACACGTCCCTAACAGCAGGCCTCACGCTCCTGGACCCCGACCTGCCGCGGGGAAGCAGGCCCCCCTCTTCAGGCTCCTCGACAGAAGGAGAAGCTTCCAAATCGGTCACCTGGCAGAACTGAGCTCCCGCCGGGGCGTCCTCCAGCATCAGTTCTTGCGGGGCTGCAGCCTCCGCTGGAATGATAGCCTCCGTCGGGGCAGGAGTCTCCAAGGGACCTGCGGTGGCGGGACGAATAAGGTTAGGAAGAGTAACTTCAGGGCACCAGATGATTTGACGATCGAAATGTCTATTCTTCCCAAGGACGTTGTAGTATCCCGCCTCAAGGACGTGGGGAATTTCTCCTCGAAGGATGTACTTGATCTCTTGGACACGTGCTTTCCGATCAGCGGGGATAAACTCCTTGGGGACTAATTTTTTATATTGTTTAATTGCACGGCGAACGCGCTTACCTTCCTCGATGGTGGTGGCCCCGAAGGCCCGATCTATCTCCTCCCGCCTGGCCTTCTTGGCCCCGACTTGCTCGTCGGTAGGAGGAGCAGCAGATAAGGGAGTGGAGGAGGCAGTACCCTTCTTCACCAGTTTGCGCTTCCGCTTGGAGCCACTCTGGACGCCATCAGTCTCGCCCTGCTTCAGAATGAGATGAGTCAACAGAGAAGCCTTCTTGGCTGCAAAGGTAAAGATAAAATAGTTAGAAATATTACCCAGATGACTAAATCTTTGAAAACAGAGTCAAGGAGTCGAACTCCGATAGCAATCAGGTTCCGCTCCTGGAGCTTGTTGGCATCGATGGGTATGAAGTTGTCCCCCCAGCGGTAGAGTTGAACCATCTGGAGGGTGTTGAGGTCATCCTCAGTATAATCTTGGAGCTTGGGGGCAGGATCCGCCACGACCTCCCATCGAGGCCAAGGGACAGAGCTATGCTGGACGAAGAAGTAGTACTTCTTCCAGCCGCTGTTGTCGGACCCAGAGTCACGAATCAGCACCCGATCTTTGTGGAACTTCCAAGTTTCCCTATCCCAGCCGAAACGTGAAAGTTGCTCCTTTGTCCACTTGGGGAGTCGGGGGGAGAAGGAGCAGACACCAGCTTTGTTGCACTTCAGGCCGTAGAAAGTGTGGAACAGCAGAAGACTGTACGTCCACTGCTGACGGTGGCATAAGAGTTGGAAGGCATTCCACACGCGGATGGCGTGTGGACACTGTGGAGAGAAGGTACAGGGATGCGTTTTGTAGAAGTTGCACATCTCCACCATGTTTCCGCAGAAGGGGAACCGAATCCCCGCGCTTATTTGCCCAGCAGAGACGAACACTTCCCCTGCCCGAGGAGGTGTAATGATGTGCTTCCTCCTGATAGCAGACTGGGACTCATACGGAAAACGAGGTTCCCAATCGGAGGTAATACACCCCTCTCTAAGGGCAACCTCATATGTAGCCTCCGAGATCTCATTGATAGCGAAATCGAAGGTGAAGGGAGTCCTAGCCTCAGAACTAGCTTCGTCTAAAACGGTTGCAAGCAAAAGGATTTGAGAAAAGAAGAACAAACAGCAAGCAAATCACGAAGACGTAGAAAGAAATTCTTACCAGACATGATCAATGGTCGAAGGAGTGAGGTAAAGGAAGATCGGAAGGGTTGAAAGCCTTGGATCACTTGAACACCAGGAGGAGCTTGGAAAGGAAGCTTCGAATACAAAGATGGCTGAAAGCGAGAGAGTGCAGAAGAAGTGAATAAGACCAGGGTTTTACCTTTTATAGGCAGAAGGACAATTGGAGGGACGTAATCTTGACCATCGAAGACGAAACGATTTGATCGCAACCGTTGAAATTATGGAGACGGTACGGAAGAGACAGCTGGATGGGCTTGATCAGCACCATTGAAGAGGAAACGACACAATCTTAATCGCCAAGAGCATAGGCACGGAAGGGACGTGTGTGACGTCACAGTTGCTTTTTCAGAAAACAGCAGTCACGCTGGTTTAAACGTCGTTTCCTTATCCCTAAGCACTTAATGCTACAGTAACCGAGGAGTCCCCTCGGATTTGGCAACTGCCCATGGGGCCTAGTGGGCCCAAGGTAATCATGAGTAAGAGACTCAGTTATGCAACGATCACACGCAAGGCAAAAACCTCCGACAGTGGTATCAGAGGGTGTGAAAATAAAAGCCTCTGACCGAGGTATCAAGAAATGTGAAGGTAAAAGCCCCCGACGGTGGTATTTGGAGGTACGAAGACAAAAGCTCCCGACAACGAGGTTAAAAGATCTGGACTGGAAGACACGACGAACTAAAAGTCCCCCATGTCTTGGGGGCAAATGATGGGTTCCGATGTAATCGTTAGCCCCGTTAACAGCCAATGGACGGCGAGTAAGTCCAGTGGGCCTCGTGAAAAAGCCTGGAAGGCCCAGAGGCCCAACACGAAGGGTCCCGACTTTAGCGGTCCCGATGTATGAGCTGAATGCTCCCGATGAGAAGCCTCTGAGTAGGCCCCGATATGCCTTAGTAAATGCCCCGATAATAAAGCCCCGCAGAGGCTGGACCTGTCCCGTAGAGACTGAAGGTCCTGGGTGGTGATCTAGAATGAGACAACTCTGGAGTCTCCGACAGGAGTCGGGACTTGTGATCAGAGGATAAAGACCGAGAAACCCGCCTACTAGATAGAGTAGTGGGAGACGGTTAGAGATAGAGATAAACTCCCCGAGATACGCAGGGCGTGCCCGAGATACGCGGAGTAAGGGTAGGATACGCGGAGCGTGGGGCGAGATATATGGAATCCCAACCGAGATATACGGAATCGTGGCGAGATACACGGAATCATGGGCACAACGGCCAAGCATGGTCACAGGTAACTGGGCAACTCCTCCTCCTATATAAGGGAGGAAGTTACCCCAGAAAACGCGGACTCTCTAATACGAACTTAGACTTTTGCTTACCACCCATTGATCACCATACTCATTTAAGCATCGGAGAGGGATTCTGGGTCACCACCCAGGTCATCCCCTTTTGCAGGATTACGCGGAGCCCAGGAGTCCAAGCTTTCCGTCAAGGACGTAACAGAGCTTCTCCCGTGATCCAACATCCGTGATAACATTTAGATAATTGAAAGTTACATTTTTGAAACGAAAGAATTGAAATTGAGTTTAAGATCTATCGACGTCATAATGTTTGAATACATCAAAATTTCGGTCTATAAACTAAGTCGTAGGAGGACGTAATCCTCTGCCAAAACTATGTAAAATGTGGGCCTTACCTCGTCACACTGGTACGGTCATCTTGCGGTGGAGGGAGGCCTCTACCGAGCAAGATTGGCTAAGAGTCAGGGGATAAACCTGATTACGCAAGACGATCATCTAGTCTCGAAGTAACTCGACATGATCTTCGTTTTGCCAATCGCTGTGATGAACTCCGTTGATCATTAATTCACATTCTGGGACATATGAGAATCTGCGATAGCATGATTTGACATATCCCATTCCTTTGAACTTAAACGTTCAGGTATGCTATCAGCGCGTGCTTCATAATGCGCGTGCCATGTTCGACCACGGGGTCACAGCTCGGTTGTGCTAGATAAGAATCCTCGTGATTCTAGCGGGCGCAAACTTCTTCACCTCGAGCGTGTGATTGATCCCGAGAGCCTTATGAAGAGGCACCCAAAGTATCCTCACGGACTCAGAACTCAGATCTAAGGTCAGGCTCAATGTTCGCTTCTCGGCGTACGAGCGTAGTGTTGAACAAAAAGGCCCAGTGACCAAGTCTTTGGAAACCGGTTGGGTTTGACTAAGGATATAAGCGATGGGGATGGTCAAGTTCACCTGTAATTCACCGACTCTTGTATTCATTAGGTGGCCACCAACCGGATATTAGTTGAAGGTTGTGAATACTTGTACGGATGCCTTGGAGAAGTGTTCCTATGAGGAAACTAGGCAAAAGGAGAATTATCAGTTGACCTAGGATACAACGCGACACTATATAAATGTTGTTTATAACAGGTTGATTGGAGAAAAGGGAATCAACGTTCCACGGGCGCTACAACACTCCTAACAGATGAGTAGCACGATGCCCGTCGTGTCCGCCGGTCGCACGGCAAACCTCGTAAGAACTATTAAGAAGCAAAGGACGAGATCAAAGGAGTTAAATGTTGATGAAGTTTTGGACGAAAATACATTAACAGGCACCCTCCCATTCCAGCGAGTGGGAGTTGTACGCATATGGTGATGGGCGCCGTAAATGGAAGCCCGTTATATGTATATGTTACCTAAGTTAATTGGGTACATGTCACATTAGGACATTGGGCCATACCTAAATCCCAATAGACATGGGAGGCCAAAAATTGGGCCTCTCTTATACATAGGATGGCCGAATTACTAGGTGGGGGTAAAGTGGACTTTTGTCCACTTTATTCCTCCTATATATATATGGGGAGTTAGGGGTTTTATTAAGGTTAATCTCAATTCCCTTTTAGTGGTGATTTGAGAGAAAACCCTTCCCCCAGAAACACCCACTTCGGCCGAACCACACAAGAAACCAAGGGTGTGCCAACTTGCCTTCGAGAAAAAACTCCGGAGATCCGTCCCTTTAACAAGAATTGATCTGAGGCTTTGCTGTGAAGATTATACCACGTAGGGCTTCCTTCACAAGAACCCCTACGGGTGGCTACCGGAGGATCGAGAACTCCCTCGTGCAAAGATCTTGTGACTACGGACTACTGTTAAGGTATGTGCGAATCTTCCGCTGCGTAATTTCGATTACTAGCATGTACCATGGTTTTAGTATCCGCAGTGATTACTCCCCGTAATCTAACACCTTACGTCTTTAACTGAGCCTTATGTATTTGTGCTCGTTATGTTTTTAATCCCTTACCTTACGTTCCAGGGTATTGCTGATGTGGTGAATCTTGGATCTCACTTGGTGAACACGGCAAGCGAAAGGCATTCTCTTCGCAAGGAGAGATACGTACTCAAGGCTTATCTGAGCAAGGTCGAGGATTTTTTTGGGTGATAAGGTGGAAGAGCTAAAAGCCTCTGAAGCGACTCTTCAGGGTCGTGTTACTACCATTGGGAGAGAACATGATATGGCTCAACAAAGGAAAAAAGATGACGATGCCCTAAACGAGCTACGCATGAAGAATGCGAAACGGAGCTCTCTTGAGGAGAGGAAACTGGTTGGCATGAAGAAGTTCCTGAAATCTCCTGAGTTTGAGGTCGAGGCTGAGAAGAAGTGTGAGGATATGATGTTTTCGTTTGGTGAGAGAATGGTTGACAAGATCTTTAACTATGCCTCCGATTTTCCGTATGAGAAGCTTGATGAATTGCAAAGTTTGCTCTAGCCATGCACAGTTTTTAGCCGAGCAGGCAGCGGTGCCGAGGGCGCGGGTGAGAGATGAGAGGACTTTGGAGTTGCTGCCGAGTCCGCCTCCTCTTCTCAAGTGCATGTGAGTGTTGATGCCCCCCCGGTGCATCATGGTGGCGTTGATGCACCTTTCTTTTTTCGGTTGATCCTTAAGTAATTTTTATGCATATGTACATATGCCTTAGTTATTCACACATGCTTTTGTAGAGACTTTTCTTGTGGTTGAGCTTTATTTATCGTTTTTTGGATGTATGCACCTGTGCTTCGCACTTCAATATTGGACCTATCGTGGTACTTATATGTTATGGTATATCTTATGCGAATGGTTTTTCATACTTTACTATATTATGCACAGTTGGTTTCAGCATTGGATTAACCATTTTATTAGGATTGCCCTTTGATTGGGGGACTTATATTCCATATATGTATGTTAGGGTTGCCCTTCGGGTATTACCCTCCCTTTTAGGATGATTGGGTTGCCCAATTTTATGGGTCTAATATTCCCATATCATTGTATGTTAGGTTTGCCCGTCGGGTCTTATATTCCCATATCGTTGTATGTTAGGGTTGCCCGTCGGGTCCTATGTCCCTTTATCAGACGATTGGGTTGTTCGTCGAGTCTTATATTCCCATATTGTTGAATGTTAGAGTTTCCCGTCGGGTCTTATGTTCCTTTATTGTTTTGTAACATCATAGTTACTTGTTTTTGTCAAGTAAGATGTGTTTCCATTTTTTGTGAACGACATCGCATCATGTGTTTAGCAAGTAGTGGTGTGTTTCCTCTATTCCTTTGTATAAGCTGAAAGACATTTAATTCATTAGTTCATGAAATATTTTTACATTATCGGAAGGAAGATGGAGTCCGTAGATCTCCTTCAAGTACTATAGCTAAACATAATAAAATGAAAGATGATATAATGACTCCCTTCACGCAAGCTCATTCCTTGGTGGATATTGTGTGACTTGGTCTCGGAGGTGCCCCATGTAGATTAATTTCTCGATTTCCAATCGAAGCACCAAGCACCTGTTGGTGTTGTGTCCCCGTGCTGAGTGGTATTCACACCACCTTTCGATGTCCTTCCCTAGGAAAGCTTCCACCGCCCCCCAAGGTGGTAGGATAACGCCGTGTAGGGTTCTCCAATATAGCTCTTCCACCTCACACTTGAGAGGTGTGAAATGAACAAGTCTCCTAACGCTCAGCCTGTAAGTATCCTTCTCATGCCCTTCCTCCTTCATCATTGCTTGTGTCAACTATCCCTTGAAGTCCTGAATGGAGTTGGTAGTGATGATACCTATGTCACCTCCGAAATACTTCTTGATATCCTTCTTCAAGTGTCGGTAAAATGCTATGACGAACTCTGCCTTGGTTACTTTCAAATCAGCGGCCACCTTCTCGAGCCTTACGAAGTAAATCCGTATTGACTCATCTTCTTCGTGCTTGATATCATCCAAGTATATGCAACCCCTTAGAGTCCATTTTCACTCTCTCCTCTTCTATTTCATTCGCAATCTCCTCCGTGATCCCAACTTGTGCCTATGATTCTTGTTTTTTTTCCTCTTTATTTAAAATAAGCTTCACGGCTCACTCAAGTTGGTTTTTTGCCTTTTTTAAAATACCTATCTACTTGATCAAGCATAATAGGTGATTCCGTAGGGACCTTCTCTTTTGTTTCTCTTTTTGTACCACGACGACCGCTATATGTTGCGTTTGCTGAGATTTTATTCTCATCGCGTTGAGGTAACATCTCCTGGACGTGGGTTGGTCGCCTAGTACCCCGCTGACACCGTTAGGAACGATGCCATTTGGGTTTATGGTGGTGCACCCAAGTATTCCATTGTAGGCTTAAATTTCCTCAACAACCACAAATGTTATCTTTAACTACAGCTACTGCCACCCCTCTTCCAATGTTACTGGAAGTGTGATTATTTCCAGCGGATACGTAGTAGCTCCTGCAAAGCTGACAAGAGAAAATTTACGGGTTTGAGGTCGCGCTTGATTTTTCCAAGGGCTTTTAGGACATTGATGTGAAGGATGTTCGTAGAACTGCCTCCATCCACAAGTATTTGCCGTAAGTCATAGTTGGCGATGTCCATTGTTATCACAAGCGCATCGTCATGTGGGTGCACTACGTCATTTAAGTCCTCGTTTGAGAAGCTTATCTTCATGTCCTCCTCCGATCTTGGACTCTTCCCGTACGTAACCATTTCCTCCACTTGTGCCGCATAGGCCTCCCTAGAGTTCGAGGATTCGCCTCCCGCTGCCATTCCTCCGTGGATAACATTGATTGTTCCATGGTTTTTTAGTGGAGGATGAGGATGAAGGTCCTCCATTTTCTCCTTTAACTTTCCTTTTGGAGGAGGCCTTGGCGGAGGGCTTCTTTCTCTTTTTGATCATCTCTGATGATATTAGTTAAGTTCCCCTATTGTAAGTGATCCTCAATTTTCCTTTGCAAATTGTGACAATTATCTATATTGTGACCCCATGCATCATGGTATTCGCACAATTTTTCCTGATTATTACCCATTATTCCCTCTCGCTTTGTTACCGGCGGAGACCACTGTTTCAATCTCCTTATTTCTTGTAGGATAACTGATTGTTCCCTCGTAAGTGAAGTAAAAACAATGTTATGTACTCCTTGTGGTCTCATTAGTTCGAAAATTCTTGATCCCCCTTGAGGTCTCCAATGTTATCTTCGTGGGCCTTGTGGTACTGGGGGTGACTTCCCTTTTCCACCTTTGCCAGTGTATGGCTGGGGATACATTGTTCCTATTTCCATTCAAATTTGATCGAGATCGTTCTGTTAGATTACGGGGAGTAATCACTACGGATACTAAAACAAGGTACATGCCAGTAATTAGAATTACGCAGCGGAAGTTTCACACATACCTTTAGGATGATCCGTAGACCCAAGATCTTCTCTGGAGGGAGTTCACGATCCTCCAGTCGGGACCCGTAGAGGTTCTTGTTAGAGAAGCCCTACGTGGAGCAAGCTCCACAGCAAAACCTCTGATCGATTCTTGGCACGGGGACAGATCTCTGGAAAGTTTGCTAGAAGCCAATTTGGCACACCGTTGGTGAGGGATATGGTTCGGCCGAACTAGCAGGGTGTGGGGGTTAAGGGTTTTTTCTCTCTAAAACTCTCTTGTGAGGGAATTGTGATTAACCCTAAAAAATCCCCTAACACCTATTATTTATAGGAGGAGTAAAGTGCACAAAAGTCCACTTTACCCCACCTAGGGTTTCGGCCGGCCTATGTATTTGGGGAGGCCTAATTTTGGGCCTCTCATGTCAATAGGGATTTGGGTCTAGCACGTTCATTAGGTAAACTATACATAATATGGGCTACCAATTACAACGCCCATCACCATATGCTTATAGCTCCCACTCGCCAGAATGGGATGGTGCCTGTTAATGTATTGTCGTCCAAATCTGCATAAACATTTCACTCCTTTGATCTGATCTTTTCTTCCGAATAGTTCATACGAGGTTTTCCGTGCGACAGGTGGATATGACGGGCATCGTGCTACTCATCTATTAGGAGTATTGTATTTCCCGCGGAACGTTGATTCCCTTTTCTCCAATCAACCTGTTATAAACAACATTTATATTTTACCGCATTATATCCTAGGTCAACTGATAGTTCTCCATTTGCCGAGTTTCCACATAGGAACACTTCTCCAAGGCATCCGTACAAGTATTCACAACCTTCAACTAATATCTGGTTGGCGGCCACCAAGTGAATACAAGTTTCGATGAATTATAGGTGAAACTGACCATCCCCGTCGCTCATATCCTTAGTCAGACCCAACCGGTTTCCAAAGACGTGGTCACTGGGCCTTTTTGTTCAGCACTACGCTCGTACGCCGGGAAGCGAGCATTGAGCCTGACCTTAGATATGAGTTCTGAGTCCGTGAGGATACTTTAGGTGCCTCTTCATAAGGCTCCTGGGATCAATCACATGCTCGAGGTGGAGAAGTTTGCGCCCGCCAGAATCACGAGGATTCATTCCTAACACAACCGAGCTGTGACCTCGTGGTCGAACGTGGAACGCGTAGTATAAAGTACGCGTTGATAGTATACCTGAACCTTTTGTGTTGAAAGGAAAGGGATATGTCAATCATGCTATCACAGATTCTCATCTGGCCCAGAATGTGGTTAAATGATGAACGAAGTTCATCACGGCGATATGCAAAACGAAGATCACGTCGAGATACTTTGAAACTAGATAATTGTCTTGCTTAATCAGGTTTATCCTCCTGACTCTTAGCCAGTCTTGTTTGGTGGAGACCTCCCTCCACCGCAAGACGATCGTACCTGTGTGACTAGGTAAGGCCCACATTCGACATAGTTTGGTAGAGGATTGGGTCCTCCTACGACTTAGTTTATAGACCATAAATCTGATGTAATCAAAACATTATGACGTCGATTGATCATAAACTCAGTTGCAATTCTTTCGCTTACAAAATGTAACTTTCTAATATCAAAACGCTATCACATATACATTCCATTTCTAGACCCTACGCAATCCAAGCAATTTTAAATGCTTTTTCGAATATGTCCCTGCGTAGTGGTTTGGTTAATGGGTCCGTTACCAAGATATTGGTGGACAAGTATTCCATAGTGATTATATTGTCTACTATTATTAAAATTTAGCATGAAATTATTTCTTATCAATGTGTTTGGTCCAACCATGGCACTTCAGATTCTTAAAAGCCGCAATGGCTGCTTGACTTTCAGAGAATACCTTCACAGGTTTATTCTTGACATCGCCACCAAGCAGCGCAGTTAGAATCCTTTTAAGCCAGACCGCTTTCTGTGCATTCTTAGAGAGAGCTACGAATTCTGATTCCATCGTAGACATCGCGACTCATATTTGGTTCTTGCTCATCTATGAAACGACGACATTAACAAGGAAGATTGCTATTGCCACCACGGTCGGCGTCAATGTAATCGGCAAATTCTAACTACCTGCCCTCATAACGAGTTCCTTGTTTTATAGTCTTTAAATGTTGATGACCAGGATATGATAGGAGACGTGCTACTAGGCCTACAGCATAACAGACATCCGGACGGGTGCATTACAAGGCGTAGTACAAACTACCGACCATGCTAAAACATCATGCACCCTTTATTTGTTCACGCTCTGCCAGGTTCTTGGGGCCGTCACGTTTTGACAGTGCGCACCCAAACACCACCGGCGTATCCACGGGTTTGGCATCCTGTAATCTGAATCTTTTCAACATTTTGTTGATATAAGCTTCTTGAGATAGACACAATTTCCGGGTAGCCCGATCTCTGGTAATCTTAATGCCTAAGATGTACGTGGCCTTTCCCATGTCCTTCATCTCAAATACAGATGCCAACCAGGACTTTGACTTGTTCATCAAACTCATGTCGTTTGCAGCAATGAGTATGTCATCCACTTATAAAGTTAAGATGATATATTTATACCTGGAGGTCTTATAATACACGAACGGATCCTCATGAAAATTCACAAATCTGTTTCCTACTATTTCCTCGTGGAGTCCGCGGTACCATTGCCGACGTGACTGTTCAAGACCATAGATGGACCTATGGAGTTTACAAACTTTTACGTTCGTTACCAGGAGTAATAAAACCCTCCAGTTGCTCCATGTAGATCTCTTCCTCCTTGTTTCCGAGGAGGAATGCGGTCTTTATACTCATTTGGTGAGGTTTGTAATCGAAACTTGCAACCAGGACCATGAATGGCCCTGCACCGTGGCTTTACGCATAGGTGTTGAGTATGTATCGTCAAAGTCCACAAATTTCCTTATACGACTTATCGGTCTCGGAGTTTTACTTCCAAGATAAATTCCTTGATCACTAGGATCTGGAACCAAGTTTTTCGGATCACTCCTACTGGGAACAATGGGCAGTAGAGGTAGTTGTGGCATCCTTGGTTTAGCATTACGATAATCAGTATTTACTTGATTTGTCCAAACAACAACGGTGATTACTTGTGGTAGGTGATTAGACCTCCCACTGGATTTATTATGAAAATGTTTCCATTATCATTTACCATTTCATTCACTTGAGTTGCTAGTTCAAATCTCTCCGACTCGAATTAAGTGGGACCGGATGTTAGTAATATCCTCTTCTGTCTGTAGAATCATGTTTATGCATCGGAAAATTTGTCCTCAAGTATGTAATGTCACATGTTCGACCACGGTACCATGTCTTTTAAGATGTAAACATGTATTTTCAAAGAGTAGTTACATACTCTTGTCCTAAATACGTGTTTAATGCGGAAATTAATGCCGCATGATGATATGAGTAGCTCATTATCATTCTTCAGCTTTAATGGCGGCGTGTCTTACCGATTACAATGGAACATAGTTTTACATTAGTGTGAATCATTTTCTCATCATTCCATAGGGGAACGTGTGACGAAATGACTACAACATTTATGTTTACAAACTATGCTTATAGAAGTGTGTCATTTGATTTGAATGCTTAGCTTGACTTATCGTTCAAGGCGTACGGAAGGAAAATCGTTTAACCGACTTAATCCTTATTCGTTTGCTAACTTATTTAAGATATTTTATTCCATCTCCGAACTAAGCATTTTAGGTTTTCACCTTATGCGTCAGTTGATTTTACAAGGTCGTAGTATCTTTCGAAGCCTACTTTCTATCGATGTAAACGTTATCAATAAGTTATTTCCGAAGGAATGCAAACGAAAATTCAGCACATCATCATTTTAAACACTTATGTATTAAACTCATACTTTGAAACGATGTGTTCCTCTTTCAAGGTTCACTTGTGTGAGGCGCAACTTACCGTAGTTTAACCTTCGGTCAAATCGTTTCATGTCTGAATTTAATACAATTTAATCCAATCGGTTTCGCATATGATTATCATTACAATTTATTTCATTCAATGGAGTAATAATAATAAAGAAAGATATAAACAATAAACTTATAAGCAATGCATCAAACAGCTAATTAAAAGGATCAAAAAGCTTGAGAAACGGTAATCAGTACTTTTTCTGAGCATGGTTACATGCTCAAAATAAAACGTTTCATGTATTTCAAGGAACATTATTGAGTATCCTTTAAACTGAAAAATTTGGAAGAGGTTTATCAAGCAGAGAAAATAAAGAGAAAGTCTTTCATTCAATCTTTATATTTTCGGGGCAAGTTCCTCAGGTTTGTGCTTGTTCTCCTTCTCGGTTCTGTAATCCAAAAGAATGAATTGAATTACTCTCGAGTTTGAGGAGTCCTAGAAGAACTTATGAGTTTATCAATATTCTTCAGCACGTACCTTGGGAGGATTGGTACAACATTAGCAAGGTGTCCTTTCACGCAACACCTAAAACACGTTCGAGTTTCCTCTTTACGTGTCTGTTTTGGTTTGCCTTTCTTACCACCGAATTGCTTTCGCTTGAACTTCTTCCGAGGTTTAGGATCTAGAGGCTTATCAGCCTTGACCTGGAGATTCTTTCCCTTTCTCTTGCGCTTACCCTTTTGCTCAGCTGGAAATGAGGATGCTACATGCATTTCCGCCCTAGGCTTTTCAGCCTTGAGACGATCCTCTTCCATCTCGAGATGAAATCGCACTATCTCGAGGTTATCGAGTTATATGACATGGGTAAGGTGCATTTTCATGCTACTCCAAGAGTTAGATAAGGATCGAATTACACATTGGACTTTCTATTCCTCCGTCAGGATTTCTCCTGCTTCCTTGAGTTCAGCAAGCATGTTAGACATGTGTCTGATATGCTCCTTCATTGTATGCTTTGGATTTATTTTGTATGAGTCTACAACGATGTTCAACGATTGCTTCTGGGCAGTGGTGTAAACACCAAACCCTGCCTTGAGACCATCCAATAGGTCCTTGGCAGACTCATAGTGATCATACTCATGGATTATGTCATCCTCAAGCAGTGACAGCAAGGCGGAACGGATCTCCTGGTCCTTTGCATCCCATTCATCATGGGTTTTCTCCAGTTCAGCCGTGAGGTCTCCCTCTGGCCTGACTTTCTTCGTAGTCAGATGCTCCATACCTCTCATTTCAGTAATTACCATTTTCGCTCGCTTATTCCAGATCTTATAATTGTTGCTGTTCAATCTCACTCCCTTGTTCATTTGGGAGATTATATTGCTGATCGCAGCCATTGCTAACAATTTGACAATCATGCAAAAATTAGGTAGACAATAACATTTTGAGAAAGAATTACATACATCATATATCTATTAATATTGAATCCGATAAATAATGATTCCTCAGTCATCTAAACCAACCGACCACCAGTAAACCAATGGAAGATGGCTGTGAAAGAGTTTACATTACCGTTGTTTTCAATCCAATAGATCCGTCTTTTAAAACGGTTTTAATCGCAAATTACCGGAACGGGAATCTTAAAACAAGCATACTCGATCTTGGCTTTCCCAAGGACCTATTTTATTTTGGAAAATATTCCGATGAATTTACTCATGCATATATAATTCTACTAACCATGTAAATTATCATACGCAAGTAACATTCATCAAACAAATCACACACATGCTTATGCGTCATGCGTCTAATGTTCTAAGGAACTCATGCTTGCATATATAATTCTACTTTCCATGTAAATTATCAAATGCAACTACATCCTCTACATTCTAGCATACGTGCCAAACATGAAAATTCCAGAACAATCATACATATTTGGCGACTGGTTTTCAGTTTTAAAATAATTTTAAACATTAGGGGTTGATTTGCAATTCATGCTTATATTAAATTACGCAACATTCTATTCATGAAACCTAGGCATTTACAACCATCACAGCATGTCTATCCTAGTGCTCATTCTATATATTTAACCAGAGCTCCGCCCACAACATGCAATGTCCAGCTAGCTTGACTACGTGAAGACAACTTTGCTAATCATGCATTTATATATATTGATTAATAAACAATTTTAATTCAGCCCACTAATTATACCAGTCCCAAAAACATGTATCTCCAAGATCCATCCCATAATCGAAACAAGGAATTAAGGTTAGCAACCCTATGAGCACTGTGTAGTCCATTTAGAGGTCAAAAAACATTTGGATTTTAAAACTTGACCACCCTATTTTATTTAATTGACTTGAATTTGGCTTTGAAAATCATTTCGATTTGGTCAGTTTCGGTTCCGTTTGGTCTGGTTCGGTCCGGTTTAGAAAATTCGGTTCGGTCCGGTCTGGAAAATTCAGTTCGGTTAAACCAGTCTGGTTCGGTCCGGTTTGAAATTTTAAAATCTGGTTCGGTCCGAAACGGTCCAATAAATAGACTTTGGTTCGATTCTACACATAAAACCGGCTCGGTTAGATCTACTTAATTACCCCGGTTCACATGACCTGATTAGGTCGAACCGATTGATAAAACCCGGTTCGATTTAAATCTGTCCCGGTTTAATATATTGGACCGGCCCAATAATTAAAATTTTAAAGGTTGGGCCGAAATGTTTACTTGTGGTCTAAGTAGGGTTTTAAAGTCCAAAAATAATTAAGTTAACCACTATGTAACATTAATTATATAAAATAATTTCCAATATTATATATATATATATATCTATTATATAATGGCCAAAGGCCATTTTGTAACCGCCAAATTTCTATATGATTATCTATATTACTAAGGCAGAACTTGGTTTTACACAAATACCCTTCTGAATATTAGCTGAATTAATTAATGTAATCAATTAACTTAGGGTTTTGTAGTAATTTATTATTTCTAAATATTTGAAGAAAAAACATTACAAATTGTCACTACAAAGAATCGAACCTATGATTTAATGCATAAAAGCCACACATCTTTACCATCTATGCTAATAAAGTATTTATTACTCTCTTAATATTTAATTGTATTAAACGGTTCGAATACTAAAATTAACTTAAATTGTGAAAAAAAAAAATTATATCAAGTTTAAATACAATCTAAAAATTTAAAATAAATTCTAGATGGACCGAGAGAAAAAAAAATCATCAGAATCGCATGATGATCATGTTTTGAAATTTAACTAACAATATTAATGTATTTCTAATGCATATCGTTGTAAGTTCATGATGATACGTTAAGAACCAATATTATTAATACATTTTCACAATAAATGTTATGATACAAATCATGATTTATTGTTGAAAAGTGGTTCTTTCATTTTCCTTTTCCACTTTTAGCGTATTTTTATTATTTCAAAAAAATTTAATTGATTTTGAATAGTGACATAAATATTAGCCCTACTATTATGTGCATATACATCTACAATTACAAAATATAATCAAATTAACTTTTTTTTAATTGGCTTAAGTGGTTTTTCTTAATGTGTATATTAAATATACTGGTATATGCTAGAATTGTATGTATTTTCGTCTAGGGACATAATGAGTCTGGGTTTAAGGAATTACAAATGCATCATTAGCTCTGATAATATAAGAATATAACTTGATTAAAAAAAATCACGCACCAAGGGATTCTTTGTTGTTCAACGAAAAATGAGCAAAAACATATATCCACCTACGATTTAATGCATAAAAGCCATACGTCTTTACCATATATATATGCTAATAAACTTTGTTACTATCTTAATACTTAATTGTATTAACTGGTTCCGAATACTGAAATTAACTTAAATTGCGAAAAAAAAATATTACATCAAGTTTAAAAATAATCTAAAAATTTAAAATAAATTCTAGATGAACCGAGAGAAAAAATTATCGGAATCGCATGATCATGTTTGGAAATTTAACTAATAATATTAATGTATTTCTAATGCATATCGTTGTAAGTTCATGATGATACGTTAATAGCCAATAATATTAATATATTTTCACGAATAAATGTTATGATACAAAGTATGATTTATTGTTGAAAATTGGTTATTTCATTTGTTTTTCCACTTTTAGCGTATTTTTATTATTTCAAAAAAACTTAGTTAATTTTGAATAGTGTCATAACTAAATTAGCCCCACTATTATGTGCATATAAATCTACAATTGCAAAATATAATCAAATTAACTTTTACTTAATTGGCTTAAGTGGTTTTTCCTAATATGTATATTAAATATACTGGTATATGCTAGAAGTGTGCGCATTGTCGTCTTGAGACATAATGAGTCCGGCTTTAAAGAACTACAAATTGCATTATTAGCTCTGATAATATAAGACCAAAACCTTATTAAAAAAATCACCCACCAACGGGCTCTCAATTGTTCAACGAAAAAGAAGCAAAAACACATTAAATAATTCTTAGTCTCTCGAGCATTATTATAATTTTTTAATAATTTGTTCAAAACTTTATATAATATGTTATATTTTACATAAATTAAGTCAATTTTTTTTTTTGCAATGCTCACGTATGTCTATAATCGTAAACAAAAGTAAATTGATATTTTAATCCACTTAAGTGGATTTCCCTAATGCTTATACTAGATACCTGCGCGCGCTACGCGCGTGCGCGTTGTCTTCCTGAAAATGTTGTAATGACATCATTAGAATGACTCCGAGAATGATACAAGACCAGCTCGATTCCTAGGATGATATAAGAACATAACCGTATTTTCTTAAAAAATTCAATTAAACTATGTAACATACTGTTATAATGAAAATTTAAAAAAAAAATCTAAAAAATTTAAAGTAAAATGCTCGAGGGACCGGGAGCTCTATAGTGAATGTTCTTGCTCCCGGTCCCTCGAGCATTTTACTTTAAATTTTTTAGATTTTTTTTTTTAAATTTTCATTATAACAGTATGTTACATAGTTTAATTGAATTTTTTAAGAAAATACGGTTATGTTCTTGTATCATCATAGGAATCGAGCTGATCTTGTATCATTCTCGGAGTCATTCTAATGATGTCATTACAACATTTTCAGGAAGACAACGCGCACGCGCGTAGCGCGCGCAGGTATCTAGTATATATAATTCGACCAAAATATAACATATATATATTTATTACAAAGATATCTATAAGATTAAATAAATCAACAATATATATATATGTAAAAATCGGCTACTAATATAATATATTTATTTATTTATTGTCAATATCTTTAATAGGGTAACAAATATACTGACAATATATTTTCTCAATATTTTAGGCAATAAAATCTATCAATAATATCTTTAACTCTATTAAATATTTAGATATATTGATAGTAATATATATATATATATATATCTATATATTATTGTGAATCTATCATAATGTTCCTAATTAAAGACATACTGTTACCTTAATTAAAAATTAAAATATGGTAAATAATATTATTTCAATTGTGTGGCCGAATTTTATCCCTTTGGTGTCTAAAAAAAAATTTACCTTGTATTTTACCTAGGGTTTCGGCACAAACACCAAAACTGGGAACAAGTGGTCAAATTTTAAGATCAAATTTTAATAAGATCTACAATCCAATGTTTCATTTTGATAAATATTACACTATTATTGAAGATCATGAACATCAAATTTACCAAGAACATCATGAAAATTTCGGTTTTACCAACAACCATAAAAATCGAAAATTTAAAATTTTCTATTTAAAATTTTCGGTTTTTGTTTAAATTTTCAAGAATACTAATTTATCAAAATCATGAACTCCTAACACTGATACCACTGTTAGATCACGGGGAGTAAAGATCACGGATACTAAAACAAGGTACATGCCAGTAATTAGAATTACGCAGCAGAAGTTTCACACATACCTTTAGGATGATCCGTAGACCCAAGATCTTCTCTGGAGGGAGTTCACGATCCTCTGGTCCGGACCCGTAGAGGTTCTTGTTAGAGAAGCCCTACGTGGTGCAAGCTCCACAACAAAGCCTCTGATCGATTCTTGGCACGGGGACAGATCTCTGGAGAGTTTGCTCGAAGGCAAGTTGGCACACCCTTGGTGAGGGAGATGGGGTTCGGCCGAAACTAGGGTTTATAGGGGGGAGGGTTTTTCTCTCTAAAACACTCTAATTAGGGAATTGTGATTAACCCTAAAAGTCCCCTAACACCTCTTATTTATAGGAGGATTAAAGTGGACAAAAGTCCACTTCACCCTCCTTAAACATTTCGGCCGGCCATTAGTATAGGGAGGCCCAATTTTGGGCCTCTCATGTCAATTGGGATTTGGGTCTAGTCCAATTACCCTAGTGTGACATTTACCCAAGTTCATTAGGTAAACTATACATATTATGGGCTACCAATTACGGCGCCCATCACCATATGCTTACACGTTCCAAGTCAATATACGCCTTCACTCGCTCGGCTAACTCTTGTAGAGACTAGATTGGTAATACCTCCACATTGTTGGCCAAGGATGCCCCCCAAGTACAATTTGTCCTTACGAGAGCTCTGTGGCGATGTCCGATATGTTCTGATTGAAGCGCGTGTAGTAGTTTGCCAAAGACTCATCAAAGCCTTGCTTCACATCATCCAGAGCAGAGTCACACTTTGCAGTTGTCAATTACCCAAGTATTGTTGAATGAACTTTTGTTTTTAGATCCTCCCATGAAGAAACCGATGCTTGCGGTAAGCCAAAGAACGAATATGAGGCGTTACTCGATAGCGTTGATGGGATTAAGAGTGCGAAATGGCCCTCTTCCACGGTTCTCCCTAGCAAGGACGACTCGTGCCTTTGTATGTGCTGTATAGGATCACGTCTTCCCTCATAGTCCGAGATAGCACGTGGTGACACATTCGGTGGGATGATTACTTGTAGCAGGTCCTGAGTGAAAGGGTGTGTTTCTTTGTTCCTAAGTTTGTGCATTGCACGGCCTTTGGACCTCTTTATCTTTTTCACTATGAGCTCCTCAATCTCTTCCTTTGTAAAGTTGACCACAGCCGTGCTCGGTTGTGCGGAAGGTAGTGCTCTCGCACGGCTATGAGTGGGTGTGTTTGGTAGGAGACGTTCCGTGGTGGAGACACGTGGTAACGGGGCTGCTCATGTCTTAGATGCGGTCGCAAGTTCTCTCTTCTATCAACATGTCATCCAAGGCTGTGAGTTGCTCTGGGGAGATGTTGATCCCTCGGAGATTGACTCTTTATTGTTCGCTTCTGGCCGATGGCGGTGGGGCTGGCTCTTGATTGATCGTGTGTTGCGGCCCCCTGTTGCTCGGTGGAGGGTAAGTTGAAGAGTGTTGATCCTCATGGAGTGACTGTTGCCCAACACTTATTTCTCCGTGCCCCCTATTGGTAGATACCTGACGACTTACGGTAGGCGATTGCCTGTTGACACCTCCCCGTTGGCCTTCCGGCCTGCTCTTGCTCATTACCATCGAGCGAAGATAGTAGGCTACGTGCTACTTGCTCGAATCTAGCTGATGACGCCAAATTTTTTATAAAGGTCTCCGCGATCGCCCTTGTCTTGCGTCTCTGCCCTCATTTCTCCTTGTGCACTTGCAAAAGGGACACTGAGGGGGGGGGGGGGGGTGGTTCCCGGTAAGCCCACTGTGATGCGTAAATGAGATATATGCTCTATAGGGAGAAAGTGTAGGCTAGAGAGATAATGATTACCTTCAAATGAGGGAGGGAGAGCTCTATTTATAGAGTTCCTTGTTGGCTTTCCGGTTTAGTGGAATTATGATCCGGAATAGTGGTTCTTTCGGGTAAAAATCGGAATAAGGCGGGTTTATACCCCGTTTGGCAACGGGTGGGCCCACATGGTTTATGAGTGGTTTTAGATGCCCTCTAAAGGCGTGCCCCGAACGAATTTTCATTCGGGGCTTGGAATCCGGGTGAATGGCACTCACCTGGAGGGGGTACCCGAGTGGTGTGTTAGATATAGGGGATAAATACTACAGAAACAAAACACGTGTACATGTCAGGTAATCTAATTACACAGTGGAATAGAGGCACATACCAGTAATTGCTTTCCTGTAGCCCCAAGATCTTCAAGGGGAGTTCCGATCCGCCGGACGGCTCCTTTAAGGATTCTAGTTAAGGAATCTCCTACACGGAATGGTCTCCACAGCAAAGCCTCTTGTTGATTCCTAGCAGGGACGGATTTATGGGGTAATTTGCTCAAAGCAATTTGGCATCTAGAACCTATAATGTTCGGCCAATGTAGAGAGAATAGGGGGAGGGATTTATTTGGTCTCAACACTTAAGAGAAGTGATTGATTAGCTTCTAATAAATCCCTAACAACCTCTATTTATAGTGGAGATGGGATAAATCCCACATTCTTAACTCTCAGTAGTTTGGTTGGCCTAGGTATTGGGGAGGCCAAATTTTGGGTGTCTCAAAACTTTAGGCCTAGCCCAAAATCCCTAATGTGACATAACTCAATTACCTTAACTGTTGTTCTTATATTAAAGGGCTCCTATTATGGAGGCCCATTCACCAAATGCCAACAGCTCCCACTCGACGGAATGGGAGGGTGCCTGTTAATATGTTGTCGACCAACACATCAACATTTAGTCTTCGATCCAGTCCTTGCTTCGGAATAGTTGATACGAGGTTTGCCATGGGACCGACAGACACAATGGACATCGTGCTACTCGTTGGTGAAGAGTGTTGTAGCGTCCGGGGAATGTTGATCCCCAACCTGTAATCAACATGCATACATCCCAGTGCCGCGCCGTATCCTTGGTCAACTGTTATTCTCCAATTGCCCAGTTTCCACGTAGGAACACTTCTCCAAGGCATCCGTACAAGTATTAACAACCTTCAACTAATATATGGTTGGTGGAAACTTAGTGAATACAAGATTCGGAGAATTACAGGTGAACTTGACCATCCCCATAGCTCATACCCTTAGTCAAACTGAACCGGTTTCTAAAACATGATTACTGGGCCGTTTTTTTTAGCACTGCGTTCGTACGCCTAGAAGCAACCTTTAAGCTTGACCTTAGATATGAGTATTAGCACTGCGTTCATAAAGCACCCAGAATCACTCCCACGCTCAAGGTGAAGAAGTTTGTGCCCGCCTGAATCTCGAGGATTCTATCTAGCACAACCGAGCCTGACCCCGTGGTCGAACATGGCACGTGCAGTATGAAGTGCGCGTCGATACCATAACCTGAGTAATCAGGAGTGAGAAATGTCATATGCTACCGCAGATTCTCATCTGGCCCAGAATGTGGTTTCCGATGAACTGAGTTCATCACGGTGATATGCAAAACAAGATCATGTTGTGTTACTCCGAAATCAAATGATCCTTTTGCTTAACCAGGTTTTTCGAAAGCACCGTGGTTCTTAGCCGGCCTTGACATGGTGGAGGTGCCTCTTCCGTCAAGAGGACCTAGCCCGTGTGACGAGTCTGGGCCCACATTTGACATAATTTATTGGGAAGTTTTATACTCCAACGACTAGTTTATAGACCGTTAAAATCAAATGTAATTCAAACATTATGACGTCGTACGATCATAAACTGAACTTGCAATCTATCCATTCAAATTGAATTAAAACCGATGTTCTACACAATACGATCCTCCTAAATCCTACGCAGTCCAAACATTTTAACATGCTTTTCGAAAACTTCCCTGCATAGTGGTTTAGTCAATAGGTCTGCAACCATATTCTCAGAGGAAGTATTCTAATGTGATAATTTTGTCTTCTACCATACTCTTCGCATAATTATATTTAACATTATTGTGTTTCTTCCTACTATGGTACTTCAAATTCTTAACCACCAATATGGCTGCTTGACTGTCAGAGTAAATCCTCACGTGTTTACTCCCGTCCTCGACGTCAAGTAGGGAAGTTAAGAGTCGTTTAAGTCTGTTAGCTTCTTGTGCATTATTAGAGAGGCCCACGAATTCAGATTCCATTGTGGACAGTGCGACACATGATTGCTTCTTGCTCATCCATGAAATGGTGGCATCAACAAGGAGTAATACTCCTCCTGAGGTGGACTTACGATCATCCGGATCGCCACCATGGTCGACGTCACTGAATGCTGACAATTTTGATTTCTTACCCCCATAGCACAGTCCGTAGTCGGTAATACCTTTTAGGTATAGAATAATTCGTTTAATGGATCGTAAATGTTGATATCCAAGGTCTGATTGGAAACGCGCTACTAAGCCCACAACATAACAGATATCAGGACGAGTGCATTGCATGGCGTACATCAGACTACCAACCATACTAACGTACTCTGTACTCTTCATCTGTTCACGTTGCGCCTGGTCTTTTGGGCCCTCACGCTTTGACAACGCGCACTGAATAACTACCGGTGTATCTACGGGTTTGGCATTTTGGAGATTAAACCATCTCAAAAAACTTGTTGATATAGGCTTGTTGGGAAAGACACAGTTTCTGAGCAGCCTGATCCTAGCAATCTTAATGCCTTGGATGTACGTGACTTCTCCCATGTATTTCATCTCAAACACAGATTCCAGCCAGGACTTCGATTCATTCATGTAACTCACATCATTCGCGGCAATAATTATTCCATCGACGTACAATGTCAAGATAACGTACTTTGACCCAGCGGTCATAGTGTACACGCAGGGATCCTCGTGAAGATTCATGAATCCATTGCTAACGATTTTCTCGTGGAACATGCGGTACCATTGCCGAGACGATTGTTTAAGATCATAGATTGATCTTTTGAGTTTACAAACTTTACCTTCGTTTCAAGGGGTAATGAAACCCTCTGGTTGCTCCATATACATCTCTTCCTACAGGTTTCCGTGGTGGAACGCGGTCCTAACATCCATTTGGTGCAGCTCCAAATCGAGGCATGCAACCAAGGCCAGGATAGCCCGGGCTGTGGTGTAACGCACAGTCGGTGAGTACGTCTCATCAAAGTCTACTCCATGAAGTTGGGTATATCCTTTCTCGAGTAATTGAGCTTTGTAACCCTCAACGTTTCCATCAGTAATGAGTTTTAGTTTCAGAACCCACTTAGCCCCTATTGCTCTACGGTTAGTAGGCAAATCAACTACGACCATACCGAACTGGCTTTCATAGAGGCGATCTCTTCCTCCATTTATTTCCTCCATTCCTTCGCTTGAGGTCCATCCAACGCTTGTTTAACCGTTATCGGTTCATCAACCGAAGTCAGGGTGAACAATTTACCTCTTTCGATGGGATACTTCTTAGGAGAAGTTCGGTGCCTTTGACTACGTCTAGGCTCATTATTCCCATCTTGATTTTGAACTATACTCCCACTGGGAACAATGCTCCTACTGGGAACAAGAGCGCTGCTTGAACCTTCTCCTACAACTTTCTTGGACGACCTCTTGGTCTCGAGTTTCTACTGCTGATATTAATTCCATGGTTGCTAGGACCAGGAACTAAGGTGGTTGTACCACTCCCACTGTTTCCAGCAGGTAGTTGAGGAATTATAGGATTCTCATCCAACGATTACACAGTGTGATGATTAGGTTCCTATTGATTCGCACCTGCAGAAACAGTGATCGATGGTTGTGGATGTATTACTATCGATGGCTGCGATTAGCAATGTGATCTCCCAAATGAATAAAGGGATCATATTGAATGGTGACAGTTATAAAATTTGAAATAAGCGCGCAAAGACGGTGGTTACTGCGATGAAAGATTTGGATAATTTGACTATAAAGATAGTTAGGCCTGAGGGTGACGTCACTGATGAGCAAAGAAAATCCTATGATGAGTGGAATGCCAAAGACCTTGAAGTTCGTTCCGCCTTGATGACTATGTTGGAGGATGACATACGGTCGTACGCCTGGAGGCAAACATTGAGCCCAACCTTAGATACGAGTTCTGAGTGGTAAGGATACTCCGAGTGCTCCTTCATTAAGCACACGAAATCAGTCACACGCTCAAGGTGAAGAAATTTGCGCCCATCAGAACATTGCACAGGTTTTTAGGGAAGATCCCACCTAGCACAACCGAGCCTGACCCCGTGGTCGAACGTTGCACGCGTAGTATGAAGTACGCATCCATAGCATAACCTGAACTTACATATTGTCAGGAGTTGGAAATTTCATACGCTAGCGCAGATTTTCATCTGGCCCGGAATGTGGTTACTGACGAACAAAGTTCATCACGGTGATCCACAAAACAATGATCATGTCGTGTTACCCCGAAAACCAAATAATCGTTTTGCTTAACCCGGTTTTTTTTCGAAACACCGTGGTTCTTAGCTGGCCTTGACATGGCAGAGGTTCCCCCTCCATCAAGACAAACGTGCCTGTGTGACAAGGCAAGACCCGCATTCGACATATTTTATTCAAATTTTAATTCTTCTATTTAAAAGCTCAAAATGTTATTGACATAATACAAGCCTCTTAAATCCTACGCAGTCCAAGCACTCTGACATGCTCTTCGAAAACTTCCCTGCGTAAAGGTTTTGTCAATGGGTCTGTCTGCCACCATACTCTTAGAGGACAAGTATTCTAATGCGATCAGTTTTTCTTCTACCATACTCTTCGCATAATTATATTTAACTTCAATGTGTTTCGTCCTACTATATTACCTTGGATTCTTAACTGCCGCTATCGCTGCTTGACTGTCAGAGTAAATCCTCACAGGCTTACTCCCGTCCTCGACGTCTAGCAGAGCAGTCAAGAGTCTCTTTAGCCAAACAGCCTCCTGTGTATTCATAGAGAGGGCTACGAATTTGGATTCCATAGTAGACATCGCGACACAGGATTGCTTATTATTCATCCATGAAATGGCGGCTTTAGTAAGGAGAAATACTCATCCTGAGGTGGACTTACGATCATCTTGATCGCAACCGTGAATGGTGTCACTGAACCCAGACAATTCAAGCTCACTACCCTTATAGCATAGGTCGTAGTCGGCAGTACCTTTCAGATACCGAATAATTCTTTTTACGGCTCGTAAATGTTGATATTCATGGTCTTATTAGAAACGTGCTACTAAGCCCAGAGCATAACAGATATCAGGACGAGTGCATTGCATGGCGTACATCATACTACTAACCATACTGAGGTACTCTACACTTTTCATCTGTTCACGCTCCGCCTGGTTTTTTCGACCCTCACGTTTCGACGCCGCGCACCCAAACACTACCGGCGTATCCACAAGTTTGGCATCTTTGAGATTGAACCT
Organism: Clarkia xantiana subsp. parviflora; assembly: GCA_036873135.1. NCBI lineage: Eukaryota > Viridiplantae > Streptophyta > Magnoliopsida > Myrtales > Onagraceae > Clarkia > Clarkia xantiana. The sequence continues at coordinate 51,166,849 of JAPTYO010000002.1, read as the reverse complement.
TCTCAACAATTTGTTGATAAAGGCTTCATGAGTAAGACATAGTTTACGAGCAGCCGGATCCCTAGCAATTTTAATTCCTAGAATGTACGTGGCTTCTAGCATGTCCTTCAACTCGAACATAGATGCCAGCCAGAACATTGATTCATTTAAATAATTCACGTCGTTCGTGGAAATGAGTATATCATCGATATACAATGTCAAGATAACATATTTCTACTCAGAGGTCTTTGTGTACACTCAGGGATCCTCGTGAAGATTTACGAATCCGTTGCCAACGATTTCCTCGTGGAATCCGCGGTACCATTGCCGAGACGATTGTTTAAGACCATAGATCGATCTTTGGAGTTTACAAATTTTACGTTCGTTCCCATGGGTTATAAAACCCTATGGTTGCTCCATGTTGATCTCTTCCTCCAAGATCCCATGAAAGAATGCACTCTTAAAATCCATTTGGTGCAGCTCCATATCTATAGGAATGTATAGCTTTCCACATACAATATATCTTTGTGCATACTAGATCACTAGATTAGCTTAGCTTGTGTACTAAGTTAGTTTAGTTAGTTAGATCTCGTTACTAGTATATATACTAGCTCTATACATTGTAACAATTGATTTTGGTTGATTAATACATTTCATATTCAATCTAAATCCTCCAAGCTTATATGGTATCAGGGATTATGTACGTTTCTTGACGATCAAGCAACCTGGATTCAGCTGGTTTCCGGTGGATCTTTGGCTTCGATTCTTCAATTGCTTGGCTTTGTGCTTCTATTCTTGATTCCGCTTGATTTCGACTCTTAGTAAGTCTCTTGGATCATGAACTGAGTTGATTTTCAGCTCAATTGAAGTTGCTTTTGGATCAATTCTGCGTAGCATTGCTAGTTACTTTCCGGCCAAGTTTTTCATCGCATTTGCTTCATCTACAAGTTTTGATTCAAATTGTGCTTACTTAGTCAGTTTTCTTGATTACGATTATGGATTTCGTGATCTTGATTCAATTTTGAGCACTTCTGGATTGGATTGCTGCCTTCATTCGATCTGTTTAGTTGCGTATTGCTGGATTTGGCTGGCATCTTTTGTCCTATTGTCCAGCTTGCATAGTTGTACTCTTTTGGCCATTTCCGTTGGAATTGTGTGGCTGTGGTTGATAGTTTGCTGGATTTCTTGCAATTCAAATCTATTTGAATCTTGATATCTGTGGATTTGGTGCTGGATTATGGCTGATAACACCATTGAAGATCCTCTCTATTTACATCCATCGGACACCACTGGCTTGTTGCTGATTCCATTCCAGCTCCAAGGTTCCAGCAATTACCATGCCTGGAGTACAGCTATCAAGGAAGGACTTCTTGTCAAGAACCAGATTGGATTTATTGATGGCAGCTTCTCAAGATTGAGTGTCCCTGTGGCACAACATGTGAGATGGGATAGGGCTAATGCCATTGTTAAGGCGTGGCTTAGGAACACAGTTGCTAAGGAGCTAGTCAATGGTTTGGTTTACAACAACACAGCTTTGTCTATTTGGAATGATCTTAATGAAATGTTTGACAAAGTTGACGGTACACAAATCTTCCATCTCACAAGAGAAATATACCAATGTTCACAAGGTGCTCTTTCAATCACTGAGTATTTTGGGAAGATGAAGCAGTTGTGGGATGCGTTGGGTTCCATTGATGATTTGAGGCTTGAATGCTTAGCTGATAGCAAGATTATCAATGAACATAAGGAGAAACAAAGGCTGATTGCTTTCCTCTTGGGACTGAATGAATCATTTGCTCATGTAAGAAGTAGCTTATTGATGAGGCAACCACTCCCTTCACTAAGTGTGGCTTTCTCTGTGTTGTTACAAGAAGAGAGTCAACGTGCAATTGCTGGTTCAATAGGGGATATGGGAGAAGCTACTGCTTTATACTCTCAAAGGAACTTCCTCAATTCAAGAGGTTCTAGCTATGGCAATGGCAATGGCTCAGGCAATGAAGTTAATGGTTCAAGGCCTAATGCTTCTTTTCCAAGAAACTACAATTCCAATGGAGGGATTTCATCCTATGGAGGTTTCAATGGGGCTTCTAATGCTTCAACTGGGAAAACAGGCAAGACTGATAAGTCTAATTGGTTATGCACCTATTGTGGCAAGATGGGGCACAAAGTGGACACTTGTTGGAAGAAGCATCCATAACTTGCACCTTCTGCTTTGAAACGTCCATGGAATTTAGCTAATATTAGCATTGATGAGAGTCCTCAATCTAACTTGGTTGAGCATGTAGCTGTTGGGGATAAGAGGATTTTCCATGGGACATGTAAGAAAAAGGTTTTGCACACTGGTTTGGATAGGAGGGTCCAACATGTGGCAATTCAAGATGATTTTGAGCCTCTTTCTAATGAAGAAGATGAGCTTGTACGTGTGAACATGGAAGGTATATCCAATCCATCTACCTCTTCTATGATATGGATTGTAGACTCTGGCTACAAACCACATCACTCATCATTTGAGCTGGCTACATAACTTGAGGAAGACTGATTCCAATCATCAATTTGTTCATTTGCCTAATGGTAACAAATGTAGGATTACTCATATTGGGAGCTGCTCCTTCTCTTCTGGTTTCACCTTGGATGACATCCTCTATGTGCCTGATTTCAAGTTCAACTTGATTTCAGTGTCTAAACTCCCAACTCAATTGAATTGCAAAGTTATATTCACTTTTGCCAATGTGTTGATTCAGGGCCATGTTGGGAAGCCAATGGTGATTGGTGAGAGATCTAAGGGGCTTTATACACTCAGGGATTCAGTACCTTCAAGCTCAAGCAGGGTGGTGGCAGGTCATACCATTTCTAAAATAAATAAGGAGAATGCTTGGACCTGGCATAGGCATTTGGGACACATTTCAACTACACATTTGAGTCATTTGAATGATGTGTTGTGTTTAAGTGATTCTTCTAGAAGTTGTGTCAAACAATGTACCATCTGCCCTTTGGCCAAGCAAACCAGATTATCATTTCCTATTAGTCAATCACATGCCTCTACTCCTTTTGCCTTAATACATTTGATCTCTGGGGTCCATACAAAGTTCCAACCATCAAAGGCTATCAATATTTCCTTACAATTGTGGATGACTTCTCAAGGGCTACTTGGGTTTTCTTGATGAAGCATAAGAGTGATAATTTCATCCACATCCAAAGTTTTTCATTGATGGTTCAAAACCAGTTTGGGGCTATGGTCAAGACTGCTAGGAGTGACAATGGATCTGAGTTCATCAATTCCATTTGCAAGGATCATTTCCTTCATTTGGGAATTCAACACCAAACTAGTTGTCCTTACACTCCTCAGCAGAATGGAAGAGTGGAGCGCAAGCATAGACAAATTTTGAATATAGCAAGAACATTGCGTTTTCAGGCTTCTATGCCAATCAAATATTGGGGTTATTGTGTGCTCACTGCTTGTTACTTGATCAACTGCATACCTTCATCCTCTTTGCAATTTAAATCTCCAATGGAGGTGTTATATGGCAAGCAACCTTCCATCAACCATCTAAGAATCATTGGATGCCTGTGTTTTGCCACCAACTTGAACAATTTGGATAAATTTGGTTCAAGACCTGAGCCTTGTATTCTAATGGGATATTCCACTTCACAAAAAGGCTATCTTGTGATGAAGATATCTAATTCAACTTTCCAAGTATCAAGAGATGTTGTTTTTCATGAGCACATCTTTCCATTTGGTATGTCTAAAGCAGAGCTGAGATCTCTGTTGCCTACTTGCTTGGAGTCCAAGTTATTGATTGAAGAGTCTTCTTCTAATGATCAAAGCTCTCTTGATAGAGCTCCTTTGGTTTCTCCACCTATTCTTGATGAATTGATTACTCCTCAGCCACCTCCTCAGCCACCAATGGTTGAAGTCATGCCTCCACAAGTCCCAACCTTAAGAAGGAGTGCAAGGATTGCTCAACTTAGAGGAGCTTCTACTTCCAATGCTGTGTTTGGTTTGGAGAAGTATATCTCTTATGATCATCTGAATCCTAACTTTTCTTGCTTCTTGGCCTCCATTGACAAAGTTAGGGAGCCTTCTACTTACAAGCAAGCAGTCAAGGTTTCAAATTGGGTGGTGGCAATGAAGGATGAGATCAAAGCTTTGCAAGATAACAATACATGGAGGATTGTGGATCTGCCTCATGGCAAGTCATCTATTGTTTGTAAATGGGTGTTTAGGGTGAAGTACAATTCTGATGGTTCTATTGTGAGATACAAAGCAAGGCTGGTTGCTAAAGGCTTTAATCAAGTAGAAGGGACTGACTTCAATGAAACCTTTTCTCCTGTGGTGAAAATGACAACTGTAATGATTGTTTTGGCAATGGCAGCCGCTTGTTTCACATGGATGTGAACAATGCTTTCCTTCAGGGTGACTTGCATGAGGAGGTCTATATGGATATTCCACAAGGCTTTGATTCTACAAAGTCTGATCTAGGCTCTCCAAGGCGTGTATGCAAGCTTTTAAAGTCTCTTTATGGGCTGAAACAAGCTTCTAGGCAATGGAACATCAAACTCACCAATACTTTGTTGAATAATGGATACACTCAAAGTGCTTCTGATCATTCCTTGTTCACTAAGGTAGATGGCAAGGATAGAGTATTTCTCCTCATTTATGTGGATGACTTACTTATCACAGGTTCAAATACCTGTATGATTGACCAATTGAAGTCCACTCTCAAATCCCATTTCAAGCTCAAAGATTTGGGCAACTTGAGATATTTCTTGGGTTTGGAAATTGCTAGGTCTAAGGAAGGTTTGGTCATCAATCAAAGGAAGTATGCGCTTGAGCTCATTGAAGAGGCTGGATTGGGAGCTGCTAGGCCAACTGAGACTCCTATGGAGTTCAACCTCAAACTCACTACTTGTGAGTATGATGAGGCTACAAAGACTTCTTCTGATGATTTTCTCTTGGAGGATGCCACTGCTTATAGAAGATTGGTGGGTAAACTTCTTTACTTGACCATGACTAGGCCAGACATTAGCTTCTCAGTCCAAAGGATAAGTCAATTTGTTGATAAACCTAAGAAGTCTCACCATGATGCAGCCATGACGATCATTAAATACATCAAAGGAAGCCCTGACCAAGGTTTGCTTTATCCTTCAAATAATACCCTTGACTTGAGTCTCTACTGTGACTCAGATTGGGCAGCTTGTCCCTTCAGTAGGAAGTCAGTAAGTGCTTATTGTGTAAGGCTTGGAGGAGCTATGGTGGGTTGGAAAGTAAAGAAGCAAGACACAATTTCTCTTTCCAGTGCAGAGGCTGAATATAGATGCTTAAGGGTGGCCATACAAGAAGCTCTTTGGGTTGCTAGACTATTGAAGGAACTTGGGATGCATTTGCAATTACCTATACCCATCTTCACAGATAGTGAATCTGCTGTGAAGATTGCCAAGAACCCTATGTTTCATGAACGCACAAAACACATTGAGTTAGATTTTCATTTCACTAGGCATCACATTCAATCAGGGCAAATTTCAGCTAAACATGTTGCTTCTCGGGACCAATTTGCAGACTTGCTCACCAAGGCACTTGTCAAGAAGCAACATATTGCCCTCCTCAAGCTCTATGGAATCAGGATGCGTTTCATGAAAAGAAAGGAGAAGAAAAAGATGGGAGCATATAGGAATGTATAGCTTTCCACATACAATATATCTTTGTGCATACTAGATCACTAGATTAGCTTAGCTTGTGTACTAAGTTAGTTTAGTTAGTTAGATCTCCTTACTAGTATATATACTAGCTCTATACATTGTAACAATTGATTCTGGTTGATTAATACATTTCATATTCAATCTAAATTCTCCAAGCTTATAATATCGAGGCTTGCAACCATGGCCATAACGGCCCGGATTGTGGTGTAACGCACATTCGGTGAGTATGTCTCATCAAAGTCTACTCCGTGGAGTTGGGTATATCCTTTCGCAACCAATAGAGCTTTGTAGCGCTCAACTTTTCCATCAGCAGTGAGTTTCAATTTCAGTACCCACTTTGCCCTTATTGCTCTGTGGTTAGCAGGCAAATCAACTAACGACCATACTTAATTGGCTTTCATAGAGGCGATCTCTTCCTCCACTGCTTTCCTCCATTCCATCGTTTGAGGTCCTTCCAAAGCTTTTTTAACTGTTACCGGTTCATCAACCGAAGTCACGGTGAACAAATCACCTTTCTCGATGGGATACTTCTTTGGAGAAGTTCGGTGCCTTTGACTATGTCTAGGTTCAATATTCTCATCTTGAAATTGATCTACACTCCCACTATGAACAATGCTCCCACTAGGAACAACACTCCCACTGGTAACAAGGGCGTTGCTTGAACCTTCACCTGCAACTTTTCTTGGGCGACCTCTTGGGCTCGAGATTATACCTCCAAGATGAATTCCACGGTCACTAGGACCTAGAGCCAATTTGGTTGTCCCACCCCCACGGTTACCAGCAGGTAGTTGAGGAATTATAGGATTCTCATCCAACGGTTCAGCAACATGATGATCAGGTTTCAGTCAACAACGCATCATCCCAGAAGGAGATCAGATGTTGAACTTGCGAGTTCATGGTTCTTTCCATGTCCATGAAGTGTGTGATTAAGTGTTACGCAAATCTAATTCCTTAAAGGAATATTAGGAATCGTCGTTTAACGGACGATACCCTTTTTCATTGCATACTCATATTTGAGGTTTTGTCCAACTCAGTTCGTCCATTAGGCTCTCACCTTTTGCTCGTTTATAATTCTCTACGAGAAGTTACATGATTAAAACCCGAAATAGGTATTTATGCAAATGAAAATTTATTTTGAGCTTCAAATCAAAACACTTCACATTAAATTTTTACTTTGAATCAATGTGTCCTATCTAAATGAGGACAGGCGCGATGTGCGCGTGACACCAGGTGATACCCATGGTGTAATCGTTTCGTTTCCAAAATATAATTTAATCGGTTTCTCACATGTTCGTCATTACGATTTATTTATTTTCATGGAGTACTAACAAAAAATGAATTTTAATATATTCACGTTCTAACTAATAATCAACCGGTTTATAAAAATTACGATGGAGTATGTTAATCGTTTCGTTTTACTCGACCAGTTGTCCTGGCCGAAATTTTGGTTCTTAAACCGTAGGTTTGGATTTTCATTTCGGATCGTTCCCTTTGGCCAGGCCGATTATTGATAAGTAAATTGTACTCCAAATCGAATAACAATTACTTTATTCAACAATTATGAATCTTAAATAACCAAAATTTAATGATTTAAACGAACTAGGAAATATACAACAACGACAATAACAACAATAATAAGGTTTCATATCATAACGAAGCAGTAAAGAAGAATAAAATAGACGAGCAATCCATGTCATCTAGAGCACCACACCTGAAAAATTCACAAGTGAATCATGTCAGATGATCAATGTCTGATAAAGCGTTTTATGGCTTTATATAGAAAACGAGGCGTACCTTAGATGGACTTGAATCGACTGTGTTTATCAAGGCAGATCATCGTTTAGACCTTTTAATGTTGGAATTGCCCAACATCATGCGTAGACGAGTGTTTATGTCGTGCGACTCATCAGATTCATTGGAGGAAATTTCTTCTTTATGGACCGCTTCGATTAGGTCTACAGATGTCTTGATCGATTTAAACAGACGTGTAAGCCCATTGTAGTCAGCAAACCATGAAAGGGGAAACATCCTCATCATCTTATGAATCCTTTGCCATGCGTCAGGGTTGCACGAATCAAATCACGCGCAACTTATTAATTGAAATTCAGGGCTCTGCCCACAACATGCAATAACCAACTAGCTTGACATAGTCAAGACGCAATTCTAATCACGCAATAATATCAATTTATATAGCAATTGCAATTCAACCCACTAAATGTTTCACTCCCATAATCATAAATTTTTAGACCCATCCCCATAACCAAAACTAGGCATCAGGTTTGATTAAAACGTGAAAATATCAAACCTATTGGCGTTGTGTAGGTAATTTTAAAGTTTGAAAACATTTGGATTTTAAAGTTTAAACCATCCTATTTTCAGTTGACTCGGTTCGGTCTGACCAACACGGTCTGGTTCATGTCAATTCGGGCCAACCGGTCCGGTGAAAACCGGTCCCAACAGTCCGGTTCGGTTTAAAATAGGAATTCGATTCGGTTCTTCACGCAAACCGGGTCAGTTTGGTACGACACATTAGTTACCCTGTCCAACCCGACCCAGATGGGTCGGACCGATTGAGAAATTCCGGGTCGGTTGACCCGTCCGGTTTCAACCCGTGGAACCCGACCTGGTTCGGTTCGGTTGACCCGGTTAGACCGGTTCGGGTTCCCATGGTTATCCGGGTCGGTTGACCCGGCCCGGATGTGCAAATTGGACCAGCCAATTACCCAATAGTGTTCGACCGAAACATTACTTGTGGGCTAAGTAGGGTTTTAAAATCAACTAAAAACTTAACTTAGCCACCAAGTAATATTAACTGTATATATAGTTTCCAAATATATTTGAACTTTATATATATATATATATATATATATATATATATATATATATATATATATATATATATTAATTTCGGCCAAATAAGTAATATATATATTTATTGTCAAGATTCTATATTAGGGATATAAATCTAGCAACAATATATTTTCACAATTTTAGGCAACTAATATCTATCAATAATATCTAACATCCCTAAAATCATGCTATAATATATATTTAGTGTCACAATTATATTTTGAATCTAACCCCAAAATCGGCCGAAATACATTACTTAGGGCCTAAGAAAATAAAAAAAAATTATTTTGTTAACGTAATGTAGGTTCGAACGAAACACATAATTTAGGTTTAGTTGTCAAATTTCTAGATCAAATTTTACTAAGATCTCCAATACAAAGTTCAATTTAGATAATGGTTACCTTTTTCTTGAAGATCATGAACATCAGTTTTACCAAAACACTCAATTTCATGAATATCAGTTTTTATAAAAACTCAAGAACACCAATTTTATCAAAATCATGAACTCCCTATCCTGGATCTGATACCACTGAAGGAATTAGGGATAATTACTACGGATTAAAACACGTGTACATGCCAGGTAAACTAATTACGCAGCGGAAAGGGGCACATACCAGTTTTAAGCTATCCGTAGACCCAAGATCGTGACGGGAGTTCGCGGTCCGCCGGACGGCTCCTGTAAGGCTTCTTGTTAAGGAATCACCTACACGGAATGCTCTCCACAGCAAAGCCTCTTTTCAATTCGTCAGCAGGACGGATCTCCGGGATAATTGTTCGAAGCAATTTGGCACCTCACTAGGGGTTCGGCCGAAACTATGTATTTAGGTAGGAGGTATGTATTTTGTCTCAATACTTAGGAGGAAGAGCCATTAACGCTGAATAAATCCCTGATAAACCCTAATTATAAGAGGAGGTGGGTGTTGGATCCTCCACTCGATAGGGTGTCGGGTCCTGGTGTGGTTACAGATGCAGGTCTCGGGTTCTCAGGTATGCCGAGTCTTCGTACGTGCTCGGATGGGTGCGTCTTCGAACACCTGCACGAGGGGCAATATCGTACACCACGTAGAGGGGGGGTGGAATGCGATGAACCCTCTTCGAAGCTTAAATTAGAATTGTAGAGAGAGAAAGCTAGAGAGAGGTCAGAGCTTCGGCGTCAACTTAGTTGTGAAATGAATGATCAAGGCACCTATTTATAGGAAACCTTGGAATCAGACCGGGTTTTGAACGGTCCAACGTCGGTTTAATTGTAAAAATGCGGACCGAACGTGGACGAGCATGAAGTTGACGTCGGAGAGTCCGACACGTGTTCTAGACACGTGTAAAGGAGTTTACACGCGTTTAGAGACGCAATCTGGAGGTCGGGAGTGTTAAACAATCCAGACCTCCGGATTATAGACAATTCGGACTGAAGTCCAAATTGTCTGGAAAATCAGGACCTCAGTCCAGATTGTCGGATAAACCGGACTTTGGTCCGGATTGTCAGACAATCCGGAAAAGTCTCTTGTTCAGGGTACGCGCACACGTACCCCGGGCCGTTTTGGACTTGTGGATGATTATTTTAGAACCGTTGGTGGATTTGACGTGTAGGTGAAGTCCAAATAACGTAAAACGAACCCGAATCGGACGTATACTCATCATTTGCCCCTGAGTCAAGTAAAAGCGTGACCCTTTCTTAACTCTATTTTTTATAGAGTATACGTTCGATTTAAGTTCGGGTGTTACCTTGGCGTGGACTTACTGTCCGCTGGCGTTTGGGCCTCATTGTCGCGTATCCTTCCTTTCGTTTAATAAGGGTGACTATAAGTGCTTACATGGTTAGCGCAGCGAGTATACATATGCAACATATATATATGTAACGATATAGGACTATTTATGGAACATGGATGTAAACACTAATGCGTGTGCGGTCATGGTATGCGCATGCTCGTGAATAGACGCGAGACATATAACGTCACGACACTAAACGTGTAGATATGATCATCTATATATATGACAGGTATATAATCATATGCATGTTGAATCACAATAATCGACTCATGACATGGAATATGCAAACATATGTATGTGTGGACGTGCATATGTACGCGCGGGTATGCAAGCATATGTATGTGCTAATAAACCATACAAAAGAAAAAATAAAGGAGATAGAAATTACCCATATATGTATATAAAAGAGGAGAGCATGTAAATCCCTCATCATTTTACCTCCACATTTCAAAATTGTCTTCTCCCTTTTCTTGAGGAGTAAGTTGCTTAGGATTCAAGACACCCATCCATACACGTTCCATTATCACCGGCCGGCCACCACCCATCGACGAGACCAGCTTGTGGAGGCGAAGCCAACGACGGCAGCGGGATGGGCGGCGGACACGGCGGCGCTCGGTGGACGGACGGCGGCGTACATCGGACGGAGCTTCCTGGGCTAAAACGGGGTGTCCGACCTCGATTTTTGTGGTGATTCGGCCTTTTGAGGTCGATTAGAATCATTTCTAGGTATGCAAGCATCTTTACTTGCATCAATTTGGTCAATCCTTGTCTTGATTGAAATTTGACTATTCATGCCCACTAGGTGTTGATGAAATGCCTAGCATAGTTTAGTATAGATAAAAGAGCATGAAAATGGTTAAGTGTTTTAACACTAGTATGTATAAAGTGGGGGTGTCATTTCCCATGTTGATTGTCATTCTTGATTGCTTGATATGTTGTCATGACATGCATGTATATACTTGATAGTATAGTGATGCTTGTAGCTATAATTGGATTTTTTATATCCCAAGGTATGTATGTACGTATCCATATCCTACACATGTTAGACAACATAGGCATATAGATAGTAATGTCATGAATATGTTTGCGCTAATTACCTTAGACATTCACCATAGGCCATGCACGTGGATGTAGATGTATGTAAGCATACGTAGGCACGCATAGGCATATATAGGTGAGTGTAAGCATACGTGGTCATGCATAGACACATATAGTCACGTGAGAACATATGTTGGTGCATGCACATGTAAGTAGTCACACGTAGGCGTGCATAGGCGCCTGCGGGTATATAGGTGTACATAGGCATACACAGTCGTGCTTACGCACATGTAAACATATAGGTGTTGGGACGAGGCCCTTACTGACATAGAGTTGCCCCCGTATAGAGGATGTTCACTATGTAGTAGTTGAACACTTATAGGTTTGTAAGTACGATGTTGTCCCCGAGCGGGGGATGTTCGTTGTATAATAGTAGTAGTTGTTCTCGCGATGAATGTATGCTTGTGTGTTGAATAGACTGTTGTTGTATCCTTGTAGGAGTTGTAGTTTGAGGAGCTGGCGCGTCTGACATTAGGGTTGCCTTCTCGACTCGCAGGGTTTATCATTATGAGTAAGTCCCATATTCCTACTCCGTTAGTTAGACATTGTTCTATTTCGGATTCAGATTCTTAGTCGGAGGGTCCGGAGTCATCTGGGTCGGAAATTGTGGAGGACAGATATTCTTCTCCAGAGTCGCAACCTCATTCAGAATCAGGAGATCTTATCCAGACATTTGCTGGCAACGTACTGGATCGCGACGACTATCAGAACTATGTTGATCGTTCTAGGCTTTATCCCCTGGTAGAGGCGTTCTTTCCCTTTGATGTCGTCACTGATGCTGATGTGGGAACACCTACTGTGCCTCCGGCGGAGTTGTCTGCCGTATATACCTCCCAGATTCGAGAGGGTCTGCGTTTTCCTTATTGTCGGGATTTGCGCAAATTGTATCGCTATTATAGGATTTCTCCTCTCGATCTTGCACCCGTCGGCATACGGTATTGGGTTTTCTTCCGAGTGCTATGCCATCAGCAGTCATAGTATTACTCGACTCTGCTTTTCCGTTGTTTCTTCCCGCTCCAGCGTCCGGACGTGTCTGGTTTGTGTTCTATCTCTGTCCGCTGGCCTTTGATGAAGGGGGACGATTTTTCTACCTTGGTATTGGGAGAGGTGAAGTGGTATGCTACCCTTCGCTTTGTTACTGTTGTTGACCGCTCAAAGGGACAATGGAAGAAGCATTATTTCTTCACTAATGACATGGGAAAACCTGGCCAATCATCCGTATTACCAAGACTGATACCGTGTCAGCTTTTCGTGAGATTACTGAGTCGGATAAAGCAGGGATGAAGATTATATATCGGGCGCACAAGGCGCGCACCTATAAGGCTTTGCATCGCGTGACAGAGCGAGATTTGCGCGCGGCTGGGATTCGCACACCTCCTTCGCGAGGTCCTTTGGTATGTTATGATTCTTTATAACTTCATTGTGTTGTGATGTAGGCTGGTTTCATGGAAAAACTTAGCGCTTGCAGGCGGGTTCTACGGGTGGTGCTGTTCCTCCTGTGCGGAGTGGCCGTACGGACGTTTCCGCTCTGCTCCAGGGCATGCAGCCTGGACGCGGGAAGGGAAGCGCGGGTAAGTTGTGTTTTTGTAAGATTGTTTTTCTTGCCTGTGTTCCCTGTTCTTGTTCTTATCTTCCTTTGTTATTTTTGGTAGGTCAATCCCTGCCTGTGACTGAACGTGTTGTTGCTGTTGCCGACACTCTGGGGTCTCTCGGTCCAAGGCGAAGCGCCCCGACTCTGGGGTGCGGTCTTCGAGCGATCCCAAGCGCCCAAGGTCAGGAAGTGGCGAGGCGTCGAAGATTCCACTTAGCATAGGGAAAGGAGTTGAAGATCAGGCTTGCGCGCCTGCTATATCTGCCCCCCGATCGAGGGACCGGACACCGGAGGAGGAGCCTCCCTTCACATGTATATCGCTTGATGTTGTATTATTGTTATACTTGTCGCATTTGGCACTTCTTGTTTATTCTTGTATATGTTCATAGGTGTTTCGCCCCTTGCTGCGCTCACCCGTGCCGACTTGGTTTGTCCTGAGAAGGACTCTATTGCTGGTGAGGAGTGGGCACCGTTTTCCCAAGGAGGCCAGTCTGACTTCACCGGAGGTGGGGGTGCGTGTCTTTCAACGGATTATCCCACATGTGGATCGCAAGGTTCGCCCCAGCGAGCCTAAGGATGCGCAGACATATGCTGAGGGTGCGCTATCGTGTCTTGCGCCTGTGAGTATTCATCGTTACTCTTTTATAACTTGTATGTATGCTTGTTTTTGTTGTTATAACCTCTTTTGTTGTTTGACCTTTGTGTTACTCCAATAGGTTGCTATTCAGATGGAGAACCTTTCCTGTTTCATGATTGAACTCATGGAGGACAAGAAGGCACTCCAAGAGAAGTGCAATATCGCTTGTCATGAGGCGGAGAACGCAAATGAGAGGGCGCGCTTCATGGGTTCGAAGGTTGCTGATCTGACGACAAAGAGTTCTTCACATCAGGCTCGAGTTGCTGCGCTCGAGTCTGATCTTGCTGCCCTTCAGAAGAAGGTTGTTGAGGATGGAAAGGCATATAGCCTTGCCCTGCAGGCTTTGAGGGAGGAGGCGCATAAGGATAACAAGGCTGAAGGCGTTGCAGAGTATAAGGCTTCCGAGTCTTATAGTGACGATATCCGGGCGAGAGTGGACGAGATGTTGTATGAATCCATTGAGGGTCTTATTGAGCAGGTATATGCCCATGCCACCGATCTACGCTCTGATCAATTGGGTCAGTATTCCACTTTTTCCGTTATGCATGTGGCTGCTTTGTATCTTAGAGACAGGATCGTTCATCCTGCTGCTGTGGTGGATGCCACCCCGATTGTTGAGGCGAATGTCCCTGCTGGTGTCTAGGCTGATACTCGTGAGTACGAGTTAGTGTTTGATGATGATGGTGAGCCGCGTATAGTGGAGGGTACTTCTCATGTTGAGGTTGTCCCGGGGGCATGTGGAGATGCCGTTGTTGTGGATGCTCCTGACGTAGCGTCAGGTTGATTGCTGGTTGTATCCAAAATTTGTTTATAGTTTTGGCTCCCCGTGTTGGGTTGAGGTTGCTTTTGGGCTGTTATCCCTTTGAACCCTTTATGCTTATGTTTTTCTTTTTGACTTTGTCGTATGAATCCTGTCATGAATGGTTTATTAATGAATCATAACTTAGTAGTAATATTTCATACCTTTGTTTGCATGATTGTCCATGTGTTGTGGACTATAGAGTAGAGTTAAGACTTGTCATCGGATTGAATGTAAAATCCATAGTTGTAGTTAGTAGGCATATGTCCTTACATTGCGTGCCCCTCTTGGTTATACCAAGGCATGGCGGGATTGGTATGTGTTAAACACATGTGTTGTTGGCCTGCCGTATCTCATGGGTAGTAATGCGTAAGACTTTAGAGTGACACTTAGCATTTATGGTTAGTAATGTGTAAGGCCATTGTCCCGGTACTTGGCATTTATGGGTAGTAATGCACAAGACCCATATACATGCGTGAGTGTGATGTCTCGACGAGGCGAGATCTTATTTTTTACCGTCTCTTAGTCCACTCTAAGGCGACGTTGTCACAAGACGCTACTTGTCTGTTTGGTGTGTTTTTCCATCCGTCAGTTGGGGACATCCCGCGTAACGTTGTTACAAAGCGCTCTGTTGGCTAACCCAATTACTTTCCCTCTGATGCTAATACGTCTCTACTTTGTTAATCAAAGGGACGTGACATAGGTCGTGTAGTACGCCTTGTAGTTTATACCTTCTTTTGGGCCATTCCAAAGCGACGTTGTAGCAAGACACGACTTGAAATTTTGAAGTGTTTTATTTTCTGTACATTGGGTACCCTTCCGTATCGTTGTTGCAAGACGTTCTGCTGGCTAGTCCAGTTACTTGTCTTGCGAAGCTACTACACCTCAGCTGGTTATTCCAAGGGATTGTACAAGATCGCATTGCACAACTTGTAGTTTTTCCCGTCTCTAGGACCACTCCAAGGCGACGTTGTGGCAAGACACTACTTGCTTTGTTGAAGTATTTTATTTTCGTTATCCGTTCACGAACAAGATACCGTTTTACAAGACTAGACTCGTATATTTGGTGAGTTTTTCGCTGCATTGTGCGTGGCAGCGATTGTAGAGAGGATTTTGCACCATGTGCCGGCGTAGAAAGGTGGTACGTAATAATGAACACTACTTGTGCGTATTAGTAGGTTTTCATGGGGTTGCCCTCGTGAAGAGGATTTCTCGCCATGTTTTATGGGGTGAATCACGCCCATGTGTTTAGTATTCTATACTGGTGTCATTTTTCCTCAGTAAGATGTCATGGGGTTGCCCTCGTATAGAGGATGTCGCGCCATGTAAATGTGTGGGGTTGCCTTCGTATAGAGGATGTCACACCACGTAGTGGATGGTTGCCTCTTGGTTGGAAATCCAAGGTATCATTGTTGTAATCATGGGGTTGCCCCCGAGTGGGGATGTCCCGCCATGTTATTTGTGAGTAATCCTTAGAAAAAATTTCCGTATGTACTTGTATAGAGTAGACATGATAGATGTCGTTGAGGGAACGTATTGAGTGTTCGTTGTTGATGTCGAGTATTGACATGTTGGCGGCATATAAAGGCCGTTTGTTGTGTTTAGCATAATAGCTTGTATTGTTGGTGCATGTTTAATGCATATAGTCCACTACTTGGTGTTATTCCAAAGTAGGGAGTGTAAGGAGGTAATGTATCTACAAAATACATTAACTTCATTAGTTTTCTTGTAGTATTTACATTGCTGGATAGATGGGGTCAACAGATCACCCATATGTAAATAATCTACTAAGAGCTTAAACTACTTAGGAAATTAAAGCTTGAAAGTAAATGGATGAATAAAGTTGTGCGTAACGCATGAAGTTGGGGAAGGGATGTGATTGTCGCCTCCCAATCCGTTTTTTCATGTGGTGTGGTGGGTACATGCCACACGATGTTGTAGAGCTCCAAAGGCTATCATTTCTTCGATTTCAACTCGCAGGATGAGACAGTCGTTTGTGCTGTTACCCCAGGCTTTGTGAAATTTGCACCAATGCGCGATGTTGGTTCCTAGAAATGCATGTGGTGTCTCCCATGGGGGGGGGGGTGGCTTGTTTTGCCGAATGCTCACAAACAGCTGTTCGTCCTCTGTGTTCAGAGGCGTGAATGCATATTCTGGGCCGTCAAGTGTGCTCCTTCTTGTGCGTTGCTGAAAGAGTACTTCTCCCTTGCCTGCGGGTGGTTTGCTCCACCCTAGTTCATGTTCAATGGCGACTGCTCTTTCGTGTTTTTCCTTGAGGTCACTCATTGACTGAGTGGTCCTCCAACCATATTCTCTTCCTAGTAGGAGGAAGGATCGTGCGTTTGAATTGATGAATAACGTGTTGATCACTGCCTCCTTAGTTGCCTTCAGTAGAGCTGCATTTAGCGCAAAGCCCCTGTATTATTCCAGGGTTTGCTCATCTTCCTCCTGCTTGATGTCCCAGACACTCAGCGGTGTCGGGACTTGTTCATAGCTTGTTAGCCGTGTAGGCTAGAAGAGTTGTTCGAGACGTGATTCTTCCACTTGCTTGTCTTCTTCTTACTTGGGAATACCCTGCCTTATCATGGAGATTGAGAGTTGTTGTTTACGCCTTAGAGCGTTTAGATAGCACTGTTGTGCTGCAGATTGGTCTCCTAGGATTTCGGGAACGTTCCGGGGCTCAAGTTTGCCGTTGTGCGACCAATCTGTTCTATCACCTTGATAGTTAAGATGTTTGCCGAGCTTCCTTTGTCAACGAGAATTCGTTTGATGTCGTACTCCGCGATAGGCATGGTGATGACGAGTGCATCGTCATGGGGGTACACGATATGTCTCATGTATTCTTTAGAAAACATGATGACCAGATCTTCCTACTCACCCCTTGATCGCTTTCCGTACTTGGGATGTGTCTCTGCCTGTGAGGCATAGACATTCCTTGAGTGTGAGCCCTGGCCGCCGGCAGCTGGTCCTCCATGTATGACGTTTATCACACCCCGTTTAGGAGGAGGTGGATTTTCATACATCATTTATTTTCCTTTGCTTTTCTTTGAGGGTTCTCCTTGACTTTGTAGGGGTGCTGTCACCTTGGTCGACATAGTGTTTTAACTCTCCGCGCAGGATAACATTGTTGATGCGCATTCTTAGGCTGAAATAGTTGTCGGTGTCATGCCCATTGACTTCGTGGTTTTCACACCACGGTTCCATTTCTTTTCCCAAAGGGCCTTTTTGCCAGTTGTTTGGCTCTTTCCAGAGATTAGTTTCCTTCATCTCTTTTAAGATCACCGACAAGGGTGCATTCACCGGAATGAGGTTTGCGGCATTTACCTCCTTCGATTTCTGGAAGCCTTCTTGGGTTGGTCGCTTAGGCTGTGGTTTCCATTGGCTTTGCTGTTGATTTCCTTGGGGGTGCTTGGCTTGTCCGACCTTGTTGTTTCCTTTGTTGCGCTTCGCGTTCAGTTTTTCCTTAGCTCTTAATCTAAACCTTTCGAGGTCCACGATCTCTTTGACGCGCGAGGCTAACTCCTCCAGAGTTTTTGCCGATCGTTTTGACATTTTTTCTCCCAAGGAGAATACTAGGCGACACATATTTCTTATGAATGCCTTGATTATCTCGTCCTCAGACAGGTTTGTTTGGATGTCTGCAATGTTTTGATTAAAGCGGATGTAGTAATCCGCTAGAGATTCATCATACTATTGCTTCACGTCGTCCAGCGCGCTTGAGTCCTTCAAGAGCATGCGTTCACCCATGTACCTCTGGATGAAATTTCCTTTTAAGTATGGCCAAGAGCCAACACTTTCCTTAGGAAGGGAAAAAACCAGTGTGCCACTGAAACTGTCAAGGTTTGCGGGAATGTGACCGCCACGTGGTTCGAGTTTGTAGTTCTCCCCAGAAGTGAAGCCTTATATTGTTGCACATGCTCGATAGGATCACCCTTTCCAGTGTACTTCTTGATTCTTATGTTGTTTAGGATTCCCGGAACCCGATCGTACAATATCTCCTTGGTAAATGGGCGACTTGCGCTATCAGTCAAAACGTGCATTGGTCTGAATTTTGATTGCATCAGTTTTTGCTCTATGAAAGCCTCCAATGTCTTGCCGGTTAGTCCCGTGATGGGGACATCATCGTTCCTCTCTGGCATTCCCCAAATGCTATTTAGGTTTTCGCTGTTGTCATGTCCCCATCTTTGTTGGTAATGAGAATCCTCCCTGCCCAGTTCCTCGTTCCTGAAACTTGGTTGTTTCCATGATTCGGCTGGGTGTGGCCTCTCATAGTAAGTTGCACTGGAGCGGGATCCTTGCGGTCCTGCATTATAGTAATGTGGGTTGGCAGCTGGAGGCTGTGTTACCTGTGGCATTGAAGCTTCTCTTCAGGGAGTGTTGTGAGACATTATCCCCGGTGCAGGGTATGCTTGAGCAGGTGGTGGCGTAGGTGGTGGGGGCGGTGGTGGTGGAGGCGCAGAGCCTTGATTCCTTAGGTTTTCTCTGAATGCCAGAAGCTCTTCAATTGCTTTCATCATTGCAGGCGTTAATATAGGAGCGGTCTGAGCACCTTGAGTGCCTCTGCCCTGAGGTTGTTCCTCCTCTGTGTGTGCTCTGCGTTCGAACCCTGGTGGTGGCTCGTTGGTTTGGGCGGTATGCTCCTGTTGTGCGTTTAGAGACGGAACAGAGGAGGCTGTGGATACGGCGCCAAAATGCTGGATCCTCCACTCGATAGGGTGTCGGGTCCTGGTGTGGATACATATGCGTGTCTCGAGGATGTAGGAAGGACCTGCCTGGCTCCTTCTTGGTTGTGCTTGCTTAGATGCTTCCGCAGTGGCCTTCCTTTTTGATCGTCTTTGACCTTTTTCTCTTGCCATTTTCAGATTATCGGGAGGCGGTGGGTTGCTCGTCATTTCTGTCGGTAGTGTATGACTTGTTTTATTCGTTTCCCACTGACGGCGTCAAATTGTTGGATCCTCCACTCGATAGGGTGTCGGGTCCTGGTGTGGATACATATGCGGGTTTCGGGTTGTCAGGTATGCCGGGTCTTCGCACGTGCTCAGATGTGTGCGTCTTCGAACACCTGCACGAGGGGCAATACCTCACGCCACGCAGAGGGGGGGGGGTGGAGTGGGATGAACCCTCTCCGAAGCTTAAATTAGAATTGTAGAGAGAGAAAGCTAAAGAGAGGCCAGAGCTTCGGCGTCAACATAGTTGTGAAATGAATGATCAAGGCTCCTATTTATAGGAAACCTTGGAATCATACCGGGTTTTGAACGGTCCAACGTCAGTTTAATTGTAAAAATGCGGACATGAAGTGGACGAGCATGAAGCTGACATCGCATAGTCCGACACGTGTTGTAAACGCGTGTATAGGAGTTTACAAGCGTTTATAGACGCAATCCGGACTCCCGTCTGGATTATAGACAATCCGGACCTCGGCCCGGATTGTCGCACAATCTAGACGAGTCTTTCGTTTGGGGTACGCGCACACGTACCCCGGGCCGTTTTGGACTTGTGGGTGATTATTTTAGAACAGTTGGTGGGTTTTACGTATAGGTGAAGTCCGAATAATGTAAAACGAACCCGAATCGGACGTATACCCATCAGTGGGCAAAGCCCACCTTCACCTTAATGCAAGTTTCGGCCGGCCAGTTGGAGTAAAGTGGAGGCCCAATATTGAGCATTTCATGTCAATTGGGATTTTAGGCCTAGCTCAAAATCCCTAATGTTACGTTACCCAATTACTTAGGTGTTGGGCTTATATTAAAGGGCTCCTATTACGGTGGCCCATTCATCAAATGCCAACACCATTGACGTCTCCTTTCTAATAGATCAGACTCTTTAAAAAGGTTTAATCGCTTTCACCGGAAGATGAATTTTCAAATACACCCGATCTTGGCTTTCCCAATACCCTCTTAGAATTGTTCCGAATATTTCTCATGCAACCATACATAATTCTACTACACAAGTAAATTATCATACGCAACCACATCCAAGAAACTATCACGTATACGCACCATGCGTCAAAATCTCCCGGGGAACTCATGCAAGAATATATAATTCTACTTCACTAGTAAATTATCACATGCATTATCACATGCAGCTACATCCTCGAACAATCATGCATACACGTCACACGTGATCACACCACATCAAACATGCATATTTGGCGACTTAATTTCGATTTTAAAATATTTGGGGCTTACTTGCAATTCATGTTATCAATAAGTCATGCGAACTTCTAGTTATGCAATTCCTAATCAAGATCACTCAACATAGTATGTCTATCCTAGTGCGCAACTCATTAAGTGAAAACAGGGCTCCGCCCCCAGCATGCAATAACCATCTAGCTTCACTTAGTCAAGACGAAATTCTAATCATGCATTTATTAACATATATAACAATTTCAATTCAACCCACAAAATGATTCAGCCCCATAATCATGCATTTCCGAGATCCATCCTCACAATACAAACTAGGCATCAGGTTTCAATAAAATTTAAAATATCAAACCAATTCGCGATGTATAGGTAATTTTGAAGTTCGAAAACATTTGGATTTTAAAATTTTATAAACCTCTTTTCAGTAGAATCGGGACGATCCAAAAATTCTGGTATGGTTCAGTCAAATTCGGTCCGACAGGTCCGGCTCAGTTCAATAGGTTATTCGGTTAGGTTATTCACGCAAACCGGGTCGGTTTGGATCGACCCATTAGTGTACTTAGTCCGACCCGTCCCGAATGGGTCAGACCAATTAAGAAAACCCAGACCAGACCCGGTTGTGTTGGCATTTGGTAAATGGGCCGCCATAAGTAGAACCCTACAATATAAACCCAACACCCTTAGTGTAATTGGGTAATGTCACATAAGGGATTTTGGGTTGGGCCTAAATCCCAATTGACATGAGAGGCCTAAAATTGGACCTCCCTTATACACATGGCCGGCCGTACCTAGGGGTTATTCTCTTGGTGGGTTTTAAACCACCACTCTTATAAATAGAGAGTTTTAGGGATTTAGTTGGGGTTAATCACTTTATCCCATTTAAGTTGAGACAAAAGAAACCCCTCCTCCCAATACAAGTGGTTCGGCCGAATACCCCTAAGAGCAAAGAGGTGCCAAATTGCTTCAAGCAATTACCCCGGAGATCCATCCCAGTGACCGATTGAAAAGAGGCTTTTCTGTGGAGATCATTTCTCGTAAATTGCTCCTTTACAAGAATTCCTACAGGACCCGTCCGACAGACCGTGAACTCGTCGTCACGTTCGTGGGACTACGGAAAGCAATATAGGTATGTGTGTTCTATCCGTTGCATAATTCGTTACATAGCATGTACCTTGTGGTTTTGTTTTCGTAGTAATCGTCCCCTAATTTCCAACAGTAGTATCAGATCCTGTGTAGGGAATTCATGTTTTTGATAAAATTGGGAATCTTGAATTTTTAGTAAAACTAATAGTTCATGAATTTGTGTTTTTAGTAAAACTGGATGTTCATGATCTTCAATAAAAACATGACTTAAAAATTGAAATTTGAATTACTTATCTTAGTAAATTTTGATCTAGAAATTTAACCACTAACTTTAAAAATTGGGTTTTTGGCCGAAAATTACATGTAAAATTAATTGATTATTTCGGCCACCATGTGATAAATTTCGGCCAAAATTAGGGTTAGGTTCAAAAGATAATTGTGACATTAATTATCGATATATTCTAGCATGATTTTAAGAATGTTAGATATTATTGATAGATATTATATATATATGTTGGCCAAAAATTAATATATATATATATTGTGGAAATATATTTGGAAACTATATCTATAGTTAATATTACTTGGTGGCTAAGTTGAGTTTTTAGTGGATTTTAAAACCTACTTAGCCCACAAGTTTATTTCGCCCGAACCCATAAATGTAAATGGGCCGGTCCAATTTTCACATCTGGGTCAGGTCGACTGACAAGGATAACCGATAGAACCCGAAGTGGTCCAACTAGGTCAGCCAGGCCGGGTTCCGCCGGTCTAACCGGGTAAGGTCGATCGACCTGTGGGTTTTAACAATCGGTCCGACCCATTCGGGTCAGGTCGGACCAGGTACACTACTGGGTCGAACCAAACCGACCCGGTTTGCGTGAAAAACCGAACTAAATAACCTATTGAACCGGACTAGATCAGTCAGACCGAATTCAACTAAACCGGACTAGAATTTTTGGACTGTCCTAAGTCAACTAAAAATAGGTTGGTCAAAATTTAAAATCCAAATGTTTCCGAACTTTAAAATTGTCTATACATCGCGATTTGGTTTGATATTTTTACATTTTACTCAAACCTGATGCTTAGTTTCGATTGTGGGGATGGATCTGTTAGCATATGGTGATTGGGCGCCATAAATGGAAACCCATTAATATGTATGTGTTACCTAAGATATTGGTTAAATGTCAAATTAGGGAAATTGAGCTTGACACAAATCCCAATTGACATGAGAGGCCCAAAATATTGGGCCTCCCTTATACATGGTCGGTCGAATTATGTTAGTGAGGGTTTGTCCACTTTGCTCCTCCTATAAATAAGGGGTGTTTGGGTTTTCATTAAGGTTTATACACAATCCCTCCTAAGTGTAATTTGAGAGAAAAACCCTTCTCCCTAATACATAGTTCGGCCGAACCATATACTACACCAAGGGTGTGCAAATTTGCTTCGAGCAAATCACTCCGGAAATCCGTCCCTGCCACGAATCGATCAGAGGCTTTGCTGTGGAGCTAATACCGCGTAGGAATTCCTTAACAAGAACTTCTACGGGTTCCATCCGGTGGATCGTGAACTCCATCAGCAGGATCCCTGGGACTACGGAAAAGGTTTAAGGATGTGCACATCTTCCGCTGCGTAATTCTGATTATAAGCATGTACATGTGTTTATGTTTCCGTAGTAATCTGCCCCGTAATCCAACATTGGTATCAAAGCCTGTGTTATGAGTTCATGATTTTGATAAATTGTTGTTCTTGAAAATTTAAATTTTGGCCGAAAATGTAAAGATATAATTTTTTGAAATTTTCGAAATTTTTAAGTTGATGGTGCCTGATGTGTACACGTCCGATTCGGGTTCGTTTTATATATTCAGACTATGTTTACACGACAAACCCACCAACGGTCTCGAATTATTTACCCTCAAGTTCAAAACGGTTCGGAACGTGCGCATACGCATTCCGGACCAAAGACTCGTCCGGATTTTCTAAACAATCCGAACCACACCGGATTTTTGCAATACCTTGGTGTGGTCCAGATTATTGCTCCCGGTGATGCACAAACCCTTACGAACACACATCACGTGCGTGGCTTCCCGATGTCAACTTTACTCCTGTCCACGCCCGGTTCACGTTTTACACTAAACCCGCGTCGGACCATTCAATACCAGTTTCAGATTTAAGGTGCCCTTATTTAAGGGAATCTACCCAACCATTTCATAACTTAAGTTGACAGAGGAAGCTCTGATCTCTCTCTAGCTTTTTCTCTCTAGATTTCTGATTGAAGCATCGGAGAGGGTTCATCGAACTCAACCCCCCTTCCCTCTACGTGGTGCGCGCATACGGACACGCGTGACGAACCGACATACCGACAACATCCAAGACATTCATACCAGGACCCGACAACCCGTCGATTCCGGGATCCAACATTTTGGCGCCGTCTATGGGAAACGCTACAAAAATTCATAGCGTACCACTGTTATTCTAAGATCACCAACTTAAAATATTTTAGAGAGCCATTACATCCAAGCGCAGCGCGCGCGCGTCAACGCACTAAGAGGGGGAGTAACACCTCTCGTTTAAAAACTAATTATGGAGACACCAAGCGCAGCGCATGCGCCTCGACGCACTCTTTTGGGGGAGCAACACCTCTCGTTCAAGAACTAAGTATAGCAGCACCAGACATGGCACAACGCGCGCATGCTTCGACACATCAACATGAGGTGTAACGACTCACTTCCAAATTCTGAGTATAGCTGCTATAGGCCCAACACCGCGCACGCGCGTCGACATGTCAAGGCGAAATCTACCACCTCAAGTACGAAGCACCTAACGGATACACTAAGTGGCTATCAAGTTCACGTGTCTTTAAGCGGCTATCATGTCCGCACATCTCGGAGTGGCTATTATGCCCGCATATCTCGGATTGGCTATCATGTCCACGCGACTATCATTTCCGCGCATCTCGGAGCGGCTATCAAGTCCGCGCATCTCGAAGCGGCTATCATGTCCGCGCATCTCGAAGCGGCTATCATGTCCACGTACCTCTCTAAGAGGCTATCATGTCCGCGCATTTCGGAGCGGCTGTCATGTCCGCTCATCGTAGAGATCCAAGTCGCAGAAAACTCTATGTACTCTACCTTGGGGAAAACCAAGTAGCGGTCGCAAGACACACTCTACCGTGGGGGAAACCAAGTAGCGGTCGCAGAATGCACTCTACCTTGAAAATGCCAGGTAGCGGTAACAACATGGATAGGCACGTCGGCTCGCCGACCTCTGACCGACGACATGGAAGGGTACGTCGCCTTGTCGACCTCTGGCCTTCTTCATACCTCGGAAACATCAAGTAGCAGTTGCTGAATGCACCCCACCTTGGAAAACCGAGTAGGAGTCGTGGAACGCACCCTACTTTGGAAAACCCAAGTAGCAGTCGACGCGGGGCCAACTCCACACCTACGGACTTATAAGTTCACAACTACTACATAACGAACATCCTCTATACGGGGGAAACTCTATGTTAGTAAGGGCCTCTTCCCGGCAATTATACAGCTTATACAGCACAACGTGCGTCTGCGCGACCCGACACTACGCGCGTCTGCGCGACCCAACACTACGCGCGTCTGCGCGACCCAACACATGTCTATCATGAGACGTTCATCGACAACACTTCAGAGGCCTAACACCTCGCAACTAAGGGGCTAGTGAGCCTTTGGTTCGAACTGGCACCTACATACACCTATATGATCTACGCGCCTATTCGACACATACATGCGCGTACCCAACCACGTCACTAGAAACACTCCCACTCTGGGGGCAATACTATATCGACAAAGGCCCCGTCTCTCGACATATACGTTATGAACATACTCCTATTATGAGGCGTTCATCAATGACGCGGCGGAGGCATGGCGCCTCGCAGTCTCAGGACTTGCGCGTCCGTAACGCACACTCCTCTGTGTAGTGTGAGAGTAAAGGTTTATCTCTCCCTAATTTCTCTAACTCTTTTTATGAGTCTTTAGCATATATACATGCGTACATATGCATGTCTACATATACATACACACGTTTGCATATCCATGTCACGTGTTTATTATTACAATCCCGGCACGTATATACTTATACCCATGTCATCGCATATATATGCCCATATCTACATGTTTAATTTCATGACATTACACGTCGCGCGTTTGCTCACATATGCGTGTATAACATGTTCGCACACATGCTAGCATTTATGCCCATGATTGCATACATAGATTTACATTATCATATATGAACATGTCATACACATATACTCGCCACACTAACCATGTCAGCAGTTATAGTCGCTCTCGTTAAAACAAAAGGTGGAACACGCGATATCAAGGCCCACGCGCCAACAGACAGTAAGTCCATTTCAAGGTAACACCCGAACTTAAATAGAACGTATACTCTATCGAAAATAGAGTCAAGCCGGGGCCACACCACCACTTGACTCGGGGGAAAATGATGGGTATACGTCTGATTCGGGTTCGTTTTATATATTCGGACTATTTTTACACGACAAACCCACCAACGGTCTCGAATTATTTACCCCGCGAGTTCAAAACGGTTCGGAACGTGCGCGTACCTGTTCTGGATCGAAGACTCTTCCGGATTGTCACCACAATCCGGACCACACCGGATTGTCGCAATACCTCGGTGTGGTCCGGATTGTTCCTCCCGGTGACATACAAACCCTTACGAACACACATCACATGTGTGCCTTCCCGATGTCAACTTTACTCCTGTCCACACCCGGTTCACATTTTACACTAAACCGGCGTCGGACCATTCAAATCCGGGTTCAGATTTAAGGTGCCCCTATTTAAGAGAATCTACCCAACCATTTCATAACTTAAGTTGACAAAGGAAGCTCTGACCTCTCTCTAGCTTTCTCTCTCTTGATTTCTGATTTAAGCATCGGAGAGGGTTCATCGCACTCCACCCCCCTCCCATTACGTTGTGTGCGATATTACCCTTTGTGCAGGTATCTGTAGGTGCGCACATACGGACTCGTGACGACCCGGCATACCGACAACCCGCAAGACATTCATACCAGGACCCGACACCCCGTCGAGTCCGGGATCCAACAGTGCCGAAACTTTCATGATGTTCTTAGTAAAATTTGATGTTCATGATCTTCAAAAAAATGTGACTTTTATCAAAATAATACATTGGATTGTAGATCATATTAAAATTTGATCTTGAAATTTGACCAATTGTCTCCATTTTATGTATTTGGCCGAACCCTATAGGAATTACAAGGTAAGTTTTTTAATTTCTTAGGCCCAAAATAATGTGTATTTCGGTCGAAACCATTAATATTATTGTTTACCATATTTTAATTTTTATTAAGGGTAACAATATATCTATAATTGGAAACATAAGGATAAGTTCACATTGATATATAGAAATATATAACTATGAATATATCTAGCTAATTTACAGGGATAAAGATATTATTGATAGATTAAGTTGCCTAAAAGATTAAAAAAATATATTGTCAGTATATTTGTTTCCCTATAAAGATATTGATATTAAATAATATATATATATATATATACATATATATATATATATATTAATATGTGCCGAATTTATATATACATATATATATTGTTGATTGATTTTGTCTTAAAGATAGAACCTTGGCAATAAATATATATATATTTATGATGTGCCGAAATATATGTATATATATATGCAATATTGGACTTTAAAACCCTGCATAGCCCACAAGATT
The DNA here is from genome assembly GCA_036873135.1 of Clarkia xantiana subsp. parviflora. Classification (NCBI taxonomy): domain Eukaryota; kingdom Viridiplantae; phylum Streptophyta; class Magnoliopsida; order Myrtales; family Onagraceae; genus Clarkia; species Clarkia xantiana. The sequence continues at coordinate 51,139,453 of JAPTYO010000002.1, read as the reverse complement.
ATTTCAGCCCAACCCTATTTGTTTAATGGGCCTGTCCAATTTGCAAAACCGGATAGGATTAAAACCAAACCGGATTTTCTTAATCGTTTCAACCTAGTCGGGTTGGGTCGAACCGGGTAACTAAGTGGACCTAACCGAACCGTAAACTATTTTATTGGACCGGTTCGTAACGAACCAGATTTTTGAAAATATAACCGGACCGAACCGAATCAGATTTACTATACCCGTACCGAACCAGACCGAAATTGACTGAACCGAACCGGATTTTCAAAATCGAATTCAAGTCAATTAATAAAATAGGACGGTCATGATTTAAAATCCAAATATTTTCGAACTTCAAATTAGTCTACACATTGCTCAATGGTTTAAAATATTCACGTTTTATTTAAACCTTAATGCCTAGTTACGATTATGGGGATGGATCTCGGAAATGCATGATTTAGGGACTGGATTAATTAGAGGGCTGAATTGCAATTGTTTACTTTTTGTCACATATATTTATTAGAACTGTTGTCTCGACTATGTCAAGCTAGCTGGATGGTAGGGACAAAGCCCTAGTTAAATATATGATATGCGCACTATGACAGACATGCTGTGATGGTTGAGATTGGCTAGGATTCATGTCTAGAGACACACATGATTAATTGTAAGCATAATTTACAAGTTAGCCCCTAATATTTAAAAACAAAAGCCAGTCGCCAAATATGCATGTTTGATGTGGAAATTTCATGTATGACACGTATGCTTGAATGTTGAGGATGTAGCTGCATGTGATAGTTTACTTAGAAAGTAGAATTATATATGTGCTAGCATGAGCTCATCGGAACATTAGACGCATGACGCGTATGCATGATGTGTGGGTTGGTTGATTAATTTGGCTTGCTATGATAATTTACTTGTGAAGTAGAATTGTATATGTAAGCATATGGTAATGGGCGTCGTAACTGGTAGCCCATAATATCTATAGTTTACCTAATGAACCTGAATGTCACATTAGGGTAATTGGGCTAGACCCAAATCCCAATTGACATGGGAGGCCCGAAATTGGGCCTCCCCAAATACATAGGCCGGCCGAAACCCTAGGTGGGGTAAAGTGGACTTTTGTCCACTTTACTCCTCCTATAAATACGAGGTGCTAGGGGATTTTTTAGGGTTAATCACAATTCCCTCACAAGAGAGTTTTAGAGAGAAAAAACCCTCAACCCCCACACCCTGCTAGTTCGGTCGAACCATATCCCTCACAAAGAGTGTGCCAAATTTCCTTCGAGCAAACTCTCCAGAGATCTGTCCCCGTGCCAAGAATCGATCAGAGGTTTTGCTGTGGAGCTTGCTCCACGTAAGGCTTCTCTAACAAGAACCTCTACGGGTCCCGACCGGAGGATCGCGAACTCCCTCTTTAGAATATCTTGGGTGTACAGATCACCTTAAAGGTATGTGTGAAACTTGCGCTGCGTAATTCCAATTAATAGCATGTACCTTGTTTAAGTATCCGTAGTGATTACTCCCCGTAATTTAACACTGGTATCAGAGCCTGTGTTAAGAGTTCATGATTTTGATAAATTGATGTTCTTGAAATTTAAATATGAAATCCGATATTTTAAAAATAAAATTTTAAATTTTCGATTTTTATGGTTGTTGGTAAAACCGAAATTTTCATGATGTTCTTGGTAAATTTGATGTTCATGATCTTCAAGAAAAGTGTAATATTTATCAAAATCAAACATTGGATTGTAGATCTCATTAAAATTTGATCATGAAACTTGACAACTTGTTTCTAATTATGTGTTAATTTCGGCTAACCCTAAGGAATTGCAAGGTAATTTTTTTAATTTCTTAGGACTCGAGAAAATAAAATTCAGCCGAAATTAATTAATATGTTGTTTACCATATTTTAATTTTTAATTATGGTAACAATATATTTATAATTGGGAATATAGGGATAGATTCACATAAATATTTAGAAATATATATCACTATCAATATATTGTCAGTATATTTGTTACCCTATTTAAGATATTGATAATAAATAAATAAATATATATATATATATATATATATATATATATATATATATATATATATATATATATATATATATATATATATATATATATATATATATATATGTCTTGATTTGGCCGAAATATATATATATATATTTAATATTGGAAATTATTTTATATAATTAATGTTACTTGGTGGTTAAGTTAATTATTTTTTGGACTTTAAAACCCTACTTGGGCGCCACAAGTAAACATTTCGGCCCAACTTTTTTTTTAAATTTTAATTATTGAGCCGGTCCAATATGTTAAACCGGGACGAATTTAAATCGAACCGGGTTTTCTCAATCGGTTCGACCTAATCAGGTCGGGTCGAACCGGGGTAATTAAGTGGATCTAACCGAACTAGATTTGTGTGTTGAACCGAACCAAACCCTATTTTATTAGACCGGTTCGGACCGATCCAGATTTTAAAATTTAAAACCGGACTGAATTGAACCGAATTTACCTGACTGAACCGGATTTGCAGGACCGGGCCGAACCAGATTTTCTGGACCGGACCGAACCAGACCAGACTGAACCGAAATTGACTGAACCGAAATGATTTTTAAAACCGAATTCAAGTCAATTAAATAAAATAGGGTGGTCAAGTTTTAAAATCCAAATGTTTTTTAACCTCTAAATAGACTACACAGTGCTCATAGGGTTGCTAACCTTTATGCCTTGTTTCGATTATGGGGATAGATCTCAGAGATACATTATTTTGGGACTGGACTAATTAGAGGGCTGAATTGCAATTGTTTATTATTCAACACATATTAATGCATGATTAGAAATGTGGTCTTGACATAGTCAAGCTAGCTGGACATTGCATGTTGTGGGCGGAGCCCTGGTTAAATATATGGAATGCGCACTAGGATATACATGCTGTGATGGTTGTAAATGCCTAGGATTCATGTCTAGAATGTTGCGTAATTGAATATAAGCATGAATTGCGTAATTGAAAATTATTTTAAAACCGAAAACCAGTCGCCAAATATGTATGATTGTTGTGGAATTTTTCATGTTTGACACGTATGCTAGAATGTTGAGGATGTAGTTGCATTTGATAATTTACTTAGAAGTAGAATTAAGTATGCAAACATGAGTTCCTCGGAACATTAGACGCATGACGCGTAAGCATGAGTGTGATTTGTTTGATGAATGTTACTTGCGTATGGTAATTTACATGGTTAGTAGAATTATATATGCATGAGTGAATTCATCGGAATATTTTCCAAAATACAATGGGCCTTGGGAAAGCCAAGATCGGGTATGGTTGTTTTAAAATTCCCGTTCCAGTAATTTGCTATTAAAACCGTTTTAAAAGATTGATCTATTAGACTGAAAACGGCGATAATGTGAACTCTTTCACAGCAATCTTCCATTGGCTTACTGGTGGTCGGTTGGTTTAGATGACTGAGGAATCATTATTTGTCGGATTCAATCTTAATAGGTATCTGATGTCTGCAATTCTTTCTCAAAATGTTATTGTCTACCTAATTTTTTCATAACCATCAATGTGTTAGTTTTCATGGCTGACCTGGTACATTTCTACGAGCCATGCAATCTGGACGGCATGGATTACGGTGCACGGAGAGATAATGTTATGGATCTTCTGATCGCTGCGGATCTTGACGATTAGGTCAATCCGACGGCGGATAGGTTGAGCTTGGATGAATATAAAAACCCACATGAAAGCAACAACAAGAAAAGGTTGAGGAAGGATCGAAATGCACGAGAGTTGATCCTCTCGTGGCTGTCAACTGAAGTAGAAGAAGAGTTTACGCAACCTAGAGCATTGCATCTTTGGTGTGCCATATACCTTCTTTTTGGTAAGGGTAAGGCCGCCGAAGCTAGTTCCTTAATGACGGAATACTTCAGTATTCTATGAAGTGATGACGACATAATAGCCTATCATGATCCCGCTGATGAGTTGGACGTATGGACTCGGGCTCAGAAGGTAATGAGAATGCTTCCTCTTTGATGGTTTGTTAACGAGAAAGGCCTAACGCGTTTGATCAAATCGATCAAGACGACGATAGACCTATTCGAAACAGATGAGAAAAAAGGATGTTTTCCAAAAGATCCCCAGAAATTCGATGAAAGATTCATCAGTATGCTGAAATGCTTGGCAACCCCCAGCAAAAACGAGTCTAAATGATGATCTGGTGCTTTACTAACCATGATATCAGTACCTTTTTGGTACATTTCGGTTAAGACAACTAGTCCATCAAACTTCTTCATGACTGCTTCGATGACAGAATCAAGCAAATCCATACATTTCCTCCTACATCTAAATCTATGGACAAGATCATGCCATTAAAATCCATCGATTGCGTAGCTCTAAGAATTAACCGATTGAAACTCTTTCTTTATTATTACTCCATTGAATAAACTGTAATGATAATCATATGCGAAACCGATTGGATTAATTTATATTCAATTCATATATGAAAAGATTTGATCGAAGGTTAAACTAGGGTACGTTGCGCCTCGCGCAAGTGGACCTTGAAAGAGGAACACAACGTTTCAAAGTATGAGCTTAATACAGAAGTGTTTAAAATGATGATGTGCTGAATTTTTGTTTGCGTTCCTTCGGGAATGACTTATTGATAACATTTACCATATCGTGCGATGATGTGGTTTCGTATGAAATCCATTATTTGTGCGTCTGTCGTTCGTGCTAATTCCTTAGCTTCAATCCACTTGGAGAAGTAGTCGATGGCTACTACAATGTACTTTGTTTTCCCCTTGGATTGTGGAAGTGGTCCTACCAAGTATACTCCCCATTGTGCGAAAGGCCAGGAACTTGCAATTGGACACAACTCTGTCACAGGAGTCGTTATGTTCCTTGAATATAGTTGACAGGATTCGCATTCCGTGACCATGTTTGTTGCTTGGCTTCTCATTGTTGGCCAATAATATCCTAGACCAAGCGCTTTTCGGATTAAGGACCTTGCCCCCTCGTGACAAGCTACTTGGCTTTCGTGTAAGTCTTTCAACACTGCCATGCCCTCTGGAAAAGTTAAGCACTTTAGGTATGGCGTCGAGAATCCATTCTTGTACAGCTGGCCTTCAATCAACGTATAGTTGACAGCGATTCTTCTGATTTTTTGCGCTTTAAGTCTTTCTTCTGGTAGGACGTTATCTGTGAGGTATGCCAGAATTGGAGTCATCCATGTCGGCTCTGTATTAATATTTAGCACCTCTAGCTTGTCGATTACAGATATGATCCTGTTTTCGACGAAGTGTGTTTTTTGGCCTTGTTCTTTCCCTTGTGCAAACTTGCTTAGCGCATCAGCCTCTTGATTTTCTTCCCTTGGGACAGACGTTATGTTGAAAGTTTGAAAGCTTGCAATGAGTTCTTTTGCTAGTCCCAAGTATTTCTGCATGTTCTCTGACTTGGCCACGTACTCCCCTTTGACTTGATTTACAACCAGCTGTGAGTCGCACTTGACTCTTAAGTGGTTGATTCCGTGGCCTCTTGCAATCCTTAACCCTGATATCAAGGCTTCATATTCTGCCTCGTTATTTGTTGCTCTGAATGTTAAGCTTAAAGCATACTTCAACGGTTCTGACCCATCAGGTGGAATTATGAGGAATCCAGCTCCTGATCCTTCCACGTTTGAGGAACCATCAGTGTACATTTGCCACACCTCAGTGTGTTCTTCATTTTGTTGTGTCCCATCTTGAATGTCAGTTTCCGGGGTTATTCCTGTGAATTCAGCGATAAAGTCCGCCAATGCTTGTCCCTTGATTGCTGTTCGTGGTGCAAAGTGAATGCGGAATTCACTTAGCTCAATTGACCACTTTGTTAATTTTCCTGACATGTTTGGCTTTGACAGGATGTGCTTTAAGGGCTGGTTTGTTCGGACTGTTATCTCATGTGCATGGAAGTATGGCCTCAATTTCCTTGCCGCAAATATGAGAGCATACAGGTACTTCTCAATTGGCATATAATTCACTTCGTACTTTGCCAAGATCTTGCTCACGTAATATACTGGAAGCTGTGTAGTCCCTTTTTGCTTGACGAGTACTGAGCTGACCGCAGTGTTGCTTACGGATATGTACAGGTAGAGTGGTTCGCCTTGGATTGGTTTTGCTAACGCTGGGAGTGTCCGCAAATGCTGTTTCAGTTGTTGGAATGCTTCTTCACATACTGGTGTCCACTCGAACTTCTTGTTTGCACGAAGTACTTGGAAGAATGGAAGGGCTTTGTCACCTATTCTTGCGAGGAACCTGTTAAGAGCTGCTAGTCGCCCATTTAGCTGTTGGACTTCTTTGTGTTTCTCTCTCGCTGACCATGAAACCGAGAACTTTTCCTGACTGTACGCCAAAGGCACACTATGTTGGATTTAGCCTCACTTGGAATTCTCGCATTCTTTTAAACACCTGGCGGAGGTCATCAGCATGGTTACGCCTTTTTGTCGACTTCACGACCATGTCATCTACGTATGCTTCCATGACTTTCCCGATCATATCTCCGAAGATTGTGTTGACCATTCGTTGGTATGTTGCTCCGGCATTAATTAGTCTGAATGGCATGACTTTGTAATTGTAGATCTCTCTGTCTGCATAGAATGCTGTGTGAGGTGCGTCTTGTTTCGACATTGGAATTTGGTTGTATCCTGAATACGCGTCCATTACTGACATTAGCTCGTGTTCTGCAGTGGAATCTACTAGCTGGTCGATCCTTGGCAGCGAATATGAATCCTTTGGGCACGCATTGTTGAGGTCCTTATAATCGATGCACATTCTCATATTTCCGTTAGGTTTAGGTACCAGAACTGGATTCGCCACCCATGTTTGATATTGTGATTCTTCAATGAAACCTGCGTTCAGCAACTTGCCCACTTCTTCTCGTATTGCGAGTTTTTTGTCACCCCCCAATGGACGTAGCTTTTGTGTTATAGGTCTGGATCCTGGTTTGATGTTGAGCTTGTGAGAGATTATGTCTGGGCTTATTCCTGGCATATCGCTTGGTGACCATGCGAACAGCTCCTTATATTCTTCTAGTAGTGCCTTGATTTCTATCACTTCATCTTCTGACAATGATGCCCCCACTCAAACCATCCTTTCTGGCTCATCAATCTTGACTTCTTGCAGTGCTTCAACAGGAGCAGGACGTGCATGATCCATCCTCGGGTCTTCATCAATGATAGGAATTCCGCCATTATTCGTCTTGTCCCCATGTTGAAGTGCAACCTTGTAGCAATCTTTTGGTAACTGCTGATCTCCTTTTACTTCACCGACCCCTGCCTTTGTTGGAAAATTGACTTTTTGGTGTGACGTTGACGCTATCATACCCCATTTGTTCATGGTGGTGTATCCCAAGATTCCATTATATGCATCAAGCTTCTCTACGATCACGAATGGTACGTCTATCTGGAGCTGTTGCTTTCCTTCTCCCATGATGACTGGTAGAGTTATGAATCCTATCGGGTAGCTTACATCTCCCATGAATCCCACCAAGGGTGAGTCCATTCTTTTGACGAGTTTCTTTCTCCCCAGGGCTAAAATGATAGCCTTTGTAATGATGTTGGGCGAACTTCCACCATCTACCATAATGCGCTTGACGTCCATGCCATCAATTGTCATAGTTATAACCAACGTGTCAGTGTGCGGGAGTACAATATGGATTTTGTCTTTTGACAAAAAGCCAATGACGTCCTCCACGCGATCATCCTCTTCATCCGCATCTATCATGACTGTATCCCTTATGTCAGCATCCTGGCATATGCGCTTTGTGCGGGTAGCATATATTTCTCGCTCATACGACGTCTCTCCTCCAGCTCCAAAGCCTCCATGAATCACGTGCACATTTGTGGATAATATGGCTGAAGTGGTGGATCTCGTATTTGGCATGCGAGAGCGTCCTGGTTGGATTTTGGTTGGCTTTGGCTTGCCTGCACCCGCCTTTTTTGGTTGTCTTCCTATCGTGGCTTGCAGCATGGCTTTTTGTTCGAATCACTTCAGACGGCGCCAAATGTTGGGTTCGCTTCACCACTTGGGTTGTTTCAGGCTTTTTCCTTCACGATCGGGCTCGAGATATATGTATAAGGACGGGAACGCCGCAATCCTTAATACACAATCACCGAGCGGGACTCTGATTCTCAACCTTGGACTCTTGATCTTCGAGACCGGCACGAAGGGCAGTAACCAGCGCGGGGGGGGGGGGGGGGGGATGCTGGTTGGGCCCACTCCGACGCTCAAGTTAGCACTTAAGCCTTAGAGAGAAGTCAGAGCATTTCAAGTCCAAAAGTTAGGGAATTCTCCCAAATAAGAGACCTTGGCCCCCTATTTATAGGGAACCTAAGGATCATACCCAGTTTGGAATTACCTGATGTCGGTATGTAAGGAAGACGTATATCGTCATCAAGGCGGACTATGTATGCCCCGACTTCCTGCACTTGGCAATTAAATCGGGGTGAGCGTACGAAGTAAAAACGGTAATCCGGACCTACCCGGATTGTTTTATCAATCCGGGACGGGTCCGGAACGTCCGGATTGCCTTAGGGAAATCCGGACCTCCGGATCGCCTTAGGCAATCCGTAAGTCCGACAACCCGGGAATTACGCGTATCCCGGACCGTTTTTAGACTTAAGTGTTGTGTAAAAGGGTTTTTGGGATATTTTAAGAGTCCCAAAATGTAAATACGAACCCGAATTGGACAGATATCTAACACCGTAGGCCTAGTAGCATATTTCCTATCAAATCCTGGTCATCAACATTTAAAGACTATAAAATGAGGAACTCGTTATCTGAAGAGGTATTGCCGACTACGAACTGTTCTATGAGGGCGGGAAGTTAGAATTGACCGATTACATTGACGGCGACCGTGTTGGCAGTGCGGATGATCATAAGTCCACCACAGGAGGAGCATTCCTCCTTGCTAATGCCGCCATTTCATGGATGAACAAGAAGCAAACCTAAGTTGCGTTGTCCACAATGGAATCAGAATTCGTAGCTCTCTCTAAGAATGCACAAGAAGCGGTCTGGCTCAAAAGGCTTCTAACTGCACTGCTTAATGGTGATGCTGAGAATAAACCTGTAAAGGTCTTCTCTAACAGTCAAGCAGACATTGCGGCAGTTAAGAATCTGAAGTACCGTAGTAGGACAAAACACATTGATGAGAAATAATTTCATGCTAAATTTTAATAGTAGTAGACAATATAATCACGATGGAATACTTGTCCACCAATAACTTGGTAACAGACCCATTAACTAAACCACTACGCAGGGACATATTCGAGAAGCAAGTAAAACTGCTTGGATTAGGTAGGGTCTAGAAATGGAATGTATCAGTGATAGCATTTTGATATTAGAAAGTTACATTTTGTAAGCGAAAGAATTTCCACTGAGTTTATGATCAATCGACGTCATAATGTTTTGATTACATCAGATGTACGGTCTATAAACTAAATCGTAGGAAGACGCAATCCTCTGCCAAACTATGTCGAATGTGGGCCTTACCTAATCACACAGGTATGGTCGTCTTGCGGTGGAGGGAGGCCTCCAACAAACAAGACTGGCTAAGAGTCAGGGGGATAAACCTGATCAAGCAAGACGATTATCTAGTTTCGAAGTAACTCGATGTGATCTTCGTTTTGCATATCGCCGTGATGAACTTCGTTCGTCATTTAACCACATTCTTGGCCAGATGAGAATCTGTGATAGCATGATTGACATATCCCTTTCCTGTCAACCCAAAAGGTTCAGTTATGCTATCAACGCGTGCTTCATACTACGCGTGCCACGTTCGACCACGGGGTCAAAGCTCGGTTGTGCTAGGAAGGAATCCTCGTGATTCTGGCGGGGGCAAAATTCTTCACCTCGAGTGTGTGATTGATCCCACGAGCCTTATGAAGAGGCACCTAAAGTATCCTCGCAGACTCAGAACTCACATCTAAGGCCAGGCTCAATGCTCGCTTCCCGGTGTACGAGCGTAGTGCTGAACAAAAAGGCCCAGTGACCACGTCTTTGGAAACCGGTTGGGTCTGACTAAGGATATGAGCGATGGGGATGGTCAAGTTTGTTAAGACGTGTCCCTCGGGTTGGTAACTTTCTGACCCAAGTGGCACTTCTCACGGGTTGTTCGCTCCTTTTTCTGATCCGTCTAGCTTGTCGGTCTGATCTATTCCGTCGCTTCCTGACGACCTGCACGAGGGGAAATACCGAGCACGGAGAGGGGGGGTGGTGCTCGGTGAACTCTCTCTGATGCTTAAGTAAGTCTTCTCTAGAGAGATAAAATCCTAGAGAGAAGGCAGAGCTAAATGTGCAAAGATGTAAAACTTGTTGGAATGAATGGAACTTATGGAGTATATATAGGCAACGGTGTCATTAAGGTGACTTAATGAAACTGTTAATCCCTAAATGTACTTAGTTAACACGTAATAACAGGATTAAAGCCTTAAAACATGGAGAGGTGGGCAAAATTGGCTAACTGTAGGTCGGGTGAAAAGGATGCCGAGGCCCTAGCGGTCGGACGAGAAATCGAACCTTCAAGGCTTAGGATCAGATGGATTTTCCCAACCCCTCATAGGAGGGGTGGGGCAGCCCACCCGATCTCTCCTAGGAGGGATCGGGTGAGGCCACCCGATCTCTCCTAGGAGGGATCGGGTGAGGCCACCCGATCTCACCTAGGTGAGACTATTGGATGGGCCCGGACGAGTACCTTGGTTAGTCCGGGCCTTTCGTGCTATTGGTGGAGTGTTCGGGTCAGAGTTTCGATTTACAATCGTAACCGGGGCGGTCAAAATAAGACAATCCGAAGGGAGACGGGTTCAAATTGGGCGTATATCCATCACGTGCCCCCGAGTCAACCAATGGCTTAACCCCTATTGACTCTATTTTACGATGGGATGACACGCACAATTTGAAACCGTGTTATTACCTCTTGACGAATCATTTGCTTGTCTGCAGGCGTCCTTTCCGGGCCTTATCCTCTATTTCTCAAAATAGAGGAAGAGTAAACGTTAGAGCAAAAGGGGACGTGCTTAGACACGCGCCCGAAAAATATGGATATATAGAAATCCAATCTCTTCCCTTATGCAATTTTAAAAAATGTGTACATACGCAAGGATGCAACATGATCGTGAATATGAACTAATGCAATTAAATTTCATGTCATTGTATCCAATACGTGATCATGTGGGGTGGAGCCTGTTTGTAAAAAATATTTAGACCGGGTCCAAATTTTTTTTAAGTATGGGAAATTGAGATATATGCCTACGGGGTGTTAACTTGAGTAAAAATAGACCTAACCATGGTTAAAGGGGGTAAAGATGATAGTTTTCTATCTAACCCTTAGATCTCCTATAATTCAAATTGATGGTGGTGATTATGTCTCCTCTAAAAACCCTACACACCATTACTTATAAAATAAAGGAATACAATTACCTCACTTGGAGCCACCATCATCCTTTTCTTCATTTCACATTCTTGGGGACCAAGAAAAACTTCCAAGCCCTAAATTAAGGGTGTGGCCGGCCAAAATTCCGGTGAGGCCACACACCCTATTGTGAAAGCGAGGGCGAGGCCAGTCGGACCGATCCCTGCGTGACTCCAGCAGCCAGCAGACGGCGGTGGTGAGCTTTCTTCACCGGCGACGTCGAGGGCTAAATTCCGACCCCTCTCTTCGAATCGATTTGGGATTTCCCAAGGTTCGATCTTTTTTCCGTCTCGTGAACATATTAAATGCTCGTATTTGGATTGCCCGTTCTTGATTCATGATGATTTCCCGAATGCTTGAGTTGCGATGGTCGTATTGAGTAGATAGTCGATTGCTTGGAGATGAGTTTTGCCCGTTGGATTTCCTTGTTTGATTTTTATGTCGCGGAACTACTTGTATGTCGGGTGTTGTTGAGGGGTATAATTGTCTTTTGCTCCGGAGATGGTTTTTTGCCTGAGTGAAATTGCCCGATTTTGTTGTCGCGAAATTGCTTGTATGTAGCCGCAGTTGTCATTGGGTATCATCGAGTCTTGATTGTTGCTCGTTGATTGTTGTACGGCATGGCTGTCGATATGTCGATGTTGGACTATTTCCGAGCTTACCCGGGGAATCGCTCATGTTCTGACACTTAGCTTGATATGACAAGTATTATACTCGTGGTGGTGTCCCAAAACTCGGACTTTGCAACGGCGCTACATTCTTCGCAGGATGAGTAAGTTTTTCATCCCCTCTATTCCTCGTGTTACTTTATTTCCCGATGTTAGCTCAGAGTCAAGTTATGAGTCAGATGCTGAGTTTGAATATTGGTCTGAGTCGGAGTCTATCTCAAGTTTGGAATTTCCTACTGCTTTCGAGTTAGGTCTTGCGCCGTTGTCGGGGAATCATTTAGGTCGGAATGACTATAACGAGCATGTTGAGTTTGGTGACATTAGTCCCTTAGATGAACCCTTATACCCCTTCCTTCCATCTCCGAAGAACACTAGAGAGACTGTGACAGTGCCCCCGGAGGGGAAGGTTGTAGTGTACACCCAGATTCGATACGGGTTACGCTTCCCCTATTGTGATGATCTCATCGAACTTTGCCGAATTTTCCGGATTTCTCCCGTGAATCTTGCCCCCAGTGCTATCCGTGTCTGGGTGGGATTTCGAGTATTATGTCAGTGGTACTCCTGGAAGTAGTCCTTGGTTCTATTCGGGTGGTTTTATCGCTTCCAATATCAGAGGAAGATCGGTTTCGCTATTTTGGTGACTCGTTATCCTCTTCTTAAGGACACCTGATTTGAGGATTTGGGGTTCGGTGAGGTTGAGTGGAACAGTGACCTTCGCTTTGTGGCTCCTCTTGATAATTCGGCGAGTCATTGGTCTAAGTATTATTTCTTCATCACCAATCGCTATGTGACTTGGTCGATTCTTAACGAGAATCGGTCGGATGGCTGGCCCTCCTTTGGGGAGTTCTCTTCCTCGGACATAAAGACCATGAAGGTTATTTATTAGAGCCATCAGACCAAGTCTTAGTTTCCTGTGTCTGTGGTGACCGAGCTGGATTTGTATGAGGCGGGGATTCGCTTGACCCCTCCCTCAGAGGGTTTGGTATGTCACTTAGTCTTCTTGCTTTCATTCATCTTTTGTTTTTCCTTTGAGGTTGGTTTCACGGGAAAACCTATACTGTGCAGGTGGAGCCCATTGATATGAGCAAGAGGAACGGACCCTCCAGTTCTGCTCCCAAGAAATCTCCTAAGTCAGGGAAGGCTGCAGAGGCTTCCAGTATGTTCTTCTTTCTCTTCTTTTCCTTTTATGATATACTTGTAACCATTCTTATATTTCTTTCTTTGTGTTATCAGGCACTCGATGTTGGTCGCCGAGCGCGTTGTTCCTGTGAGCAAGAGTTCAAGCCAATCAAAGTCTAAGGCACGGAAACTTGACTTTGAGGTCGGGCCCTCGGCTGTCAAGAAGAAGAGGACTATGAAAGATTCTCCCTCGGGTGTTTGTTTGCCGACACCTTCTCGTGATAAGGAGATGGTGGTCGAGGAGGCGCCCTCTCTGCTTGAAAAAGGGAAGCGGCCTGCCGATGGTGGTGGGGTGGCTATAGGTGCTGATGCGTCTTCTCCATCCTTGCCCCCCAGCCGAGGGAGCGAGTCTCAGGTTTGTTTCTACTTTAAGACTTATATATATATATTGTCACTTGTTGCTTGTGTTCACTTTCTATATTGTTCAAATAGTCCGACTCCCTGCCTTGAGTCGGAAGGACCTGTCTCGTCTGACTAATGAGGATATCGTTGGAGCAGAGTGAACTCCTTTTGTTTGATTAAAGGAGTATCACTTTGACAGCCATTCTTCTTTGCAAACCCCTGAGGTTTGTGTTCGCGACCTACGGAGTGCTGTTGCTCCTGGAGATCGCCTTTCCCTTCCCAAATCTTCTAAGGAAACTAGGTGATTTGTTCAAGGGGTTCTGTCTCGATATGCCCCGGTAAGTGATATTTTTCTTTATCTTCCATTCTGAGTAATTGTTTGCTATGTTACTTGACGTTTATTCATTGTTACAAGGCATGTCTGAGCTGGTTAATCTATCATCCGTTGCCCTTGAGCTGTCTGAGGCGAACAAGGTACTTGAGGATAAACAAGTATCTTTGAAGGCTGAGCTTAGCAGTACCATGGAGAAGACTCGCTTTTCTAATTTGAAGATGCAGGAACTTCGGGATTAGGTTGCCTCCCTTAAGACTACCGTTGCAGATTTGCGCCGACAGGCTGATGTTGATTCTTCACTCCATGCTGCGGAGTTGAAGAATATTGAGGAGAAATGTCGCAAGGAGGAGAGAGTTACTGCAGTGGCTGAGTATAAGTCTTCTCCTGCCTATGCTGCTGACTTTCAGGTTCGGTGCAACGAGGAGATGAACCAGTTTGGAGAGTATCTGACAGATCAGATATTCAGGATTGATCCTAACTTTCCTGTTAACGACTTGGGTGACTTTGGTCCGTATGCTAGTGGGTATGTTGCTGTTCTTAGGGGGCAGGCTGTTGTTGCTGAGAACGTGACTGACGTCCCTGTGCAGGAGGATACTACTCCTATCGATGTTGTTGATTCAGGTTCCTCTTCATCTTCTTCCAGTTCCATCAGTGGCTCTTCTTCTGAGCAACAGGACCGTGAGGACTCCCCAATGGCGTCTGGTTGAACATCTGATTTCTCTATCCTTGTATATATTCCTTTGCTTTTCCTCCACTTGATGTGTCGAGTGGTTATGTTTTGAAGGCCTCATAGTTAGGCACTTTTTGGAGTTGCTACTAAACTTGGTTATGTCTTCTTTCTTTATGATGTTTGCCTTGACTTGTGGTATGGATAGTAGGATAACTCGTTACCTGGCTGTGGTAGCCTTTTGTGGGTGGTTCTTTGCGCATTCCTTTCTTGTGTTTGCATTTACCTTTATTGATGTATCTTAGCTTCCTATTGCGCCGGGATACCTATAATATCACCATGAACAGACTCACGTGTTTATCATATCATGTATCCTTACGTTAAAAAGTAAAGTTTTTCAAAATGTGTTGTCGTAGTCCAAAAGTATTTGCGCGATAGGCTCTCGGAGGGCACAGGGTGTGTTCGCAAGATAGGCTCCCGGAAGGTGCTGAATGTGTTCGCGAGATAGGCTCTCGGAAGGCGCAGAATATGTTCGCGAGATAGGCTCTCGGAGGGCACGGAATTAGTTCGCGAGATAGGCTATCAGAAGGCGCAAAATTAGTTCGCGAGATAGGCTCTAGGAAGGCACAGAATTAGTTCGCGAGATAGGCTCTCGGAAGGCACAAAATTAGTTCGCGAGATAGGCTCTTCTTCGAGGATCTGCTCTTCCTGCTAATACGGCTCTCCTTGTGGGTGCTCATTCGCCTGCGGGTGTTGCTCTGCTTGTGCATACTGTCTTTCCTGCCTGTTTCTCACAACCTCTCTATATGCCAAAAGCTCATCTAGTGCGTTCATGAATCGTGGGGTCACCGATGGTGCTCCCTGCGAATGCACTGGCCTTGTGTTAGTGGTGTGAGCCCGGTTATTGTTTCCTTGTCTTGGCATGCCGTAAGGATACTCTTAAGGACGCTCTTAATAGTGGTACCCCTGCGGGGGTGCCGTATATTGATATCCTTGAGACTGTACCCCCTGTCGTGCCCCATTCTCTTGTGGTCGCCGACTTATGAGAGTCGAGGCCGTGGAGGACTCGGCCCCAGCTGGGCGTGATGGTCCTCCTTGATTGTTTACTTGTGGAGCTTGGGGTGTTGCTTGATGAGCGGGGGGCACAGGTTGCCCCTGAGGAGTGGGTTGTTTGGCCGGGGGTACAGGTTGTCTTCTCTGATTGTTCGGTTGCCTACCATCCCCTGGTGGACAGTCGTCTCTTGATGGCAAGCTGTTAGTCATAGATCGTGTGATTGCCAGGCTTTTTCTATTCGAAGCCCACGGACTGCGCCAAGTGTTAAGATTTGATCCTAGGGTTGATGACTTTCTGACCCAAGTGGCACTTCTCACGGGTTGTTCACTCCTTTTTCTGATCCGTCTAGCTTGTCGGTCTGATATGTTCCTTCGCTTCCCGACGACCTGCACGAGGGGCAATACCGAGCACGGAGAGGGGGGGTGGTGATCAGTGAACCCTCTCCGATGCTTAAGTAAGTCTGAGTTCTCTAGAGAGATAAAATCCTAGAGAGAAGGCAGAGCTATATGTGCAAAGATGTAAAACTTGTTGGAATGAATGGAAATTATGGAGTATATATAGGCAACGGTGTCATTAAGGTGGCTTAATGATACTGTTAATCCCTTAATGTACTAAGTTAACTCATAATAACAGGAGAGGTGGGAAAAATTGGCTAAGTGTAGGTCGGGTGAAAAGGATGCCGAGGCCCTAGGGGTCGGACGAGAAATCCGACCTCCAAGGCTTAGGATCGGGTGTATTTGCCCAACCCCTCATAGGAGGGGTGGGGCAGCCCACCCGATCTCACCTAGGTGAGACTATTGGATGGGCCCGGACGAGTACATTGGTCGGTCCGGGCCGTTCGTGCTATTGGTGGAGTGTTCGGGTCAAAGTTTCGATTTACAATCGTAACCGGGGCGGTCAAAATAAGACAATCCGAAGGGAGACGGGTTCAAATTGGGCATATATCCATCAATGTTCACCTGTAATTCGCCGAATCTTGTATTCACTAGGTGGCCATCAACCAGATATTAGTTGAAGGTTGTGAATACTTGTACGGATGCCTTGGAGAAGTGTTCCTATGTGGAAACTAGGCAAAAGGAGAATTAACAGTTGACCTAGGATACAACGCGGTACAATATAAATGTTTTTTATAACCGGTTGATTGGAAAAAGGGAATCAATGTTCCGCGGGCGCTACAATACTCCTAACAAATGAGTAGCACGATGGCCGTCGTATCCGCCGGTCGCACGACAAACCTCGTATGGACTAATCGGAAGCAAGGAGCAAATCAAAATAGAGAAATGTTGATGTAGATTTAGACGACAATACATTTACAAGCACCCTCCCATTCCGGCGAGTGGGAGCTGTAAGCATATGGTAATGGGCACCGTAATTGGTAGCCTATAATATGTACAGTTTACCTAATGAACTTGGGTAAATTTCACATTAGAGTAATTGGGCTAGACCCAAATCACAATTGACATGGGAGGCCCAAAATTAAGCCTCCCCATATACATAGGCCGGTCAAAACCTTAGGTGGGGTAAAGTGGACAAAAGAGGTGTTAGAGGATTTTTTAGGGTTAATCACAATTCCCTCGCAAGAGAGTTTTAGAGAGAGAAAACCCTCAACCCCCACACCATGCTAGTTTGGCCGAACCATGTCCCTCACCAAGGGTGTGCCAAATTCCCATCGAGCAAACTCTCCTGAGATCTATCCCCGTGCCAAGAATCGATCAGAGCCTTTGCTGTGGAGCTTGCACCACGTAGGACTTCTCTAACAAGAACCTCTACGGGTCCCGACCGGAGGATCACGAATTGCCTCTTGAGAATATTTTGGGTCTACGGATCACCTTAAAGGTATGTGTGAAACTTCTGTTGCGTAATTCCAATTACTAGCATGTACCTTGTTTAAGTATCCGTAGTGATTACTCCCCGTAATGTAACAGTATATGCATGCGTAAGTTCATCGGAACATTTTTCAAATTTAAAAGGGCCTTGGGAAAACCAAGATCGGGTATGCTTATTTTAAAATTCCCGTTCCGGTAATTTGCGAATAAAACCGTTTTAAGAGACTGACATATTGGATTGAAGACGACAGTAATGTGAACTCTTTCACGAACTCCCTTCCCTCGGTTTACTGGCGGTCGGTTGGTTTAGATGGCTAATGAATTATTATTTTTCGTGTTCCATCTTAATAGTTATCTGATGTATGCAATTCTTTCTCAAAATTTTATTGTCTCCCTGATTATGCATGATTATCAATGTGTTAGTTTTCATGGTTGGGTCAGTACGCTTCTATGAACCTCGCAATCTAGATGGCATGACTAATGATGAATGGAAAGATAGTGTTGAGGAACTTCTCATTGCTGTGGATGTTGATGACCATATCAATCCAAGAGAAAATAGGATCGAAACAGACAAGTATGGGATCCCATATCCCTTCAACAACAAGGAAAGGTTGAGGAACGATCGGACAGCACGAGAATTGATTTACTCGATGATGGGTATACGTCCGATTCATGTTCGTTTTATATTATTCGGACTTCGTTTACATGTCAAACCCACCAAACGGTCTAGAATTATTCACCCGCGAGTATTAAAAAGTCCAGGGCACGCACGTACGTGCCTCGGATTTGCACCTCGTCCGGAATGTTATCACAATCCGGATCGGGTCCGGATTGTTTGAGGAATCAGGACCTTGTCCGGATTGCAAGACAATCCGGACTGGTTCCGGATTTTCCCGACATTCCGGACCTCCTGGGATCCTCGCGATACTCTGGGACGGTCCGGATTACTCCTCTTGACGACGCATAAACCCCTACGCAAACACTACACGTGCAGACCCTCCCAATGTCAGCTTTACTCCCGTCTACGCCCGGTTCATACTTTACATTAAACCGGCATTGGACCGTTCAAAACCGAGCTCGAGTTGGAAAACTCCTATATAAGGGACTCCACTCTTCCATTTTACGGATAAGTTGACAGCGGAAGCTCTGACCTATCTCTTACTTTCTCTCTCTAAAATACCTGACTTAAGCTTCAGAGAGGGTTCATCGCTCTCCACCCCCCCTGCGTGGTGTGCGATATTGCCCTCGTGCGGGTATACGGAGACGCATGAGCTCTGACACATGCAAAGACCCGACAAGTGAGGAACCCGAGGCATCTTCCCGAATCAATACCAGGATCCAACACTTCGTCTAGTCTGGGTCCCAACATTTTGGCGCCGTCCGAGAGACTCGAACGAATAAGCACTCGCTTACCAGCAATAGCTAAATGGCAAAGAGAAGAAACACTACAGGAGAGCCCATCAGGGCACAATCCAAGAGAAAACAGCCAGGTCTTGAGGATATCCCTGAGGCTATATCCACAGCTTCCTCGGAGGAAGCTCCCAAAGCTCAGACAAAGCATACTGCTCAAACCAATGAACCTCCACCAGGTTTTGAGCGAAGAGCGCGCACGGAAGAGGAACAACCTTTCGGAATGCCGGCTAACAACCAGCAACCTCAGGATACAAACACACAAGGCGCACACGCTATCCCAACCGTAACTCCTGCAATGATGCAAGCAATAGAGGAACTCCTAGCATTCAGCGATACTCTAAGAAATCAAGGCTACGCGCCTCCACCACCTCCCCCACCACCGCCACCACCTGCTCAAGCATATCCTGCAAGGGAAGCAGTGTCTCATGACACAACCCGAAGAGAAGCTCCAAGGCAACAGGGAAGACAGCCCCCGGCTGCCAACCCTCAATACTATAGTGTAGGACCTCAAGGATCCCACTCTGGTGCAACTTACTATGGAAGGCCATACCCGGCCGAATCATGGAATCAGCCAAGTAACTTGAATGAGAGACAAGGCAGGGAGGCCTTTCACTACCAACAAAGCTGGGGGCAAGATAGCGGAAATCCAAACAATGTTTGGGGAATACCTGAGAGAAACGACAACGTTCCCCTCACAGGGTTAACCGCTAAGACTTTGGAGGCGCTCATTGAGCAAAAGCTAAAGCAAAAAAAGACCATACAAATGCACGTCTTAACACACAGCGCAAGGCACCCCTTCGCCAAGGACATGTTGTATGAATGGGTTGCGGGAATCCTAAACAACATACGAATTGAGAGATACTCTGGAAAAGGTGATCCCATAGAGCACATGCAGCAACACGAGGCTTCGTTGCTGGGAAGAACCTCAAACACAGACCATGTGGCGGTCACAATCCCAAACCTTAATAGGTTCAGCGGCACATTGGTTTTTCTCACTTCCAAAGGAAAGCGTGACCTCCTGGACATACTTGAAGGAAAATTTTATCCAAAGGTACATGGGTGAACGAAGACTTCTCAAAGACTCCAGCGCATTAAATGATGTGAAGCAACAATATGATGAATCATTGGCTGATTATTACATCTGTTTTAATTAGAACATTGCTGACATTCAGGCGAACTTGTCAGAAGATGAAATAATAAGGGCATTCATAGGGAACCTGGGTCGCTTAGGTTTTTCGTTGGGGGAAAAGATGTCCAAACGCTCGGCTGAAACTCTGGAGGAGTTAGCCTCGCGCGTGAAGGAGTACGTGGACCTAGAAAGGTCAGGAACAATGCAAGGGAAAAGCTGAACGTTGAGCGCAACAAAGACAGTGCCAACAAGGCCTCACAAGCAAAACAACCCCAGGGAAACCAGCAACAAAAGCAGTGAAAACCACAGCCTAAGCGTCCCATCTAGGTCGGTTTTCAAAAACCAAGGGAGGTCAACACCGCGAACCTCATTCCACTAAACGCCCCTATGTCGGAAATCCTAAAAGAGATGAAGGAAACTAATCTCTGGAGGGAACCAAACAATTGGCGAAAGGGCCCCTTGGGAAATGAAGATGACAAGTGGTATGAAAACCACGAGGTTAAGGGACACGACACTGACAACTGCTTCATCCTATGGATGCGCATAAACAACATCATTCTGCGGGGCGAGCTAAAGCACTATGTCGATCAGGGGGAAAACACACTTACAAAGACCCAAGGAGAGACCTCCAAGAAAAACAAAGGAAAAGAGAAGGCATATGACAATCCACCTCCTCCCATGAAGGGTGTAATAAATGTCATACACGGAGGACCAGCTGCCGGGGGCCAAGGCTCGCACTCAAGGAATGTCTACGCCTCACAGGCAGAGGCACATCCCAAATACGGCAAACGACCAAGAGGGGAAGAAGAGGATCTAGTTATCATGTTCTCTAAAGAAGACACGAGACACATTGTATACCCCCATGACGATCCATTCGTCATTACCATGACTATAGCAAACTACGACGTAAAACGAATCCTCGTTGACGGAGGAAGTTCTGCCGACATCTTAACCATCAAAGTTATAGAACAACTTGGTCGTACAAAGGCAGACTTGAGTCCCGGAACATTCCCTCTCATAGGCTTCGCAGGAGCTGCAACATACCCACTTAGTACGATCACACTCCCGGTAACACTAGGAGAAGGATGGACAAAGCTTGATATTAATGTCAACTTTATTGTGGTCGAAACCTTGGGGGCGTATAATGGGATTCACGGAAGAACAACCACAAACCACTTTGAGATAGTGCCATCCACGGCACATCAGAAGCTGATATTCCCAACAAAGAATGGAGTTGGAGAGATCCTAGGAGACCAAACGGCAGCACGACAGTGCTATGTAAATGCTCTAAGGCGTGAACAACAACTCTCCATCGCCATGATTAGGTAGAATTTTCCCGAACATGAAGAGGATAAGCAAGTGGAAGAGATACGTCTTGAACAACTCTTTGCGCCTATACGGTCAACCAACTACCAACAAGCCCCAACACTGCAAAGTGTTTGGGACATCAGGCAAGAAGAAAGAGAACCAACTCTGGAGTACTTCAAGCGCTTCGCGCTGAATGCAGCTTTGCTAAAGGAAACAAAGAAGGCAGTGATCAACGCGTTCTTCATGAACTCGTATGCGCCATCCTTCCTTCTACTTGGAAGAGAGTATTGTTGGAGGACTACTCAGTCAATGAGTGACCTCAAAGACAAACTCTAAAGAGCAGTCGCTTGTGAACGTGAACTCGGGTGGAGAAAACAACCCGCAGGTGAGGGAGGAGCACTCTTTCAACAATATGCAAGCAGGAGCACACTTGATGGCCCAAAATACGCATTCACTCCTCTGAACACAGAGTTCGAAGAGATATTTGTGAGCATCCTGCAGAACAAGCTACCCTCCCCAAAGGAAACACCAAATGCGTTCTTGGAGCCAACATCACGCATTGGTGTAAATTCCACAACACCTGGGGTCACAGCACAAACAACTACATCATTCTACGAGTAAAAATTGAAGAGATGATAACCCTCAGGGCCTTGCAACATCATGTGGCGTGTAGTCATCACACCATGTGAAAATGCAGCTTTCATCACAACATGTCGGGAGACGACAACCACATCCCTTCCACATCACTGCAATACGCACAGCTTTATGCATCCATCTACTTTCAAGCTTTACTTTTTTAAGTACTTATGTTTTCAGTAGATTATTTACAAAAATGGGTGATCAGTTGACCCCATCTATCCAACATTGTAAATACGGCAAACTCTAATGAAGTTAATGTATTTCGCAGGTACATTACTCTCATACAATCCCTGCTCTAGAATAACACCAAGTAGTGGACTTTATGCATTAACTTTGCAACAACACTACAAGCTTAAACGCTTAATACAACAAGAGGCTTATATTATACACCACCAACATGTCAATACTCGACATCAACAACGAGCTCACGATACACTCTCTTTCATGATATCTATTATATCGACTCTATGCAACTACATCCTGGAAATTTTTCTAAGGATTATCTACAAGTAACATGGCACGACATCCCCACCCGGGGGCAACCCCGTAATTACAACAATCATTCCTTGGATTTTTCAACCAAGAGGCGATCATCTATTAAGTGGCGCGACATCCTCTATACGAGGGAATCCCCACACAAATACATGGCGCGCCATCCTCTATACGAGGGCAACCCCATGATATCTTACAAAGGAACGAGACACCCAGTATAGATTACTAAACACTTGCATGACGCGACATCCTCTTCACGAGGGCAACCCCATGACATCTTACTGAACAACGAGACACCCAGTATAGATTACTAAACATATATATGGCGCGACATCCTCTATACGAGGGTAACCCCATGGGAACCTACTACTACCCACAAGTAGCGTTCATTATTAAGTACCAACACTCTACGTCGGAAGGAGCGTAGACAAAAATCGCTGCAATACACAACGTAGCGAAAAACTCACCAAACATACAAGTCGAGTCTTGTAAAACGTTATCTTGTCCATAAAAAAATAACAGAAATAAAACACTCCAACCAAGAAAGTAGTGTCGTGCCACAACGTTGCCTTGGAATAGCCCAAGAGACGGAAAAAAAACTACAAGTTGTGCAAAACAAATTTGTACAACCCCCTGGAATAACCAAGTAGAGATGTAGTAGCATCACAAGGTTAGTACAAGGACTAGCCAATGAACACCTCGCTTTAACGCTATAACGGGGGTACCCAAATAGGGAAAATTTATGAAACTGCCCCCCTGCGAAGTTGGAATTTGAAATATGCCCCTCAAAAGTTGGTTTTTGTCAAAACGACCCGTCCCGCTGATAATACCAGCGGGATGGGACGTGACATGTCAGCGGGACATGACATGTCCCGCTGACTACCACGCGGGATGATCTGTCATCCCGCGTGGTACTGTCCCGCTGGTATTACCAGCGGGACGGGGAACCCGACAAAACGGGTTCCCCTAGGCGCAGGCGCGCATGTGACTCTGTCCCATGCGCGCCTGCGCCTAGGGGAACCCGTTTTGTCGGGTTCCCCGTCCCACTGGTAATACCAGCGGGACCAGCTGGTCCTATTGACCAGCTGCCGGTCAAAACCGGACCAGCTACCAGTCAAAACCGGACCGGCAGCTGGTCCGATTTATTTCTGCCCCAGCCTATAAATGAAACCCCCTTTTACAATGTTAAAATTTATATTTCCTTTGTGTTGTTTCAAACTAAGGTAATGTAATGATGTAATGTACGCTTATAAAATTTAGACTTTTTATAGTTAATATATGTTGTTATAATGCTACAATATATTTTTTTTGGAAAATTTTCAGGAATGCCAACTCATTTGAGTACGTTGTGACATATCAGAAGTTGTTTATCAAAAGAAAGGTAACATACTGTTATTTTTTTACTAAGTATTCTGATTATAATGATATGTATAGTACAACTATTATGTAAGATATAAAAATAAGAGATTATGATAATTATTTTTGTGCTGAACTAATGTAGAAATTATAATGTAATTAAGAAAACGTAATTTTGTATGATTTTTGTTTAAATTTCGAAAATACGGATTTTCACATATATAGATTATAATGATGTATATATTACAGCTATTATGTGAAATAAAAAAAATAATAGGATATGATAACATTTTTATTGTGATGAAATAATGTAGAAATTAGAATGTAAGTAACAAAAATTAATTTTTGTTTATTTGTTTTGTATTCTGAAAATTATAATTTTCACGTATATCGTATGTGAATAAAAAAATGATATATATAGTAGAACTATTATGTTAAAAAAATATGATAATTTTTGTTTGGACTGAAATAAAGTAGAAATTTTAATTTATTTAACAAAAACAATTTTTGTAAATTAAATTATATTAAAAATCTGTAAAAAAAAAATTCAATACTTTTTGAGAATATTAGTACAAATTATTAGTTATTAGGGAAGTCCAATTCTGCAAACGGATCTGAATTTAGAGTGCCGTAGAATTTATACGAGCTTGTCAAAGTTTAAAAAAAAAACACAAATTAACGTCTGAAATTTGATTTAGGACTACCGCTTATTTACAACTCCAAATGCAATGAAACTCGAGAATTATTGAATTTATTATACAATTAACCGTATGTAAATTTTTCAATTTTTTTTTAGAATTTCAAAATTTAGGGTTTTAAGCACGGAACGGTGTTCACCCCCATTAAAACGCAGTGTTCGGGCCAAATGTCGAATTTTTAGAAATATTTGAAAAAAATTAGTACAAATTATTAGTTATTGGGGAAGTCCAATTCTGCAAACGGATCTGAATTTAGAGTGCCGTAAAATTTATACGAGCTTGTCAAAGTTTTAAAAAAAAAACACAATTTAACGTCTGAAATTTGATTTAGGACTACCGTTTATTTACAACTACAAATGCAATGAAACTCGAGAATTATTGAATTTATTATACAATTAACAGTCTGTAAATTTTTCAAATTTTTTTGAGAATTTCAAAATTTAGGTTTTCAGCAGCGAACGTTGTTCATCCCCCCTAAAACACAGTGTTCGGGCCAAATGTCGAATTTTTAGAAAAATTTGAAAAAATTAGTACAAATTATTAGTTATTAGGGAAGTCCAATTCTTCAAACGAATCTGAATTTAGAGTGCCGTAGAATTTATACGAGCTTGTCAAAGTTTAAAAAAAAAAAAACACAAATTAACGTCTGAAATTTGATTTAGGACTACCGCTTATTTACAACTCCAAATGCAATGAAACTCGAGAATTACTGAATTTATTATACAATTAACAGTATGTAAATTTTTCAATTTTTTTTGAGAATTTCAAAATTTAGGGTTTTAAGCACGGAACGGTGTTCACCCCCCTTAAAACGCAGTGTTCGGGCCAAATGTCGAATTTTTAGAAATATTTGAAAAAATTAGTACAAATTATTAGTTATTAGGGAAGTCCAATTCTGCAAACGGATCTGAATTTAGAGTGCCGTAAAATTTATACGAGCTTGTCAAAGTTAAAAAAAAAAACACAATTTAACGTCTGAAATTTGATTTAGGACTACCGTTTATTTACAACTACAAATGCAATGAAACTCGAGAATTATTGAATTTATTATACAATTAACAGTCTGTAAATTTTTCAAATTTTTTTGAGAATTTCAAAATTTAGGTTTTCGGCAGCGAACGTTGTTCATCCCCCCTAAAACACAGTGTTCGGGCCAAATGTCGAATTTTTAGAAAAATTTGAAAAAATTAGTACAAATTATTAGTTATTAGGGAAGTCCAATTCTTCAAACGGATCTGAATTTAGAGTGCCGTAGAATTTATACGAGCTTGTCAAAGTTTAAAAAAAAAAAAAAACACAAATTAACGTCTGAAATTTGATTTAGGACTACCGCTTATTTACAACTCCAAATGCAATGAAACTCGAGAATTACTGAATTTATTATACAATTAACAGTATGTAAATTTTTCAATTTTTTTTGAGAATTTCAAAATTTAGGGTTTTAAGCACGGAACGGTGTTCACCCCCCTTAAAACGCAGTGTTCGGGCCAAATGTCGAATTTTTAGAAATATTTGAAAAAATTAGTACAAATTATTAGTTATTAGGGAAGTCCAATTCTGCAAACGGATCTGAATTTAGAGTGCCGTAAAATTTATACGAGCTTGTCAAAGTTTAAAAAAAAAAAACACAAATTAACGTTTGAAATTTGATTTAGGACTACCGTTTATTTACAACTACAAATGCAATGAAACTCGAGAATTATTGAATTTATTATACAATTAACAGTCTGTAAATTTTTCAAATTTTTTTGAGAATTTCAAAATTTAGGTTTTCAGCAGCGAACGGTGTTCATCCCCCCTAAAACGCAGTGTTCGGGCCAAATGTCGAATTTTTAGAAAGATTTGAAAAAATTAGTACAAATTATTAGTTATTAGGGAAGTCCAATTCTGCAAACGGATCTGAATTTAGAGTGCCGTAGAATTTATACGAGCTTGTCAAAGTTTTTAAAAAAAAACACAAATTAACGTCTGAAATTTGATTTAGGACTACCGCTTACTTACAACTCCAAATGCAATGAAACTCGAGAATTTTTGAATTTATTATACAATTAACAGTAAGTAAATTTTTCAAATTTTTTTGAGAATTTCAAAATTTAGGGTTTTAAGCACGGAACGGTGTTCACCCCACTTAAAACGCAGTGATCGGGCCAAATGTCGAATTTTTAGAAATATTTGAAAAAATTAGTACAAATTATTAGTTATTAGGGAAGTCCAATTCTGCAAACGGATCTGAATTTAGAGTGCTGTAGAATTTATACGAGCTTGTCAAAATTTAAAAAAAAAAAAAAAACACAAATTAACGTCTGAAATTTGATTTAGGACTACCGCTTATTTACAACTCCAAATGCAATGAAACTCGAGAATTATTGAATTTATTATACAATTAACAGTATGTAAATTTTTCAAATTTTTTTGAGAATTTCAAAATTTAGGGTTTTAAGCACGGAACGGTGTCCACCCCCCTTAAAACGCAGTGTTCGGGCCAAATGTCGAATTTTTAGAAATATTTGAAAAAATTAGTACAAATTATTAGTTATTAGGGAAGTCCAATTCTGCAAACGGATCTGAATTTAGAGTGCCGTAGAATTTGTACGAGCTTGTCAAAGTTTAAAAAAAAAACACAAATTAACGTCTGAAATTTGATTTAGGACTACCGCTTATTTACAACTACAAATGCAATGAAACTCGAGAATTATTGAATTTATTATACAATTAACAGTCTGTAAATTTTTCAATTTTTTTGAGAATTTCAAAATTTAGGTTTTCAGCAGCGAACGGTGTTCATCCCCCCTAAAACGCAGTGTTCGGGCCAAATGTCGAATTTTTAGAAAAATGTGAAAAACTTTGTACAAATTATTAGTTATTAGGGAAGTCCAATTCTGCAAACGGATCTGAATTTAGAGTGCCGTAGAATTTGTACGAGCTTGTCAAATTTTTTAAAAAAAAAACACAAATTAACGTCTGAAATTTGATTTAGGACTACCGCTTATTTACAAATACAAATGCAATGAAACTCGAGAATTATTGAATTTATTATACAATTAACAGTCTGTAAATTTTTCAATTTTTTTTGAGAATTTCAAAATTTAGGGTTTTAAGCACCGAATGGTGTTCGACCCCCCTAAAACGCAGTGTTCGGCCAAATTTTGAATTTTTAGAAAAATGTGAAAAACTTTGTACAAATTATTAGTTATTAGGGAAGTCCAATTCTGCAAACGGATCTGAATTTAGAGTGCCGTAGAATTTGTACGAGCTTGTCAAAGTTTAAAAAAAAAACACAAATTAACGTCTGAAATTTGATTTTGGACTACCGCTTATTTACAACTACAAATGCAATGAAACTCGAGAATTATTGAATTTATTATACAATTAACAGTCTGTAAATTTTTCAATTTTTTTTTGAGAATTTCAAAATTTAGGGTTTTAAGCACCGAATGGTGTTCGACCCCCCTAAAACGCACTGTTCGGCCAAATTTTGAATTTTTAGAAAAATGTGAAAAACTTTGTACAAATTATTAGTTATTAGGGAAGTCCAATTCTGCAAACGGATCTGAATTTAGAGTGCCGTAGAATTTAT
Source organism: Clarkia xantiana subsp. parviflora (assembly GCA_036873135.1). Classification (NCBI taxonomy): domain Eukaryota; kingdom Viridiplantae; phylum Streptophyta; class Magnoliopsida; order Myrtales; family Onagraceae; genus Clarkia; species Clarkia xantiana. The sequence goes on along the minus strand of JAPTYO010000002.1, from coordinate 51,111,338 downwards.
ACGACGCTTCTAATTCGGTTTATATTCTACATATAGGAAAATGTTTTACATTTTGTTTCGCTATGACGTCGAGGTCATTAGTAGCTGGAATATTCATATACACGGCGGTACATATGTTGAGCTACAATGTCATCGCGGTATTACATTTCGTGAAGCAAAAATCCATGCAATGCGACTCTGCGGTATATCAAGGCCTCTTCTTGGGATCGTTTTACGGGATGGGTGGAATGCAATCACCACATTCGAAATGTGGGGAAGTATTATGTCCAGCTACCAGTCCCCGGTGGAGATCATTGTCGTTCCTAGAGCTGGAGTGGATGACGATGTAGAAGAGTATGGTGGGTATGATATGTCCCGTCATATGTTACAACTAGGATTAATGGGCGGAGCTCCCACTGATGGAGAATGCAGCACCTCAATACCTGATCCAGATTGCACGAACACCTTAATTGAAAGACTTTACAGGAGCGCCAGACCTGATGGAGACTGCAGCAACGACGTGCAAGAAGGAGAATGCAGCAACGTTGATGGTGTAGAACAAGATGCAGATGTAGGCGAGGTCGTCAAAAATCAAGAAGAAGACGATGTGCGCGGAGAGGAGGACATGCAAGAAGAAGAAATTTACATTGAAGATGAGTCTCCTGCTCTAGTAGAATCTCGTGAACGATGGAAACAAGTTGAATGTCAAGAGGACTGGACTTCCGGTGACTAGCAGTATGGATTGGACTCAAGTGATTGGAGTAGGCATGGCGGGCAATCGACCGAAGATGTGGATGATTTTGTAGTTCAAAATACGTATGTCGACAAAGCTGAATTCCAAAGGACGGTGAAAAGGTGGCACATCAGGCATGGGCGTGAAGCAAAAACGAAGAAATCAGACACTACGCGAATAGTGTACTGTTGCACACACGATACATGTTCTTAGTCACTTCGTTGTTCCAAACAAAAGTTGGGATGTTGGGAGATCACGAGTGTGGGCCCACCACATTCATGTTTAAACAGTACTACAGTCACCCAGAACAGGCTACTTGATAGTCGCTTAATGGAAGATTTGTTTTATCCGTTCGTTAAAAATAACAACGCCATAACGATTGTTGATTTACGCGGAATTGTAAAACAAGAATACAAAGTTTGGCCAACTTACCAGAAAGTTTGGTACGCCAAATGTCATGTCATTGAGAGGATATACGGAACTCACGAAGAGGCTTTCCATATATTTCCACCTCATATGGTCGCAATAGCGTATTACAATCCCGGTACGGTTTACCGGTTTGAATTCAAGACGGTGAGAAATCAAGCTGATGGAGAAACGACATTCGACAAATGGTTTTGGGCTTTCGGGCCTTCAATATCGGCTTTTAAACACTACAGACCGTTAATTAGCATTGATGGCACACATTTATACGGCAAGTACACAGGCAAACTTCTTGTGGTTGTGGCATACGATGCTAATAACCAAATCGTACCGTTGGCCTTCTGTTTGTGTGACAAAGAGCGTGACGAGACGTGGATATGGTTTTTAGAGCAACTACGCGCACTTGTGACGTGTGATCGACGTAAGGTATGCATCATATCTGATCGTCACATTAGTATATTAAAGGCGGTCAAACAAGTGTACGTGCAAGAAGACAAAGGTGTCCACCGATACTGTGCTCGTCATTTGTTGAGCAACTTCAATACCAAGTTTAAGGACGCGAAGCTGAAGCGAAAATTCGGCGATATGGTTTGGACTCCCTCGAAGAAGTTGTTTCAAAAATTGTATGCCCAATGGTATGAAGCCGATAACGGAAAGTACAGATCGTTCCTGGAAAGTTGTGGTGAATTTAGTACGTGGTCTCTATCGCATGACGAGGGTTGGAGGTACGGGAACATGACAACGAATCAGTCTGAGTGCTTCAACAATGTGTTGAAGAATGCAAGGTCCTTACCTATCACTGCGATCCTTATAATGTCATTCGAACGAATGAATACCTATTGGGTGGACCGGACGAAGAAAGTGAACACGCAAATTTCTCAAGGACATTTGTATCTTGAGAATGTTAGACTTTTTCTAGAAAAAGCTGAGGAGGCGTCCAGGAACTTCACTGCTAGGACATATCACCAAGGCGTAGAGTACCATGTTTCTGCTCAAGGTTGTGAAGCTAAGGTTGTAAACATAACGACAAAACAATGTACCTGCGGAGAGTGGAAGTTGTATCGCCGACCGTGCAGACACGCCGTGTGCGCTTACCGAGCGGCGAATACAAGTTACTACGACGGTGTTAATGGTCATTTCAGGATAGCAAACTATAAGCTCACGTATTCTTATCCATTTCACCCACTCCCTGACATAGATGAATGGCCGCCCTGGACGGGGCCCACCGTTGTTGTTGATCCAGCCATGATGGTCTCTCGGAAGGGACGTAAAAATAAAAGGTTGACAAACGAGATGGATGAGCGCGAACCCGGCAAGAAGAGAAAGTGCAGTATCTGTAAAACTGAAGGACACAATAGGAGAAATTGTCCACTGCGGGTAGTCGAACCACCGGCTGATGATGATGTATGAAGCTATTGTTGTAATGTTATCATTTGTATTTCTCTATTTTAAATGTAACTTTAAATCTTGGTATTGTAATGAACTTGTTTTAAAATTCTTAATTTTATATGTTGCTAATTTGTGTTATTTTTGCAATGTGTTTGACTATTACTTTAATAAAATCTTATAATATTTCATACGGTCAGAAAAACTGTTTTTCCTATGTTATATATTTATGCTAATATATTTTTATGACAAATTTTGTATGGTCACATAATATAGATAATAAGTGATAAATCTTAGTTCATTACTTACCTAATCTAACCATGAACTAACTAGTAACTACATTAATATTTGGTCAGTAGAAAATATAATATTATCACAAAACGTCTATCGCAAAAAAAAAAAAAAGCATTCTTGTGTTTCAATCATCCAAAAAGATATATCAAAATAACATTACAATAACGTTTAGTTCCCCCCCACCGGGAGGTGGTTGATACCCAATATACAGGTTGTAATAGCCGTAATAAGAAGGTGGGAACTGCCCAGACGGTGCTTGGAGAGGCCCAGGCTGTGAAGAAATAGACCCACGCAGTGGTGGATAAGGACCGACTGGTGTTGGATAAGGCCCAGCTGGTGGTGGATAAGGCCCAGGAAATGGGCCGGGCCTTGCAGACTGTGACATGGCGACCCTATCTTGTACAAATCCTGGTTGTGAAAACTGAGTAGCCATTGGAGGTTGGGAATCAGGTATATCCATTTCTTGTGCGTCTTCACGTTCCTCCTCGATGCTACAGTCAGACATCTCTCCATCTTCAAGTATATTGAGCATGTCATGTTGCCCATAAACAGTCAAGCAATGAGTTGTGATGTCCATCATTTTTTTGTAACGTTCCTTAGGAGGGCCATTGTCATGCATCAATTTTCTTATCTGTTTATACATGAGACTGTAGCCACGCGCCTGTTCAACAATTCACGTAATAGTGGTTATTCGAATGACTTAATTGTAGACTTATAAAGATATATTTCACTTGTCTTACCATGTAGCTTATCATGTCACCGTGTTGACCGAGATACCCCTGCGAAGGGCGAACATGCAATGGTCGTTGTTCTTCAACTTCTTCAGCTTCAACTTCAACTTCTGGGTGATCTTTAGCTAAATAAGTTGTAATACGACGATACCACTTGAAATATTCTTTTGACCTCACACATTCGGGCTCAGGGATAGGATACATATCACGATCATTGCGGTTGTTCCACAACAATATGTACTCCTCATGGGTAACATGCCACGGTGTTGCCGGTGACTTATGCCATTGGGCACACGAGTGGAGGCGATCCCATAATTGTCGATCAGGGAACACCTCGGGGATATAAAATCCAAAGCCTAACTGCTTATACACTCGTTGTGGCAGTTGATATTCAACAGAGTTAAAGTGGATCAGAGGTAGTTGTAAGTATGCCAATTCCCAACCTTCTCTGACAATTTGTGGCATTATTGATGCAACTTCCGCGGTCCATGGGTTCCAAGTAACCTGTGTTATAACAATATTAGAGTCAACATATTAACTATAAATATAATAAGCCATTCTAATGATCGATTATTTAATTTTAATACCGCAGAGTTCTTCAATATCTTAAGTTCATCTCGGTAAAACCACCTAGTACGAGATTGGACAGTTTTCTTTGAACTCTTTTTCTGTCTCCACCAACAACCGACAGCACGACCAGCCTCAACATGACCAAAGCACGTGGGTCTACCAAGCGCGAGATACGTCCAACACCACACCTATATATGAGATAAATGCCATTACATAATATAAGTAATTAATAATATTAATAATGCATTTTCAATACCTGTACTAGCACACCACAACCGCCGATGTTGGTCGCTGACTTTTTACAAGTCCACTTGCACAATCCCCTGTACAAGTGGCTCAATACAGCAGAACCCCAACTGTATAGACTGCACACGTCCAGATCTTCGATAAAATATAAATATTGCAGTGGCACCAACGATCCGTTGGAGTCTGCGAATAAAACTGTCCCTAAGAGACACAATATATACGCTCTTGCTCTCTTTTCTGCTTCTTCATCATCGTCTGTTTTGAACTGAGGATGGTTTTTTTCTTTCAAGAAAGTGTTCTTCAACCAGCTGCACTTGAGATCACACGTCCCTTTGATTAATTCGTCGGCAGGCGGTTGTTCACCAAACAAACGCTGGAAAAGAGATAGAGTGTGATTTTTCATAAATCCCGCAGCTGAAACTTCGGGATCTAATACAATTCCATCTCTGTAATGGTCTGATATCGGCGGACCATCTATCCTTAACCCCAAGATCATCGCCACATCCTTCAGAGTAATCGTCATTTCACCTGTAGGAAGATGAAAACTGTGGGTTTCTGGTCGCCACCTCTCCGCTAAAGCATGCATCATTCCAACATCTACCTCAATACGAGATGTCAATCCTGCATCAAGAAAGCCCGCCCGGTCGACGAACCCCGCAGTTCGTGCGTCTATCTCCCACAATTTTGCACATCTAAAGTGTGACTCGGGCAACGGAGTCTCGATCTATCAACATGAAACTATTCGTTATTAGTTAAAAATAATTAATTCGTCAATTTTATTTTTAAAGTTTTTTCAATGTAAAAATATTTCTTCAATAATGTCCAATATCTATTTTTCATAATTCTAATTTCTCTATTTAAAATCAACATTTAAAAATACTATCAAATTTCATAAATACTTTTAATATATTATAACACTCTAATTTATGTTTTTATATTCAAAATGTAAAAAAAAAAAAAAAAGTCTAATCTAATCTCTATTTTTAAATCCTGTTTTTAATTTTATTTGAGAGTTTAGTTTTTTTTATTATTTCTACAGAACTCGTAGAAACCCTATTTGAAAACGCTATAAATTCGACATTTTAAATAAAAAAACTTTCAAAATTTTCGTAAATTATGTCAACACTTAATAGCACAGTAATATCTATTTTTAAGTAGAAATTTAAAAAAATAACCGTTTAATCCCTATTTTTCAATAATGTTATTTTAATTTGATTTTTTTTTTACTATTTCTAGAATAATTTGAACATTTGAAAACCCAATATTTTTAAATTTTTTCTCGTATTTAATAAGAAACCATGAAAATTCGTAATTAATTTCAAAATTTAATAGCACCATAATTTCTATTTTTATTTTATTTTTTAATATAGAGATTTAAAAAAAAAATCTAATCTATATTTTTCAGTTTGATTTTTTTAATTTGAATTTTTTTTTAACTTCTAATATAATTTCGAAATTGGAAAACCAAATATTTTTTATTTTTTATATTATGTATTTAAATAAGAAAATAAATTAAACCTATTAAATTTCGTAATTACGGTTAACATTTAATAACACACTAAATTGGAACCGGAAGACAATAATTAACATTTTTTTTTCAATTTGGAAATTTTTTTTACACAATTTCGACAATAATTTCAAACTATCTAAAATCGCTGATTTGTTATTTAAACTTCTAATTAAAATTTTAATTAATAGTCTACAATTTCAAAAATAATTTTCTACATTTTAAAGCACATCAATTTTAATTTATGATTTCTAATTTTAAATTGGACATTTAAAAAGATATTGTCAAATTTCAAAATTTAAAAAAAATACTAAGTAATTTCTACTTTTTAAATTTCGATTTTCACTTCTTTTTTTTTAATTTCAAAATTATAAAAATACTTTTATTTCGAACAAAAAAAAACATCTACGTTCGTATCAATAACATATTTATTTGGCATTGTACTCTATTTACGCAATCTAATTTAATCTATGTATCAATATAAACATTTATATTTACTAGAAAAAATAGAAAATTTACCGTGTCCGTGTGGACGAAACTAGCCCTGTGTACGTTATTCATGTAGAGAACGGTATTGTCTCCCAGTTCCTTGTCAAAACTCATCCTTCTTCTTGAACCGGAAGAACTGCCTTCACCATGGTAAGCCATTCCCCCTTGAAAATTTAAGATTGAAAATATAATTCTTTTTATAAGTAAATTGATAAGAGAATTATATTTTTACTATGGTATAGAAAGGGGGCTTTTATAGGAGGAGAAGGGAACTGAAGAAGATAGGTAGAAAAAAAAAATAGGTCAGGGTTCATTATTGGGCGGCGGCTGGTTTCTTTTCCCGAAACCAGCCGCCTGTCCCGCTGGTATTACCAGCGGGACGCGGAACCCGACAAAACGGGTTCCCCTAGGCGCAGACGCGCATGGGACAGATGAGTCACATGCGCGCCTGCGCCTAGGAGAACCCGTTTTGTCGGGTTCCCCGTCCCGCTGGTATTACCAGCGGGACAGTACCACGCGGGATGACAGATCATCCCGCGTGGTAGTCAGCGGGACATGTCATGTCCCGCTGACATGTCACGTCCCATCCCGCTGGTATTATCAGCGGGACGGGGCGTTTTGATAAAAACCAACTTTTGAGGGGCATATTTCTAATTCCAACTTCGCAGGGGGGCAGTTTCATAAATTTTCCACCCAAATAGCGCATCAAAACACATAAAAAAATTGGCAAGTCGTGTCTTGCTACAACATCGCTTCGGAATGGTCCGAAAGATGGAATAAACTACAACGCGTATTACACGACCTTTGTCACGTCCTTTGATTAACAAAGTGGATGCGTACTAGCATCGTAAGGAAATTAATTGGGTTAGCCAACAGAACGCCTTGCAACAACGTTACGCAGGATGTTCCCAACTAACGGATGGAAAACGCACCAAATTAACAAGTAGCGTTTGTAACAACGTAAAAACTAAGGTTTCGCCTCGTCGAGACAACATACGGGCGTGTATACAGGGGTCTTGTGCATTACTACTCACAAATGCCAAGTACCGGGAAAACGACCTAATGCATTACTACCCATAAATGCCAAGGATCACTCAAAGGACTTGCGCATTACTACCCATAAATGCCAGGTACCAGGACATTGGCCTTACGCATTACTACCCACAAATGCTAAGTGTCACTCTTAAGTCTTGCACATTACTACTCATGGAATATAGCAAGCATAAAACATCTGTGTACAATACACATTCATCTCGCCATGCCTTGGTATACCCAAGAGTGGCGCGTGATACAAAGACATATGTCTAATAACAATAACTACGGATGCTACGTCCAAAAAGAGGATGAGTCTCAACTCTACTCTATAGTCCACACCACATGGACAATCACAAACACAAAGGTATGAAATATTACTACCATATTACTATGCATTACTAAACCATTCATGACAGGTCTCATAAAGCATCGAAACATAAAAATAAAGAGTTCAAAGGGATAACACCCCAACAAGCAACCTCAACCCAAACATGGGGATCCAAAACTATGTAAAAAGAGTTTTTGAAAACCAACACTCAACCTGACGCCACATCAGGAGCATCACCAACAACGGCATCTCCGCATGCCCCGGGAACAACCTCTCCAAGAGTAGTACCCTCCACAATAATCGGCTCTCCAGAATCATTGAACACCAACTCGTACTCACGAGTATCAGACTCGATAACCTCGGGGGCATCCACATCAACAACAGCGAGGGCATCCGCCACGACAGGCGGGGCAGCAATCCCATCTCTAAGTCTCAAGGCGGCCACATGCCCAGTGGTAAACTTGGAGTACGGACCCAACTGATCAAAGCGCATGTCCGGAACAAACATATAAATGCTTGATAAAAATCTCAATGGAGTCATAAAGCACATCGTCCGCACCCGCCAACTTCAGCTTGATAATACTCGGAGGCCTTGTCCATGTCATCCGCAAGGGAATTCTCCTCCATGGCTCACAAGGCGAGATCATGCTCCGCGCTATCTGCAACGGCCTTCGCCCGAAGGGCAACAATATCAGACTCGAGTGCCACAATCCGAGCATGACGGGAGGAACTCTCCGCCTTCAGGTCAACAACCTTCAAACCCAAGATGCGTGCTTTCTCCTTCAAACGCTCAGCTTAGAGACAGGAAGTGTCACATTTCTCAATAATGCCTTCTTCTCCTCTGCGAGTTCAATCACAAAGGAAGAGAGGTTGGCCATTTGAATGGCAACCTACAAGAATAACACATGGAGCAACAACAAGTAAGTTGTAGCAACGACGACAAGCATACATACACGGCATAAAGGAGTAAGAATAAATACTCACAGGAGCAAGGCATGACAATGCACCCTCAGCACATGCCTGCGCATCCTCGGGATCACTCGGGCGAATCCTCTGATCCCCGGGAGGGATAACCTGCTAGAAGATACGAACTCCCACCTCGGGAGTGGTCAAGCTAACCTCTTTCGAAAAACGAGGTCCTTCAGCAGAGAAGGTTACCCACTCATCGCCAACAACAGAGTCCTTGGAAGGACAAACCAACTCGGCCCGAGTAAGGGCAGAACCAGGCGGAATAGCTATACACACACAAAGATGAACAAGGAGATCCAAATATATCAAATATAACAACACTGCAAGATCAACCAATGTACCTGAACGGGGAGGCTCCTCCTCTGAAGGCCGGTCCCTCGACCGGGGGGCAGACATCACAAGTGCAATAGGCGTGTGAGACTCAACTCTTTTCCCCTTAATAGAAGGAGTTATCGACGTCTCATCGCTGCCAGATCGGGGGCGCTTAGGATCGCTCGAGAGCCGCACCTCGGAGTCGGGACGTTTCTCCTTGGTCCGAGGCGAAGTGTCGGCAGCCGCGACAACTCGTTCCGTCACGAGCGGGGATCGACCTAAAAACAAGAACAAAGCAATATAAGAACAAAGGCATTGGACATAGACAAGCAAAGCAACCTTACAAATAAACAACTTACCCGCACTTCCTTTGCCACGTCCATGCTTCATGCCCTGGAAAACAGTTGATACATCCGTGCGACCGCTCCGTGCAGGAGGAACAGCACCACCCCGAGAGCCCGCCTGCAAGCGGGAAGTTTGTCCATGACACCAGCCTACACCACAACACAATGAAGTTATAAAGGATCATAACATACCGAGGTACCTCCCGAAAGAGGAGTGCAAATCCCAGCCTTACGTAAATCTTGTTCCTTCACACAAGACAAGGCCGTGTATGTACGCGCCTTGTGCGCCCGATACACCATCTTCATCGTCGCCTTGTCAGACTCGGAGAACTCACGAAAAGCCGAAACGGGATCGGGCCTCGTAATCCGAACAATAGGCCAAGTCATCCCGGGATCGTCGGTGAAGAAATAGTGTCCATGCCAATGACTCTTTGATTGGTCGACAGCAGTGACAAAGCGAAGGGTGCTATCCCACTTCAGTTTGCCCAACCCAAGATCAGCAAATTCTTTCCCCTTCATCAAAGGCCAACGGATAGAAATAGAGCATAACCCCGACGAATCCGGACGCTCAAGCCGGAAGAAGCATCGAAAGAGTAAGGTCGAATAGCCGCAGGACTGCCGGTGACATAATACTCAAAAGCAAACCCAGCACCGTATCGCGGCAGGTGCAAGATCAAGAGGGGAAATCCTGTAGTAACAGCACAACTTCCACAAGTCCGAGCAATAAGGAAAGCGCAACCCCTCTCAAATCTGGGAGACGTAAATAGCCGACAAATTGTCCGTTGGCACGATATGCATTCCTGACTAGCATCACTGATAATATCAAATGGGAAGAATGCCTCTCCCGAAGTACAAAGCCCAGAACGAACAACGTGACGTTGATATTCATCACGATCCAACATGTAATCCACAAAGGTCTGCACTAAGTCCCCTGACCCCACGCGAGGCTCCAACTCGGGGGAAGAAGGTGTATCATCCACAGTCTCCAGCTCGGACGATTCTGAAAACTCCGATTCGGAATCAGAATCCGAATCGGGACAAAATCTAACAGGTGGAGTGGGAATATGGGACTTACTCATGTTTACAAATCCGGCAAGTCGGGAAGGTAATCCTAAGGATAAACGCGCCAGTTCCCCACGCTACAACTCCTACATGGATACAACAACAACCCATTCAATACATGCGCGTGCACCTAACGTGTTGACAACTACTATACAACGAACACCCCCCGATCGGGGGCAACATCATGCTTACAAATCTATAAGTGTTCAACTACTACATAACGAACATCGTCTATACGGGTGCAACTCTATGTTAGTAAGGGCCTCGTCCTAACACTTATACGATCTACATATGCGTATGCACAACTATGTACGTCTATGTGCGTCTACGTATCCACGAGTACCTACACACACCAGCGCCCACCTATATGTATCTGCATACACTAATATATGCTCATGCATAATTACATATACCTATGTGCAACTATATGGGAATACTTGCACTTACATGTGCCTATGAGTGCCAACATGCTCATGTGTGTCTACGTATGCTTACATGCATCTACTCTTTCCTACACGGCCTAAGACGAATACCCAAGGTAATAAGTGTAAATAAATTTGTAACACTAACACCTATATGCATATGGTTGTTTAACATGTGTAGGATATGGATGCATACATACATACACTTCCTTGGGAATACAAAGCTTAACCATGGCTACAACCATCTCTATGCCACCAAAAATATACATACATGTCATGCCAACATCTCAAGCATTCAAGAATTAAAATCAACATGGGAAGTGATATCCCTACTCTATACATACTAGTGGTAAAACACTTATCCATTTTTATGCTCTTCTTGTTATAATAAACTATGTTAGGCATTTCATCAAACATTTGGTGGGCATGGATGATCAAGTTCAAAATCAAGGCATAGGTTAGCCAAATTGAGGTAAGTAAAGACATCACCATACCTTGAAATGGTTTTAATCAACCCCGAAAACCGAATCACCTCAAAAAATGAGGTTACATACCCGAGATCGTCGCCGGAGTTCCGCCCGAAGTTTTGCCCGCCGTCCGCCGTGGTCATCGTCGCCCTCCACCGTGCCTGCAGCCGCTGGTCCCGCCGCCACGAGCTGGTTCCTCCGGTGAGTAGTGGTTTTCCGGTGGTGAAGGGATGTGGGTGCGTGAGTGGCTTGAGTTCTATGTCACTTAATCTCTACGAAAAGGAGAAACAACTCTTGGAAATGGAGGCAAATTGTGGAGAATTTTTCATACACTCCTTTATATATACCTATGGGTAACATCTCCTCCTCTCCATATTTTTTCTATCTCCTTTGGAAAGTATCCCTAACACTTATGCATGTTTACGTATCTGTGCATACACGCACGCATCTACATACACACGTTTGCATACCCATGTCACGTGTTAACAATTGCAATCCCGACATGCATATTCTCATACTCATATTATCGCATATATATATATGCCCATACTTATATGATTTCATAACATTACACATCGTACGCCGACTCACATACACGACACATCGTGATCATATATATGTTAGCATTCATATCCATGATCGCATATACGGACTAGAATTGTGATATACGTATATGTCACATATACATGCTTGCTACACTAATCATGTCGGCAGATACGATTACTCTCGTCCAAGCCCAAGGAGGGATGCATCATAATAAGGTCCACGTGCCGACAGAAAGTAAGTCCACCCCGAGGTAATACTAGAACTTAAATCGAACGTATACTCTATCGAAAATAGAGTCAAGACGGGGCCACGCCACCACTTGACTCGGGGGCAAATGATGGGTATACGTCTGATTCGGGTTCATTTTATATTATTCAGACTTCGTTTTCACGTCAAACCCACCAAATGATCTAGAATTATTGACCCGCGAGTCTTAAAAAGTCTGGGGCACGGGCGTACGCGCCCGGGACTTGCACCTCGTCCGGATTGTCATCACAATCCGGACAGGGATTGTCCCGACACTCCGGACCTCCCGGGATCCTCGCGATACTCCGGGACGGTCCGGATTACTCCTCTTGACGACGCATAAAACCCTACGCAAACACTACACATGAAGACCCTCCCGATGTCAGCTTTACCCACGTCTACGCCTAGTATACTTTACATTAAACTGGCGTTGGACCATTCAATACCGGGTTCGAGTTGGAAAACTCCTATTTAAGGGACTCCAACCTCCCATTTTACGACTAAGTTGACAGCGGAAGCTCTCACCTCTCTCTTACTTTCTCTCTCTAAAATACTTGACTTAAGCTTCGGAGAGGGTTCATCGCACTCCACCCCCCTGCGTGGTGTGCGATATTGCCCCTCGTGCAGGTATACGGAGACGCACGAGCCCTGACATATGCAAAGACCCGACAACTGAGCAACACTAGGCATCTTCTCGAATCAATACCAGGATCCGACACTACGTCTAGTCTGGGTCCCAACACTCGAAACTGTCAGTTGAAGTAGAGGAAGAGTTTATGGAGAGCAGCGCATTGCATTTTGGTGTGCCATTCGCCTCCGCTACGGTGGAGGAAAGGCAGTGAAGCAAAAGACCTCATGGCAGAATACTATATTATTCTACGTAGTGATGACAGTGTTATAGCCGCTCATGATCCCGTTGACGAAGTAGACGTATGGACAAGAGCTCAGAAAGTAATTAAGATGTTTCCTCTCTCATGGTTTGCTGACGATAATGGACTCACACGTCTGATCACATCGATTAAGACGATCGTAGATCTGTACGAGGCCAACCATGAGGAAGGAACCACCTTCAAAGAACCCTAGAAAACCGATGACAGATTCGACGGTCTTCGGAAATGCTTGGCTAAACCTAGCAATAAAAAGTCAAAATGATGGTCTGGTGCAAACCACCGTTGATTCGTGTGCCCTAATAGGTACGCCTCGTTTACCACACACATAGAACTGAAAGACGTTTTATTTGATGCAAGACATCTGATCAAAATCACTTGTGAATTCTTTTCAGGTGGAACGTTGAACGTGGTCGTGACTGCTTGTCTATCTTACCTTAATTGAAGCTTCAATCTATGATCAGAAACCTTATTATTGTTTTGGATGTATTTCCTATTTGTTCGTTTATTTTTTGAATTTTGGTTGATTAAGACTCATATTTATTGAATAAAGTAGTTTCCATTCGATTCGAAATGAGATCTACTTGTCAAAATTAATCGACCCAATAAAACGGGATCGATCCGAAACAAAATTGAAACTGAAATATCCGCTAAGAATAATTGGTCGGATCAAACAAATATACTCATACTCATTCATCTAATATAGTGAAACATCGAAATACCATTGACATCCATTGATAGCTTAATTCTAAGAGCGATCCGATTTATCTCTTTCTTACCTGTTAGTACTTCATTATATAAATTCTGTAGTGATGAACATGTGCAAAACCAATTCAATTGAATTTTGGAAACGAAACGATTTATACAATGGGTTGAACCTGGAATAGGCGTGTGTACCTCGAAAGACGGAACACATCATTTTCAGAGTACGAATTTAATGATGAAGTGTTTAAATGAATGAATGTCGAAATTTTCATTTGCCTCCCTTTTGGGAATAATTCATTCAATACTTTTATGATGAAAAGAGGTATGCTCCATGAGCTGCCACAAACTCGTAAAGTATAAACTGTCGCATAAAGCGAAAGCCCAATGCACAGTTCAGAGAGGGATAAGTCTTTGAGATGAATTAGCAAATGAAAAGGATGATTTCAGTAAAATGACTCTCCCACTAAAAGCCTTGAACGAGAAGTTTGGCAAGACATTCATATGGATAACTCACTTAACTGGCATAGTTTGTAAACATAATGTTAGAGTTCAACAACGAACGTTCCCTAAGGGATGAAAAGAAGTTGACTCACATCAATGTAGAACTATGTTTTAACAAAATCGGTCAAACACGACGCCATAAAAGCTAAAAGGAATGATAACGAGTTAAATCTTATCATCATGTGACATTAACTTGCGCATTAAACAAGTATTTGAACCAAGAGTATGATGACTACTCTCGGAGGATACCTGTTTAAATTAGCTTGTGATAATGGTGTCGTGGTCGAACATGAGACGTTGCATTCCTTGAGGACGAATTTCCAACGCTTGGTGAAATGAAAACAGACGAAGTCTTGATCGAATTTGAGCAGGATAACGATGATAGTCAGGTCCCACTTACTTCGAGTGGGAGATTTGAGGCAGCAACGCAAGTGAATGAAATGGTAAATGAAGATGGGAACATTTTCATAGTAAATCCAGTGGAAGGAGTCAATCCTACCACACAAATCACTGTTGCTGGAGGTGCGAATCAAGTAGAACCTGATAATCACGTAGTCGGACCGCTGGATGAAAATCCAATAATGTCACAACTACCCATTCTTCCTAGTGGGAGTGGATCAACCAACTTGGTTCCAGGTCCTAGTGATCAAGGAATTAATCTCGGAGGTATAAACCCGAGACCGAGAGTTCGTTCAAGAAAAGTTGTAGGTCAAGTTACTAGCACTGCCCTTGTTCCCAGTAGGAGTGATGCTTTGATAGAAAGAATTATTCCGAGTGGGAGCAACGTTCAGACTCAAGATGGGATTAACGAGCATAGACGAAGTCAAAGGCATGGAACTTCTCCTAAGAAGTATCCCATCTAGAAGGGTGAGATATTCACCATAACGTCTGTTGACGAACCGGTAACGGTTCAAGAAGCGTTGAAAGGACCTCAAGAGAAGGAATGGAGGAAAGCAAAGGAGGAAGAGATCGCCTCAATGAAAGCCAATTTGATATGGTCTTTATTTGATTTACCTGCTAACCCCATGGCCATAGGGGCGAAGTGGGTTCTGAAACTGAAACTCACTGCTGATGGAAATGTCGAGCGATACAAAGCTCGATTGGTTGCGAAAGATTACACCCAGCTTCACGGAGTGGCCTTTGATGAGACATACTCACCGACTGTACGGTACACCACAGTCAGGGCAATCCTAGCCCTGGTCGCATGCCTCGATCTAGAGCTGCACCAAATGGATGTTAAGACTGCATTCCTCCATGGAAACCTGGAGGAAGAGATCTATATGGAGCAACCGGAGGGTTTCATTACTCCTAGTAACGAACGTAATTTTGTAAACTCCAAAGATCCAATTACGGTCTTAAACTATCGTCTCGGCAATTGTGCCGCATATTCCACGAGGAGATTGTTAGAAACGGATTCTTGAATCTTCACGAGGATCCATGCGTGTATACAAAGACCTCCTGGGATCCTCGCGATACTCTGGGACGGTCCGGATTACTCCTCTTGACGACGCATAAACCCCTACGCAAACACTACACGTGCAGACCCTCCCAATGTCAGCTTTACTCCCGTCTACGCCCGGTTCATACTTTACATTAAACCGGCATTGGACCGTTCAAAACCGAGCTCGAGTTGGAAAACTCCTATATAAGGGACTCCACTCTTCCATTTTACGAATAAGTTGACAGCGGAAGCTCTGACCTCTCTCTTACTTTCTCTCTCTAAAATACCTGACTTAAGCTTCAGAGAGGGTTCATCGCTCTCCACCCCCCGCGTGGTGTGCGATATTGCCCTCGTGCAGGTATACGGAGACGCATGAGCTCTGACACATGCAAAGACACTTCGACAAGTGAAGAACCCGAGGCATCTTCCCGAATCAATACCAAGATCCGACACTTCGTCTAGTCTGGGTCCCAACATTTTGGCGCCGTCCGAGAGACTCGAACGAATAAGCACTCGCTTACCAGCAATAGCTAAATTGCAAAGAGAAGAAACACTACAGGAGAGCCCATCAGGGCACAATCCAAGAGAAAACAGCCAGGTCCTGAGGATATCCCTGAGGCTATATCCACAGCTTCCTCGGAGGAAGCTCCCAAAGCTCAGACAAAGCATACTGCTCAAACCAATGAACCTCCACCAGGTTTTGAGCGAAGAGCGCGCACGGAAGAGGAACAACCTTTCGGAATGCCGGCTAACAACCAGCAACCTCAGGATACAAACACACAAGGCGCACACGTTATCCCAACCGTAACTCCAGCAATGATGCAAGCAATAGAGGAACTCCTAGCATTCAGGGATACTCTAAGAAATCAAGGCTACGCGCCTCCACCACCTCCCCCACCACCGCCACCACCTACTCAAGCATATCCTTCAATGGAAGCAGTGTCTCATGACACAGCCCGAAGAGAAGCTCCAAGGCAACAGGGAAGACAGCCCCCGGCTGCCAACCCTCAATACTATAGTGTAGGACCTCAAGGATCCCACTCTGGTGCAACTTACTATGGAAGGCCATACCCGACCGAATCATGGAATCAGCCAAGTAACCTGAATGAGAGACAAGGCAGGGAGGCCTCTCACTACCAACAAAGCTGGGGGCAAGATAGCGGAAATCCAAACAATGTTTGGGGAATACCTGAGAGAAACGACAACGTTCCCCTCACAGGGTTAACCGCTAAGACTTTGGAGGCGCTCATTGAGCAAAAGCTAAAGTAAAAAAAGACCAGACAAATGCACATCTTAACACACAGCGCAAGTCACCCCTTCGCCAAGGACATGTTGTATGAATGGGTTGCGGGAATCCTATACAACATACGAATTGAGAGATACTCTGGAAAAGGTGATCCCATAGAGCACATGCAGCAACACGAGGCTTCGTTGCTGGGAAGAACCTCAAACACAGACCATGTGGCGGTCACAATCCCAAACCTTAATAGGTTCAGCGGCACATTGGTTTTTCTCACTTCCAAAGGAAAGCGTGACCTCCTGGACATACTTGAAGGAAAATTTTATCCAAAGGTACATGGGTGAACGAAGACTTCTCAAAGACTCCAGCGCATTAGATGATGTGAAGCAACAATATGATGAATCATTGGCTGATTATTACATCTGTTTTAATTAGAACATTGCTGACATTCATGCGAACTTGTCAAAAGATGAAATAATCAAGGCATTCATAGGGAACCTGGGTCGCTTAGGTTTTTCGTTGTGGGAAAAGATGTCCAAACGCTCGGCTGAAACTCTGGAGGAGTTAGCCTCGCGCGTGAAGGAGTACGTGGACCTAGAAAGGTCAGGAACAATGCAAGGGAAAAGCTGAACGTTGAGCGCAACAAAGACAGTGCCATCAAGGCCTCACAAGCAAAACAACCCCAGGGAAACCAGCAAAAAAAGTAGTGAAAACCACAGCCTAAGCGTCCCGTCTAGGTCGGTTTGCAAAAACCAAGGGAGGTCAACACCGCGAACCTCATTCCACTAAACGCCCCTATGTCGGAAATCCTAAAAGAGATGAAGGAAACTAATCTCTGGAGGGAACCAAACAATTGGCGAAAGGGCCCCTTGGGAAATGAAGATGACAAGTGGTATGAAAACCACGAGGTTAAGGGACACGACACTGACAACTGCTTCATCCTAAGGATGCGCATAAACAACATCATTCTGCGGGGCGAGCTAAAGCACTATGTCGATCAGGGGGAAAACACACTTACAAAGACCTAAGGAGAGACCTCCAAGAAAAACAAAGGAAAAGAGAAGGCATATGACAATCCACCTCCTCCCAAGAAGGGTGTAATAAATGTCATACACGGAGGACCAGCTGCCGGGGGCCAAGGCTCGCACTCAAGGAATGTCTACGCCTCACAGGCAGAGACACATCCCAAATACGGCAAACAACCAAGAGGGGAAGAAGAGGATCTAGTTATCATGTTCTCTAAAGAAGACATGAGACACATTGTATTACCCCATGACGATCCACTCGTCATTACCATGACTATAGCAAACTACGACGTAAAAAGAATCCTCGTTGACGGAGGAAGTTCTGCCGACATCTTAACCATCAAAGTTATAGAACAACTTGGTCGTACAAAGGCAGACTTGAGTCCCGGAACATTCCCTCTCATAGGTTTCGCAGGAGCTGCAACATACCCACTTAGTACGTTCACACTCCCGGTAACACTAGGAGAAGGATGGACAAAGCTTGATATTAATGTCAACTTTATTGTGGTCGAAACCTTGGAGGCGTATAATGGGATTCACGGAAGAACAACCACAAACCACTTTGAGATAGTGCCATCCACGGCACATCAGAAGCTGATATTCCCAACAAAGAATGGAGTTGGAGAGATCCTAGGAGACCAAACGGCAGCACGACAGTGCTATGTAAATGCTCTAAGGCGTGAACAACAACTCTCCATCGCCATGATTAGGTAGAATTTTCTCGAACATGAAGAGGATAAGCAAGTGGAAGAGATATGTCTTGAACAACTCTTTGCGCCTATACGGTCAACCAACTACCAACAAGCCCCAACACTGCAAAGTGTTTGGGACATCAGGCAAGAAGAAAGAGAACCAACTCTGGAGTACTTCAAGCACTTCGCGTTGAATGCAGCTTTGCTAAAGGAAACAAAGAAGGCAGTGATCAACGCGTTCTTCATGAACTCGTATGCGCCATCCTTCCTTCTACTTGGAAGAGAGTATTGTTGGAGGACTACTCAGTCAATGAGTGACCTCAAAGACAAACTCGAAAGAGCAGTCGCTTGTGAACGGGAACTCGGGTGGAGCAAACAACCCGCAGGTGAGGGAGGAGCACTCTTTCAACAATATGCAAGCAGGAGCACACTTGATGGCCCAGAATACGCATTCACTCCTCTGAACACAGAGTTCGAAGAGATATTTGTGAGCATCCTGCAGAACAAGCTACCCTCCCCAAAGGAAACACCAAATGCGTTCTTGGAGCCAACATCACGCATTGGTGTAAATTCCACAACACCTGGGGTCACAGCACAAACAACTACCTCATTCTACGAGTAAAAATTGAAGAGATGATAACCCTCAGGGCCTTGCAACATCATGTGGCGTGTAGTCATCACACCATGTGAAAATGCAGCTTTCATCACAACATGTCGGGAGACGACAACCACATCCCTTCCACATCACTGCAATACGCACAGCTTTATGCATCCATCTACTTTCAAGCTTTACTTTAATTTTCTAAGTGCTTATGTTTTCAGTAGATTATTTACAAATGGGTGATCAGTTGACCCCATCTATCCAACATTGTAAATATGGCAAACTCTAATGAAGTTAATGTATTTCGCAGGTACATTACTCTCATACAATCCCTGCTCTAGAATAACACCAAGTAGTGGACTTTATGCATTAACTTTGCAACAACACTACAAGCTTAAACGCTTAATACAACAAGAGGCTTATATTATACACCACCAACATGTCAATACTCGACATCAACAACGAGCTCACGATACGCTCTCTTTCATGATATCTATTATATCGACTCTATGCAACTACATCCTGGAAATTTTTCTAAGGATTATCTACAAGTAACATGGCACGACATCCCCACCCGGGGGCAACCCCGTAATTACAACAATCATTCCTTGGATTTTTCAACCAAGAGGCGATCATCTATTAAGTGGCGCGACATCCTCTATACGAGGGAATCCCCACACAAATACATGGCGCGCCATCCTCTATACGAGGGCAACCCCATGATATCTTACAAAGGAACGAGACACCCAGTATAGATTACTAAACACTTGCATGACGCGACATCCTCTTCACGAGGGCAACCCCATGACATCTTACTGAACAACGAGACACCCAGTATAGATTACTAAACATATTTATGGCGCGACATCCTTTATACGAGGGTAACCCCATGGGAACCTACTACTACCCACAAGTAGCGTTCATTATTAAGTACCAACACTCTACGTCAGAAGGAGCGTAGACAAAAATCGCTGCAATACACAACGTAGCGAAAAACTCACCAAACATACAAGTCGAGTCTTGTAAAACGTTATCTTGTCCATAAAAAAATAACAGAAATAAAACACTCCAACCAAGAAAGTAGTGTCGTGCCACAACGTTGCCTTGGAATGGCCCAAGAGACGGAAAAAAACTACAAGTTGTGCAAAACAAACTTGTACAACCCCCTGGAATAACAAGGTAGAGATGTAGTAGCATCACAAGGTTAGTACAAGGACTAGCCAATGAACACCTCGCTTTAACGCTATAACGGGGGTACCCAAATAGCGCATCAAAACACATAAAAAAATTGGCAAGTTGTGTCTTGCTACAACATCGCTTCGGAATGGTCCGAAAGATGGAATAAACTACAACGCGTATTACACGACCTTTGTCACGTCCTTTGATTAACAAATGGATGCGTACTAGCATCGCAAGGAAATTAATTAGGTTAGCCAACAGAACGCCTTGCAACAACGTTACGTAGGATGTTCCCAACTAACGGATGGAAAACGCACCAAATTAACAAGTAGCGTCTTGTAACAACGTCTCCTTAGAGCGTACTAAGAGACGGTAAAAACTAAGGTTTCGCCTCGTCGAGACAACATACGGGCGTGTATACAGGGGTCTTGTGCATTACTACTCACAAATGCCAAGTACCGGGAAAACGACCTTATGCATTACTACCCATAAATGCCAAGGATCACTCAAAGGACTTGCGCATTACTACCCATAAATGCCAGGTACCAGGACATTGGCCTTACGCATTACTACCCACAAATGCTAAGTGTCACTCTTAAGTCTTGCACATTACTACTCATGGAATATAGCAAGCATACAACATTGGTGTACAATACACATTCATCTCGCCATGCCTTGGTATACCCAAGAGTGGCGCGCGATACAAAGACATATGTCTAATAACAATAACTACGGATGCTACGTCCAAAAAGAGGATGAGTCTCAACTCTACTCTATAGTCCACACCACATGGACAATCACAAACACAAAGGTATGAAATATTACTACCATATTACTATGCATTACTAAACCATTCATGACAGGTCTCATATGGCAACGTCAAAGCATCGAAACATGAAAATAAAGAGTTCAAAGGGATAACACCCCAACAAGCAACCTCAACCCAAACATGGGGAGCCAAAACTTTATAAAAAGAGTTTGTGAAAACCAACACTCAACCTGACGCCACATCAGGAGCATCACCAACAACGGAATCTCCGCATGCCTCGGGAACAACCTCTCCAAGAGTAGTACCCTCCACAATAATCAGCTCTCCAGAATCATTGAACACCAACTCGTACTCACGAGTATCAGACTCGATAACCTCGGGGGCATCCACATCAACAACAGCGGGGGCATCCGCCACGACAGGCGGGGCAGCAATCCCATCTCTAAGTCTCAAGGTGGCCACATGCCCAGTGGTAAACTTGGAGTACGGACCCAACTGATCAAAGCGCATGTCCGGAACAAGCATATAAATGCTCGATAAGACTCTCAATGGAGTCATAAAGCACATCGTCCGCACCCGCCAGAACTTCAGCTTGATAATACTCGGAGGCCTTGTCCATGTCATCCACAAGGTTATTCTCCTCCATGGCTCGCAAGGCGAGATCATGCTCCGCGCTATCTGCAACGGCCTTCGCCCGAAGGGCAACAATATCATACTCGAGTGCCACAATCCGAGCCTGACGGGAGGAACTCTCCGCCTTCAGGTCAACAACCTTCAAACCCAAGATGCGTGCTTTCTCCTTCGCACGCTCAGCTTCGAGACAGGAAGTGTCACATTTCTCAATAATGCCTTCTTCTCCTCTGCGAGTTCAATCACAATGGAAGAGAGGTTGGCCATTTGAATGGCAACCTACAAGAATAACACAAGGAGCAACAACAAGTAAGTTGTAGCAACGACGACAAGCATACATACACGGCATAAAGGAGTAAGAATAAATACTCACAGGAGCAAGGCATGACAGTGCACCCTCAGCACATGCCTGCGCATCCTCGGGATCACTCGGGCGAATCCTCTGATCCCCGGGAGGGATAACCTGCTAGAAGACACGAACTCCCACCTCGGGAGTGGTCAAGCTAACCTCTTTCGAAAAACGAGGTCCTTCAGCAGAGAAGGTTACCCACTCATCGCCAACAACAGAGTCCTTGGAAGGACAAACCAACTCGGCCCGAGTAAGGGCAGAACCAGGCGGAATAGCTATACACACACAAAGATGAACAAGGAGATCCAAATATATCAAATATAACAACACTGCAAGATCAACCAATGTACCTGAACGGGGAGGCTCCTCCTCTGAAGGCCGGTCCCTCGAACGGGGGGCAGACATCACAAGTGCAATAGGCGTGTGAGACTCAACTCTTTTTCCCTTAATAGAAGGAGTTATCGACGTCTCATCGCTGCCAGATCGGGGGCGCTTAGGATCGCTCGAGAGCCGCACCTCGGAGTCGGGACGTTTCGCCTTGGTCCGAGGCGAAGTGTCGGCAGCCGCGACAACTCGTTCCGTCACGAGCGGGGATCGACCTAAAAACAAGAACAAAGCAATATAAGAACAAAGGCATTGGACATAGACAAGCAAAGCAACCTTACAAATAAACAACTTACCCGCACTTCCTTTGCCACGTCCATGCTTCATGCCCTGGAAAACAGTTGATACATCCGTGCGACCGCTCCGTGCAGGAGGAACAGCACCACCCCGAGAGCCCGCCTGCAAGCGGGAAGTTTGTCCATGACACCAGCCTACACCACAACACAATGAAGTTATAAAGGATCATAACATACCGAGGTACCTCCCGAAAGAGGAGTTCAAATCCCAGCCTTACGTAAATCTTGTTCCTTCACACAAGACAAGGCCGTGTATGTACGCGCCTTGTGCGCCCGATACACCATCTTCATCGTCGCCTTGTCAGACTCGGAGAACTCACGAAAAGCCGACACTGGATCGGGCCTCGTAATCCGAACAATAGGCCAAGTCATCCCGGGATCGTCGGTGAAGAAATAGTGTCCATGCCAATGACTCTTTGATTGGTCGACAGCAGTGACAAAGCGAAGGGTACTATCCCACTTCACTTTGCCCAACCCAAGATCAGCAAATTCTTTCCCCTTCATCAAAGGCCAACGAATAGAAATAGAGCATAACCCCGACGAATCCGGACGCTCAAGCCGGAAGAAGCATCGAAAGAGTAAGGTCGAATAGCCGCAGGACTGCCGGTGACATAATACTCAAAAGCAAACCCAGCACCGTATCGCGGCAGGTGCAAGATCAAGAGGGGAATCCGGTAGTAACAGCACAACTTCAACAAGTCCGAGCAATAAGGAAAGCGCAACCCCTCTCGAATCTGGGAGACGTAAATAGCCGACAAATTGTCCGTAGGCACGATATGCATTCCTGACTAGCATCACTGATAATATCAAATGGGAAGAATGCCTCTCCCGAAGTACAAAGCCCAGAACGAACAACGTGACGTTGATATTCATCACGATCCAACATGTAACCCACAAAGGTCTGCACTAAGTCCCCTGACCCCACGCGAGGCTCCAACTCGGGGGAAGAAGGTGTATCATCCACAGTCTCCAGCTCGGACGATTCCGAAAACTCCG
Organism: Clarkia xantiana subsp. parviflora; assembly: GCA_036873135.1. Taxonomy (NCBI): domain Eukaryota; kingdom Viridiplantae; phylum Streptophyta; class Magnoliopsida; order Myrtales; family Onagraceae; genus Clarkia; species Clarkia xantiana. The sequence goes on along the minus strand of JAPTYO010000002.1, from coordinate 51,087,554 downwards.
ATTCGGAATCAGAATCCGAATCGGGACAAAATCTAACAGGTGGAGTGGGAATATGGGACTTACTCATGTTTACAAATCCGGCAAGTCGGGAAGGTAATCCTAAGGATAAACGCGCTAGTTCCCCACGCTACAACTCCTACAAGGATACAACAACAACCCATTCAATACATGCGCGTGCACCTAACGTGTTGAAAACTACTATACAACAAACACCCCCCGCTCGGGGGCAACATCATGCTTACAAATCTATAAGTGTTCAAATACTACATAACGAACATCGTCTATACGGGTGCAACTCTATGTTAGTAAGGGCCTCGTCCTAACACTTATACGATCTACATATGCGTATGCACAACTACGTACGTCTATGTGCGTCTACGTATCCACGAGTACCTACACACACCCGCGCCCAACTATATGTATCTGCATACACTAATATATGCTCATGCATAATTACATATACCTATGTGCAACTATATGGGAATACTTGCACTTACATGTGCCTATGAGTGCCAACATGTGCACCTACACATGCTCATGTGTGTTTACGTATGCTTACATGCATCTACTCTTTCCTACACGGCCTAAGACGAATACCCAAGGTAATAAGTGTAAATAAATTTGTAACACTAACACCTATATGCATATGGTTGTTTAACATGTGTAGGATATGGATGCATACATACATACACTTCCTTGGGAATACAAAGCTTAACCATGGCTACAACCATCTCTATGCCACCAAAAATATACATACATGTCATGCCAACATCTCAAGCATTCAAGAATTAAAATCAACATGGGAAGTGATATGCCTACTCTATACATACTAGTGGTAAAACACTTAGCCATTTTTATGCTCTTCTTGTTATAATAAACTATGCTAGGCATTTCATCAAACATTTGGTGGGCATGGATGATCAAGTTCAAAATCAAGGCATAGGTTAGCCAAATTGAGGTAAGTAAAGACATCACCATACCTTGAAATGGTTTTAATCAACCCCGAAAACCGAATCACCTCAAAAAATGAGGTTACATACCCGAGATCGTCGCCGGAGTTCCGCCCGAAGTTTTGCCCGCCGTTCGCTGTGGTCGTCGTCGCCCTCCGCCGTGCCTGCAGCCGCTGGTCCCGCCGCCACGAGCTGGTTCCTCCGGTGAGTAGTGGTTTTCCGGTGGTGATGGGATGTGGGTGCGTGAGTGGCTTGAGTGCTATGTCACTTAATCTCTACGAAAAGGAGAAACAACTCTTGGAAATGGAGGCAAATTGTGGAGAATTTTTCATACACTCCTTTATATATACCTATGGGTAACATCTCCTCCTCTCCATATTTTTTCTATCTCCTTTGGAAAGTATCCCTAACACTTATGCATGTTTACGTATCTGTGCATACACGCACACATCTACATACACACGTTTGCATACCCATGTTACGTGTTAACAATTGCAATCCCGACATGCATATTCTCATACTCATATTATCGCATATATATATATATATGCCCATACTTATATGATTTCATAACATTACACATCGTACGCCGACTCACATACACGACACATCGTGATCATATATATGTTAGCATACATATCCATGATCGCATATACGGACTAGAATTGTCATATACGTATATGTCACATATACATGCTTGCTACACTAATCATGTCGGCAGTTACGATTACTGCCGTCCAAGCCCAAGGAGGGATGCATCATAATAAGGTCCACGTGCCGGAAAGTAAGTCCACACCGAGGTAATACTAGAACTTAAATTGAACGTATACTCTATCGAAAATAGAGTCAAGACAGGGCCACGCCACCACTTGACTCGGGGGCAAATGATGGGTATACGTCTGATTCGGGTTCGTTTTATATTATTCAGACTTCGTTTTCACGTCAAACCCACCAAATGATCTAGAATTATTGACCCGCGAGTCTTAAAAAGTCTGGGGCACGGGCGTACGCGCCCGGGACTTGCACCTCGTCCGGATTGTCATCACAATCCAGACAGGGATTGTCCCGACACTCCGGACCTCCCGGGATCCTCGCGATACTCCGGGACGGTCCGGATTACTCCTCTTGACGACGCATAAAACCCCTACGCAAACACTACACATGAAGACCCTCCCGATGTCAGCTTTACCCACGTCTACGCCTAGTTCATACTTTACATTAAACTGGCGTTGGACCATTCAATACCGAGTTCGAGTTGGAAAACTCCTATTTAAGGGACTCCAACTTCCCGTTTTACGACTAAGTTGACAGCGGAAGCTCTCACCTCTCTCTTACTTTCTCTCTCTAAAATACTTGACTTAAGCTTCGGAGAGGGTTCATCGCACTCCACCCCCCTGGACCCTGCGTGGTGTGCGATATTGCCCCTCGTGCAGGTATACGGAGACGCACGAGCCCTGACATATGCAAAGACCCGACAACTGAGCAACCCTAGGCATCTTCTCGAATCAATACCAGGATCCGATACTACGTCTAGTCTGGGTCCCAACACTCGAAACTGTCAGTTGAAGTAGAGGAGGAGTTTATGGAGAGCAGCGCGCATTTTGGTGTGCCATTCGCCTCCGCTACGGTGGAGGAAAGGCAGTGAAGCAAAAGACCTCATGGCAGAATACTATATTATTCTACGTAGTGATGACAGTGTTATAGCCGCTCATGATCTCGTTGACGAAGTAGACGTACGGACAAGAGCTCAGAAAGTAATTAAGATGTTTCCTCTCTCATGGTTTGCTGACGATAATGTACTCACACGTCTGATCACATCGATTAAGACGATCGTAGATCTGTACGAGGCCAACCATGAGGAAGGAACCACCTTCAAAGAACCCTAGAAAACCGATGACAGATTCGACGGTCTTCGGAAATGCTTGGCTAAACCCAGCAATAAAACGTCTAATTGATGGTCTGGTGCAAACCACCGTTGATTCGTGTGCCCTAATAGGTACGCCTCGTTTACCACACACATAGAACTGAAAGACGTTTTATTTGATGCAAGACATCTGATCAAAATCAGTTGTGAATTCTTTTCAGGTGGAACGTTGAACGTGGTCGTGACTGCTTGTCTATCTTACCTTAACTGAAGCTTCAATCTATGATCAGAAACCTTATTATTGTTTTGGATGTATTTCCTATTTGTTCGTTTATTGTTTGAATTTTGGTTGATTAAGACTCATATTTATTGAATAAAGTAGTTTCCATTCGATTCGAAATGAGATCTACTTGTCAAAATTAATCGACCCAATAAAACGGGATCGATCCGAAACAAAATTGAAACTAAAATATCCGCTAAAAATAATTGGTCGGATCAAACAAATATACTCATACTCATTCATCTAATATAGTGAAACATCGAAATACCATTGACATCCATTGATAGCTTAATTCTAAGAGCGATCCGATTTATCTCTTTCTTACCTGTTAGTACTTCATTATATAAATTCTGTAACGATGAACATGTGCAAAACCGATTCAATTGAATTTTGGAAACGAAACGATTTATACCACGGGTTGAACCTGGAATAGGCGACATAGGCGTGTGTACCTCGAAAGACGGAACACATCATTTTCAGAGTACGAATTTAATGATGAAGTGTTTTAACGAATGAATGTCGAAATTTTCATTTGCCTCCCTTTTGGGAATAATTCATTCAATACTTTTATGATGAAAAGAGGTATGCTCCATGAGATGCCACAAACTCGTAAAGTATAAACTGTCGCATAAAGCGAAAGCCCAATGCACAGTTCAGAGATGGATAAGTCTTTGAGATGAATTAGCAAATGAAAAGGATGATTTCAGTAAAATGACTCTCCCACTAAAAGCCTTGAACGAGAAGTTTGGCAAGACATTCATATGGATAACTCACTTAACTGGCATAGTTTGTAAACATAATGTTAGAGTTCAACAACGAACGTTCCCTAAGGGATGAAAAGAAGTTGACTCACATCAATGTAGAACTATGTTTTAACAAAATCGGTCAAACACGACGCCATAAAAGCTAAAAGGAATGATAACGAGTTAAATCTTATCATCATGTGACATTAACTTGCACATTAAACAAGTATTTGAACCAAGAGTACGATGACTACTCTCGGAGGATACCTGTTTAAATTAGCTTGTGATAATGGTTTCGTGGTCGAACATGAGACGTTGCATTCCTTGAGGACGAATTTCCAACGCTTGGTGAAATGAAAACAGACGAAGTCTTGATCGAATTTGAGCAGGATAACGATGATAGTCAGGTCCCACTTACTTCGAGTGGGAGATTTGAGGCAGCAACGCAAGTGAATGAAATGGTAAATGAATATGGGAACATTTTCATAGTAAATCCAGTGGAAGGAGTCAATCCTACCACACAAATCACTGTTGCTGGAGGTGCGAATCAAGTTGAACCTGATAATCACGTAGTCGGACCGCTGGATGAAAATCCAATAATGTCACAACTACCCATTCTTCCTAGTGGGAGTGGATCAACCAACTTGGTTCCAGGTCCTAGTGATCAAGGAATTAATCTCGGAGGTATAAACCCGAGACCGAGAGTTCGTTCAAGAAAAGTTGTAGGTCAAGGTACTAGCACTGCCCTTGTTCCCAGTAGGAGTGATGCTTTGATAGAAAGAATTATTCTGAGTGGGAGCAACGTTCAGACTCAAGATGGGATTAACGAGCATAGACGAAGTCAAAGGCATCGAACTTCTCCTAAGAAGTATCCCATCTAGAAGGGTGAGATATTCACCATAACGTCTGTTGACGAACCGGTAACGGTTCAAGAAGCGTTGAAAGGACCTCAAGAGAAGGAATGGAGGAAAGCAAAGGAGGAAGAGATCGCCTCAATGAAAGCCAATTTGATATGGTCTTTATTTGATTTACCTGCTAACCCCATGGCCATAGGGGCGAAGTAGGTTCTGAAACTGAAACTCACTGCTGATGGAAATGTCGAGCGATACAAAGCTCGATTGGTTGCGAAAGATTACACCCAGCTTCACGGAGTGGCCTTTGATGAGACATACTCACCGACTGTACGGTACACCACAGTCAGGGCAATCCTAGCCCTGGTCGCATGCCTCGATCTAGAGCTGCACCAAATGGATGTTAAGACTGCATTCCTCCATGGAAACCTGGAGGAAGAGATCTATATGGAGCAACCGGAGGGTTTCATTCCTCCTAGTAACGAACGTAATTTTGTAAACTCCAAAGATCCATTTACGGTCTTAAACTATCGTCTCGGCAATTGTGCCGCATATTCCACGAGGAGATTGTTAGAAACGGATTCGTGAATCTTCACGAGGATCCATGCGTGTATACAAATACCTCCGGGTCTAATTACGTCATCTAAACTTTATACGTGGATGACATACTCATTGCTGCAAACGATGTGAGATTCATGCATGAATCAAAGTCCTAGTTGGCATCTGTATTTGGGATGAAAGACATGGGAGAGGCTACGTACATCTTGGGCATTAAGATTGCTAGAGATCGTGCCGCCCGGAGATTGTGTCTATCTTAGGAAGCCTACATCAACAAACTATTGAGAAGGTTTAGATTACAAGATGCCAAACCCGTGGAAAAGCCGGTAGTATTCGGGTGCGCGTTGTCAAAGCGCGACGGACTGAAGAATCAGCAAGAGCATGAACATATGAGAAGTGTAGAGTTTTTAAGCATGGTCGGAAGTCTCATCTATGCCATGCTTTGCACTCGTCCGGACATCTATTACGCTGTGGGCCTAGTAGCAAGATTCCAATCAGACCCTGGCTATCAACATTTAAAAGCTATAAAGCGGATCATGCGATATCTGAAAGGTACTGCCGACGACGTACTTTTCTATGAGGGCTGGATGTTAGAATTGACCAGATTCTGTAACGCCGACCATGGCGGCGATCCAGACGATTACAAGTCCACCATAGGAGGAGTATTTCTCCTTGCTGATGCCGTCATTTCATGGACGAGCAAGAAGCAATTCTGTGTCGCGCTATCTACAATGGTATTAGGATTCGTTGCTCTCTCCAAAAACGCACAAGAAGCGGTCTGGTTGAAAATGCTTCTTACTGCGCTGCTTGGTGGCGATGTCACGAGTAAACCTCTGAAGGTGTTCTCTGACAGTCAAGCAGCTATTGTGGCAGTAAAGAATCCAAAGTACCATAGTAGGATTAAACACATTGATGTGAAATATAATTATGCTAAGGAAAGACTCATCAAGGTGAGACTTGGAACCCAAACAAGTAGGCAACAAAGCCTTCAAATCAGCCTTTGACATGCTGAAATGGAAGATGTGTTCATGAAAAACAACATCCCTAGATACTTGAAAAGCTGAGTTGGATATATTCATAATAAGATATCCTTTTTGAGAAGTGGAATATCCCATTAGAATGCAAGGCTCAACTCTTGCACTAAACTTGTCCAAGTTGTTCAACTTGGTTGCAAAACACAAGCATCCAATGATCCTTAGATGCTCAATTGAAGGTGTCTTCCCATACAACACCTCCATAGGAGACTTGAACTTCAAGGAAGAAGATGGCATCCTATTGATCAAGTAGCAGGCAGTGAGAACAGCATAACCCCAATATTTGATAGGCATTGATGCTTGAAATCTAATAGCCCTTGCAACATTCAAGATTTGCCTATGCTTGCGCTCCACCCTTCCATTTTGTTGGGGAGTGTGTACACAGCTTGTTTGGTGGATGATTCCCAAATGAAGGAAATGCCCCTTGCAAATGGAGTTGATGAATTCAATCCCATTGTCACTCCTAACTGATTTGACCTCAACCCCAAACTGATTTTTAACCATTGTCAAGAAGCCCTTGATGTGAAGAAAAGTATCACTCTTGTTCTTCATAAGAAACAGCCAAGTAGCTCTTGAAAAATCATCCACAATTGTAAGGAAATATTGATAATTCCTAATGGTAGGAACCTTATAAGGGCCCCATAAATCCATATGTATCAGTGTAAAGGGTTTAAGAGCATGAGAGGTACTAATAGGAAATGACAATCTGGTTTGCTTGGCTAATGGACAAAGAGTACAATCCTTGACACATCCAATGGAATCATCTAAGTTCAAGACATTCTTCAAATGATCCATGTGAGTAGCTGAAATGTGTCCCAATCTCTTGTGCCATGTCCAAGCATCCACCTTATTTGAGCTAATGGAAGGAGTAGCCACCACCTTGCTTGATCTTGAAGGCACCACATCCTTGAGTATGTAGAGTCCCTTAGCCCTCTCACCAATCACCATAGGCCTCCCAGTTTGGCCCTGAATCAAGACATGATCAAAAGTGAATATCACCTTGCAATTGAGTTGGTTTGGAAGTCTAGAAACTGAAATCAAGTTGAACTTGAAATCAGGCACTAAGAGGATGCCATTCAAGGTGAATCCAGAGAAGGAGCAACTTCCAATGTGAGTCACTCTACACTTGTGACCATTAGGCAAATGGACAAATTGATTATTGAAATCAGTTCTTCTCAAGTTGTGTAACCATCCCATTTGATGAGTGATGTGATTAGTGGCCCCTGAGTCCACAATACAATCCATTGAAGGAGTTAAGTTCATACCTGCTATGTTCACATACAAAGGATCATCCTCTTGATAAGAGAGTGGCTCAAAATCATCTTGGACAGCCACATGTTGTACTCTCTTCTCAATACCAGCATGCATAATTCTCTTGTCAGGTGTGCCATGGAAGATCCTCTTGTCACCAGCCACAATATGTTCAACCATATGAGAAGAATCATTCTCAACACTCACATTGACTGAATTGAAGTTGCGCTTCAAACTTGGATGACCAGGAGGATAACCATGCTTCTTGTAGCAAGTGTCCTCTTTGTGACCCATTTTTCCACAATAAATGCATTTCCAATTTGCCTTCTCAGCTTTGGAGGGTCTTCCATCACCACCATATACATTTGAAGAAACTTGACCATAAGAAGCTCCTTGTCTGATTGGCTTTGCACCATTGTACCTTGAACCAGAATTGAAGCCCCTTTGATTGTTAGAAGAGTTCATCATTGAGTACAAGGCTGTGGACTCTCCTACATCTCCAATTGAACCAGCAATGGCACGCTGACTTTCTTCTTGCACAAGAATAGAAAATGCCACACTTAGTGAAGGAAGAGGTTGCCTCATAAGATGACTACTCCTCACATGTGCATAGGAATCATTGAGCCCCAAGAGAAAAGATATAAGCTTCTGTTTCTCCTTATGTTCACTCACCATCTTCATGTCAGCTTGACATACTAAATGCAAGTCATCAATGGAGCTTAGAGCATCCCACAATTGCTTCATCTTGCCAAAAAATTCAGTGATTGACAAAGCTCCTTGAGATGTTTGGTAAATCTCTCTTGTCAATTGAAACACCTGTGTGCCATCCACCTTGTCAAACATCTCCTTGAGATCAATCCATATTGGCAAAGCTGTGGAATTGTAGACCAATCCACCCACCAATTCGTTGGCTACCGTGTTCCTCAACCAAGCTTTCACAATTGCATTAGCCCTGTCCCATTTCACTCTTTGAGACACTTGAACACTAGACCTGGTGAAAGTACCATCTATGAATCCCAGCTTGTTCTTCACCAAAAGTCCTTCCATAATGGCTGTGCTCCAAGCATGATAGTTAGTTGATCCTTGGAGTTGAAAAGGAATCAACAACAAACCAGTGGTGTCCGAAGGATGAAGATACAAGGGATCCTCAATCGTGTTCTCAGCCATTTCGTAAGTAACAAGTGACTTAGGAGGCAAAGAATCCAATGCAAAATAGCTAGTCAAAGAAAAGCACAAGTTCAGGCACCAGTGAAGGCAACAGCGAAGGCAATCGGCTAAGGCAACAACGAAGGCAAATAACAAACAGCCTATTTATTTCAACAAGTGATCTCCGTACAGGCGTAGAGGTCAATCCGCAAAAATCCGCAAAGAATTTCTTCATCGCATTACCACAGAAAGCATCACAATTGATTCTATTTGACGAAATCAATAAGCACAAGCAAGCAGATCATCAGAATCAAGCTCAATTTCAGTCAAGATCCAGGCGATAACAATTAGTGCACAGAAACAGCTTCCAATCCAATCGATGATCCAAATGAGCTGGAAATCAACAAATCTTGATTCATAAATACTTACACAGAGTCGTAATCAAGATTGCGACATGAATCCAAGCTCAATCTGAGGAAGCGAAGCAAATCGAAGAAGCAAATCGAAGAAGCAAATCGAAAAAGCGTGACGGCGAAGCAAAGGAAATCTGTGACTTAATCGCCAAGAGAACTACTCCTCAGCAATGAATACAGTCCAGACGCATCCTCAATCACCAGGATTCATCTTCAATCTGCTTGATCTTCAACAATCTCCAGGAATCCGAGCTTTCTTGATCACCAAGGAAACTCAGTTGGCTCTGATACCATATAAGTTTTTAGAGGATTTAGAGAATGCAATGATCTTGTTATTCACATAAACTCCAAATCAGTTTTTACAATATGATCTAACTAACTATATATACTAAGTTAGCTACGTACATAGGAAAGGAGGAGAACACAACTAAGGCACAAGTATTGTGTAGGCACACACAAACATTGTGCAGGCACGACTAAGCACAAGCATTGTGCAGGCACACAAAAGCATTGTGCAAACATAACTAAGGCACAAGCTTGATGTGTTCTATAGAAGACAATATAATTAATTTAGAATACTAACCCAATGATGACATGTTGGCGGACCCATTAACTAAACTATTACGCAAAGAGACATTTGAAAAGCATGCTAAACTACTTGGATTGCGTAGGGTTTAGAAGTGGGCGTATAATATGTGATAACATTTTGATAATTGAAAGTTACATTTTGATAAATGAAAGAATTGCAATTCGAGTTTATGATTCATCGAAGTCATAATGTTTGAATACATCGGATTTTACGGTCTATAATCTGAGTCGTAGGAGGACGCAATCCTCTGCACAAATTATGTCGAATGTGGGCCTTGCCTTATCACACGGGCACGGTCGTCTTGTAGGAGAGGGGGACCTCTGCCGAAGCAATACTGGCTAAGAATCAGTTGGGAAACTTGGTTACGCAAAATGATCATATGTTTTCGGTTTAACTCGACGTGATCTTCGTTTTGCACTTCGCCGATGATGACCTCTGTTCGTTATTAACCACATACTGGGCCAGATGAAAGTCTTCTATAGCATCATTGACATATCCCACGCCTGACGATGTTCAGGTATGCTATTGACACGTGCTTCATACTACGCATGCCATGTTCGACCACGGGGTCATGCTCGGTTGTGCTAGGTAGAATCCTCGTGATTCGGATGGGCGCAAACTTCTTCACATCGAGCGTGTGATTGATCTCGTGAGCCTTATGAAGAGGAACCCGAAGTATCCTCATGGACTCAGAACTCATATCTAAGGTCAGGCTCAATGTTCGCTTCCCAGCATATGAGAGCAGTGCTGAAAAAAAAGGCCAAGTTACCATGTCTTTGGAAACCGATTGGGTTTGACTAAGGGTATGAGCGATGGGGATGGTCAAATTCACCTGTAATTCACCGACTCTTGTATTCACTAGGTGGCCACCAATCAGATATTAGTTGAAGGTTGTGAATACTTGTACGGATGCCTTGGAGAAGTATTCCTATGTGGATACTGGGCAATTGGATAATTATCAGTTGACCTAGGATACAGCGTGATACAGATTGATGTTTTTAACAGGTTGATTTGAGACAGGGAATCAACGTTCCGCGGACGCTACAACACTCCTAACAGATGAGTAACGCGATGCCCGTCATATCCGTCGGTCGCACGACAAACCTCGCATGAACTATTCGGAAGCAGGGGCAAGATCAGAAGAGTAAAATGTTGATGCGATTTGGACAACAATACATTAACATGCACCCTCCTCCCATTCCAGCGAGTGGGAGCTATTAGCATATGATGATTGGGCGACGTAAATGGAAGCCCATTAATATGTATATGTTACCTAAGAAATTGGGTAAATGTCACATTAGGGAAATTGAGCTTGACCCAAATACCAATTGACATGAGAGGCCCAAAATATTGGGCCTACCTTATACATGGCCGGCCAAAATTATGTTAGTGAGGGCAAAGTGGACTTTTGTCCACTTTGCTCCTCCTATAAATAAGGGGTGTTAGGGTTTTCATTAAGGCTAATACACAATCCCTCCTAAGTGATAATTTGAGAGAAAAACCCTTCTCCCTAATACATAGTTCGGCCGAACCATATACTACACCAAGGGTGTGCTAATTTGCTTCGAGCAAATCACTCCGGAGATCCGTCCCTACCAAAAATCGATCAGAGGCTTTGTTGTGGAGCTAATACCGCGTAGGACTTCCTTAACAAGAACTTCTACGGGTTCCTTCTGGTGGATCCTGAACTCCCTCAGCAGGATCCTTGGGACTACGGAAAATGTTTAAGGTATGTGCACATCTTCCGCTGCGTAATTCTGATTACAAGCATGTACCTGTGTTTATGTTTCCGTAGTAATCTGCCCCGTAATCCAACGGGATATCGGAAATCCATGAGTATGGGACTGAATCATTTTGGGGCTGAATTGTAGTTGTTGTATATGTTAATAAATGCATGATTAGAATTGCGTATTGAATATGTCAAGCTAGCTGGTTATTGCATGTTAGGGGTAGAGCCATGTTTTCAATTAATGAGTTGCGCACTAAGATAGACATGCTATGCTGAGTGATCTTGATTAGGATCCATGTCTAGAAGTTCGTATGACTAATTGATAACATGAATTGCAAGTCAGCCCCAAATATTTGAAATCAAAATCCAGTCACCAAATATGCATGTTTGATGTGGTGTGATCACGCATGACGCGTATGCATGATTGTTCGAGGATGTAGATGTTAGATTACGGGGATTAATCACTACCAATACTATAAACATGCTATATGCTAGTAATCAATATTACGCAGCAAAAGATTCGCACATACCTCAGACGTAATCCGTAGCCCCAAGATCTTGTAGCAGGGAGTTCACGGTTCTCCGGTCGGCACCCGTAGAGTTTCTTGGTAAGAAAGCCCTATGCGGTATATTCCCCACAGCAAAGCCTCTGATCGATTCTTGGCGGGGACGAATCTCCGGAGTGTTTGCTCGAAAGCAAATTGGCACACCCTTGGTGTTGGATGTTGTTCGGCCGAACTATGTGTGTTTTGGGGAGAGGGTTTTCTCTTAAGTCACCACAAGGGAGGAATTATGATTAACCCTAATAAAACCCCTAATAATTCGGCCGGCCACTTAATGTATAAGGGAGGCCCAATTTTGGGCCTTTCATGTCAATTGGGATTTGGGTCTGGCCCAATGTACTAATTTGACATTTACCCAATTGTCTTAGGTAACATATACATATAAAAGCCTTCCATTTACGGCGCCCATCACTATATGCTTACAGCTCCCACTCGCCGGAATGGGAGGGTTCCTGTTAATGTATTGTTGTTAAAATCTTCATCAATATTTCACTCCTTCGATCTCGCCCTTGTTTCCGAATAGTTCATATGTGGTTTGCCGTGCTACTGGCGAACACGACGGGCGTCGTGCTACTCATTTGTTAGGAGTATTGGAGCGCCCGCGGAACGTTGACTCCCTTTCTTCAATCAACCTGTTATAAACAATATAGTGTCGCACTGTATCAGAGGTAAACTGTTAATTCTCCATTTGCCTAGTCTCCACATAGGAGCACTTCTCCAAGGCATCCGTACAAGTATTCACAACCTTCAACTAATATCTGGTTGGTGGCCACCTAGTGAATACAAGAGTCGGTGAATTACAGGTGAACTTGACCATCCCCATCGCTAATATCTTTAGTCAAACCAACCGGTTTCCAAAGACGTGGTCACTGGGCCTTTTTGTTTAGCACTACGCTCGTACGCTGGGAAGCGAACATTGAGCCTGAACTTAGATATGATTTCTTAGTCCGTGAGGATACTTCTGCTTACTCTTCATAAGGCTCCCAGGATCAATCACAAGCTCGAGGTGAAGAAGTTTGCGCTCGTTAGAATCACGAGGATTCTTATATAGCACAACCGAGTTGTGACCCCGTTGTCGAACATGGCACGCGTAGTATGAAGCACACGTCGATAGCATACTTGAACTTTTAAGTTGAAAGGAATGGAATATGTCAATCATGCTATCGCAGATTTTCATCTTGCTCAGAATGTTTATTAATGACGAATGGAGTTCATCACGACGATTTGCAAAATAAAGGTCATGTCGAGTTACTTCGAAACTAGATAATCGTCTTGCGTAATCAGGTTTATCCCCCTGATTCTTAGCCACTCTTGCTTGGTAAAGATCTCCCTCCACCGCAAGGCGACCGTACCTGTTTGACTAGGTAAGGCACATTCAACATAGTTTGGCAGAGGATTGCGTCCACCTACGACTTGTGATGGATCATAAACTCGATTTCAATTCTCTCGTTTATTAAAAATGTAACTTTCAGTTATCAAAATGTTATCACAGATACATGCCACTTTTAAACCTTATGCAATCCAAGTAGTTTTACGTGCTTTTCGAATGTCTCCATGCGTAGTGGTTTAGCTAATGAGTTCGCACCCATGTTATCAGTGGACATGTAATACAAAGTGATTGTATTGTCTTCTACCATAGATTTAGCATAAAAATATTTCACATCAATGTGTGTAGTCCTACTATGGTACCTTGGATTCTTAACTACCGCAATAGCTGCCTGACTGTCAGAGTATACCATGACGGGTTTACTCTCGTCTTTGACATCAAGCAGTGCAGTAAGAAGCCTTTCAGCCAGATCGCTTCCCTTGCATTTTTGGAGAGAGCAACGAATTCTGATTCCATTGTAGACAGCGCGACACAGGTTTGCTTCTTGCTCGTCCATGAAATGGCGGCATTAGCAAGGAGAAAGACTCCTCATGTTGTGGACTTACGATCATCCCGATCGCCACCATGGTCGGCGTCACTGTAACCGGTCAATTCTAACTTCCTACCCTTATAGAACAGTGCGTAGTCGGCAGTACCTTTCAGGTAACGAATAATTAGTTTTACAATCTTTTAATGTTGATAGCTAGGATCTGATTGGAATCGTGCTACTAGGCCCACAGCGTAACAGATGTTTGGACGGGTGCATTGCATGGTGTACATGAGACTACCGACCATGCTTATATACTATGCACCCTTCATCTGTTCTCGCTCTGCCAGGTTCTTGGGGCCGTCACGTTTTGACAGTGCACACCCAAATACTACCGGTGTATCCACGGGTTTTGGCATCTTGTAATCTGAACATTTTCAACAGTTTGTTGATATAAGCTTCTTGAGATAGACATAATGTACGGGTAGCGCGATCTCTAGCAATTTTAATGCCTAAGATGTATGTGGCCTCTCCCATGTCTTTCATCTCGAATACAGATGCCAACCAGGACTTTGACTCGTTCATAAAACTCACGTCGTTTGCGACAATGCGTATGTCGTCCACATATAAGGTTAAGATGACATAATTAGACCCGGAGGTCTTATAATACACGCACGGATCCTCGTGAAGATTCACAAATCTGTTTCCTACTATTTCCTCGTGGAATATGCGGTACCATTTCCAAGACGAATGTTTAAGACCGTAAATGGACCTTTGGAGTTTACAAACTTTACGTTCGTTACCAGGAGTAATGAAATCCTTCGGTTGCTCCATGTAGATCTCTTTCTCCATGCATCCGCTGAGAAACGCGGTCTTTAACATTTATTCGGTACAGCTCGAAATCGAGACCTGCGACCAGGACCATAAATGGCCCTAACTGTGGTTTTACGTATAGTCGGTGAGTATGTTTCGTCAAAGTCCACTCCGTGAAGTTGGGTATGTCCTTTCACAACAAGTCGGGTTTTGTACCGCCCGGCCTTTTCTATCAGTTCCTTGTGCCCTGCGGTTAGCATGTAAATCAACTGTAGACTATAGTGGTTTTCATTTAGGCGATCTCTCTCTTTTATTGTTTTCCTCCATTTCTCCACTTGAGGCTGGTCAACAGTTGTTAGAGTGTGGTTTTCACCCTTCTCGATGAGATACTTTTTCGGCCTTTGACTTTCGTCTAGGCTTGTTAATCCCATCTTGAGTCTGAACGTTTCTCCCACTCGGAATAATGCTTCTTGTCGGAGCATCACTCCCACTGGGAACAAGAGCAGTGCTTGAACCTTGACCTACAACTTTCCTCGGACGATCTCTCGGTCTCGGGGTTTTACTTCCGAGATGAATTCATTGATCACTATGACCTGAAACCAAGTTGGTCGGATCACTCCCACTGGGAACAATGGGTAGTATAGGTAGTTGTGGCATTATTGGATTTTCATCCAGTGGTTCAGCAACATGACTATCAGGTTCAAGTTGATTCGTCTCTGCACAACAGTGATTTCGTGTGGTAGGGTTTATTCCTCCCACTGGATTTACTATGAAATGTTTCCATTATCATTTACGATGTCATTCACTTGAGTTGCCGGTTCAAATTTCCCACTCGAAGTAAGTGGGACCTGATTGTCAGTGTAATCCTGCTCCAGTTAGATCAAGACTACATCTGTTTGAAACTGACCATGCATTGGAAATTCGTCCTCAAGTGATGTAATGTCTCATGTTCGACCACGGCAGCATTTTCCCAAGATATAAACAGGTATTTTCTAAGAGCAGTTAACGTACTCTGTACAAATACGTGTTTAATTCGCAAATTAATGTCGCATGATGATATGATTTAACTCATTATCATTCTTTAGCTATTATGGCGACATGTCTTACCAATTTCATTGGAACACAGTTTTAAATATATGTGAATCATCTTTCTTCATCCCATAGGGAACGTCTGATAGATTGACTCTAACATTATGTTTATAAACTGTGCTTGTTGAAGTGTGTCATTTGATTTTAATTCCTGGCCAGACTTATCGTTCAAGGTGTATAGAAGGAAAATTGTTTAACTGAATTCATCCTTCTTCGTTTGCAAACTTATCTCAGAGATTTTATCCTATCTCCGAACTGAGCAATTGGGTTTTCACCTTATGCGTCAGTTGATACTTTTAGAAGGTCGTGGTAGCTTATGAAGCATACCTCTTACCAATGTAAATGTTATTAATAAGTTATTTCCGAAGGGACGCAAACGAAAATTCAGCATCCAATCATTAAAACACTTCATCATTGAATTCGTACTTTAAAACGATGTGTTCCGTCTTTCGAGGTCCACACGCGTGTGGCGCTGTTTACCAAGGTTTAACCCATGGTTAAATCGTTTCGTTTCCAAATTCAAGTCAATTTAATCAAATCGGTTTCGCACATGATTATCATTACTGATTATTTCATTCAATGGAGTACTAACAATTAAGAAATACTAAATCTTTCGATCTAGCTACGCAATCGACCTGTATGTTCAGTTCTGTTGCCCCGAATGAGATGACGGAGTACATGAATCATTTCGTTTTATTCGACCACTTTTACCTGGCCGAAATTTCGTTCTGGATCGATCCCGTTTAACCGGTTCGATTAATTTTGAAAAGTAGATCACAATTCGAATCGAACGGAATGACTATCTATTGTCGCATAGATAGTCGAGAACTTTAAGCCATGTTGAACATCACATCTGAGTAAATTCACGAGTGAATCACATCAAATGATCTGTGTCTGTATAAAACGTTTTACAGCTTCATACACATGACCTACGAGGCGTACTTGAGACGCACTTTATCAACATGGTTTAACCCATCAGATTATCTTATAAGACCTTTATGGTCCAGTTCTCTCTATGATATGCCGATCATGGTTGACTTCTTTCGAACCCAGTATGGTGAGCAGAGAAGGTTTCATTTTTACTGCTGTGGTTACTGTACTTGATTAGGCTCAAGGTCATTGAGTCCTGTCAACATCAGACAACCATATACATCTTTTCCATGTTGACCTTTCATTCTGAAGATCTGATGCGGGTTTTACGCCAACATCCATGAAAAGAGAGAATACCATCATGTTCAACTGAAACATTTCTAGCTT
Organism: Clarkia xantiana subsp. parviflora; assembly: GCA_036873135.1. NCBI lineage: Eukaryota > Viridiplantae > Streptophyta > Magnoliopsida > Myrtales > Onagraceae > Clarkia > Clarkia xantiana. Next base: position 51,070,571 of record JAPTYO010000002.1, on the reverse strand, counting down.
TAGCATCCTTGCTTCCACCCAGGCGGGTGCAAATGGATACCAACCTATAACATTGTTTCGTTGCAATTGAAGTTTTCGTCAACCCCTTTTTACCAAGGTTGAATGTATCACCACATACGCGTTCAGATCATCAAAGAACCAACTCCAATGATCGGGGAAACAAATTGTTACATTCATTTCTCATTGTCAGAATCATACATATTACTATATTCATCCTCAATTGTCCTCTCTACTTTTCGGAGTAGAGAGTTCAACACATACTCCTTTTATTAATCATAATTCATACCATCAAGATTGCGCGGAATATCGAATCGCACTAATTCAACCAACTCATACATTGATGATTATGCACAATCAGGAAGACAATAACATTTTGAGAAAGAATTGCATACATCAGATATCTATTAAGATGGAATACGACAAATAACGATTCATCGGTCATCTAAACCAACCGAAACCTGTAAACCAATGGAAGATGGTTGTGAAAGAGTTCATATTACCGTCGTCTTCAATCCAATAGATCAGTCTTTTAAAACAGGTTTAATCGCAAATTACCGGAACAGGAATTTTAAAACAAGCATACCCGATCTTGGCTTTCTCAATGCCCTTTTTATTTTGAAAAATATTCCGATGAATTTACTCATGTATATATAATTCTACCATCCATGTAAATCATCATACTCAAGTAACATTCATCACACAAACCACACTCATGCTTACGCGTCATGCGATTAATGTTCCGAGGAACTCATGCTTGCATACATAATTCTACATCCAAGTAAATTGTTAAATGCGGCTACATCCTCAACATTCTAGCATCCGTGTCAAACATGAAACTTCCACATCAATCATACATATTTGGCAACTTTTTTTCGATTTTAAAATATTTTAAACATTAGGTGTTGATTTGCAATTCATGCTTATATTCAATTACACATCATTCTAGACATGAATCCTAGGAAATTTCAACCATCACAGCATGTCTATCCTAGTGCGCATACCATATATTTAACCAGGGCTCTGCCCCCAACATACAATATCCAACTAGCTTGACTCAGTCAAGACTACATTTCTAATCATGCATAAATATATAGCTAATAATAAATAATTGCAATTCAGCCCACTAATTAATCAAGACCCAAAAACATGTATATCCGAGATCCATCCCCATAATCGAAACAAGCTTTAAGGTTTAATTATTATGTGAATAATAATAAACCCTTGAGCACTGTGTAGGCCAGTTAAAGTTCAAAACATTTGGATTTTAAAACTTTACCTCACTATTTTATTTAATTGACTTGAATTAGGTTTTGAAAATTCAGTTCGTTTCAGTTAATTTCAGTCTGGTTCAGTTCATTCCAGAAAAATCTGGTTCGCGTCCGTTTCAGTAAAATCCGGTTCGGTCCGGTTTTATTTTCAAAATCTGGTTCGGTCCGAACCAGACCAATAAAAATAGGGTTCGGTTCAACACTAAAAAACGATTCGGTTAGATCCACTTAGTTACCCCAGTCCGACCCGACAAGGTCGAACTGATTAAGAAAACCTGGTTCGGCTTAAAACGTCTGGTTTAACATATTGGACCATCCCATTAAATTCATAGGGTTTGGGCCGAAATGTTTACTTGTGGGCTAAGTAGGGTTTTGATGTCCACTAAAAACTTAACTTAGCCACCAAGTAACATTAATTATATAAAATAATTTCAAATATTATATATATATATATATATATATATTCGGCCAATATTAAACATATATATATTTATTGCCAAGATTCTATCTTTAAGACAAAATCAATCAACGATATATATATATATATATGTAAAATTCGGTTTATATATATAGATATATATTTATTTATTGTCAATATCTTTAATAGGGTAACAAATATGTTAGATTTAGGGGAATAATCACTACGGACACTAAAATAAGGTACATGCTAGTAATCGTAATTACGCAGCGGAAGAATCCCACATATCTTTACACAGTCCGTAGACCCTAGATCTTGCTGAGGGAGTTCGCGGCTCTCAGGTCGCCACCCATAGAGGTTCTTGTTAGAGAAGCCCTACGTGGTATAGTCTTCACAGCAAAGCCTCTGATCAACTCTTCGGCAGGGATGGATCTTTGTAGTGTTTGCTAGAAAGCAAACATGGACACCCTTAGTGCTAACAATGGTTCGGCCGAACTAGTGGTGTTGGGAGAAGGGTTTTTCTCTCTAAAACACTCTAAGGAAGGATTAGCCCTAGTAATCCCCTAACACCACATATATATACAGCAGGAGTAAAGTGGACAAAAGTCCACTTTACCCCACTATTAAGTTCGGCCGGCCTTTGTATTAGGGAGGCCCAATTTTGGGACTCTCATGTCAATTAGGATTTGGGTCTAGCCCAATTACCCTAATTTGACATTTACCCAAGTTCCTTTAGGTAAACTATACATATTATGGGCTACCAATTACAGCGCCTATCACCATATGCTAACAGCTCCCACTCGTCGTAATAGGAGGGTGCCTGTTAATGTATCGTTTCCTGAATCGACATCAACATTTCACTCTTTCGATCTTGTCCTTGCTTCCGAGTAGTTCATACGAGGTTTGCCGTGCGACCGGGGAACACGACGAGCATCGTGCTACTCGTCTGTTAGGAGTAATTTAGCGCCCGCGGAACGTTGATTCCCTTTCTTCAATCAACCTGTTATATATCACATATAAAGTGTCGCGCTGTATCCTAGTTCAACTAATAATTCTCCTCTTTTGCCTAGTTTCAACATAGGAATACTTCTCCAAGGCATCCGTATAAGTAGTTACATCCTTCAACTAATATCCGTTTGGTGGCCACCTAGTGAATACAAGAGTCGGTGAATTATAGGAGAACTTAACCATCCCCATCGCTCATATCCTTAGTCAGACCCAACCAGTTTCTAAAGACCTGGTCACTGGGTCTTTTTGTTCAGCACTACACTCGTACGCCGAGAAGCGAGCATTGAGCCTGACCTTAGATATGAGTTATGAGTCCGTAAGGATACTTCGGGTGCCTCTTCATAAGGCTCCCGGGATCAATCACACGCTCGAAGTGAAGAAGTTTGCGCCCACTAGAATCTCAAGGATTCTTATCTAGCACAACCGAGTTGTGACCCCGTGGTCGAACGTGGAACGCGTAGTATGAAGCACGCGTCGATAGCATGCCTGAACTTTTAAGTTGACAGGATAAGGGATATGTCAATCATGCTATCGCAGATTTTCTTCAGGCCCAGAATGTGGATTAATGACGAACGAAGTTCATCACGGCGGTGTGCAAAATGAAGATCATGTCGAATTTCTTCAAAACTAGATAATCATCTCGCGTAATCAGGTTTATCCCCCTGAGTCTTAGCCAGACTAGCTTGGTAGAAGCCTTCTTTCACCGCAAGACGACCGTACCTGTGTGACGAGGTATGGCCCACATTCGACATAGTTTTGGCAGAGGATTGCATCCTCCTACGACTTAGTTTATAGACCGTAAATCTGATGTATTCAACATTATGACATCGATCGATTGCAATTCTCTCGTTTTTAAAAATGTAACTTCTAATTATCAAAATGTTATCACAGATACTATGCCACAATTAAGCCCTACGCATCCCAAGCAGTTTTACGTGCTTTTCGAATGTCTCTCTGCGTAGTGGTTTAGTTAATGGGTCTGCAACCATGTTATTAGTGGACAAGTATTCCATAGTGATAATATTGTCTTCTACCATGGATTTAAGCATAAATATATTTCACATCAATGTGTTTTAGTCATACTATGGTACTTGGATTCTTAACTGCCGCAATGGCCGCTTGACTGTCAGAGTATACCACGATGAGTTTACTCACGTCTTTGACATCAAGCAGTGCAGTAAGAAGCCTTTTCAGCCAGACTACTTCTTGCGCGTTTTTTGAGAGAGCTACGCATTCCGATTCCACCGTAGACAGCACGACACAGGTCTGCTTCTTGCTCGTCCATGAAATGGCGGCATTAGCATGGAGAAATACTCCCACCTGTGGTGGACTTACGATCATCTAGATCGCCACCATGGTCGGCGTCACTATAACCGGTCACAGAGCGTAGTCGGCAGTACCTTTCAGATAACGAAAGATTTGTTTTACAGCCTTTAAATGTTGATAGCCAGGATCTGATTGGAATCGTGCTACTAGGCCCACAACATAACAGATATCCGGACGGGTGCATTGCATGGCGTACATGAGACTTGCGACCATGCTCAAGTACTCTGCACCCTTCATCTGTTCATGCTCTGCCAGGTTCTTGGGGCCGTCACATTTTCACAGTGCGCTCCCAAACATTACCGGCATATCCACGTGTTTGGCATCTCGTATTCAGAACCCTTTTCAACAATTTGTCGATATAGGCTTTCATGAGATGGACATAATTTTCGTGTAGCACTATCTCTAGCAATTTAATGCCCAAGATATACGTGGCCTCTCCCATGTCTTTCATCTCAAACACAGATACCAACCAGGACTTTGACTTATTCATAAAACTCACATCATTTACAGCAATGAGTATATCATCCACGTATTCGGTTAAGATGACACACTTAGACCTGGAGGTCTTATAGTACACGCACGGGTCCTCGTGAAAATTAACGTATCCGTTTCCTACGATTTCCTCGTGGAATCTGCGGTACCATTGCCGAGACGATTGCTTAAGACCATAAAAGGATCTTTGGAGTTTGAAAACTTTACGTTCGTTACCAGGAGTAATGAAACCCTCTGGTTGCTCCATATCGATCTTTTCCATCAGGTTTCCGTGAATGAACGCGGTCTCAATACTCATTCGGTGCGTGTCGAAATCGAGACCTGCGACAAGTCGGATTACGGATCATCCAAGTTTTCCATTAGTGATGAGTCTCATTTTGAGGACCCATCTAACTCTAATGCTCCTGTGGTTAGCAGGTAAGGCAATAAAGATTGTAATGATTTTTTTTTTTCATTTAGGCGATCTTTTTCATTCTATTGTTTTCCTCCATTTATTCGCTTGAGATCCTTTCAATGTTTTCAACAGATGTTAGAGTGAGGTCATCACCCTTATTGATGGGATACTTCTTGGGAGAAGTCGGATGCCTATGGCTTTCATCCAGGATCGTCAATCCCATCTTGAGTTTGAACATTCCTCCCACTCGGAATAATGTTTCTTATCGGAGCATCACTCCCACTGGGAACAAGAGCAGTGCTTGTACCTTGATTCATAACTTTTCTTGAACGTCTACTCAGTCTCTGGATTTTACCTCCGAGATAAATTCTTTGATTACTAGGAGCTGGAACCGAGTTGATCATTACCCTCCCACTAGAAACAATGGGTAGTGTTGAAAGTTGTGGTGTCATTGGATTTTCATCCAGCAGTTCAACGTCGAGATTATCAAGTTCAACTTGATTCTTCCTTACGACAACAGTGATTTTCGTATGGTAGAGGGTTTAATCCTCCCACTGGATTTACTATGAAAATGTTTCCATTTTCATTTTCATGTCGTTCACTTGAGTTGCCGGTTCAAATCTCTCCCACTCGAATTAAGTGGGACCTGAATATTAGTCTAATATTTCTCAAATCTAATCAAGACCTCTACTTTTTAAAACTTTACCAAGTATTGAAAATCGTTCTCAAGTCATGTAACGTTCCATGTTCGACCACTGTACCATTTCCAAAAGCTATAAACATGTATTTTCTAATAGTATTTACCGTACCCTTGTCCCATATACTTGTTTAATGCGCCATCTTAATGTCGCATGATGATATGATTTAAATCATTATCATTCTTTAGCTTTTATGGCATCGTTTATACAAATTTGATTGGAACAAAGTCTTACATAAACGTGAGTCATCTTTCTTCCATCAGGGATCGTATGATAGATCGACTCTAACATTATGTTTTCCAAGCTTTGTTTCATGAAGTGTGCGATGTCAAATAAATGCCTAGCCTGAATTTCGTTCAAGGCTTATAAAAGGAAAATTGTTTAACCGACTTCATCCTTCTTCATTTGCGAACTTATTATCCAACCTCCGAACATAGCGTTTTAGGTTTTCACTTAGTGCGTCAGTTGATTCTTTTACAAGGTCGAGGTAGCTTAGAAACATACTTATTACCATTGTAAATGCATCAATAAGTCATCCCCGAAGGGATGCAAACGAAAATTCAGCATTCATTCATAAAAAAAACACTTCATTATTGAATTCGTACTTTGAAACGATGTGTTCCTTCTTTCGAGGTCCACTTGCACTTATTAGGCGCCATTTACTAAGGTTTTGTTAGATTACGGTGAGTAATCACTATGGAAATATAAAACATGGTACGTGCATGTAATCGAAATTACGCAGAGGAAGAGTTACACATACCTCAACAGTTACCATAGTCTAAGATCCTTTGAACGAGGGAGTTCTCAATCCTCCGGTCGGGACCCATAGAGGTTCTTGTTAGAGAAGCTCTACGTGGTGCAGCTCCACAGCAAAGCCTCAGATCAATTCTTGACACGGGGACAGATCTTTGGAGAGTTGCTCGAAAGTAATTTGGCACACCCTTGGTGTAAAGCTTGGTGCGGCCGAACTAGTGAGGTGTGGGAGGAGGGTTTTCTCTCTAAAACACTCTTGTGAGGGAATTATGATTAACCCTAAATATTCCCTAACACCTCTTATTTATAGGAGGAGTAAAGTGGACAAAATTCCACATTAAGCTACCTTAATAATTCGGCCGGCCTATGTATTTGGGGAGGCCCAATTTTGGGCCTCCCATGTCAATTGGGATTTGGGTCTGGCCCAATAACCCTAATGTGAAATTTACCCAACTTTATTAGGTAAACTATGCATATTTTGGGCAACCAATTACGGCGCCCATCACCATATGCTTATAGCTCCCACTCGCCGGAATGGGAGGGTTCCTGTTAATGTATTGTTGTCCAAATCCGCATCAACATTTCTCCCCTTTGATCTGCTCCGTGCTTCCGAATAGTTCATAAGAGGTGTGTCGTGCGACCGGCGGATACGACGGGCTTCGTGCTACTCATCTGTTAGGAGTGTTGTAGCGCCCGCGGAATGTTGATTCCCTTTTCTCCAATCAACCTATTATAAACAAAATTATACATATTGTACCGCACTGTATCCTAGGTCAACTGATAATTCTCTATTTGCCTAGTTTCCACATAGGAACACTTCTCCAAGGCATCCGTACAAGTATTAACTACCTTAAACTAATATCCAGTTGGTGGCCACCTAGTGAATACAAGAGTCGGTTAATTACAGGTGAACTTGACCATCCTCATCGCTCAAACCCTTAGTCAAACCCAACCGGTTTCCAAAGACGTGGTCACTGGGCCTTTTTGTTCAGCACTACGCTTGTACGTCGGGAAGAGAGCATTGAGCCTGACCTTAGGTATGAGTTCTGTGTCCATGAGGATACTTTGGGTACCTCTTCATAAGGCTCCCGGGATCAATAACACGCTCGAGGTGAAGAAGTTTGCGCCCGCCAGAATCACGAGGATTCTTTTCCTAACACAACCGAGTTGTGATCCCGTTGTCGTACATGGCACGCGTAGTATGAAGCACGCGTTGATAGCATACCTGAACCTTTTGGGTCAACAGGAATGGGATATGTCAATCATACTATCACAGATTTTCATCTAGCCCAGAATGTGGATTTATGACGAACGGAGTTCATCACGACAATCTGCAGGACGAAGATCATGTCGAGTTACTTCGACAATAGATAATCGTTCTGCGTAATCATGTTTATCCCTCTGATTCTTAGCCAGCCTTGCATAATAGTGACTAGGTAAGGCCCGCATTCGACATAGTTTGGCAGAGGATTGCGTCCTCCTACGACTCAGTTTATAGACCGTAAATTTGGTGTAATCAAAACATTATGAGGTCGATCATAAATTCAGTTGCAATTTTTCGCTTACAAAATGTAACTTTCTAATATCAAAATGTTATCACAGATACATGCCATTTCTAAACCCTACACAATCCTAGCAATTTTACATGCTTTTCGAATTCATTCCTGCGCAGTGGTTTAGTTAATGGGTCCACGATCATATATTATGAATGGACAAGTATTCCATAGTGATTATATTGTCTTCTACCATCGATTTAGCATAGAAATATTTCATATCAATGTGTTTGGTCCTACTATGGTACTTCAGATTCTTAACTGCCGCAATAGCTGCTTGACTATCGGAGAACACCTTTCCAGGTTTACTTCCGATGTCACCACCAAGCAACGCAGTAAGAACCCTTTTCAGCCAGACTGCTTCCTGTGCATTTTTAGAGAGAGCAACGAATTCTGATTCCATTGTTGACAGCGCGACACAGGTTTGCTTCTTCCTCGTCCAGAAATGGCGGAATTAGCAAGGAGAAATACTCCACCTGTGGTGGACTTACGATCATCCGGATCGCCACCATGGTCGGGGTTACTTTAACCGGTCAATTCTAACTTCCCGCCCTCATAGCACAGAGCATAGTCCGTAGTACCTTTCAGATAACAAATTAGGTATAAATAGTAATTCGTTTTACAGTCTTTTAAATGTTGATTGCTAGGATCTGATTGGAAACATGCTACTAGGTCCACGGCGTGACAGATATTTGGATGGGTGTATTGCACGGTGTATATCGAAATACCAACCACGCTTACAACCTCTGCAGCCTTCATCTGTTCATGCTCTGCTGGGTTCTAGGGGCTGTCACGATTCAACAGTGCGCACCCAAATACCACTGGCACATCCACTGGTTTTGGCATCCTGTAATCTGAACCAGCTTTAAACTGCTAGTTGATATAGGCTTCTTGAGATAGACATAAATCCCAGGTAGCCCGATCTCAGGAAATTTTAATGCTTAATATGTACGTGGCATCTCCCATGTCTTTCGTCTCAAATACAAATGCCAACCAGGACTTTGACTTATTCATGAAACTCATGTCGTTTGCGGCAATGAGTATGTCGTCCATGTACTACGTTAAGATGACATACTTCGACACGAAGGTCTTATAATACACGCACAGATTCTTGTGAAAACTCACTAATCCGTTTCCTACGATTTCCTCGTGGAATTTGCGGTATCATTGTCATGACGAATTTATAAGACCGTAGAGGGACCTTTTTGGAGTTTATAAACTTTTCGTTCGTTACCAGGAGTAATCAAACTCTCTGGTAGCTCCATGTAGATCTCTCCCTCCAGGTTCCGTGGAGGAATGCGGTCTTAACATTCCTTTGGTGCAGCTCGTGATCGAGACTTGCGACCAGGACCATGAATGACCCTTAACCGTGGTTTTACGCACAGTTATTGAGTTTCTCTTATCAAAGTTAGGGTAAGACCTTTCGCAATGAGTCAGTTTCTCCGACTTGTTTCATCAGTGGTGAGCCTTCTTTCAGGGCTCACCTTATCCTTATGCCCTTGTTGTTAACAGGTAAATCAACTATAGACTATAATGGCTTTCGTTTAGGCGATCTCTTTCATTTATTATTTCTTTCCGTTTCTCCACTTGAGGTCTTTCCATTGCTTGCCAAAAGTTTGAGCGGGGTTTTCACCTTGCTCAATGGGATACTTGCCTTTGACTCTAGTCTAGGCATCATGAGTCCCATTTATTAGTCTGATCTTTTCTCCCACTTGGAATAACACTTCTCGTCGTAGCATCATTTCTATTGGGAATAATCCTCCAACTCGCAACAATGCTTCTCATCGGAGCATCGCCTCTGTTGGGAACAACAGCAGTGCTAGAACCTTGACCTATAACTTCCATATTACAACCTCTTAGTCCCGGGGTTTTACTTCCGAGATGCGTTCCTTGATCACTAGGATCTGGAACCAAGTATGGTTGGATAACTCCCACTGGGAACAATGGGTAATATAGGTAGTTGTGTCACTCCAGGTTCAGAAATTTTGACCATCAGGTTCGACTTGATTCGTCTTAACAGCAACAGTGATTACACGTGGTAGGGTTTATTCCTCCCATTGGATTTACTATGAAAATGTCCCCATTCTCATTTACCATGTCTTCACTTGAGTTGCTGGTTCAAATCTCTCCCACTTGAATTAAGTGGGACCTGATCGTCATCGTTATTCTGCTATGTTTTGATCATGACTATGTAATTGAAACTGTTCATGCATTTAGAAATTCGCCCTCTTAGTGATGTAATGTCTCATGTTCGACCACGGTACCATTTAATCCAAGCTGGAAACAGGTGTTTTCTAGAAGTAACTGGCGTACCCTTGTTATAAATATGTGTTTATCGCGCAAATTAATGTCGCATGGTGATATGATTTAACTTATTGTCAACTTTCAGCTATGATGGTTATCTACCTTATCGATCTTAATGGAACACAGTTTTACATTTATGTGAATCATCTGTCATCATTCCATATGGAATGTCTTATAGAACGACTCAAACATTATGTATATAAATATAAACTGTGTCTCTTGAAGTGTGTCTTTTGATTTGAATGCCTAGCCTGACATGTCGTTCAAGGCTTTTGGAAGGAAAATCATTTAACTGACTTGATCATTCTTCGTTTGCCGACTTATCCTAGAGATTTTATCTAATCTCCGAACTAAGCATCTTTGGTATTCACCTTATGTGTCAGTTGATACTTTTACAAGGTCGTTGTAGCTTACGTAGCTTACTTCATACCGATGTAAATGTTATCCATAAGTCATATTTCCGAAGGAGTGCAAAAGAAAATTCAGCACGTCCACTTCAAAATTAAACTCATGTAATGAAACGATGTGTTCTGTCTATCGAGGTCCACTTGCACGTTGCGCAATCTACTCTGGGATTAAACCCTTTGCTAAATCGTTTCATTTCTGAATTTAATTCAATTCAATCGGTGTTAACGGTTTCAAACATGAGTATCATTACAGTTTATTTCATTCAATGGAGTGATAATAATAAGATAAGATTTATAATCAGTTTGTTCTTGGAATTATGCATTCATTGTATTTGGAAAGGCGTTTTGATTTAACTCAAATAGATGTATGGAGTTGTTTGATTCGGCTATTTGCAATAGCTATATTGTTTCGGTACTATCACCTTTTTGGATCGATCTCGTTTCTAGCCGAGTCGATTAATCTTGATGAGAAGAACGCATTCAGAATTGAATGGTAACTACTTTATTCAAAAATTCCAAAACAATAATATTCACCAAAATTCAAACAAAACTTCCGAACTAGCAAGAAAAATAATCACGATGGCAAAATATTCTAGATCATCCACGAAGCTTTAAGAGACAAAGACAGAGCACTAGGAGGAGATAAACGAGACATATATATTTTACTTTTATTACTGGCGTTCATCACACCGGATTATCGTTTGAGGACCAAAATGATGATCCCGTTTCCTCTGCGTCTTCCCTTGATCTCTTGTGGTGAAGCGCATAAGGACCCTTTGGTTGTCTGCATTCAATAAACAGGGTCGTGATAAACTTAGTTGCTTTAATCAAGTAATCAAGCCCATCGTCGTCGACCAACCATGATAGAGGGTACTTCTGCGCGATACGGAGTATCTTTCTCCAATTTGATCTCTCGTTCGTAAGATTTGATGTGGGTTTTACACCTGAATCTTGGGAAATAAAGGCGACATACTCGAATAGCACTTTTCTTGCCTCGGCTGCCTTTCCATCCACCGAAGCGGAGTTTTATGGCACACCAAAGTCAAAGAGCACTAAGGTTGAGTTTGAAGTCCTATGCAACCTCTCTTTCTAGGGTTTCCAGTATTACCTTGCAAGCTCTCCGATCCATAAAGCTCCTTAACTTATTTGGGTAAGCAAGGACGCCGTGTTCATTCACCAATGTTCTCACCTTATTCACATCAATACACTTATGTATATCTTCAGTGAAAAGGAGTTTTCTCACATATCCACTCCATGCATCATAATCCTTGCCATCCAGATTGCAAGGTTCGTAGAAGCGAACCGATCCAACCATGAAAACTAACACTTTGATGATCAAGCAAAATCAGGGAGACAATGACATTTTGAGAAAGAATTGCATACGTCAAATATCTATTAAGATGGAGTCCGACAAACAGTGATTCCTCAGTCATCTAAACCAACCGACCACCAGTAAACCAATGGAAGATGGCTGTCAAAGAGTTCACACTATCGTCGTCTTCTATCCAATAGATCAGTCTGTTAAAAACGGTTTAAATCGCAAATTACCGGAACGAGATTTTTTTTAAAAAAAAAAGCATACCAGATCTTAGCTTTCCCAAGGCTCTTTTGTTTTGGAAAAATGATTCTGATGAATTCACTCATGCATACACAATTCTACAATCCATGCAAATTATCATATGCTAGTAACATTCATCACACATACCACACACATGCTCATGCGTCATGCGTCTAATGTTCCGAGGAACTCATGCTTGCATTCATAATTCTACTTCTAAGTAAATTATCAAACGCAACTACATCCTTAACATTCTAGCATACGTGTCAAACATATAACATCCACATCAATCATACATATTTGGCGATTGGTTTTCGGATTTAAAAAAAAAAAATAGACATTAGGGGCTGATTTGCAATTCATGCTTATATTCAATCACGCAAGCGTCTAGACATGAATCCTAGGCATTTTCAACCATCATAGCATGTCTATTCTAGTGCGCAAACCATATATTTATCCAGGGCTCCGCCCACAACATGTAATATCCAGTTAGCTTGACTTAGTCAAGACAACAGTTCTAATCATGCATAAATATATATTGAATAATAAACAATTGCAATTCAACCCACCAATTTAACCAGTCCCAAAAAACATGTATCTCCGAGATCCATCCCCATAATCGAAACAAGGCATAAAGGTTAGCAACCCTATGAGCACTGTGTAGTCCATTTCGAGGTTCGAAAACATTTGGATTTTAAAACTTGACCTCCCTATTTTAATTGACTTGAATTCGGTTTGGAAAAACATTGTTCGGTTCAGTCAATTTTAGTCCGGTTCAGAAAATCCGGTTCGGTATGGTCCGAAAATTTCGGTTCGGCCGGTCCGGTTTTTAATTTAATAATCTAGTTCGGTCCGAACCGGTCCAATAAAATAGGGTTCGGTTCAACACTCAAAACCGGTTCGGTTAGATCCACTTAATTACCCCGGTACGACCCGACCCGAATAGGTCGAACCGATTGAGAAAATCTGGTTCGGTTTAATTTCGTCCCAGTTTAACATATTGGACCGGCCCAATAATTAAAATTTGAAAAGATGGGCCGAAATGTTTACTTGTGGCCTAAGTAGGGTTTTAAATCCATTAAAAATATTAAACTTAGCCACCAAGTAACATTAATTATATAAAATAATTTCCAATATTAAAATAAATAAATATATTCCGGCACACATATAAACATATATATATTTATTGCTAAGATTCTATCTTTAAGATTAAATCAATCAACAATATATATATATTTATGTAAATTTCGGCACTATATATAATATATATATTTTATTTACTGTCAATATTTTTAATCGGGAAACAAATTACTGACAATATATTTTCTCAATCTTTTAGGTAACTAAATCTATCAATAATATCCTTAACCCTATTTAAATATTTAGATATATTGATAGTTATATAATTCTATATATTTTAATGTCAATCTATCATAATGTTCATAATTACAGATATATTGTTACATTAATTAAAAAAGAAAATACGGTAAACAATATCTCTAGGTGGTTCGCCCGAAACTTGTAACTTGGTGCCTAAGAAATTAAAAAATTTACCTTGTAATTCATCTTAGGGTTCGGCACAAACACCAAATTAGGAACTAGTGGTCAAATTTTAAGATCAAATTTTAATAAGATCTACAATCCAAAGTTTGATTTTGATAAACATTACCTTTTACTTGAAGATCATGAACATCAAATAAACCAAGAACATCATGAAAATTTCGGACTACCTTTTACTTCAAATTCCGAAAACTTATATTTTCAAGAACACCAATTTATCAAAATCATGAACTCTTAACACAGGCTCTGATACCACTGTAAGATTACGGGGAGTAATCACTACGGAAACACTAAAACATGGTACGTGCATGTAATCAAAATTACGCAGCGGAAGAGTTACACATACCTCAACAGTTACCGTAGTCCAAGATCCTTTGAACGAGGGAGTTCTCGATCCTCCGTTCGGGACCCGTAGAGGTTCTTGTTAGAGAAGCCCTACGTGGTGCAACTCCACAGCAAAGCCTCAAATCAATTCTTGACAAGGGGACAAATCTTCGGAGAGTTGCTCGAAAGCAATTTGGCACACCCTTGGTGTAAAGCTTGGTGCGGCCGAACTAGTGAGGTGTCGGAGGAGGGTTTTCTCTCTAAAACGCTCTTGTGAGGAATTATGATTAACCCTAAATATTCCCAAACACCTCTTATTTATAGGAGTAAAGTGGACAAAAGTCCACTTTACCCCTACCCCACCTTAATAATTCGGCCAGCCTATGTATTTTGGGAGGCCCAATTTTGGGCCTCTCATGTCAATTGGGATTTGGGTCTAGCCCAATTACCCTAATGTGACAGTTACCCAAGTTCATTAGGTAAACTATACATATTATGGGCTACCAATTACGGCGCCCATCACCATATGCTTACAGGTTTAACGTTAAGGTAAAATCGTTTCGTTTCCAAATTTAATCCAATTGGTTACAGACATTTTCATCATTACTTATTATTTCATTTAATGGAGTACTACTAATTAAGAAAGAATTTTAATTGGTTCATTCTTTAGAGCTACGCAATCGATAAATTTTAATGGCATTTTGATTTTATTCAAATGATGTGACTATGGTGGAGACGATATGTTTGATTTGGCTATTATTCATAGCCTTAAATTTCGATATTTCATTGTAATTCGGGTCGATCCCGTTTAACCGGGTTAATTAATCTTAATAAGTAGATCGCATTTTGAATCGAATGGAAACCACTTTATTCAACAATTCCGAAATTATCAACCAAATTTCAAACATAAATCGAACAATAAGGAAAGCAAAAGACAACGGTTTAGAATTCAGATCGTCTACGAAGCTTTAAGAGATAAAGGTAGAGAAATAGGAGTAGATTAGTCCAACGAGATGTACTTATTAAAGGCACCGATATCACTGGTGTTCATCACACCAGATTTCCGTTTGAAGACCAAACTGACGATCCTGTTTCCTCAGCACCTTGCCTTGATCTCTTCCGGTGTTGCACTGAGGGCCCCTCTAGTTGATTTTCTCTGCTTTCAACATATAGGACCGTGGTGAACTTAATAAATTCAATCAAGTAATCCAGGCCCCTATCGTCAGCCAACCATGACAGTGGGTACCTCTGTGCGATACTGAGAATCTTCTTCCAATATGATCTTTCGTTCTGAAGATCTGATGTGGGTATTACGCCTGCATCATGGGAGATAAGGGCAACATACTCTTTCAACACTTCTCTAGCTTCGGCTACCTTTCCTCCACCTAAACGGAGTCTTATGGCATACCAAAGCTGAAGAGCGGTGAAGTTGAGTTTGAAGTCCTCTATAACCTCTTTATCCAAGGCTGCCAGTATCACCGTACAAGCTCTCTGATCGTCTAGGCTCCTCAACTTATTAGGGTAATGACGGTTGCCTTTTTCATCCACCAGTGTCCTTCTTCGATTCACGTCAATGCATCTGTATACACTTTCAGCGAAGAGAAGTTCCTTTATATGCTCACTCCATGCATCATAGTCCATGCCATCCAGATTGCGAGGCTCGTAGAAGCGAACCGATCCACCCATGAAAACTAACGCTTTGATGATCATGCAAAAATCAGGGAGACAATAACATTTTGAGAAAGAATTGCATACATCAGATATCTATTAAGATGGAATACGACCGATAATGATTCCTCAATCATATAAACCAACCGACCACCCGTAAGGGGGTTGTGTAAGAGTTCACACTACCGTCGTCTTCAATCTAATAGATCAGTCTTTTAAAACGGTTTTATCGCAAATTACCGGAACGGGAATTTTAAAACAAGCATACCCGATCTTGGCTTTGGTGGCATAAGGTGTACAGGCGCCGTAAATGGTAGCCCGTTAATATATGTATATGTTACCTAAGTCAATTAGGTAAATGTCACATTAGGGTAATTGGGCCTGACCCAATTCCCTAATGACATGAGAGGCCCAAAATTGTGCCTCCCTTATACATGGAGGTGGCCGGCCGAATATTAGTACCACATAGAATGGAGTGGACTTTTGTCCACTCCATTCCTCCTATATATAGAGGTGTATTGATATTTTTACAATACAATTCATAACTCTCCTTAAGTTCCCTCACTCCTTAGTACAATATTCGGCCGGACCTTGTTCATCACCAAGGGTGTACCAAATTGCTTTTGAGCAATCAATCCGAGGATCTGTCCCCGCTGAAAAACTGATCAGAGGATTTGCTGTGGAGCTATACTTCGTGGGACTTCTTTCTAAGAACTTGCACGAGGTTCCGACAGGTGGATCGTGAACTCCCTCCACAACATCTTGGGCAAAGGAATCGACTAAAGGTTTGTGCGAATTCTGTCGCTGCCTAATTGTGATTACTAACACGTAATTGAATTTAGTGTTTCCTAGTATTACGTCCCCATAATCCAACAGGCTTTCCCAAGGCCCTTTTTATTTTGAAAAATTTCCGATGAATTTACTTTATGCATATATAATTCTACCTGCACGTAAATTATCATATGCAAGTAACATTCATCATACAATTACACCTCATGCTTACGCGTCATGCATCAAATGTTCTGAGGAACTCATACTAGCATACATAGTTCTACTATCAAAGTAAACTATTACATGCTGCTACATCCTCAACATCCTAGCATATGCGTCAAACATGCAACTTCCATATAAATCATACATATTTGCCGACTGGTTTTCGATTTTTTTTAAAAAAATAATTTTAAACATTAGGGGCTGATTTGCAATTCATTCTTACATTCAGTATCGCAACATCTAGACATGAATCCTAGGTAATTTCAACCATCACAACATGTCTATCCTAGTACGCATACCATATATTTAACCAGGGCTTCGCCCACAACATGCATTATCCAGCTAGCTTGACTTAGTCAAGACGACAGTCCTTATCATGCATAAATATATGTTGAATAATAAACAATTGCAATTCAGCCCACTAATTATACCAGTTCCAAAAATATGTATATCAGAGATCCATCCCCATGATCGTGACGAGGCATTAAGGTTTAAATTAATAAACCCTTTGAGCACTTTGTAAGCTAACCGGAGTTCAAAACATTTGGATTTTAAAACTGGACTTCCCTATTTTATTTATTTGACTTGAATTCGGTTTTGAAAATCCGGTTCGGTTCAGTCAATTTTCGGTCCGGTTCGTTCCAATAAAATCCGGTTCGGTCCGGTTTTATTCAAAATCTGGTTCGGTTCGAACCGGTTCAATAAAATAGGGTTCGGTTCAACACTCAAAACCGGTTCGGTTAATCCACTTAGTTACCCCGGTCCGACCCGACTAGGTCGAACCGATTGAGAAAAACCGGCTCGGTTTAAAAACATTACGTCCCGGTTTTATAAATATTGAACCGGCCCAATAATTTCAAAAGGGTTTGGGCCGAAATGATTACTTGTGGGCTAAGTAGGGTTTTGATGTCCACTAAAAACTTAACTTAACCATCAAGTAACATTAATTATAAAACTAATTTCCAATATTAAAATATATATCTATATATATTTCGGCCAAATATATAACATATATATATATTTATTGCCAAGATTCTATCTAAAAGACAAAATCAATCAACAATATATTTATATATATATATATAAGTAAAAATCGGCTAACTATATATAATATATATTTTATTTATTGCCAATATCTTTAATAGGGAAATAAATAACTGACAAAATATTTTCTCAATCTTTTAGGTAACTAAATCTATCAATAATATCTTTAACCATATTTAAATATTAGATATATTGATAGTTATATATATTTTCTATATATTAATGTGAATCTATCCATATGTTTCTAATTATAGATATATTGTTACCTAGCTTAAAAATTAAAATATGGTAAACAATATAATAATTAATTTCGGCCGAATTTTATTTTCTTGGTGCCTAAGAAATTAAAAAATTTACCTTACAAATCCTTAGTGTTAGCCGAAATTAACACATAATTAGAAATAAGTTGTCATGTTTCAAGATCAAATTTTACTAAGATCAACAATCCAATGCATGATTTTGATAAAAACCTTGTTTTTCTTGAAGATCATGAACATCAATTTTACCAAGAACATCATGAAATTTCGGATTCACTAACAACCCTAAAATTCGAAACGTTTCGGAAATTTAAAATTTTAATTTTAAAATTTTCGGAAAAAATTCTTTTCTTTCAAGAACATAAATTTATCAAAAATCATGAACTCCTAACACAGACTGTGATACCACTGTTAGATTACGGGGACTAATCACTACGGACACTAAAATAAGGTACATGCTAGTAATCGTAATTACGCAACGAAAGAATCACACATACCTTTACACAGTCCGTAGACCCAAGATCTTGCTGAGGGAGTTCGCGGCTCTCCGGTCAGCAGCCGTAGAGGTTGTTCTTAGAGAAGCTCTACGTGGTATAGTCTCCACAGCAAAGCCTTTGATCAACTCTTCGGCAGGGACAGATCTCTGTAGTGTTTGCTAGAAAGCAAATTGGCACACCCTTAGTGCTATCAATGGTTCGGCCGAACGAGTTTGTTGGGAGGAGGTTTTTTCTCTCTAAAACACACTAAGTAAGGATTAGGGATTAGCCCTCTTAATCCCTTAACACCACATATATATAGGAGGAGTAAAGTGGACAAAAGTCCACTTTACACCACTATTAAGTTCGGTCGGCCTATGTATTAGGGACGCCCAATTTTGGGCCTCTCATGTCAATTGGGATTTAGGTCTAGCCCAATTACCCTAATGTGACATTTACCCAAGTTCCTATAGGTAAACTATACATATTATGGGCTACCAATTACGGCGCCCATCACCATATGCTAACAAAATATACTGACAATATATTTTCTCAATCTTTTAGGCAACTAAATCTATCAATAATATCTTTAACCCTATTTATTATCTAGATATATTGATAGTTATATATATATTTCTATATATTAATTTGAATCTATCCTTATGTTTCCAAGTATAGATATATTGTTACCTAGAATAAAAAATTAAAATATGGTAAACAATTGTAAGCATATGGTGATGGGCGCTGTAAAAGGAAGCCTATTATATGTATATGTTGCCAAAGTTAATTGGGTACATGTCACATTAGGACATTGGGCCAGACCAAAATCCCAATTGACACGAGAGGCCCAAAATTGGGCCTCCCTATACATGTGGCCGGCCTAATTAGTGGTGAGGGGTAAAGTGGACAAATGTCCACTTTATTCCTCCTATATATATGGGGTGTTAAGGATTTTATTAGGTTTAAAATCATAATTCCCTTTAAGTGGTGATTTGAGAGAAAACCCTTCCCCCATAACATCACCGCATTTGGCCCAACCACACTACACCAAAAGGTGTGCCAATTTGCCTTCGAGCAAACACTCTGGAGATCCGTCCCTTATCAATAATCGATCTGAGGCTTTGTTGTGGAGAATATACTGCGTACGGCTTCCTTAACAAGAACCTCTACAGGTGCCGACCGGAGGATCGTGAACTTCTTTCTACAAGGATCTTGGGACTACGGACTACGTTTAAGGTATGTGCGAATCTTCCGCTGCGTAATTTCGATTACTAGCATGTACCATGGTTTTAGTATCCGTAGTGATTAGTCCCCGTAATCTAACAGTGGTATCAGATCCTGTGTTAGGAGTTCATGATTTTGATAAATTGGTGTTCTTGAAAATTTAATAGTTTGGACCGAAAATTTAAGTGAAAAGGTTTTAAAATTTTCGAATTTTTAACATTGTAAAGGTCCGAAATTCTCATGATGTTCTTAGGAAATTTGATGTTCATGATCTTCAAGAAAAATGCGATATTTATCAAAATCGAACATTGGATTATAGATCTTATTAAAATTTGATCTTGAAATTTGATCACTTGTTTCCAATATGGTGTTTGTGTTGAAACCTAGGTAAATTACAAGGGAAAATTTTTTATTTCTTAGGCACCAAGTAATGTATTTCGGCCGAACCTATCAAATATATTGTTTACCATATTTTAATTTTTATTCAAAGTAACAATATATCTATAATTGGAAACATTAGATAGATTCACATTAATATATAGAAATATATAAAACTATCAATATATCTAAATATTTAATAGGGTTAAAGATATTAATGATATATTTAGTTTCCTAAAAGATTGAGAAAATATATTGTCAATACATATGTTTCCCTATTTAAGATATTTATAATAAATAAAATATATATTTATATATTCTAGCCGAATTTTACATATATATATATATATATTGTTTATTGATTTAGTCTTAAAGATAGAATCTTGGCAATAAATATATATATGTTATAGTTACTGGCCGAAATATATATATTTAATATTGGATTTCATTTTATATAGTTAAAGTTACTTGGTGGCTAAGTTAATTATTTTTTAATGGATAACGAAACAATACTTGGGCCACAAGTAAAGAATTCGGCCCAACCTTTATGTTTTTAATTATTGGGCCGGTCCAATATATCAAACTGGGACGAATTAAAACCGAACCGGGTTTTCTCAATCGGTTCGACAAAATCGGGTCGGGTCGGACCGGGGTAACTAAGTGGATCTAACCGAACCGGTTTTGTGTGTTGAACCGAACCGAACCCTATTTTTATTGAACCGTTTCGGACCGAACCAGATTTTAAATTAAAAACGAACCGAACCGGGTTTTTCCGGATCGGACCTGAACCGGATTTTCAGGACCAAACCAGACTGAAATTGACTGAACCGAACCTTATTTTCAGAACCGAATTCAAGTCAATTAAAATAGGGAGGTCAAGTTTTAAAATCCAAATGTTTTGAACCTTAAAATGGCCTACACATTGCTCAAGGGTTGATAACCTTTATGCCTTGTTTCGATTATGGGGATGGATCATGGAGATACATGTTTTTGGGATTGGATTAATTAGTAGGCTGAATTGCAATTGTTTATTATTCAATATATATTTATGCATGATTAGAATTGTTGTCTTGATTGAG
Source organism: Clarkia xantiana subsp. parviflora (assembly GCA_036873135.1). Taxonomy (NCBI): domain Eukaryota; kingdom Viridiplantae; phylum Streptophyta; class Magnoliopsida; order Myrtales; family Onagraceae; genus Clarkia; species Clarkia xantiana. The sequence continues at coordinate 51,049,389 of JAPTYO010000002.1, read as the reverse complement.
TCAAGCTAGTTGAATATTGCATGTTGGGGTTGGAACCCTGGTTAAATATATGGAATGTGCACTAGGATAGACATGTTGTGATGGTTGGAATGCCTAGGATTCATGTCTCGAATGTAGTGTAATTGAATATAAGCATGAATTGCAAATCAGCCCCTAATCTTTAAAATTATTTTAAAATCGAAGTCCAGTCGCCAAATATGTAGGATTGATGTGGAAGTATCATGTCTGACACGTATGCTAGAATGTTGAGGATGTAGCCGAATTTGATAATTTACTTGGAAGTAGAATTATATATGCAAGCATGAGTTCCTCGGAACATTAGACGCATGAACCGTAAACATGAGTGTGGTTTGTGTGATGAATGTTACTGGCGTATGATAATTTACATAGATGGTAGAATTATATATGCATGAGTGAATTCATCGAGTTTTTTTTCCAAACTAAAAAGGGCCTTGGGAAAGCCAAGATCGGGTATGCTTGTTTTAAAATCCCTGTTCCGGTAATTTGCGAATAAAACCGTTTTAAAACACTGATATATTGGATAGAAGAAGACGGTATTGTGAAATCTTTCATAGCCATCTTCCATTGATTTACTGGTGGTCGGTTGGTTCGGATAACTGAGAAATCGTTACTTGTCGCATTCTATCTTAATAGATATCCTATGTATGCAATTATTTCTCAAAATTTTATTGTCTCCCTGACTTTTGCATAATCATCAATGTGTTAGTATGAATTGGTTGAATTAGTGCGATTCGATATTCCTCGCAATCTTGATGGTGTGAATCATGATGAATAAAAGGAGTACGTGTTGAACTCTCTACTACGATTCTGGAAAGTGTAGAGGACAACTACAAATGAATATAGTACTCTATATGATTTTGACAATGAGAGACGAATGTAATAATTTGTTTCACCAAGCATGGGAGTAGGTTCTTTGATGATCTGATTGCATAAGTGGTGATAATTCAACCTTGGTACAAAGGGGTTGAAGAAGACTTCAATTGTAACCAGGAAATGTTGCAGCTTAGCATCCCTTTGCATCTGCCTCGGTGGAAGCAAGGATACAAACGCTAAACGTTTCGGTTGAACGTGATGGTCTTCTCTCTTTCCATGGACGCTAGTGTAAAAGCCGCTCGAGACCTTCGCAATGAAAGGTCAACATGGAAATGATGTATATGGTTGTCTAATGTTGATGGGACTCAATAACCTTGAGCCTAATCAAGTACAGTAACCACAGCAGTGAAAGAGAAACCTTCTCTGCTCACCATACTGGGTCCGAAAGAAGTGAACCATGATCCACATATCATAGAGAGAACTGGACCATAAAGGTCTTATACGACAATCCGGTGGGTTAAACCATGTTGATAAAGTGCGTCTCAAGAACACTTCATAGGTCATGTGTATGAAGCGGTAAAATGTTTTATATAGACACAGATCATTTGACGTGATTCACTGGTGAATTTACTCAGATGTGATGTTCAACGTGGCTTAAAGTTCTTGACTATCTATGCAAAAATCATGGATCAAATACGTGAACTTCAGATCAAGAACCCTACCATTGTCATTTATTGTTCGTTTGAGTTACTAAAATTTTGGTTATTTCGAGATTCAAATTTATTGAATAAAGTAGTTTCCGTTCGATTCGAAATGTCATCTACTCAAAATTAATCGACCCGATTAAACAGGATCAATCCGAAATGAAATTTCGGCCAGGTAAAAGTGGTCGAATAAAACGAAACGATTCATGTACTCCGTCATCTCAGTCGGGACAACTAAACCGAACATACACATCGATTGCGTAGCTAGATCGAAAAGTTTAGTATTTCTTAATTGTTAGTACTCCATTGAATGAAATAATTAGTAAAAATAATCATGTGCGAAACCGATTTGATTAAATTTAATTAAATTCAGAAATGAAACGATTTAACCAAGGGTTGAAACTTCGGTAAATAGCGCTACGCGCGTGTGGACCTCGAGAGATGGAACACATCGTTTCAATGTATGAGTTTAATAATGAAGTGTTTAATGAATAAGTGCTGGATTTACGTTTGCATTCCTTCGGAAACAACTTATTGATAACGTTTACATTGGTAAGAAGTATGCTACGGAAGCTACCACGACCTTGTAAAAGTATCAACTGACGCATAAGGTGAAAACCCAAAATGCTCGGTTCGGAGAGTGTGGATAAAATCTCTGAGATAAGTTTGCAAACGAAGAAGGATGAAGTCGGTTAAACGATTTCCTTCCATACACCTTAGACGATAAGTCAGACTAGGCATTTAAATCAAATGACACACTTCAAGAAGCACAGTTGATAAACATAATGTTAGAGTCAATCTATCAGACATTCCCTATGGAATGAAGAAAGCTGATTTACATTTATGTAACAATTTGTTCCAAAAAATTGGTAAGTCACGTCGCCATAATAGCTGAAGAATGATAATGAGTTAAATCATATCACCATGCGACTGTGCATTAAACACGTATTTAGGCCAAGAGTACGTTAACTACTCTTAGAAGATACCTGTTTACTACTAGAGAAAATGGTACTGTGGTCGAACATGAGACATTACATACTTGAGGGCGAATTTTCCAATGCATGGACAGTTACAATCTAATGTTGTCTTGATCAAACCGGAGCAGGATAACACTGACAATCAAGTCCCACTTAATTCGAGTGGGAGATATTTGAACCGGCAACTCAAGTGAATTACATGGTGATAATGGAAACATTTTCATAGTAAATCCAGTGGGAGGAATAAACCATACCACATGAAATCACTGTTGCCGAAGAGACGAATCAAGTAAATCCTGATAGTCATATTGTTGAACCAAGAATGCCACGACTGCCTAGACTACCCATTGTTTCCAGTGGGAGTGGTCCGACCAACTTGGTTCTAGGTCCTAGTGATCAAGGAATTCATCTCGGAAATAAAACCCCGAGACCAAGAGGTCGTCCAAGGAAAGTTGTAGGTCAAGGTTTAAGCACTACTCTTGTTCCCAATGGAAGTGATGCTCCGATAAGAGGCATTATTCCGAGTGGGAGATACGTGCAGACTAAAGATGGGATTAACAAGCCTAGACGAAAGTCAAAGGCATCGAACCCATCAAGGGGGGGTGATAATCTCACTCTAACGACTGTTAGTGAGCATTGTAAAGACCTCAAATGGAGAAATGGAGGAAAACAATAAAAGAGAGATCGCCTAAATAAAATCATTATAGTCTGTAGTTGATTTACCTGGTAACCACGTGGGCACAAGGTTAAGGTGAGTCCTGAAAGAAGGCTCACCACTGATGGAAAAAGGTCGGGTGGTCCAAAACCCCGACTTATTGCGAAAGGATAAACCCAATTTCACGGAGTGGACTTTGACGAAACACACTCACCGACTGTGCGTAAAACCACGGTTAGGGCCAGTCATGGTCCTGGTCGCAAGTCTCGATCTCGAGTTGTACCAAATGGATGTTAAGACCACATTCCTCCACGGAAACCTGGAGGAAGAGATCTACATGGAGCAACCGGAGGGTTTCATTACTCCTGGTAACGTACGTAAAGTTTGTAAACTCCAAAGGTCCATAAACGGTCTTAGACAGTCGTCTCGGCAATGGTACTGCAAATTCCACAAGGAAATCGTAGGAAACGGATTCGTGAATCTTCACGAGGATCTATGCGTGTATTATAAGACCTCCGGGTCTAAGTATGGCATATTTACCTTATACGTGGACGACATACTCATTGCCGCAAACGACGTGAGTTTTATGAACAAGTCAAAGTCATGGTTGTCATCTGTATTTGAGATGAAAGACATGGGTGAGGCCACGTACATCTTGGGCATTAAAATTGCTAGAGATCGAGATCGGAAATTATGTCTATCTCAAGAAGCATATTTTGATAAATATGTCTTGCACAAAATCTATGATCAGACCCAGGCATAATTTCTTCTACGGCTGTGATCAAACCCTGTAAACATCGTGAAAATGTGCTTTAATAAGTCTAGTTAAACAAATGAATTATACGTAAGAGAAAAATCAGTTTTCATACCTTTTGCCTATCAGACATGATGACCCAATTGCGATCATTGCCAATATCACCCTTCATCAGCTTAAGGAACCAGGTCCAACATTCTCGAGTTTCTGCTTCAACCCATGCAAAACAAATTGGGAAGACTCTGTTGTTAGCATCTCTAGTATCGAGTCCCTTCAAGTGACACCCATCCAGTCCAATAAATGGTCTACAACCAGACCTAAACCCATCCACACATTCCCTCAAGCAGACGTACATCCTCTCAAACCTTGGTCTCAAAGGGTTCGGAATTGGATCAACAGAAATATTTATTGTGCTTCCTGGGTTGTGCATCATAAACGTCCCTGCATAATCCCTTAGTCGTTGAAACTACCATTTCCTATCTCCTCTTAACTTCTCTCTAGCCAACCTTATACCTTGACATATGTTCCATCTTTTGACATCAAACTCAAACCTCTTTTGAATCTCTTCTGCAATTGTTTTGGCTCTCACCTTCGGTTCATTCTGTATCAACTGTATGAAGTTCTTGCATATCCATTTCCCATTGATCTTCTTTGTATGGAATGCTCGCCCACATGTGTGGTTTGGTTCCAGCTTCCAGATTTGAAATGTTTGCTGCTTCTGTAGTTTTACAACAACAACCTTAAAACCACACCATTTTTCCTTGTAACGAACTTCAACCCGGTTTGGACCATTCGTACCCTAAAAAAGTAAAAAAAAATTCATATTAATTGTTAGAAATAAATCATAACTATCCTAAGAGAAAAAATGTTAACTACAATCATAATACCAACCTTGGTATCCATTGCATAGCCCTCTTGAAGCTATGCTCGATAAGATATTCCCTAAATGCGTTAACATCAACAAACCTCAAACCCAACTTTAGTTCATACTTTTTTGATGTTTTACCTAATTATGCATTAATCTCTTCATCAATAAACACTGGCCCCCGCTTGCTAATCACCTCACCCTCATCATGTGAAAATGGAGGAGTCCTCAATGTGTCACTAGGACACTGTTGAGTCTCGTTCATCAATAGTGCATTGATGGTGGGTATATAAGCCAGCCCGTCTTACGTGTCTAGCCCTACTTCAGTGGACATGGCTCCAACAATGTCATGAATATATCCTTGTGCTTCCTCTGATCTCGCTGCCCTTGATGCCTTCTTCCCTTGATCTGGTCGATCATTGGTCTTTCTAGTCTTGTTGCTTTGTCTAATATTCTTGCTAGATTGATCACCGCCCTCATCATCATCATCATCAGTGTCTTCTTCTTCCTCGTCCTTTTTTGCCTTCCAATAGGGTCAGAAATCCCCTATGAGTCTGAGGACATGTCTAATGAAGATCATAAACCACCTTTCTCATGTTGCACAACCTCTAACATTTGCATTTCAAGTTCATCTTTCCTCTCATATGCCATCCTTCTTTTTGTTTCTATTTTCTTCATCGTCACTATATTGCGCAACTGTTCCATCCATGGATCTCTAACACACATCTCATCATCAAATGGTAGGACAACATACAAATTAATGTTGTACAATCCTTTTTGCTTGACATATATCATGTCCATATCTTCCTCAGTATAAATCACTTCGATATATGTTTTTCGATCTCCATTAGGTGGCACATAAGTTACTGCACCACCAATTTTCAAACCACATGATTCTAGCAGGGATACAACAGTTGAGTAGCAAATGCAGCTCTCGTGCATCCCCATGACATATAGTTCACTGTCGTACTTACCATCAACCCAATTACCATTGTAATTGACCTACAAATGATAGGTGCAATTGCCCTGCCAAGACTTTGCCATTGCCTCTATGAAACTCTATGATTCGGGCCAAGTACCTAAGCACATATATAGGACACAGAAAGGGAAGATCATTGTATCATTTACTTGCACACCAAGAAACATACACATATTTTATATAGTTAAGATAACAATAATATAGATGCAAGAGAAGTCAAAACAACATATATGATTTTACAGTTCATCCCAGATACACTTAAATGGTGTGTTCATATTTGTCTAACAAAAATAGTTAAATGCTATGATGTTGTGTTGTTAACACACCATTTAAGTGTATCTGGGATGAACAGTAACGTTAACAACTTAAAAAAAAAACTGAAATCGAGAGGTTTCTATCGCTACCTTACGCAACAAATTTTATCTAAAGAAAATTTTGATACAAACCCTAATACATATATCAGAAACTGAAGCAGAAATCTTGAACCAAAAATCTACTAAGATTGCTATCAAAATATATTTTTATGTAGACTTAGGGCTAAGAAAGTTACCTTAAAGAAGATGAACTTGTTATATGGTGCTGAAGAAGACGTCGTACTCAAACGCAGAAAACGATAGTTGGAGGTCGCCGAAGAGGGAGACCACGAAGTCGCTACTCGGTAGCCGCTGGACTAGGAAAATCGACTTGAGAAGAATACCATATAGATGGTGGGCGTGAAGAATACCATATAGATGGTGGGCGGTAGAGGTGACCAGAAGAGAGGGGCGGGAATCAGATTTCCGGTGGGCGGTAGAAGTGGGCGGAAGAGAAGGGCGGAAGAAGGTGGGCGGAAGAGAAGGGACGACGAAGGGACGACAAAGGGAGGAGAGTAGCAGGAGAGAGATTGCGTAAGGGAGAAGATGTAGAAGTTGGACAGTCAGTCAAACAAATAAGGGCAATTTGGGTTTTTTTTTTAATTAAAAATCACATGATGTGCACATGTTCCTAATTAACGGCAGCATTAACGGAAAATTTAACTTTTTATCTAATATAACCGTTTGTAAACATATTTTATCTAAAACAATCACCAAAAAACGTGATATATCTTTTACAACTTAGAGCAAACATGTTACATCTTTTTTATACTTTTCCAATCCCGATTTGGAAAAAACAACAAACTTTATTCGGGAAACAAATTTCATAAAGATTCGTGAGTAGATCAACGAAGATCAGAAATACAATAATTGGATAAACATTCAGCTCATTCACAAAATTCATCAATAGATTAATATATAATGAAGACAACGAAATTTGTTTCACAGTATTCAATTGATTAAACAATCAATTAATTGATTCCACAATTCCATAAGAGACTTAAATTCTACCGACAACAAATCGCTTAAACCAGAACCGATTTTGACTGAATAAATTAAAGAACTGAGTGAATAACATTCATAAAATTCTTCAATTACGAAATCACCAATTACAAATTACGAAGCCAAGGTTAACGAAGGAATCATTATGCAATAATTCAATTACAAAGGCAATTGGTTTCTGTAATTCCATAAGCACATTAATCAAATCCACCAACATTAAAGTGGAAGATATTCAGATCCATCCACTCACACCAGAAGAAACCGTTATCCACTTACCTTACGGAGAACAATTCCACTTGCTTGCATCACAGATCGTTATGCACACAACTCGTACACGTGACGGGATGCAGATTGAGATAGCTGGATCACATGTACCGATGCCATCAAGTACCTCTCCATATCGAAACTCCGTCAACAAAAGCCGGTCATATTAAACCATTCAATTCCATTAGAACTGTTACATATTAAACATAAAGGAGAGTAAACCCTAAACCGTGATGATCAATAATCAAATAAAGACATATTAACGGATGGATATACACGCGATTGGACCTCACCAAGGCTCGACATAGTCGCACCGTCGACCCGAACATGCTAAGTGACCGAGACCCTTCGAAAATAAGCGCTAGTCCTCCCGAACCGGACTAGTCCGGTGTCAAAAACACCAAACTAGCCTGGACAAACGGGACCGGACTAGTCCGGTGATACAACGCCGGACTAGTCCGGTGTCACAACATCGGACCAGTTCGGTGTTAACGGGGCCGGCGCATCCCGCCTCCGGCCCCCGACGCCCGGGTGATTGACACCCGGGTTACGCGCATGGCATATCCGTAATATTTTATACACGGGACACACCCGTAAATGTGGGCCCCTCAGCCTCTAGTGCCAAAATCCCAAACTCTATAAATAGAGCCAGGTATCCTTCATTTACAACTGGATCATTGGTTTTTGACCTCGAGGCTCTGACTTCTCTCTAAATTTATTTCTCTAAAATCGAACTCTCATTTAGGCTTCGGAGAGGGTTCGCCGGAAACACAACCCCCCCCCGGCTTATCCCTTGTGCAGGTAAGCTTGGAAAGGATCAAAGGAACGTAACACGAAGAACGAGGGATCACGACTCGACGCAAGGCCAACAAGATCGAAGCCCCGACGAGCTTGTCCCATAAATGGCGCCGTCTTGTGAGACTCGAACAAAAAGGCGTCGATTGAAGATACAAAACAAAATTCCTATCGCGAATTTCATTCACGGAGGATTTGGTGCCGAGGGTGAATCGTCCAATGCACGCGACGACTAAGCCTCGCAAGTGGAAGAGGAAAAAATAGAATTTGTTGACACAATGCAATTGATCAATTCTCCAACAAAGATATGGAGCATGTAACACACCCACATATAGATTAGTCATTACGATTTAGATCGGTAACACAAATGTAAGAAGAATATTGGTGGATGGAGGGCAGTTCGCCAAACATCCTTACCAGACATGTAGTCGAAGCATTGGGGATGATGAAACGAGATATCAAAACAAGTGCAATCCCCGCTAGTAGGTTTCGCATGAGACATAACCTACCTAGTAGGAGCAATCACTTTACCAGTGACACTAGGAATGGGACAAACAAGCTTTGCATTGAGGAAACCTTCATCGTGGTGGAACATCTAGAGGCGTACAACGGTATATTGGGACTGACCACAATAAATAAATATGGAATGGTCCCATCAACAACCTATCAAAATGGAAAGTTCCTGTCCTTCAAAGGAATAGGGGAAATATGGGGAGATCAACAAGTGGCAAAAGAGTGCTACGTAATGACTCTAAAGTCAAACGCCTTGTTAACTAAGGAGGATCCACTGTCGATAGATGGTGACCCAAGAGAAGAGTATGGCCGCCCCTCACCCATGGAAGAGCTACGGGAGATACACATTGACGACCCGGAAAGAAAAATAAGAATAGGAACCTCATTGTCAAGAGAAGAGGTTGTAGCCATGACAGCACTCCTGAAGGAATACAAAGACTTGTTCGCATGGTCACCCAACGACATGCCCGGAATAAGCGAAGACATCATCTTGAATAGGTTAAACATTAGCCCAGCAAAGCGACCAATAACTCAGAAGATAAGACCAATGGATGGTAACAAAAAAGTGGTCATCCGAGAAGAGGTAGGCAAGTTGTTAGAAGTAGGCTTCATCAAAGAGAGTAGATACCAGACATGGATTGCAAACCCAGTGCTGGTCAAGAAATCAAATGGTAATTGGAGGATGTACATAGACTTTAGGGACCTCAACAATGCTTGTCCAAGAGACTCCTACCCTATTCCTAGGATAGATCAATTGGTAGATGCAACGTCAGGCAACGAGTTAATGACCTTAACGGATACATACTCGGGATACAATCAAATAATGATGCACCCAAGTGACGCTGGACACTCAGCATTCTATGCGGATAGTAAAATTTACCATTATAAGGTAATGCCATTTGGACTCATAAACGCGGGTGCAACATACCAACGAATGGTGAATAAACTCTTTGGGGACATGATAGGCAAGACAATGGAAGCCTACGTCGATGATATGATAGTTAAATAAAAGGAAAGGGAAAGTCATGTTGAGGACTTGCAAATGACGTTCCAAAGAATGCGCCAGCATCAGGTCCGGGTTAACCCCGAAAAATGTGCATTCTGGGTATAATCAGAGAAGCTCTTAGGCGTCATGGTAAGCAAAAGGGGAATCGAGGTAAATCCCGAAAAGCTAAGAGCAATAGAAGAAATGGCATCCCCGACAAAGCATAAAGAGGTGCAGCAACTGAACGGGCGATTAGCCGCACTAAACAGGTTTCTCTCCAAGATAGGAGCAAAAGAATTACTATTTTTTGAGGTCTTAAGGGCCAACAAGAAGTTCGAATGGTCTCCAAAATGTGAAGAGACATTTCAACAGTTGAAGCAACAATTACGAACGTTTCCATCACTAGCAAAGCCTAATCCGGGCGAGCCACTTTATTTGTACATATCAGTGAGCAATGCTGCGGTAAGCTCGGTACTCATAAAGAAGAGGGGAATGCCCAACTACCAGTATATTCGTAAGCAAGACACTGGCAAAGTACAAAATGAATTACACATCAGTAGGAAAATACCTCTATGCCTTAGTAGTGGCAGCACAAAAGCTAAGACCATATTTCCACGCACACGAGATAACAGTGCTTACAATAGAACCCCTGAAGCATTTCTTGCAAAAGCCCGACACAGCGGGATGGATGATAATGAATTCCGCATAAAATTCGAACCAAGAACATCGATCAAAGGCCAGGCACTAGCCGACTTCATTATAGAATTCACAGGTATCTACCCCGCCCAAACAAACGAGCAGGCACGTGAATCCGCTAAGAAAGATGCACCAAAGGTAGTTGACCCTAATGAGATATGGGAAATGTATACCAATGGGTCATCAAACTCAGGAGGGTCAGGCGCAGGATTACTATTAATCCCTCTCAACAAGGTAGCACACCTATGCTATGCCCTAGCCTTGACGTTCAGAGCAACGAACAACGAGGCGGAATATGAACCCATGATTACACGATTGAGAATAACCAAAGGAGTTGGTTTTAAATACCTAAGGGTGAAATGTGACTCCCAATTGGTGGTTAACCAGGTAATGGGTGACTACGACACGAAGTCGGGGGCAATACAGAAGTACTTGCAACACGCTAAGGACTTACTCAAGGCCTTCGACACCTTTGAAATCAGCGCAATCCAAAGGGATCAAAACAAAGAAGCCGATGAGCTAAGTAAATTTGCCCAAGGTACTCAATCAGGAAAAGAAGTGCACTTTTTGGAGCAAAAGCTCTACTTTATCATCGACAAAATGGAAGTTTTAACCATCAACCTTGAAGTCACATGGATGACCCCGATTCACCAATACATATCCAATGGGACGCTTCACAAGGATGCGACGGAGGCCACCAAAATCCAAAGTTTGGCGATAAATTATACGATAGTGGATGGCGACCTTTATAAGAAAGGTTACTCCACTCCATATCTGAAGTGCATCGCACACCCCAAAACTGAAAGAGTACTTAGGGAACTCCATGAAGAAATTGCGGCATGTCATGAGGGGGCAAGGTCTCTAATACGAAAAGCCCTGGCCTTAGGTTACTACTGGCCAACTATAAACAAAGAAGCAACAGAGAGAGTGCAAGCATGCGAGTCCTGTCAGCAGTACTCACGAAACATAACGTCACCGACAGCAAACTTTGTGTCAATCACAAGCGCAGTGTCGTTCGCGCAATGGGTAATCAACATAGTCGGTCCCCTACCAAGAGGCAAAGGTCAGAGGACGTGTATATTAGTCGCGATAGATAACTTCTCCAAATGGATAGAAGCAAAAGCACTATCAAAGAAACGGACGCCAAAGTCCTCCTGTTCATAAAAACGTGCATCGTCACAAGATATGGCGTTCCAAAAGTCCAGATAAGTGACAACGGGCTGCAATTCAAGAGAAAAAATAAGGCTTACTATTGCAAGCAATTGGAAATTGAACACTGATTCGCGTCAGTCAAGCACGCGCAAAAAAATGGCCAACTAGAGTCCGCAAACAAGATCGTCCTGGATGGACTCAAAAAGACTGTACATGCATCGGGGGGAAATGGGTCGAAGAGCTCAACAACATGCTATGGTCAGTACGAACAACTCCCAAGAAGACAACATGTGAGACACCATTCAGCCTGGTGTACGGATTTGAGGTCGTATCCCCGGTTGAGATAGGGGTCACATCATATAGAACCGCTCGTTTAGACAAACAAGCAAACGACGACGCAAGATGCTAGAGTTGGACCTAGTGAATGAAAGAAGATGGAAATCAAAAGCAGCCCAAGCAAGGATGCATCTAGCAACATCGCGATACAACAATCGCCGAGTAAGAGCACGTCAGTTCTATGTTGGATAAATGGTGTGGAGGAGGAATGAATTCTCACGCCTTGATCAAGTGAACAAACTATCTCCAAAATGGGAGGGACCATACAAAATAGCATCAATACCAGCATTTAACGCATATCGCTTGGAGCATGCAGACAAGAATCTATCAAAGAACACCTTCAGCGGGGGGGCATTTGAAGAAACACTATGCTTAACAACATGACAACACGTCTCAACCCTTATCCACCTAATTACTTTTTTTATAACACCACTTTAAGAAGAGCATGTTTCAATATTTAAAAAATCTCATAATTTTCAAAGTAAAACCTAAACGGAGATCTTTGGACTCTGCACTGGAAATACTATGAATGACAAGTTTATGAATGTTTTTTAAGCGACGGGCCATATGTCATTCAAACCCTACTATGGAAATCACCAAGTAGTGGCATCTATACAACGATGCGCGCATCCGTAAAAAAGGTTATATACAACCTCCGAGCTGTTTTGGGCTTATCACCCAGCAGTGTTATTGAAGCAACATGCTTGGAATCAACACCAATGCATGATCACTGTACCCTTGGTATTTCTCTATTGGGCTGGTACTTAAGTGACGTAACTGGAATTAAGACCAAGTTCATGATCACTATACCCCTTGTATTTCTATACTGGGATGAAACTCATTAAAGCGACATGCTTGGAAACAACCAATTGCATGATCGCCATACCCCTTGTATTTATATAATGGGATGGTCCATATCTTGGAATCAACACCAAGCATCATGACAAATCTTAAAGTGACGAATACACTTATTTGATACGGTTACTATATACCTCAGGAGCTAACTCTGAGGAGATATTTGAATATCACAATGTCCAAGTCTACTATACCAAAGTAGCAGTGACCTACCACGGATAGCATGTCATATATCAGAAATGACCTTTGACTAGGTCGATGATGAGGCAAGTCTCAATAGCGAACCTACATGCCCAAAACACACCAAATCTTGCAAGTAAGCGTCTTGCCACAACGTAAGCATGAAATCATCAAGTAACGGTTATTGCACCGCGGCGGAGCCGATCACGTCGCACCCTTACTTCGGAAAAGCCAAGTAATAGTCATACAATGAAAAAACGCATTAAAAAATTTGCAAGTAAGCGTCTTGCATCAACGTCATATCTTGGAATACCAAACGGCGCAAAAACGCACCCGCAAGTAGCACCTTGCCAAAACGCTATCTCGAGGAATCAGATAAGCGGCTTAAAAAAAAACCAAACCAAGCAAGTAACGTCTTGCCATAACGCCACATCTTGGTTTACCAAGTGGCGGAAAACGCACTAACTTTTGTGGTAAGCATGTTAGGAAGCAAGTAAGCGTCTTGCAAAAACGTTATCTCGAGGCATTGAGTAAGCGGCTTAAAATGTACCAAACCAAGAAAGTAACGTATTGCCTCAACGCTATCTTGGAGTTATCAAGTAAGCGGTAAAGTGCACTCGAAATAAGCGTCTTGCCAAAACGCTATCTCAAGGCATTGAGTAAGCAGCTTAAAACATACCAAATTACACAACTAACGTCTTGGCTTAACACTACCCCGAGGCATCGGGAGACTGGTTAAAACGTACCAAACAAGAAAGTAGCGTCTTGCTAACAACTCTATCCCGAGGCATCAGATATGCGGTTATAAAACGTGTCAACACAGCGCAAGTAGCGTCTTGTCAACAACGTTATGTCGAGGCATCGAACAGCGGAGGAATGTCATCACTCATGATGAACACCTTTTGAATGACGCCATGCCTTAGTAACAACCGAGAGGGGCACACACAATCTTAGCAGTCAAGTACCATTGACGATGAATGTAATGAACGTCATGACCGGCATGTCAAATACGACAATACCTCGAATAACGGAGGGTACGACAAAGTCGGGACCTACACGCGCTATCAAGCTTAGACTAGCATAGAACCGGCATGGCAACAATGACCTCAAATAAAAGAGGATACAACAAGTTGTGCAAACACACACAACCAAGCAAGCATGGCCCAAAGTAAAGGGACAAGCATGACCACAATGGTATGAAATGCTACTCATGTTTATATAACCATATTGTCTATATATGTTTTGGGCAGGTTTCATATAAAAGATAAGAGGACAGCATACATGCCCAAGTCCCAAAATAAGTGTTTCTAATAACAAAGCACAATAAGCATAAGGAAAACAAAGCGGCTATCTACAAACATGATAGAGTAATCTGCTCGTCAGTCGGAGGTGGCAGGCTCGCCGCCGCCGTCGTGACCCAAAGAGTAGTGTCCGTGAAATCACCCGAGGAAGCCGAAGAAAAAGCACGCTTCTCTTCGCTTGGGGGATGAATTTCGGTTTTGATCCATAAAAACATGTAAATTTCGAAAATTGTAAGTTTTCAAATATCAAACATGTAAAATTTATTTAAAAATTTCGGATTACTCATGGTGTTCATAATATATATAAATTTCGGTTTTTTATATAAATTTCAAGAACATTAGTTTATCAAAAGGGTTTATAAGTCTTTTGATACCCTATGTTTGCCCACTTTTGGCTTTTGGTACCTCCTGTTTGGTTTTGCCTATTTTTGGTACCATACGTTTGTCAATTGTATACTTTTGGTCCGACCGTTAGTTGAGCGTTAGAGTTGACCGTTAAATAGTCACGTGACTTGCACATGCCTAGCCCCAAATTTTGATTTTGTTCAGCTTAGTCCTCAAATTTTTTGTCCTAACTTTTAATTTTTGCAATTTAGCCCTTAAACATTTTCAACCGCACCTTAGGACTAATCGACTTAGTCATGGTCCGACCCATGGCTAGGTCGGACTATGGCTAGGTCAATTTTGCAATTGGGTCCAATTCCAATTGGGTAAATTGACTTAGCCATGGTCCGACCCATGGCTAAGTCGGACCATGGTTAGGTTCGCCAGAGTCCGATGACCCTAGCCATGGTACGACCTAGCCATTGGTCGGACCATGGCTAGGTCAATTTAGTCATAAGGTGCGGTTGAAAATGTTTAAGGGCAAAATTGCAAAAATAAAAAGTTAGGACAAAAAAATTGAGGACTAAATTGAACAAAATCAAAATTTGGGGCTAGGCATGTGCAAGTCACGTGACTATTTAACGGTCAACTCTAACGGTCAATTAACGGTCGGACCAAAAGTATACAACTGTGGCATCAGAGATTGTGACATAGTTCTCATTCTAGACTGTCTATTATGTATTCGAAGTCTTTGTCAAAGGATATTGTTAGTCAAATAAATCAGTGTATTGTCTGTCCACTTGCTAAACAGACCCGCTTACCTTTTGTTATGAGTGATTTTCATGCACAATCTCTTTTTGACCCGGTTCATCTAGGCCTTAAGGGTCCTTATAAAACTCCTACAATGCATCACTATAAGTATTTCTTGACTGTACTTGATGACTGCACGAGATGCACTTGGCTTTTCTTTTTTAAATGTAAGAGTGATGCCATTCTTCAGATTAAGAAGTTTCTTCTCATGGTTAAAAATAAATTTGGTGTCTCAGTGAAGATTTTTAGGAGTGACAATGGAAGAGAATTTTCAAACTCTCAAGTTACTTCTCTATTTTAACCATATGGGATTATACACCAAAAAAGCTGCTCATCCACGCATAAATAAAATGGATGTGTGGAATGCAAACATAGGCACTTTCTGAATGTTGCAAGAGCAGTGCGTCTACAAGCTTCAATTCCAATAAAATATTGGGGTTATTGTGTTCTAGTGGGATGCTATATAATAAATCTTCTCCCATCTGTAGTTCTTATAGGAAAGTCACCTTATCAGTGTCTATATATGTTAAGAAGCCAAATCTCAAATATCTTCGAGTCGCTAGTTGTTTATGTTTTTCCACGAAACTAAACAACAAGGACAAATTTAGATAAAGATCAGAGGCTGCTATATTCATGGGTTATTCAATGACTCAGAGGGGATATTTGGTTATGAACATTTCTGATAGAGTTTTTCACGTTTGTAGAGATGTGAAGTACAACGAAGAGGTTTCCCTTTCAGCATGAGCAAGAATGAACTAATGAGCAAGTTCCCTTATTTGAGAACTAATAATGCATGGGAGCCTATTTACACTGATGAGGATTCAGTTCCACTTCGTGAATATCATGTTACTGCACCAGTTCCAACTGAAATTATACCTCACACTACAAGTGACCCTCATCCTAATAATGATGTTGTTTTAAGGAGAACTTCTCGACAGACAAGGATACCAGCTCATCTCAGTGATTTTATCACACCGACCTTAAAAACTAATGCAGTTTTTGGTATTGAGAATTGTTAAGTCTTATGTATCGGGTTGGCGGGTTTCCAATCCGATCAACACTTCTCACGGGTAGGTGGTAGTCTTCATAATCCGTCTGCTCGAAGATGAGATCCATCTCCTTAGGCTCTCTTGTACTTCCCTTCCTTGTACCCTGCACAAAGGGGCGATACCGAGCTCGGTGAGCCCTCTCTGATGCCTAAGTAAGTCTGAGGTTCTAGAGAGATAAAATCTTAGAGAGAAGGCAGAGCTATAACGAGTGAAGTTATAACATGAACCAAATGAATTGAACTTGAGCAGTATATATAGGTTTCAGGGGGATTAAGGTGGCTTAATGACACCGTTAATCCCTAAGCGTACTTAATTAACACATAACGATAGGACTAAACCCTAATGGCACGGAGAGGTGAGCAAAATTTGCTAAGTGTTGGACAGGTAAAAAAGGGTGTCGGGATGTCGCGAGGGACGGTCCACCAGGCAAGGTTCGGGATGCCACACACACCCCGGGGAGGAGGAGTGGCGTCTGTGTAGGGTCCCGGGACCTTCGGGGTCAGATGGAAAATCCGACCCCCAAGGCCTGGGATTGGTCCCGACTGGACCAATCCCTACTAGGAGGGATTGGGCCAGCTGGACCGGTCTCACCTAGGTAAGACCGGGCCAGCTAGTCTGATCTCACCTAAGTGAGACCGGGCCAGCGGACAAGTCCGGGCGAGCATTTTTTACTCATCCGAGTCGTTCGCTCTGTGGGTAATGTAATCGGGTCAAAGTTTTGAATTGTAATCGTAAGTGGGGTGATTAAAATAAGACAGTCTGATTAAAACGGGTTCAAATTGGGCATATATCCATCACGTGCCCTCGAGTCAAACAATGGCTTAATCCATGATTGACTCTATTTTACGATGGGATGACACGCACAATTTGAAACCGTTATTTTACCTCTTGATGAAACCTTTGCTTGTCAGGCGCCTTTTCCGGGCCTTGTCCTTAGTTTCTCAAAATAGAGGTAATATGAACGTTAGAGAAAACGTGCACGCGCCTAGGCACTTTTCCGAAAAATGTGGATATCAAAATCCGATCTTCTCTTATATGCATTCTAAAAACATGTACATGCATGGGGATGCAATGCAATCATGAGTATCGACTAATGCGATCTAATTTAATGTTATCGTAATCAATACGTGCATATGCGGGGTGAGCCCTGTCTTGTGAAAATATATCCAGACCGGGTCCAAAAAAATTTCCAAGTATGGGAACGTGAAACATATGCTCATAAGATGTTAACCTGAGTAAAGGATTATCTTTACCATGGTTGAAAAAAAATAAATACATTAGTCTTTAATTTCGACCCTTGGATTTTTCCATTTAGATTTGAACGGTGTAGATTCAAAGGTTCTGAAAACCCTAATTTCTTCTATTATAAAAGGGAATAGGTGATTACCTCATTCTCGTTGTCCTTATCCTTTTCCTTTCGGTGATCGGGCTTTCCGGTCGGTTCTACTTCTTTGGGTGCGTGCCACAGCAAGGTAAGTAGATTATTTTTATCGTAGATGCCGTTCCTTGGAAGCATGGTTTTACTTCTTTTGGTCTGTTCTAGGTTCTCATCTTCCTCTTGACTTCCTCATTCGTTATTTTGTCTCTTGACTCTTGTAACCTCATGGTGGTGGGACCATCCTTTAGCTTTTAACTGCCGACTTGCTTTCGCTTCTTTGATACTCAAGCATTTTGTTTAGGTGTGGTAGGGTTTTCTTTATGGGTGTTTTCCCCCTGCGCTTGGTTATCTTCTCGTTGTTTGAGAAAAATGAGCGAATTACTTTTTTCATCCCACTCATATGACGTCCTTTTCATCATCTTTGAGCCGAGGTGTGTTCTTGCGGCTGGTGAATCTTCTAAGCTCTTGATGAGGAGGAAGAGATCGTTGCAGGTGGGGGTATATAATTCCGGGATCGGACCCTCGATTGTCAAAAGATCCTCTCCCGGTGGTGTTGATACTTTAACCCCTTCCTACAGTGTAAGAAATCGACTCGTGGATGGGAGTGGGGTTAATGCTGGCGTTATAGTGTCGTCTTCTCTCCCTGTCCATGCCCCCGAATGGAGGGTACGGGCACCGGTCGTCCCATCTCACTTGTTTGGTAGGTTTTAGAGTATGTGTATCCCATTAATGTATAAGTTGATTGACTTAGTGTTATTCTTTGTAGGTAGAATCCGACTTCCGTTGCTAAGCCGGAGGGATTTGACTCGCCCTACTTGTGATGGGGTTGTTGGTTCCAAGTGGGCTCCTTTTTCCGAGCATGGGTGTCGTTTTGATAATCGGTCGTCTTTGCTTACTCCTGAGGTTGGAGTCCGGGTTTTGCAATCTGTTGTTCCTCCTAATGATCGTGTGTCCTCCCCCGATGGACCAGAGAGGGTTCGCCATTTAGTACATGAAGCACTGTCTCGTTATGCTCCCGTATTCCTCTTCTATCCTTGTTTTCTTTTTTATGTCTTGTCTTTCATCTTTGCTATCCTTACACCTAGTCTTTGCATCAGGGTATTGCTGATGTCCTTAACTTGTCCTTACTTGTTGTTGGCCTTGCGGAGGAGAGGAAGGCGCATGAAGATGCCTATGTTTCTCTTAGTTCTGAACTCATTAGTTATTTAGAGCATGGTCGTATCTCGGACTTGGAGTGTCGTGATCTATAGGATCGCACTGTTCTTCTTAAAGCTAAGATAGTTGCTTTGCAACAGAAAGCTGCGCGTGATAAAGTGTTGCGGGTTGCTGAGCTGGCTTCACTTGAAGAAGTGTTTCGTATAGAGGAACAAGAGCACACTATAGTTGAGTATAAGAGTTCGTCGTCCTATCAGGCTGCTATTGATGTTCATTGCTCTGTGGCTAAGCGTCTCTCCCTAAAGATGATCCTTAAGCGAATCTATGCGGTTACTCCTGATTTTCCGTTTTCTCAGCTTGGTGATGTGTCCGATTTTTCCGTTAGGTATGTTGTTGCGTTGAAGAAATAGTATACTTATCTTTATGATGATATAAGTGGTTATGCGACATAGGTGTTATTTTGCTCGGTGCATATGCCTCGTTTTTTGCTATCCAGTTTCCATTTTGTAGATGCCTTCTTCTCATGTTTTTCATTAGCTGTCTGGAATGTTGGGCAATCAAATTCAGCCGGTTTGTTTACCTTTCTATTTGATCGAATTACCATGTGTTCATCCTTAATTGTGTGCTTTGACTGTGGTCGTATCGCCTTTTCCTGTTGTTGTCTACTTTGCGTGTTTTAGTTCCTCTATGTCTGATTCTTGGGGCGCCAGACTACGGGGGTCGGCTATAGGGTGTTGGAGTGCGATATAAGTTTCTCATAAGAGCCGTTAAGTGTCTCGGATATTTCCCATGGTGTCTGCACACACCTTGGTTTTTATGTGTAGTCCTCTTGATATGAGCGATCGTTTTTTGCTTGTTTCTTTTCCCTTCCGTCGTCTTGTGCCTATGTCCTTTTGCTTTGCTTTTCTTTTGGATTGAGGTTGTTTTAACGATCTCATACTTAGGCGTATTTATAGCCTTGCTACTTGACTTGGTTGGATTGGCTCTCTGTATGATGTTTTCATTAGTTTATGTTGTAGATCCTTCGTTGCGGACTCCTTCTTTGTGTATGCCCTTCCTTACTTTGAGTTCTTTTAGTATCTTTGTCTATCATGATACATGTAATGTCATCATGAACAAATTTGTATGTTTCCCATATCATATGTCCATGCCTTGTAAGAAAGATAGTTTCTTTCAAGATATGCTCTTGGAGACGTTGTAAGGGTTTTCTAGTATACGCTCCTAGGGCGTTGAAAGTTTTCATGGGATAGGCTCCCGGGGGCACAGAACTATTCACGGGACAGGCTCCCGGAGGGCACGGAGTTTCGTAGTTTAAAACTACTATGAAGATACGCTCTTGGGGGCGTCGAAATTTTTCACGGGACAGGCTCCAGGAGGGCGCAAAACTGTTCACGGGACAGGCTCCAAGAGGACACAGAGTTTCGTAGTTTAAAACTACTCTCAAGATACGCGCTTGGGGACGTCAAAATTTTTCACGGGACAGGCTCCCGCAGGGCGCAGAACTGTTCACGGGACAGGCTCCCGGAGGGCACAGAGTTTCGTAGTTTACAACTACTCTCAGGATACGCTCTTGGGGGCGTCGAAATTTTTCACGGGACAAGCTCCTGGAGGGCGCAGAACTGTTCACGGGACAGGCTCCCGGAGGGCACAAAGTTCTTTCACGAGATAGGCTCTCGGAGGGCACAGAAAGTTATCACGAGATTGGCTCTCAGAAGGCACAGAAAGTTATCACGAGATTGGCTCTCGGAAGGCACTGAAAGTTATCATGAGATTGGCTCTCGGATGGCACATAAAGTTATTACGAGATTGGCTCTCGGAAGGCACGGAAAGTTATCACGAGATTGGCTCTCGGAAGGCACAGAAAGTGACATGCACTTGGATGTTGTATCTAAGTAAGGAGTTTGTTGCGATAGTGCTATCTCATACTTAGAAAATATTTTGATGAGCATCTACTTCATTGAAAACATTCATGCATTATATAAAGGGTGGATGTTGTAAGTAGTCCAGGACATCCTTTAGAGATAACGATAGGTAGCAAAAGAGTTGGAAAAGCTTCATGAGTTTTCCGCCTCAAGAGTTGTTTTTAAGAATGGAAACATGCATTAAAAGATAAATCCAAGGATATGGTGTTTTACTGGTGTCATTTCCTTAGACATAGAACTTCTTCAAATGCCCCCTACTGAAATTGTTTGTAGAAATATTTCCATCTCCATCTTCCAGGCGGTATGCATTCGCGTATGGTACTGACGGTATTTTGTATGGTCCCTCCCACTTTGGAGATAACTTTCTGACTTGATCTAAGTGTGAGAACTCGTTTCTCCTTAGTACTAATTCTCCTACATGGAATTGTCTTTCTCTGACTTGTCGAATGTAGTACCTTGCGGATACAAGTCGCATTCGTGCTTGTGCCTCCTCCGAGTTACATCTCTTGTCGTCAACTAAATCTAAATCTAAGAGCCTTGCCTTTTTGTTTTCATGCTCTTCGAAATAGGTGGTTCTTAGTGATGACACGGCCATTTCTGTTGGTGCTACTGCCTGGGTCCCATTGACTAAACCGAATGGTGTTTCTCCTGTGGCTATTTTTGGTGTTTTTCGCACTGCACATAAGACATTTTCTAACTCATCTACCCAGCTCCCCTTGGTAGCATGAATTCTCTTCTTCAAACCATCGAGTATTATCTTGTTTTCCGATTCCACCTGCCCGTTTGTTTGGGGGGTGTTTTACTGATGCAAAACGTTGTTCTATGTTCAACCTCTCAAAATACCACTACATCCTCTTGCTCTTGAATTAAGGTATGTTGTCACTTATGATGACCTTTGGAACTTCATACCTTGAGACGATGTGTGATTGGATGAAACTGATGATTTGTTCGTTCGTTGTCTTTCCCATCGGTTTTGCCTCTATCCATTTGGAGAAGTAATCTATCGCCACTAATATGCACATTTTTTGCCCTTTTGTTCTTTGTAGGGGGCCTATCAGGTCAATCCCCCATTGTGCGAATGGCCATGCTCCTAATATTGAACTTAGCATGGCTGCCGGGGCTGTTATGTTTCTAGAGTATCTTTGGCAATGTTCACATTTTTGCACCATGTCTGTCGCTTCCTTGTTCATTATTGGCCAATAGTACCCCAGATTGAAGACCTTTTGAATTATTGACCTAGCTCCCTCGTGACATTCGACGCCGCCTTCGTGGAGCTCTGCCAATATTCTTTCGGTTTCTAGATATGTTATGCATTTGAGGAATGGTGTAGAGTATCCCTTCTTGTAAAGCTCATTGTCCATCATTGCATAGTTTCTGGCCATCCTTTCAATATTTTATTGCCTCCAATTTGTCCTCTGGCAACCTTCCCTCCGTAATATACTGACGCATTGGGGTCATCCAGGCCTCCCCTTCATCTATTACTAGGGCTTCCATCTTCTCTATCACTGATCGTGTTCTTTGGTCCACAAAATGGGCTTCTTTACCTGCCTCTGATCCCAAGGCTAGCTTGCTCAGGGCATCTGCCTCATGGTTTTGTTCTCTTGGGACTGATTCAATGTCGAAGCTTTGAAATTTGTTATCAAGTCTTTGGCCTGTTGTAGATATTTTTGCATGATCTCGGACTTTTTGATGTAATTCCCCTTTACTTGGTTGACGACCAACTGAGAGTCACACATAACCCTTAGGTGCTTCACCCCTACTCCTTTGGCTATTCTTAAGCATGTTATCATTGCCTCGTATTCTGCCTCATTATTGGTTGCCTTGAAGGTAAGTACCATGGCGTAACGCAGTGGCGTGCCCTTATCTAGCGGGTATAATAGGAGACCTGCTCCTGATCCACCCGCATTGGACGATCCATCAGTGTGCATCTCCCATATATCTTCTGGCTGTGTCTCTTGGTTGTCACTTATTCTGGTTGTGCTTGATATTTCCCCTAAGTCCCCGTAGGGGATGATTCCGGTGAATTATGCAATAAAATATGCTAGTACTTGTCCCTTGATGGCTTTTCTTGGAGCGAAATGAATACGGAACTCGCTTAGCTCAATTTCCCATTTGGTTAGCTTTCCTCACGTGTCTTGTTTTTGCAAGAGGTGTTTCAGGGGTTGGTTTGTGAGCACTGTTATCTCATGTCCATGGAAATACGGCCTTAACTTCCTTGCTGATATGATCAATGCATATAGGTACTTTTCAATTGCCAAGTAGTTGATCTCGTACTTTGCCAATGCTTTGCTTACGAAATACACTGGCAAATTGTCCTCGTCTTCACTAGTACTGAACTAACCGCAACGTTGCTTACGGAGATGTAGAGGAAAAGGGGTTCTCCTGGTGTTGGCTTTGCTAGAGGAGGTAGTGTCTTTAGGTGTTGTTTGAGTTGTTGGAATGCTTCCTCACACCTTGGTGTCCACTCAAACTTCTTGTTTGCCCTTAGCACCTCAAATAAAGGTAGTGCTTTGTCTCCTATTTTGGACAAGAATTTGTTAAGTGCTGCCAGCCTTCCGTTTAGCCTTTGTACTTCCTTGTGCTTCGTGGGGGAGTGCATCTCCTCAATTGCTTCCAATTTTTAAGGGTTCACTTCTATTCCTCGTTCACGTATCATGAATCCTAAGAATTTCCCTGACTGTACTCCAAATGCGCATTTTTTCGTATTCAGACAAACATGGTGCTGACGCATCCTTTAGAAGGTCACGTGAAGGTTCTCGACGTGGTCGCTTTTCTTCTTGGACTTAACAATCATGTCGTCAATGTATGCCTCCATTATCTTCCCTATCATGTCCCGAAGATCTTGTTGACCATTCGTTGATACGTTGCCCCTGCGTTTATGAGTCCAAATGGCATCATAGTGTAGTGATATATTTCACTGTCGGCATAAAATGCCGTGTGGGAGGCATCTTCGGCGGACATTTTAATTTGATTGTACCCAGAGTATGCATCCATGAAGCTCATTAATTCGTGACCTGGTGTTGCATCAACTAACTGGTCTATCCTTGGGAGTGGGTACGAATATTTATGGCATGTCTTGTTGAGGTCGCGATAGTCGATGCACATTCTCCAACTTCAACCCGGCTTTTTCACTAGTACTGGGTTTGCAACCCATGTTTAAAACCTGATCTCCTTGATGAACTTTGCTTTTAGTAGCTTGTCCACCTCTTCTTGGATAGCTATCTTTTTGCTACCCCCCATTGGCCTTATTTTCTGTGTTATTGGGCGCGTTGCGGGTCTATGTTGAGCTTGTGTGAAATTACATCCTCAGATATCCCAGGCATATCGCTTGGTGACCAAGCGAACAGATCTTTATATTCCCTCAGCAATGCTACTACTTGCGCTTCTTCTTCATCAGTCAAGGTTGTCCCGATTTTCACTTTTCTTTCGGGTTCCTCTATCATTACTTCCTTCAGTTCCTCCATAGGTGCAGGTCTTCCGTGATTCTCCCTTGGATCCTCATCTATCGATAGAACCTCCTTGTTTGTTTTCATATTCTTGCTAAGTGCAATCCTCGCACATTTCCTTGCCACCTTCTGATTTCCTTTTACCTCCCCGATTCCTTCACTTGTGGGGAACTTCATTTTCTGATGTGGTTTTGATGGCACTATGCCCCATTTGTCAATTGTAGTGGTGCCTAGAACTCCATTGTACTCTTCAGTTCCTTCAATAATAAAGAAAGGAACATCGATCTTCAACTGCCTCTGGCCTGTGCCTAGTGTCACGGGTAGTGTGATTGCCCCCAGTGGGTAGGTTGGCTCACCTGAAAATCCTACGAGGGGGAGTTTACTTGTTTTATGCTACTTGGTCTCACAGCTAATATGTTAATCACTCTCTTGCTGAGGATGCTTGGTGAGCTTCCACTATCCACTAAGATTCTACCTATGTCCATGTCAGTGATGTTCATTGTTATGACTATGGCGTTGTTGTTCTTTGGTAACACATGTTCCATGTCCTTCCTTGAGAACTGTATTGTATCTTCTCTCTTTTTCTTCTCTTGCTTTCCTTTGATTGTGCTATCTCCTACTTGTGTCATGTATGCTTCTCTTGCATTTGCAGATTCACCGCCTGCTCCATAACCTCTTTGAACGACATATATGTTTGCCATCTGACTCATGATAGTTAGGCTTTTTGTTCAAAACCCACGGACGACGCCAAGTGTTAAGTCGTGTGTATCGGGTCGGCGGGTTTCTAATCCGATCAACATTTCTACGGGTAGGTGGTAGTCTTCAGTAATCTGTCTACTCGAAGATGGGATCCGTCTCCTTAGGCTGTCTTGTCCTTCCCTTCCTTGCTACCCTGCATAAAGAAGCGATACTGAGAACGGAGAGGGGGTTGGTGCTCGATGAGCCCTCTCTGATGCCTAAGTAAGTCTGAGGTTCTAGAGAAAAAAAAATATTAGAGAGACAGCAAAGCTATAACGAGTGAAGATATAATATGAACCAAATGAATTGAACTAGATCAGTATATATAGGTTTCGAGGGGATTAAGGTGGCTTAATGACGCCGTTAATCCCTAAGCGTACTTAATTAACACATAACAATAGGATTAAACCCTTAATGCCACGGAGAGGTGAGCAAAATTGGCTAAGTGTTGGACAGGTAAAAAGGGTGTCGGGACGCCGCAAGGGACGGTCCACTAGGCAAGGTTCGGGACGCCACACACACCCCGGGAAGGGGGAGTGCCGTCTGGGCAGGGTCCCGGGACCTTCGGGGTCAGATGGAAAATCCGACCCCCAAGGCCTAGGATTGGTCCCGACTGGACCAATCCTTCCTAGGTGAAACCGGTCCAGCTGGTCCGATCTCACCTAAGTGAGACCGGGCCAGCAGACAAGTCCGTGCGAGCATTTTTTACTCATCCGGGCCGTTCGCGCTGTGGGTAATGTGTTTGGGTCAAATTTTTGAATTGTAACGTAAGTGGGGTGATTAAAATAAGACAGATTGAATTAAAACGGGTTCAAATTGGGCGTATATCCATCAAGAATTACCTAAGCTATGATAGAATTTCATATAGATTTGGTTGTTTCTTGGCCAGTATAGCAAAAATCAAGGAACCTGTTACTTTTGCTGAAGTAGTGAAGAATGTCACTTGGATTCAAGCAATGAAGGCAGAGATCAAAGCTATGGAGGATAACAACACTTGGGTTTTGGTGGATTTTACCAGTGACAAGATTGCAATAGGTTGCAAATGGGTTTATAAAGTGAAGTACAAGTTTGATGGCTCAATAGAAAGATACAAAGCGTGGCTGGTCGCAAAAGGATATACTCAAGTTGAAGGAGACTATTATAATGATATATTATCTCCAGTAGCAAAGATGACAATTGTCGGAACTCTTTTGGCTATTGTTGTTGCACACAAATGGAGACTGTTTCAAATGGATGTAAATAACGCATTCCTTCAGGGTGATCTGCTTTAGGAAGTGTACATGCAGATACCTAAAGGTTTTGAAGGAGCTGATCAGACAAATGTTTGTAAGCTTGTTAAGTCACTCTATGGGCATAAACATGCATCATGATAATGGAAAATAAAGCTAACTCAAGAGCTTCTGAGACATGGATATGTTCAAAGCAGAGCATATTGTTCTATGTTTTCGAAATCAGCAGTCACTTAAATGGTTTTCATGTTAATCTACGTAGATGACTTGATGATCACAAGAAATGATGAATATTCTAATTCAGAACTGAAGAGTATCCTCTGTACAATCTTTAAGATCAAGGATCTTAGGCCTGGAGTTTTATTAATCTTCTGGAGGTCTTTTGATTAATCAGAGGAGGTTTTTTTGGAATTTATTCAAGAAGCTGGTTTAGGGGCTGGGAAACCTGCTGCAACTCCAATGGAGCATAATTTGAAACTGACTACCAATGAATATGATAGAGCTTTTGGACTTAATAAGACAGACGCAGAGTTTTCAAATGTTCTCTTATACAGGGGACTTGTTAGGAAATTGCTTTACCTGACATGACGCGCCCAGATATTTCTTACTCAGTTAAGCATTTATCCCAAGTCGTCCAAGATCCGAAGCAATCACACTACAAAGTAGCTATGAGGGTAATCAAATATATAAAGCCTTCTCCTGGACAAGGATTATTCTATCCAGTTCATTCTGATATTTCCTTAACAATTTTATGTGTTGCTTACTGGGGATCATGCTTATTTTCATACCAATCTTTAAGTGCTTACTATGTAAAAATTTGGTCTGCTATGGAGAATTGTAAGGTTAAGAATGAGGATGTTGTCTCTAAATCAACTGCAGAGGCAGAGTACAAAGTCTTAGTAGAGCTGTGGGAGAAGTTATATGGATGAAGCAACTTATGATGGAAATGAATATCAAATGTTCTGCGAATGGAACTCCTATTTTCTTAAACAGTAGAGCTGCCATTCAGATCAGTAAAAATCCTATGTTCCATGAGTGAACTAAGGACATAGATATTGACTGTTATTTCATACGGAGCATAGTGATAAATGACATTGTTTTGCTTTCTTTTGTGCACTCTACGAATCAACTTGCATACTTACTCACCAAAGCTTTGGGAAGAGAGGCGCACAAATTTCTTCTGAATGAGTAAGGTATTAACGATGTATTTAGGGAAAAGAAGGAGTTGCAGCAACAATCAGATGAGGATACGAATGAAAAAAAGAAGAAGAACAAGAAAATATGAGAGGGAATATTAGGAGTAATATATATATTGTGTTGATGTCATCTGTGACTTAAGCATAAGTTAGTTAGTTAACTGACAGTCATTACTATAAATAGAAGACTACTAGTTCATTATAACTTGATGTTCTGTGGAATAAAATTCTCGGATTCATTTCCATAAAAATTCAAGTCCAATAATCAACATATTAATTACTAACATTCCAAAAATCCTTACATTTAACTGAAATTGAGTAACTTAGGATGAAAAAAAATGCAATAAAACACCGGATTAAAAAATTTCATAAAAACAAGAACTTCAATCTCAAATAATTGAACTACCAAATTAGATTGGACCTCCATATTAAAGTTTAATATTATAAACAGTCATCTCTCCCTGCCAGTTATTGACGCAAAGATTTAGAGTAGTTTCTCCATCAACTAGTCTCTGACAGAAGATGGACAAGGAAGAGAAGCAGTACTGAAACTGGTCTCTGAAACATGTTTTTTCCCTTTATTCATTGATCTCAAAAATTGTAGTTGTGTTTGAGTGAAAGGAGCAACAATGCACTCTAATCTTTCTCCTGATGTAAAGGATCATTGTCAATATGATTTCCTTCATCAATGTCTATATCAGTTGATGTGTTATTTGCTGCCCATCTGTTCATAACATTTTCAGGTACCCCATTCTTAGTCCAGCAAGTATCTATCTTGTGACCTTTTCTTCCACAGAAAGTACATATCCATCTAGACATGTCTATCTTCCCTGTAAAGTGTCCACCAGATATATTTCTATTTCTGTTGAATAGAGAACTCCATGAATTCCCCCTTGAATTTGAACTATTTGAACTCCTGAACGAACCTTTGTTATTCCCAGAAGAAGAATTAATCCTCAATCAATATAACGAAATTGTATTGGGAAGTGCTCTCAATTAAACCATATGTTATTGCACCACTCACATTTCATTTATTATCCTACTATAAAAGGATTGAATATGCAAAACCTAGACTACGTAAATGTTGTTTAATCAAGATATTACTTCTCACAGACGTAAATGTTTCATTAAGGACAATGAGAAACTGAATTAGCTTCTACTTCTCTTTATGAACAGCAAGCAAGGCAACATCCTCATTAAAGATCAATGGTAAATCATCTATAGTAGCAATCTCATCCCAAAGCACCTTTAATTTTCTAAAGTAAGCAGAGATAGACAACATGCTCTGTGTGACATGATAAATGTCACGAGTCAACTCAAAAAGGTGTGTGCCATCAACCTTATTGAACAGCACCCCTAAATCGCCTCATATGCTTTATGTCATGCGATTGTAAATAAATCCACTCACTAATTCATTCTTAACTAAGTTACGAATGCATGAATTAACTATTGCATTGCACTTATCCCATTTATATCGTTGATTAGAAGGAAATCTGTCTCTAGGGAGAGATTTGTTAATGAAACACAGTTTACTCTTGACAAGAAGACCTTCATTGATTGTCTGTGAACAGACTTGATAGTTGTCCGCACCAGTCAATATGAATTAAATCAAATTCGAACTCATATTATCTGAAGCATGAAGATAGAGTTGTTCCTCTAAATCTCCAATATCAACGCCTTCAGCAGTCATAGAATTTCACGGAAACAAAATCGATTTCTTGAAGATCCAAATGAGAATATCAAAAGCAATGACAATTAAATGCGATGACGAAATCCTCAGTGATGGTAACGCCTTGCAATAGCAAACTTCCCCGTCAAATCCAAAGATTCAAGTCACCACAGCACTATGAAAGCTCAATGGAGCTTCACGAAGATAAGAACACAATCACGAAGCTCAACGGAGCTCAAGAAAGATGAAAGGAGATGTCCGCTGGAAACGCTGTCGAAAAAGTTTGTTACGATAGAAGAGGGTTGTTTGGCTCTAATACAATTTTATAGAAATGAATTTGATAATTTCATTCAATAGAACATCAAGTTACAATGAACTAGTAGTCTTTTATTTATACCCATAAATCGCCTTATATGCTTTATGTCATGGGATTGTAGATCAATCCACTCACTAATTCATTCTCAACTGAGTTTTAAATGCATTCCTTAACTATTGCATTGCACTTGTCCCATTTATATCGTTGATTAGCAGGAATCTATCTCTAGGGAGAGATTTGTTAATGAAACACAGTTTACTCTTGACAAGAAGACCTTCCTTGATTTTCCATGAACAAATTTGATAGTTGTACGCACTAGTCAATATGAATTGAATCAAAATCGAACTCATGTTATCCGAAGCATGAAGATAGAGCTGTTCCTCTAGATCTCCAATATCAACGCCTTCAGCAGTCATAGAATTTCACGGAAATAAAATTGATTTCTTGAAGATCCAAATGAGATTATCAAAAGCAATGACAATCAAATGCGATGACGAAATCCTCAGTGATGGTACCACCTTGCAATAGCAAAATTCCCCGTCAAATCCAAAGATTCAAGTCACCACAGCACTATGAAAGCTCAACGGAGCTTGACGAAGATAAGAACACAATCACGAAGCTCAACAGAGATCGAGAAAGATGAAAGGAGATATAAGCTGGAAATTTACTTCATTGATCACTAGGGATTACAATCAAGGTGATACAATATATATACTAAGTGAAACTAGGCTCACCAACTAAGACTATACAAATAGTTGTGAACCAGGTGCATAGTGTTTGCATAGCAAAACCGGGTGCATACATAGTGGCAGGGTGTATGCATAGTGAAACTAAGTGTATGCATAGTGTATTGAACATAGTCTTCATATACACTTCTATATTCTCCCATCCTTTTCTTTCTTGGAAGACATCTTTAATTCCATATAATCTCAACAAGGCTAAGTGTTGGTTCTTCACTAAAGCCTTGGTAAGCAAGTCAGCTAGTTGATCCTTTGAAGGAATGTAATGGACACCAATCATCCCAAGTTCAATGTGATGCCTTGTGAAGTGACAATCCAATTCAATATGCTTTGTACGCTCATGAAACATTGGATTTTTAGCAATCTTCACAGCTGCTTGACTATCTGTGTATATGGGAATAGGAAGGCTTACTTGCAAACCAAGTTCTTTAAGAATTCTTCCTACCCAAAGTGCCTCTTGAATTGCAACTCTTAGGCATCTATACTCTGCTTCAGCACTTGATAGTGAAATGGTATCTTGTTTCTTGACCTTCCAACCTATCATAGCTGCTCCAAGTTTTACACAATAGGCACTCACTGATTTTCTACTAAAAGGACAAGCAGCCCAATCAGAATCACAAAACAAGCTCAAATTGAGGTTGTTGTTTGAGGGATAGATTAACCCTTGGCCAGGGGTGCCCTTGATGTATTTGATCACTCTTATGGCTGCATTGTAGTGTGATTTCTTAGGCTTGTCCACAAATTGACTAAGCCTTTGCACTGAAAAGCTAATGTCAGGCCTAGTCATGGTAAGGTATAGTAACTTACCAACCAATCTTCTAAAAGAAGTAGCATCCTCTAAAAGAGGATCATCTGAATTTGAGTTGGTTGCCTTGTCATACTCATATGTTGTGAGTTTGACATTGAATTCCATTGGTGTATCAATAGGCCTAGCTGCTCCTAAGCCTGCATCTTCAATCAACTCCATAGCATACTTTCTTTGATTAATCACAAGTCCTTGATTGGATCTTGCAATTTCCAATCCCAAAAAATATCTCAATTCCCCCAAATCCTTCAACTTGAAGTGTGTATGTAGAATGCACTTCAATTGATTGATAATCTTGGCATTGGATCCTGTGATTAGCAAATCATCAACATAAATGAGCAAGAAGACTTTGTCAACACCTTGAATCTTGTGAACAAAGAATGATCAGAGGCACATTGCTTATATCCATTCTTCACCAAAGTTTGTGTGAGCTTGATATTCCATTGTCTTGATGCTTGTTTGAGGCCATATAGTGACTTGATGAGCTTGCACACACGTTTAGGAGACCCATCATTGGATTTGGAATGATCAAAACCTTGGGGAATATCCATATACACTTCTTCAGTTAGATCACCTTGAAGAAATGCATTGTTAACATCCATGTGATATAGACCCCAAGATTTGGCAGCTGCCAATGCTAAGACAATCCTCACTGTGTCCATTTTGACCACAGGTGAAAATGTCTCATTGAAATCAGTCCCTTCAATTTGAGTAAAACCCTTGGCAACCAATCTAGCCTTGTATCTCTCAATTGATCCATCTGAATTGTACTTTACTTTGAAGACCCATTTGCATCCAATTGATGATTTGTAAAGAGGAAGATCCACCAATTGCCATGTGTTGTTGTCTTGAAGAGCTTGTATCTCCTCCTTCATTGCCATAATCCATTTAGGATCCTTGATGGCTTGCTTGTAAGTAGTTGGTTCCTTGACTTTGTCAATGGCAGTCAAGAAACACTTGTATTGAGGCCCCAAAGTGTCATAAGACAAAAATTTCTCCATGCCAAAAGTAGCATTGGAAGTGGTCTTGTTTTGTAGTTCAGCAATCCTTGCACTCCTCCTAAGAGGTGGTGGATGTAGTTTGGCAAGTCTAGCACTTCTCCTCAAAGTAGGTGGTTGAGGAGTATCATTAGGAGCATCATCAATTGGTATTTGATCTGAGCTTGATCAACATGTTGAGGTGGAGGGTCATCAAAGTATATTGGAGTCTCAGTTGGAAACTCCTCAAGATGTTGCTTGGCATCCAAGCAAGAAGGGATCAAAACTCTCAAGGCCTCCTTTGACAAACTGAATGGGAAAATATCTTCATGGAATTGAACATCCCTAGATACATGAAAGACTGAGTTGGTCAAGTTCATAAGAAGGTACCCTTTTTGAGATGTGGAGTAACCCATAAGGATGCATGGCTCAGCCCTTGGACTAAATTTGTCATGGTTGTTTAGCCTAGTTGCAAAGCATAAACAACCTATCACCCTTAAATGTTGTAGAGAAGGCACCTTCCCATATAATACCTCCATGGGTGACTTGAAATTCAAGATAGAAGATGGTAGCCTGTTGAGCAAATAACAAACATTGAGTATGCAATACCCCCAATGTCTCAATGGCATGGAGGCTTGGAACCTTATTGCTCTAGCAATGTTGAGGATATCCCTATGCTTGCGTTCCACTCTTCCATTTTGTTGTGGTGTATGCACACAACTAGTTTGATGATGGATGCCAAATTGGTGAAGTAAATCCTTGCAAACTGAGTTGATGAACTCAGTCCCATTGTCACTCCTCAAAGTCTTCACCATACTTGCAAACTGATTCTTCACCATTATTAAGAAATTCTTGATGTGCAAGAAAGTATCACTCTTGTGCTTCATCAAATAGACCCAAGTTGCTCTTGAATAATCATCAACAATGGTTAAGAAGTATTGATTGTTCTTGAATGTAGGCACCTTGTAGGGACCCCATAAGTCCATGGAATCAAATCAAAAGGTCTAGAAGCAATTGAATCACTGATTGGGAATGAAAATCTAGATTGCTTTGCAAGGGGGCAAATAGTGCATTGTTTGATACAACCATAAGACTTATTCAAACCTAAAACATCCAAATGATTCAAATAAGTTTCTGACACATGACCCAAACGTTTGTGCCATATCAAAACATCCTCCTTATTTCCCAAGCAAGCATTAGCTATCTTTCTTGAGGCTGAAGGCACCACATCCTTCAAGGTGTAAAGACCTTTATTCCATTCCCCAATCACCATGGACTTTCCACTCTGGCCCTGAAGCAACACATGATCACAAGTAAAGACCACTTTGCAATTCAATTGATTAGGAAGCCTAGAAACTGAGATCAAGTTGAATTTGAAATCAGGGACCAAAAGTATGTTGGTCAATGTGAATACACTAGAGAAAGTGCAAGAACCAATATGAGTCACTTTGCACTTGTGACCATTTGGCAAATGAACAAATTGGTGATCTGAATCACTTCTTCTCAAGTCATGTAGCCAATCAATTTGGTGAGTGATGTGGTTAGTTGCACCTGAATCAACTATCCAAATCATAGGCTTATTAAGTGTACCTACCATATTGACATGAGCTTGATCAACATCTTCAAAGGTTAAATGGTCAAAGTGATCATCATGGGCAGCTACATGGTGAATCCTCTTTTCAGTTGTGCCATGCACAATCCTTTTGTCCCCAGCTGCCACATGCATGATTGTACTTGAGCTTCCACCATTGTCAACAACATTGGCCCTAGGCTTCTTGGATGGTTGAAGATGTGCTGGTACACCATTCTTGATGAAACAAGTATCTTCCAAATGACCCCTTTTTCCACAATAGTTACAAAACCTTGTGTCATTAGATCTTCCATAGCCCCTACCAGGATTGCCACCATTCCTTCCAATGCCCCTGCCAGGACCACCATTGCCTCTTCCAGCTCCAAATGATTGATTCCTTCTTGTATATAGGGAAGTAGTCTCACCAATATCTCCAATAGAACCAGAGATTGATCTCTGACTCTCTTCTTGAACCAAAACAGAGAAGGCAATGCTTAAGGAAGGAAGTGGTTGTCTCATCAACAAACTACTCCTAATGTGGCCATAGGAGTCATTCAGTCCCAAGAGGAATGCCATTAGCTTTTGCTTCTCTTTGTGCTCATTAACAATGGCAATGTCCCCAGCACATTCAAGTTGCAAGTCATCAATGGAAGCAAGAGCATCCCAAAGTTGCTTCATCTTAGCAAAGTACTCAGTGATGGAAAGTGTGCCTTGAGAAGTTTGATAAATTTCTCTTGTCAGTTGAAAAATTTGAGTTCCATCCACCTTGTCATACATTTCCCTTAAGTCATTCCAAATAGAAGCAGCAGTTGGATTATAAATCAATCCAGAGACCAAGTCCTTTGCCACTGTGTTTCTGAGCCAGGCTTTTACAATGGCATTGGCTCTATCCCATTTCACCCTTTGATCAAGTGGAACACTGAGCCTTGTGAAAGTTCCATCAATGAAACCCAACTTTTTTTTGACCAACAAGCCTTCTTTGATTGAGGTGCTCCAAGCATGGTAGTTGGAAATGCCTTGCAATTGAAAAGGGATAAGGAGGTGGCCAGTTGTATCCGAGGGATGAATATAAAGGGGATCATCAATGCTATACTCATTAGCCATCTTGCAAATCAGAAACTTGATTCAAACAGGGGAGAATTCAAGGAATATAATCAGCATATTTCCAAGAAAACCGAAATGAACCAGCTACCACAAAGTGACAAAAGTGGCACACAACCAAACTTGCAATAGGACAAAGAATCAGCTAGCAATATCCAACTGAATTCGTACAGATCCGCCCACAAATTTGAGTAGACCAATTAATAGAAGCCACCAACAATCAAATCTGAACAATCTCCAATGATTGTGGAAGCAGAAATCCACAATCTCAATGCAAAATTCTTCAGCAAATAGAAAGAACACCTTAGTCGAGCAATGAACAACCAAAGCTCAAAACGCAGAGAAACAATGGAGATCAAGCTATAAGCACAGCTTAATAGTGAAATATGTTCACTATAATAACCAGGAATCAAGTGCAAACCCAAGAATTCAACAAGAGAATCCACGCAAATAGCAATCCATAGCTCAATCCAGGAAGAACTAGGCAAATCAGCTTGAAGACTAGTTCAAATCACCAAAATGATTCCTACGCAGCTCAGATCTTGAAATGAGACTTACCCAAAGCCTTTCTTAAGTAAAAGAAAGGTTAATACAAGCTGAATTGAGTAACCAAGAAGTAATCCAAGCTGAATCCAAGTTGAATCAATGGAAAATCACAAGTAGAAATGAAGAAGAACTAGGTTGCTTCATCTCCAAGATTGCGCCGCCATTTACATAGCTCTGATACCATATAAGCTTGAAATTTACTTCATTGATCACTAGGGATTACAATCAAGGTGATACAATATATATACTAAGTGAAACTAGGCTCACCAACTAAGACTATACAAATAGTTGTGAACCAGGTGCATAGTGTTTGCATAGCAAAACCGGGTGCATACATAGTGGCAGGGTGTATGCATAGTGAAACTAAGTGTATGCATAGTGTATTGAACATAGTCTTTATATACACTTCTATAGGAGATGTCCGCCGGAAACGTCGTCAGAAAAGTTTGTTACGATAGAAGAGGATTGTTTGGCTCTAGTACCATTTTATGGAAATGAATCTGAGAATTTCATTCAATAGAACGTCAAGTTACAATGAACTAGTAGTCTTTTATTTATAGTTGAGACTGTTAGTTAACTAACTTATACTAGAAGTCCAAACTAATTTGGTAGATCAACTATTTAAGATTACAGTTTGTATTTTTATGCAATTTACTCATCTGAGCTCCTCAATTGCATTTAAATGCAATGATGTCTAGTATATGTATAGTATGCATGGGTTTAGTTTTCATGGGTTGATATGATTTTCTTGGAAAATTTCATGATTTAAATTCAGATTAGTTATCTCCTTGTTTTCCACTTATTGAGGTGTTATGGGCCTTCTGGTATATATATAGATCAAGTTTTCATGGGTTGATATCATTTTTGTGGAAAAATTCATGATTTAATCTTGATTTAGTTGTCTAATTGTTTTCTCTTTGTTGTTGGGGTGTTAGTTGAGATTGTTAAAGCTACAAATTCAGTTTAGTTAATTAATGTGCTTCTCAATCTTTGACGTAATATTATTCAATCACAATTTTTTGGAAATTTCAGATTATTTGTGCCAGTGAAATGATTTTACGTTTTTCTGACATGGGAAATGGTTCTTTTTTGGGTTAACAGGTTTTTTGGTCGATGATGTTTGACAAATTTTAGGTTTTGGTCAATGATGTTTTTTTTTTACCTAGTTTTGGTACCATATGTTTGCATATTTTTTCTAGTTTTGGTCTAACCGTTACATTCCGTCCATTTTTTGACATTTACAAGTCACGTGATCCACTCAAAACTTTCCATTTTGTTCAATTTAGTCCCTCTAATACTTTCCTAACCTTTTTTGTGTTCAATAGTCCCGAAGTTTCAAAAATTCAATTAGACATATTGTCCAATTTGGGTCAATTTTGAAACTTCAGGACTAAATTGAACAAAAAAAAAAGGTTAAAAAAGTATTAGAGGGACTAAATTTAAAGTTTAGAATGGATCACGTGACTTGAACATGTCAAAAAATGGACGGAATGTAACGGTTTGACCAAAACTAAAAAAAATCTGCAAACATATGGTACAAAAACTAGGTAAAAA
Source organism: Clarkia xantiana subsp. parviflora (assembly GCA_036873135.1). Lineage (NCBI taxonomy): Eukaryota > Viridiplantae > Streptophyta > Magnoliopsida > Myrtales > Onagraceae > Clarkia > Clarkia xantiana. The sequence goes on along the minus strand of JAPTYO010000002.1, from coordinate 51,012,664 downwards.
AAAACATCATTGACCAAAACCCAAAAGTTGTCAAACATCATGGACCAAAAGACCTGTTAACCCTTCTTTTTTTGTATATCTATAAAGATTTTCTGATAGTTTTCAGTGACATCTTTATTGGATGCGCTGTGTGCTTTCTGCATTATGAAATAATGTAATTTTCCTTTTAAGAATGGTAGGACGAAAATATTATTTTGAAATACGAATGAAATTATGTTTATACATAAATTTTAGGGTTAACAAGTGATGGATATTGATTTAATCAGGTTGATTTGATACCATAACAGTCTTTTACTATAAATAGTCTGATACCATAACGGTCAATCGACTATAAATATTCAGTTGTCATAATAGTAATTAACTATAATATTCTGTTACCATAACAGTAATTGTCTATAAAATGTCATAGTTATTTTATATAAATAAATCTCTTATTTTACATTTTAGACAGGATAATAAATGAATATATAGACACAATAGTGGTCTCTCTCTTTTATATAAACGGTGACAAATTTGACCGTCGGAGAGGGTTCACTGGGTTTGCCCTGGCATTGTCCCCTTTTTGCAGGAGCGTGCCTTGAATTCGATGACTAAGGAGTTTGGAGACACCGTGGAAATCTCCTCGAAAAATTCAGGTTCCAACATTGGCGCCGTCTGTGGGAATCGAGCAATTAGTCGTTTTTTATTCCTTCCAAATTTAAAAATTTGAGATCCTATCCAAGGATCTGGAGCCACCTAACGAATGGGATCCCTCACTGATCTGAAATCGAATCCATGTCATGTTATTTAGCTCTACGAAAGCTAGCCAAGGACGATTTTCAAACAATTCAATCTCTATATATGTTTCTTATATAAATAAATTATGACTGATCAAAACATAATGGTTGCGTTAGCGTATGTACAAATATGCTGCGAGCAAGACAGGTGCGCAAAGACGATTGAAATTGCTAGCTTTATGAACAATGCTGACAGTGCACACAACAGCTACAGCCATTTCTGCGATAATATTCAATTTCGCTTCCTCAATATGACTTATTATTATTATTTAAAAAAAAATTGCTTGATGCAGAACAATATAGGCGAGTAGAGATGACGTATACCTAAAGAAGTGTGGCTACTACAGTTGAGAAGCAGCTGTTAAATGATTGATCTGTCACCGACCTGAAGCTTCAAGAACGAGTAGCTCGAATATAGCAGATCTGACGGAGTCGGTCATAAAACAAGTCTGCGATCAGCTTCTCTGGCCGATCATCCGCTGTCTTGCTTGTTTCGTCAGTCCCTCAAATCATTCTAGACTCAGCAAATATGGCAGCGAATAGGTTGCATGATCGAATCCCCGGAGCTTCGTTTTTACGAAGGAATGTCAATTATTTTATTCAGTAATTATTAATTACCTTTTATTGTGAATAAATTCCTAATATATCTTGTATATGGAGCTCAAGAAGAAATCCCCTCTTATAATCAGAACTTCACTCACACACAGGGAATTTTAAGACGTAAAATTTAATTTCATTAACTCAGAAACTGAGGCTTTAAAGTCAACGATTCAAGCAGATAAGGATTTTATAACAAACACTAACTTACTGACTAAACAATCTCTGACTAGAAAGGAACGTTGCTAACAGTACCCTGAATAATAGGGATTTTATTGTCCAGTAAACTTAACTAACTTAACCCACTCAATTAAACTAACAATGCCTCCCCTAAGCTGGATGTCATAGCAAACAGTTTACCTTCAACTGATCTGACACACACCTAATGCCTTTAGGAGCTTAACAAAAGTGTCCAATTTCAGGGGCATAGTCATGATATCAAAAAGCTGATCTTCTGACCTGCAGTTTTCCAATTTAATGTCTCCATCTTCAACTAAATCTCGTAGGAAGAAATACCTGCTATGAATGTGCTTGCTTTTCCCATGAAAGATTGGGTTCTTCGAAAGCTTGATAGTGGAGCTGTTGTCACATAAGATGGTGATGCAATTCTCGTTTTCTCCCATATTTTCGAGTAGCCTCTGTATCCATATTGCTTGACAGACACAAGAAGCTGATGAGATATATTCTTCTTCTGTGGTGGAGAGGCTGACTACCCTTTGTTTCTTGGAGCTCCATGAGATTGCTCCTGAGCTCAGCATGAAGACGTAGCTGATGGGTTTCGATATAGCCGTTAGGCCCATTAACGAGTAAACGGTGAAGTAGGCCCACTGGGCTCCAAAAGAGGCCTAGAAGACCAATACGAGGGGACCCGACAAGGTCGGTCCCGATATATGAGCTGAACGCTCCCGATGATATGCCTTTAAGTAGGCCCCGATGATATGCCTTAAAGTAGGCCCCGATGATATGCCTTTGAGTAGGCCCCGATATTGAGAGAATGCTGGCCCTGTCCCGATGACGATGGGCCCCGAGCGGTGACCAAAGGAGATAACTCTGGAGTCCCCGACATCCGTTGGGACTTGCCACCAGAGAACGAGGCCGAGAAACACACCCACTATCAACATAGTGGGGAAGTGGCCTGAAAAGACGGAACATGGGCAAGTGGCCGAGATAAACGGAACGTGGGCTAACTACCCCCAGCAGTTATCGCAACAGGTAACTGGGGTAACTCCTCCCCTATATAAAGGAAGGAGTTACCTCAGGGTTGACATTCACATACTGATACTTGCTAGCCTACATCGAGATACTCATTTAAGCATCAGAGAGGGATTCTGGGTCACCGCCCGGTCTATCCCCTTCTTGCAGGATTACTTGGAGCGAAGGAGTTCGGACTTCCGTCAAGAACGTACCGGAGTTCCAACCGTGATCCAACATTGGCGCCGTCTGTGTGAAGCGTAACAAAAAGCAAAGATAGCTTCTACCCAATCGATGGGTGGCAAGCAGAAGAAGAAGCAAGGACAATCCGGCGGTTCCCGTCATCCTGCTGGAACTCTGAATTCAGAGCTGCCGGAACGCAGTGTTGATCGGAATGATCCTCTGCCTGCTGGTTCCCAAACAGGGGGGCATCATGACAATCGCGAGGATTCCGTTCGAAACTCGTTGGAGGACAGGGAGGAGGTCCCGAGGAGGGACCAGGATGCTCCTACAAAGGTGGACTTGACGAAGGCTATAATGGAGGCCATGCCGATATTCCTGGAGACTATGGAGGCCCTCCTGGACCGAAGGGAGGCTGCCAAGAAGAAGGAGGAGGAGTTTCCTCCGCCTCCGCCGAAGGAGAATCGGGACGGGCAGGAGGCCAACCCGAGCACCAAGACAAGGGCAAGGAGCCCGCTCAGTCGGAGCAGTTCGTGATTGATGGGCCTCGACCGGTGCAGCATAGGACCATCCTTCTTAATTGTCCTATCACCCCCGACCAGGTGGTGAAGATCGTGAACATCTGTATGGGGGACCAGAAGAAGATGATGTCGGAGCTGAGGGATCGATCCACTCATCCTTTTGTTCCCCGATTGGTGAACACCACGGCCCCGCTAGGACTTGGTATCCCGAAAATCGAGTATGATGGCGAGGGAGATCCAGTTCGCCATGTCCAGAAACATGTCATGGCTTGTCAAAGCAGAGCCCCGAATGACGATATAGTGTGCGTCCTGTTCCCAGGCACACTTGGTGAGAGGGCCCTGACGTGGTTCTTCAGCCTTCCTCCAGGCTATATCTCTACCTGGACCCAGATGCATGACCGTTTCATCCAGCAATACCAGGGCCGTCGACGTCTCCTGAAAAGCGCAAGGTCCCTGGCTGAGGTGGTACAGAGGCCCGATGAGTCGCTGGCACATTATTATCAGAGGTCCACTGCCAGCGTGGCCGAGATTGATGAGGAGATGTCGGAGGGAGAGACCATCTGCACCTTCATTCGGAACCTCACAGCACCATATGGTTCTGACCTGATGCACAGCGTGCTGAGAAGGCTGTATGGAACATGGAGGCGCTGCAGAAGAGGGTGAAGCAGCAAATCGACGTACAGGAGTCGAAGATAGCTGCCGGAGACCTCGATCCTCCGAAATCAAACAAGGGGAAGCAGTCTTTCAAGCCCTCGGATGTTCGCAGGAGGAAAAATAAACCCGAGAACAGTCGGGGTCGAGGCCGTCCCGATCGGAGGAAAGACAAGCGCCCCTCGAAGTCGGACAAACGGGAGGACTGTTACACTCCTCTCATTTGCTCCATGGGTGTGTTGGCGGTGATGGACCGACAGGGTATCGCCAGGTACCCCCCGAAGAAGGATGGAGAGTTCATGGGAGCCTGCACCGATCGTTATTGTCGTTTCCATCGCGCCAGCGATCACGACACTAACCACTGTCGGGAGTTGAAGAAGGAGATTGAGAAGCTGATCAAGAGGGGGAAGCTCAAGGAATTTGTGGCTGGGCAACGGGGCCGATCCCGTTCCCGGGACCGCGATCGGTCCCCAAAGAAGGAGAAGCCCGAGTCTTCCAATGCTCGCAAGGAGAAGCGAGGAACTATTAATGTGATCCATGGAGGATTTGCGGCAGGAGGCGACACCACGGCGTCTCGGGAGGTCTATGCTTCTCGAATCCCTATTGCTGTAGTGCTGGGCAAGAGGGCCCGAACTTGGACTCCAAAGGAAGAGATGATGATCCCCTTCTCAGCAGAGGACCTGATAGGTGTGGAGACCCCGCGCAATGATGCTTTGGTCGTGACCCTGAACGTGGATGGGTACGAGATGAAGCAAATCTTGATTGATGGAGGGAGCTCCTCCGACATTTTGTTCATGGATGCGCTGCAGGCCATGGGAAAAACCAAGAAGGACTTGAAGCCTGCAGACTTCCCGATGGTCGGATTTTCTGGTTCTACCTCTTACCCGGTGGGGATGATTACCTTACCTGTCGAGTTCGGTAGTGGTTGGAAGTCAGAGAAGAGGAACGTGGAGTTCGTAGTGGTCGAGTCTGCGAGGACCTACAATGCAATTATCGGGAGGACCACCATCAACCCGTTGGGGGCAATTGCCTCAACTGTCCATCAGAAGATGAAGTTTCCGACCGACCACGGAGTCGGGGAGGTCCAGGGCGATCAGGTGGCCTCCAGGAAGTGCTATGTCAATGCCACTCGAAGGAGGAATCGAGAGGCTATGACTGTTTTCCAGACTGACGCTGATCCCCGAGAGGAGTTTGGGCGTCCCGCCCCGATGGAGGATTTGAAGGAGGTCGAGATTGATGGACCTCAGAGAAAGCTAAATATCGGGTCCGCTCTGACTGAGGAGACGGCCCTAGAACTGATCGATTTGTTGAAGGAGTTCAAGGAGCTATTTGCCTGGTCCCCGAGTGACATGCCAGGAATCAGCCCCGATGTGATTACTCATGAGCTGAAGATTGACCCCGCGATCAAGCCGATTACACAGAGAAGGCGCCCGATGGATGCCGACAAGAAGATCGCGATCTAGCAAAAGGTGGGCAGATTACTCGATGCTGGATTTATTAAGGAGCTCCGATTCCAGACTTGGGTCGCCAACCCAGTCCTGGTGAAGAAGAGCAATGGCAAGTGGCGGATGTGTGTTGATTTCCGCGACCTGAATAAAGCATGCCCGAAGGATTGCTATCCGCTCCCGAGGATCGACCAGCTGGTGGATGCAACATCGGGACATGATTTGCTGAGCTTTATGGATGCCTACTCCGGCTACAATCATATCAAAATGTCCAAGGAGGACGCCCCCCATACCGCCTTCTATGCTGATAACGACATCTATCACTATGATGTCATGCCCTTTGGACTGATCAATGCAGGTGCAACTTATCAGAGGATGGTGAACCGGCTGTTCGGGGATATGCTAGGAAAAACGATGGAGGCCTTGTGGACGACATGCTGGTGAAGTCCCGACAGGCCGAGGATCATGTTAACAACTTGGCCACGGCGTTTGAGCGGATGAGGCTTCATCAAGTTCACTTGAACCCGACCAAGTGTGCCTTCGGAGTGCACTCAGGGAAGTTTCTGGGCTTCATGGTGAGCCAGAAGGGAATCGAGGTGAACCCTAAGGAGCTGAAGGCAATCGAGGAGATGAAGTCCCCGATGAACCATCGGGAGGTGCAGGTGCTGAATGCCCGATTGGCCGCGATGTATCGCTTCTTGTCCAAGACAAGCGACCAATCCATGCCGTTTTTTGAAGTGCTGAGGGCCAACAAGAAGTTTGAATGGTCTGCCAAATGCGAAGAGGCGTTCCAGGCACTCAAGCAGCACCTCCGCACCCTCCCGCCGTTGGCGAAGCCCATTCCAGGCGAGCCACTCTATCTGTATTTGGCTGTTTCTGAATTTGTTGTTAGCTCTGTCTTAGTGAAAGTCGTAGAGGGTAACCAAGTCCTTGTCTATTATGTAAGCAAGGCACTCGCCAACTCTGAAATGAATCATCCCGCCGTTGAGAAGTATCTTTATGCGTTGATTATTACTGCTCGGAAGCTGAGACCTTACTTCTATGCGCATGAGATTACCGTTTTGACGAATCAGCCCTTGAAACATTTTTTGAACCAACCTGATGTGTCGGGGAGATTAGTGAAATGGGCAGTCGAGCTTAGTGAATTCCGCATTCACTTCTCTCCGAGAACGGCTATTAAGGGCCAGGCGTTGGCGGATTTCATAGCAGAGTCTACAGCCCCCGATCTAGAAGAAGCGGGTCCTATAGAGGGGGCAACCATGGAAACCCCAATGGCAGAGCAGTCAGAACAGCCCGATAACGAAGACATTTGGGAGATGTATACCGATGTCTCCTCAAATTCAGAAGGATCGGGAGCAGGATTCGTACTGATACCGCCAGGCAGAGGCGAGCCCCTTCGATATGCCTTGGCCTTGACGTTTAGGGCCACCAACAATGAAGCTGAATACGAGGCTCTCATCACCGGCCTCAAGATTGCCAAAGGAACGGGAGTTGGTCACTTAAAGGTGAAGTGCGATGCTAGCCTGATTGCGCACCAAGTTCAGGGGCGATACGAAGCAAAGAGCCCGATGATGAAAAAATACCTTCGGGAGGTGCAAACCTTGAAGGAGAATTTCAAGAGCTTCGATATCGAGGCGATCCCGAGGGGGGATAGTGTGGAAGCAGATGCCTTGAGCAAGTTCGCCTTGGGGGCACCCCTCGATGAAAGTCGGAAGGTGCACTTCTTGGAGAAGGTGATCTTGTCAACCACCGATCAATCGGAGGTATGCGCCATCGAGACCAGATCGGAGGAGCCCGCTTGGATGACCCCGATAGCCGCGTACCTAACTACGGGGGCAGTCCCCGATGATGCAGTAACAGCTGGCAAATTACGCCGAATCGCGCCCAATTATGTGATGGTGGACAATCAGCTGTATAAAAAGGGGTATTTAACTCCTTACCTGAAATGTGTGGCTGAGCCCGATACAGATCGGATCCTTAGGGAGGTGCACGAAGGATATTTGGCTTGTCATGAAGGTGCCCGATCCATCTTGAGGAAAGTACTGAACCTGGGCTATTACTGGCCCTCGATGAACAAAGAGGCAACGATGTTAGTCCGATTCTGTGACGCCTGCCAGAGGTATGCCCCGAATATCGTGGCTCCAGCTGCCGACCTGATGTCCATCAAGAATCGATTTGGTGGGACCCCTTCCAGTTGCAAAAGGTCAGTGCCGATATTTGATTGTGGCTATTGATTATTTCTCGAAGTGGATAGAGGCTAAAGCACTGGCCAAGACTACGGGGAACCATATCCTCAAATTCCTTCAGACCCATATCATATCCCGATACGGGATCCCCAAGGAATTGATCAGCGATAACGGCCCTCCGTTTAACGGGGCCCAGTGGAAGGAGTACCTGGAGGAACTGAAAATTGAGAATCGGATAGCCTCTGTCCATCATGCTCAAACCAATGGACAGGTGGAGTCAGCCAACAAGATCGTGATGGATGGCCTGAAAAAGAGGGTCCACGCCTTGAAGGGCAAATGGCTGGATGAGCTGGAAAATGTGCTTTGGGCTGTTAGAACAACACCCAAACGATCGACTGGGGAGACTCCGTTTGGCCTTGTTTACGGCACGGAAGCAGTTGCTCCCGTCGAAATAGCTGTGGCATCCCATCGGACGAGGTATTATGAACCTCTATCGAATGATTAAATGAGGCGTCTGGACTTGGACTTTGTCGAAGAGAAGAGGCGGAGTGCCGAGGAGGCCCAGGCTCGGATGCGCTTGGCAGCGGCCCGATCCGTCGGGACTTGCCACCAGAGAATGCTGGCCCCGATATTGAATCCCTGAGAATTCTGGCCCTGTCCCGATGACGATGGGCCCCGAGCGGTGACCAAAGGAGATAACTCTGGAGTCCCCGACATCCGTCGGGACTTGCCACCAGAGAATGAGGCCGAGAAACACGCCCACTATCAACATAGTGGGGATGTGGCCTGAAAAGACGGAACGTGGGCAAGTGGCCGAGATAAACGGAACGTGGGCTAACTGCCCCCAGCAGTTATCGCAACAGGTAACTGGGGTAACTCCTCCCCTATATAAAGGAAGGAGTTACCTCAGGATTGACATTCAATTACTGATACTTGCTAGCCTACATCGAGATACTCATTTAAGCATCGGAGAGGGATTCTGGGTCACCGCCCGGTTTATCCCCTTCTTGCAGGATTACTTGGAGCGAAGGAGTTCGGACTTCCGTCAAGAACGTACCGGAGTTCCAACCGTGATCCAACAGTAGCCACTCGTACTTCTTCTGTCTTCAGCATCACCATCATAGTCACTGTCTGAAAAAGCTTTCAGTTCTTCCCCATCCCTTTTGTAGCTGATTCCCAATTCGGTGGTGTTCTTGACATATCTTAGGATCCTTTTCACCATTTGCATATGAAATTCAGTGAGCTTCTCCATGTACCTGCTTACTAAACTCACAACATAGGTTAAATCAGGTCTGATGACTGTGAGGTACATGAGACTCCCAATTGCTTGTTTGTACTGATTGGGATCAACTCTCCTTCCTTCCTCATCCTTCATGGCTTTAGAACCTGGTACAACTGGGTTTTTTACCCCATTGCAGTCTTCCATCCCAAACTTCCTCAATATTTCTTCTGCATACTTACGTTGTGTTATGAAGATTCATTGTGAGTTTTGAATAACTTCAACCCCAAGAAAGTACTTCATCCTTCTCAAATCAGTTATGTCAAAGCTGTCTTTCATTGATCTTTTGAATACTTCACACATTACTGCATCATTCCCAGTAAATATTAGATCATCGACATAAATGCTTACGATCAGGATTTTACCTTCTCCGTGGCTTTTGATGAATAGTGTGGTTCACTTGGGCACTTTGTGAACCCCTCAACCTCAAAGTAAGACCCAATTCAGCTGTACCAGGCTCTAGGGGTTTGTTTTAGCCCATAGAGAGCTTTGTGCATCTTCCAGACCTTGTTCTCTTCCCCTTCCTTCTTGTAGCCCTGTGGTTGTTCCAAATAAACATCCTCATCAAGCTTGTCGTGGAGAAAAGCACTCTTTACATCCATTTGATGAACTTCCCACTCGTGATGAGCTGCTAGTGCCAGGATTAATCTGATCGTGTCCCATCTTGCTACTGAAGCAAATACCTCCTTATAGTCTAGACCATACTGTTGAGAGTACCCCTTGGCCACCAAACGTGCTTTGTGTTTTTCTATTTCCCCTCTTTCATTGCGCTTGGTCTTAAAGATCCATTTGACCCTAATTGCCTTCGCACCAGCAGGAAGGCTAGTGAGACTCCAAGTGTTGTTCCTTTCGATGGCTTGTATTTCTTCTCTCATTGACTTCTTCCAAATGTCACTTTCACTAGCTTCTTCATATGAACTGGGTTCACCTGTTTCTGCGAAGTGAACCAATTCAGTAGCTTCTGCAAAATAGGTGAGCTTGGTGGCCTCCTCTTCATCTTCAGACAGACCCTCTCCTGTCTCATAGTCTTGCAGCCACTTAGGAGGTCTTCTCATCCTGGTTTGTGGGCCAATGACAGGTGCAGCAGAAGATTCAGGTGCTCCTCCTGTAGGTTCAGTTGTTGTGGTGGCTAGTGCATCCCTTTGGTCACCAGTTTCTTCATCATTCCATATATGGATCTGATCTAATGTTTCATTGACATCTGCTTCATTCCAACTCCAGATTTCATTTTCTTCGAAAACAACATCACGACTTATAACAATATTTTCAGTTATTGGATAGAAATGATTATACGTTTTAGTACCTTCATTGACCCCGATGAAGACACATTTCATGCTCTTATCTTCAAGCTTGGTTCTCTTTTGATATGGTATGTAGGCATGAAGAATGCACCCAAATACCTTGAGGTGCACCACAGAGAGTTTATAACCACTCCAAACCTCTTCTGGTGTTTGATTTTCCAGAGCAGTGGTTGATCTTCTATTCATCACATACACAGCCCAGTTTGTTGCTTCTGCCCAAAACGTTTTAGGCATTTTGGCTGCAACAAGCATACAACAAACTAGGTCCATAAGACTTCTATTTCGTCTTTCTGCTACTCCTTTTTGCTGAGGAGTGTATGTTGCGGTGAGTAGCCTGGACATTCCTTCCTTCCTGCAAAAGTTAGAGAAATCAGTAGAACAAAATTCTCCTCCTCGATCAGTTCTGAGACACCCAATTTCTTCACCTCTCTCTTTTTCAACCTTCCTTTTGAAAAACTGAAACACTCTAAAGGTCTCTGACTTCTTATCTATGAAGTGCACCCACATCTTCCTACTAAAGTCATCTACAAAGGTGACGAGATACCTTTTGTTGCTTTTTGATCTGGGTTTGATTGGACCACAGAGATTAGCATGAATTAGTTGCAGTCTTCTAGTAGCTCTCCAATTGCTTTGGTGAGGGATAGGTTCTCTATGCTGCTTTAGAATCAGGCAAATGTTACAGATCTTTGTAGGTATTGACAGTTTGGGTAGCCCTTTCACCATTCTCTTGTCTCCCAGGTTCTTGATTCCACTGAAGCTGGTGTGGCCATATCTTCGATGTCATAGACCAGAGGGATCATCTGCTTGAGTTTGCAAACAGTTGATCCCCCCATGAATGGTTTCATCTCTTAGGATAAACATCATGTTGCTGGTCATCTCTGACTGCAAAATCAACCCTCTTGTGGGATGGTAAATTTTGCATTTGTCATCTTTCATTTGCACTGTCAACCCGCTTCCTTGAAGTTGCCCAACACTAAGCAGGTTGTTCTTCAAATCAGGAACATAGTATACATTCCTAATGATCTGAGTTTGCTCTCCCACCTTCGTCTTGATTTCTCCTCGCCTCGTGACACTCATTCTGGAATTATTTCCTAGTTTGACACTTGATCGATAAGTTTCATCCAAGGTGACAAACCACCCTTGAGATCCTGTCATGTGGTTTGAACATCCTGAATCTACAAACCAGATCTCTTCACCAGCTGCCATTTTTTCTTCCACATAGACCATAAGAAGTAATTCATCTTCCTCTTCTTCTATTGGGGGCTTCTTCTTCTGCAAAATTTGCACTCTTATTCCATCTAGAGCATTCATACTGAAAGTGCCCAAGCTTGTGACACTTATAGCACTCGATGAGATCTTTGTTAAAGGATCATCTGCCTCGTCCTCCACCTCTGTCTCTTCCTCCTGATGTCCATCTTCCACCATTAGACTCGCCTTCTTCTACAGCTTTGAGGGCATGGTCTTCACTGGGCCTATTCCTCAAGAGTTTGAATTCATGGCACAATAGAGAGATTTGTAAGGCATCAATTGATAGATTATTGATGTATTTAGACTCCTCAATTGCACAAACAATATAGTTGAAATCGTCTGTGAGAGTGCGAAGAATCTTCTCAACCACCTTCACATATGTTATCTGCTCCCCAAGATTTCTCAGATTATTGGCCACCACCATCACTAGACTGAAGTAATTAGCTACTCCTTCTCCATCTTCATCTCTAGAATCTCAAATTCTCATGTCATTCGATTCAACATAGATCTCACCACCCTCTCGTTCCCTTGGTTCTTCCTCTTCATGGAATCCCACAGCTCTTTTGAAGTGTTCTTCTACAGGATTGTTTTCAATATGGACTTATCTATCGCAGCAAATATATAATTTTTCACCTTCAGGTCCTTCAATTGAAGTGCTGCCAATTTCTCCCTTTGCTGACCATTAAGGATGGTTCCCCTTGGATGATCAGGAACCCCAGACTCAATCAAATCCCATAGCTCCATTGAGTGAAGTGAATTCTCCATCAGCATAGACTAGTGGTCGTAGTCTCCATCATACTTGGGTATACTGAGCATGCTCTCTCTCAAACTCGTCATATTGCCTCACATCTCTCGTGGCTCTCACTCATAGGTCCCTTAATCGGTGCTCTGATACCAATTGTTATAATCAGAGCTTCACTCACACACAGGGAAATTTGAGACAAAAAACTTAATTTCACTAACTCAAAACTAAGACTTTAAAGCCAACGATACAAGCATATAAAGATTGAATAAAAAACACTAACTTACTGCCTAAACAATCTCTAACTAGAAAGGAACGTTGCTAACAGTACCCTAAACAATAGGGATTTTATTGTGTAGTAAACATAACTTAACTGACTCAATTAAACTAACATCCCCAATGAGGCTTCAAATATGCTTCCAGGGCCAAATAAGCAATTTGTGATGGATATCTGCCCATTTCGGGTTCGTATTTACATTCCGGACTTCGCAAACACGTCGAAAACCACAAACTATCCGAAAAACAAATTCCCGAGGAACAAAACGGTTCGGACGCACGTATGCGTCCGGAACGGAACCTCCGGATTGCCCTAAGGCAAACCGGAGGTCCAGATTGCCTAATGGCAAACCGGACCTCCGGATTGCCCTAGGTAGTCCGGACCACGCTGGATGTCGAATCCGTCGTGGTCCGGACTACTAATGGGTACCGCGCGCATCCTTTTTTTATCGTCGGAACACTGAGTAAAAGAGTTCTCCTAGGCCAAACTTAAACAAACCAGACAACGGTTCTTACTTTCCTTTAAACCGGCGTCGAACCGCACAAAAACCGCATTCGGTTCTAAGGTTGCCTATAAATAGGAGACCTTGGCCACCCATTTTGACACATTCTCATATATTCTCAAGAGTTTTGGCATAGAAGCTCTGACCTCTCTCTAGGATTTTCTCTCTCTAGACTCTCATTTAAGCATCGGAGAGGGCTCAACCAGCACCACCCCCGCTCTCCGTGCTGGTTATTGTCCCGTGTGCAGGTGAAGTCGGGTGAAGGAGATAAGCTTACCTTACCGACAAGCTTGCCCAGCTGTCAACCGTCAACCGTCAACCGTGCACAGCCGACAACCGTCAACCGCGCACCAGTCAACGACCCCTTTCCGTCATCAAACAATCTGCTTCCGACACCCGACGTGTCCCCATACCCGAATTGCCGAAGAGTCCGACTACCCGGTTGGATTTGGACGCAACAACATGAATTCGCCGGATCGGAAACCCAAAATCCCAGAGCTTGCTTTACGAGGTTGCACGGATAGACAGATCCGCTCCATATTAGTGAACTAGCACCAAGATGGTGCGCCGACAACAGGTAGGGATTTATATCTCGGCACCGACCAGTGCTAGGTCTCTACCCGCGCCATTCCTGCCATTCCTGATCTCGATCCACCGGTCGCCTCCCCTACCTTCCGGAGCTCCGGCGTGAGTTCATGGTAGTGATGAAACGCGTACCGCCTCCACTTCAAGCGTTACGATCCAAATTGATCGTAACTATAAATCGAGTAGGAAGAAGAAGAAAACCCTATATAAGATCTGATCGGGTTCAGGGGAGATGAAAAACAAAGAATTTGGGAGAGAGCATAAGAATTCCATACTTCATTCATGAATTCTTTCGTACAAGCTTTCTGCATACTTAAACCCTAAACTAGTAATTCTAGTTTAACCTTCAACTATTCCTTGACTAACCTTTACCCCTAAACTATTAAACCCACAAATAAAGTCCCGTATATTGTTTATACCATAACATAAACTAACCTCCAACTTAGGCACGTATCAATACACCTCCCTCTAAAAACACATTGTCCTCAATGTGTACATAACCATTAAATCCAACCAAATACCACATGATACTAAGGTAGTTGAAAGTGCTTCCGTTGCCACCCCGAAAACTACCACTTGTCAGAGCACCCTAAGTGCATGACTAGATACCAAGCTTCTTCCCAGGAAGTAGTTGGCCTCATTGTTTGTAGTGTATATGCTATACATTCCTTATATATATCCACTGGTGCAAGGAATAGCAATAAAGGCATGACATCTTCAACTCCAAATAGATTGCCTTCACCTTCCGGAGTACAAAATATATTTTTCACAACAGGTGAAGGACCTTGCACATAGTATAAGCCAATTTTGTGGCAGAAGAAATCAAGCCCAAACAACGAACCCCCAAGAGCTTTTTAGAGTTGTTAGTAGAGCAGTCTTTGTAAGTTCTAAAATTTCCTCTGAAGAAGAAAAATTAACAGTAACCACGTAAACTAGTTTATTTTTCATCTCCTTCTACGAGCCTTTAACTATAGGAATTGGTATCTCCTCCTCCGAACCTTCAACTAGAGGAATTGGTTTGGTGACTCTCTGAAGCTTCCACCCACCAAAAATAGCAACACCAAATGTCTTGAGTTCTTCAGTCACTCCACTGAATGGATATAAGGTGTGTTTGCCTGAAACATCAACACCATAAAACAAAACCATGTAGCCGTGTTTCCCATCTACATTTCATCGCTCAACCTGCATTGTGCCCTTCAAGCCAACATATAGCCATAATACCTTGGGTGATCTAGATTACACAACCATTACAAACACCCCAAAACATCCATTATCTAGTTAAAAGGAAGATCAGATGTTATATGGAGGAGGTAAAGTCACATCCACATGAGAAGTAGTAGCTGACAGAGAGTTTATTTCACATCCAACAAGCATCATTAATCCTGCAATGAAATGCACTCCCATATCGAGAATGAAACCACTAGTAAAATTTAACTTCCAGGAGCTTGAGAAGTATGGATTTGAACTGTTCATTGACCCTTCAACAATAACTTGAACGCTCATCATGTTCCCAATATTACCCAGCAGTCTTTTGCTCTCAACAACTGCAAACTGATAATTTACAGCCACATGCCAAGTTGGTTTAGAAACGGAGTTCTGGATGATAGACTTATAGCTCGCAAGTGCAGTTTCTATCTCATTTATAGAAGCTGCATGTTTTATCTTGAAGAACATACTTTCCTGCCTTAAGCAACTGCAGTGACATATCAACCTGAATTAGCCCAGCTAAAACAACGGCAACAACAGAGATTGAACTATCTTGGATGATCGCCTGAAGACCCTCATCACCCCATTTGCATTCCACTTCAGGGAGGCGATTCTATGCAATCTCAACTGCATTTCGGACTAATTCCTTATTGACAGGAGAATCAGATGCAGACACACCATTATATTGAGAGAACTCTAGCATCCGTTCTTGAGAATAAGGAGGCGGCTCGGGCTCGACTGAATCTATACCAAACTTTATACTTGAGCTGAAGCTTGTATCTTCATCTTCATTTCTTTGAATAAAACCACAAGGAAGTGAGTCATCTATATCAGGTAACGAGACATATTCCCAATTTTTTTTTCTCAATTTTCCTTAACATCATTTACACTTTCAAAACCGGGTACATCATCTACACTTCCAGAACTTGGTAAATGGTGTATATCTCCTCCAAAATCTAAGGAATTAAATCCTATTATAGCAGCAATAGTACTTTCTTGCAGCTTATCCGACTTATATGCTACGCGTAGTGCAGGATGAGGTACCTCCACAGGGCATTGCAAATCAGTTTTCAATTCACCTAGAAACTGACTCGATAACTCCATACCTTCTCTTTGATGCAACTTCATGAATCATTGGTGACACTGCAGTTCCTCTACTTGAAGATGAACGTATGACATCACTATCTTATCTTCCTTCAGAGTGTTAGCATCTTCCTTAGGGGTGTTAGCATCTTCAAGATAGTGGTCGCAGTTTCCCTTCTGAGGATTACAGTCTTAATCTAAAATTGAAATGGATGTTGGATCTGTAGCTGCATGATCATGAGTTTGTCGTCGTTGGAGATGCAACCCCTCCGTTTGTTGGGCCATGAGTGTGTGAAAGATTTGTTGGAAATATTGAGGGTAAATATGCAAATTTACAAAGTCCGAGCGGTTCGTACCCGACCCCACAATAGTAATCCGGGACATCAAATTCAGATTACTAAAATTCAAATAACGATTTGAATTTCTGATTTCAGTAATTAAGTTTAATCACTTCAATTACAAAATCAAAATTTTTTTTTCTTCTGTTGGACAGAAAATAAACATGGACACGGTTACTTTCGGTTTTGACAAAACCCAACCCTCACGGAGCTAACCTTCTGAGTAAACACTCATGTACACATATCGCGGCGTACATACGTGCCAAGGTTCAGGTGTGTGCAATCGATTCGTTGATTCACACGTACATTTATATCAAATGTAATAGTCAGTGTTTTAGACAAGGAAATAAAATTTCCATAACAATTGTCATACACTCTAAATCGGTTTTAACCGATTTCTTAATCCAATTTTCAACAATGGATTCAACGACCCCATAAGCCTCAACGGCTAAGGTGGGTCAAGTGACCAAAGCCTCCTTATCAAACAGACTCAATAACATTGACCATCTCGATTGGTCATAATAGTCTCAACGACTTAGCGACCTCAACGGTCCTAATAGCCTCAACGGCTTTTGACGACTTTATCAGTCTCGAGGGCCTAAATGGCATTAGTGATTTTATCAGTCGCATGTGCTCTCGAGCATGTTCACATTCTCAACATCATTGTTCGACAATATTTGTGAACTTTAGAGAATAGATAAATTTTCTCCAAAAATTGAATCTCAAAATTCAATTAAGCATCCTCTCAAAAAACCAACAAATAAAATTGCCTTAAGATTGTTGAAAATATTGAGGGTAAATATGCAAAAAAAAATGAGGAGGAAGCGTCCCTATTGGGAGCACTCGAAATCGTCAAAAGAGCTGTACGTTAAATACAGATAGACGAAAAATTTGATTGGATGAAGTTGAATTACTTTAAGTGTAATGGCCGTAGTGCCTGAAGTAAACATGAATAAAAATATTTTTGCATTGGCCGTAGTGCCTATAGTGAACATGAGATAAGAATGTTCCTTCTTGTGCTGAATTTGTCGCACAATAATTTAGAACATGTTAATTACGATACCTTGCAGAGGTTATCTAACATGTTTCATATTCCTAAAATCAAAATAGATCAAGAACTTAAATGTGAAGTTTGCGTTGAAGCGAAACTTATTCGGCCGAAAGGATTACCGAACTTCTTGGTCTAAATACATAGCAAAGTTTTGTGACTTAATATATGTCCAAACGCGAGGCGGGAAATAAGTACTTCATTACTTTCGTAGATGATAGTACGAAATATCGCTATGTGTACTTGATGAAGGAAAAAAATGAAACAATTAACAAATTCATGGTTTACAAACAAAAACTTGAGTTTCAACTATTAGTTGTTTTCGCAATGAGAAATGTGACAACGATTATTCTCTGTTTAGAGAGTGTTGACTTAAACACGATTTAATCGGTGAAGTCATTGCACACCGCATAAAACCCCGATGGAGTTGGGTTGCGGGTTCGATCCAACCGGGCAACGTTTTAATGTTTATTTTGAACTAATTAGTATTAATAACGTTGTCGACGGTCAAGGTTTTGGCTTAGTGTGCATTAGATAAAAATATGAAAAATGTTGTTTTGGCACTTGCGGTGCAACAGTCGAGGCCTTTTATTGGTCTGAGGATCATACCGTTTGAGAAACGCAACGGTCTGGAAAAAAAAAATGTTGATGTGTTAATGGTCTGAGGATCTACAACGATAAAAGGATGATCCGAGGATCAATGATGATGTGGTTGAGAATTAGTAATAACTTCATACCCAACTCGTGTGTTAACACATTACATTTTTCTGGTAGAAATTAAAATAGTATGGTTGAGACCATGTTTGTTTTAGGGTTATGACGGGGTAGCTATTTTAACTAGCAATTACCTTTTGAATAAGGTACCCCATAAGAAGGAAGATAAAACTATGTTTGATTTGTGCCTTCGAATGTGGGGGGTGTCTTGCTAAAAATTATGATACCTCTACGGAAAAGACGCATACATTCCCTAAACCGTTGATTGCATTTTCATAGGGTTTGCTCAGAATAGTAACGGGTATCGATTTGAATCGAAAGTGTCAAATAAACACAAAGATACGTTAATGTAATCAATAAATGCATATTTCTTTGGAAAATGTATTTTTGGCTAAGTCTAGAGGAGAGGCAAGCATATGAGACTATAGAGGAAAAATAGTCAAGACCGAGAACATGGAGGGCATGTTGAGGTCGAGCCCATGATGAGTAAAAGGGCGAGGATTAAAAAATCCTATGGTCCAGTTTTTTGACCTATATGCTTGAAGCCGAACCTTAGACTTACCACGAAGACGTAAACTCTTATGAGAGACCTCTATGAAAAGAGGCAATCAATAGTGAATTTAGTCCATCTTGCAGAACCACACTTTGGGAGCTGGTGGATCTTCCGCCCAGAGACAAACCGTTAGGCTACAAGTGGATATTCAAACGTAAAATGAAAGAAGATGGATCAATTGATAATTACAAAGCCCGACTTGTCATAAAATATTATAGACAAAAGGAATGATGAAATTATTTTGATACATATTATCCAGTAGCTAGAATCACATTCATAAGGATGGTTCTTGCGATTGCAGCCTTGCAAATTCTAGAAGTACATCAAATGGATGTGAAAAACAACTTTCATACATGGAGATTTAGAGGAAGAAATCTACATGGAACAACCTGAGGGTTTCTCTGCGCGAGAGCAGGAAAAGAAAGTCTGTAAGCTTGTCAAATCTATGTATAGTCTTAGGCAGATGCCTAGATAATGACTTTATAAATTTGACAGCGCTTTATTGGAGAAATGTTTCAAAATAAATAAGTATGAAAAACGTCTTACGTTGATGACATACTAATCGTTGGAAATAACGATGAGGTGGTCCGGTCCACTGGACCTATGTTGAATTTGAGTATTGACCTGAAAGACATGGATCTTGCCGATGTGATCTTTGGATTAAAACTCATTAGATCATCAGAAGGTCTCATTCTAAGTCAAACTCATATATTGACAAGTATTTGGATAAATTCAACAAAGATGACAAGAACGAGGTCAGTACTCCAATAGATACGAGTAAGTAATTTCAAAGAATAAGGGAGAATGTTTTTCCCAAATTGAGTACGCTCGGATTATTATAAGTGACATGTACTTAATGTCATGCACTAGACCAGATATCGCTCACGTTGTAAGTGTATTGAGTCGATATACGAGTAACCCTAGTGTTGTCCACTAGAACGGGGTAATCAGGGTACTTAGGTATCTGAGACATATTCGTAATCATGGTCTACACAAAGAGATATCCTTATGTGATAGAATGTTATAGTGATGCAAAATGGATATCCGATTAGACACTACCACCTTGAGTATAAGGGGTTACGTATTCACCTTACGAGGTGGAACAGTGTCGTAGAAAATCCTCAAAACAAACAGTCATAGTCAGATCGACGATCAAGTCTGAGTTATTGTACTGGAGAAATGTGCCGAAGATGCAGAATGGCTATGTCATTTTCTCGAGGATTTTACTAATTGGCCAAAACCTGTGTTAGTGCAAAGATTGATGAGTTTGTTTTGGTTTAATCCAAATTAAATCCAATCTAATGAAATGTTGAAGACTTTCTTTAAGAGACAAGGTTAAAGCAGAAATAAGTGGTGCACCCCCCATTTGGCATGAAAACCTTTGTTAAAGGTTGGGAAATGGGACACTTTGCGAAGCTGTTGTCCACAAAAGAATAAATCTAAATTTAGATGTTGGATTAACAAAATTATTCCTGCAGGAAATGATAGTCTGAGTACTTTGTTGGTTTGAGAACATTGATGCAACGTTGCGACGATCAATCTGTATAACACAGTATAACACAGTATAACATGCATAATGGAATGTTTAGACATATACGTCATAATTCCATTAGACAATTGCTCTCAAATATATTTATTGTGCCTGATATCGTAAAGTAGGCAGATAAATAGCGGATCCGCAACCCGAAAGGGTTAAACGGAGAGTTATTTGGCCAAGCGTCGAAAAGGAATGGGGCTAAAGCCCGTGGAGGAAACACTCTTGAGAAGGAAAACCCAACCATGATGACTGGAGATCCCAAGAACTTGGTTCAATGGGACAACCTAATCACAAGAGTGAGTGTTGTCACTGTGGGGGTCAAACCCCAAAGCCCATTCCTATGATGCAAACAGTGATGGAGAAGAGGTTAAGCTTTTGCTGGTGTTGATCTTATAACAGTAATTGGAAATTACTTAATCAAGGTCATTTTCACACAAAGCTTTTAATGATTCGTAAGGAGAACTCAGAGTCGTGAAGATGCTCTTGAGACATAGAATCACCTATGCGAGTGAGAAGTGGGGCCGCTTCGAAAGGAATTGTTGAGGGCGCAATTCTTAGAAACGCTTGCAGAACCAGGCGAGTGATCCAGGGCCTAGGGATCACAGGGCGTGAACCGAACTATACTAGAAAGGTACCTGTGTGGGTTATGTCGTCATTTACATCAACGACAGTCGGTTCAAGGACATCGCGTCTACCGACCAGTCAGTAGAGAAGGCATGATCTCACAAGGGATAGGTTCAAAGGGGTTACCCCTACCTATCCTTTGCAGGTATTGACCGTTGAACTCAAAATTCGTGTCTATATTTCCAATTTTCATTCATGTGGGGGATTGTTGAAAAAAAAAAATTGGGCTTTGTTTTATTTAAACTATATTTAAGCTAATTATTGGGCTATTTTGAATGGTTTTACTCAAGCCCACTCAAGCCCATTTTTTTGTGTGAATGAAAGGGGAAATTTTGTACCACATCGAGTACTTTAACCATCCTCCTCCCTTCTCCTCTCTTATATAAAGGAGCCTCCCATTCACTTTTTTGTAGAATGAAAAAATGAGATCTCTACCTTTTGGTTGAGTATCCAATATTTTCGGAATCCATATTTTTGGAATCCAAGTTATTTTTTCTCCTCCTCTGTTCTTCGTGTTGACGAATTGCAGAGTTCTTCTTAGGTTGATTTCGACTTATGTCGTGTTCAACCTTTCTAGTTTTTTTTTAGCCGTTGTCGTCGGCATTTCCTGTTCTTTGTTTGAGTTCAGGTATTGGGTTCGGTTCGGTCGAACGTGTTGCATGCATAACACGATTCGATGACACTGTTGAATCCTGGGAGGTGATCGCCCCTTGTATAAACCCCTTTGCATAACCTGAGGGTGGGGAGGGGCGAAATTGCCTTAAGGAGACTGTGATTAGCACGGGCCTCAGTATAAAAATACGTATTCGTTTTGTGTCGATTTTACGTATAATTTCGGTGTTGCCTATATTTTGCAAGTTAACTGGTATAGTTACATGTAAGTAACCGAAATTTGACTAATTGTTTTTTAGTCATTGAATTTTAGAATATTGCATTTTGGTCCTCGGACTTTGTAAATTTGCATATTTACCCTCAATATTTCCAACAAGATTAGCCTCAGTTCGTTCATTGTCTTCTCATGTTTCTCACTTGATGCAGAGAATTTCTCGCTCAATGCTGCCATGGAAGGGGCGTAATAACCATTGAACGTTGAATCAGCATTCATGACTTCTGAAGCACGAGCTTGCTCAACCATGGAAAACCTTGGTGATGATCAAAGATGGCAATCGGTAAGTAGCGGTGGAGAGACGGTGGCGGTGGTGATTATCGGAGGTGGCTCTAATACCAAATGTTACGATCCAAACTGATCGTAACTATAAATCGAGCAGGAAGAAGAAGAAAACCCTAGATAAGAGCTGATCGGGTTCAGAGGTGATGAAGAACAGAGAATTTGGGAGAGAGCATAAGAATTCCATACTTCATTCATGAAATCTTTCGTACAAACTTCCTGCATACTTAAACCCTAAACTAGTAATTCTAGTTTAACCTTCAACTATTCCTCGACTAACCTTTACCCCTAAACTATTAAACCCACAAAAAAGTCTCGTATATTGTTTATACCATAACATAAACTAACCTCCAACTTAGGCGCGTATCACCAAGAAATTCACTTTTGTGTGATGAAGAGGACTGCAAGGCGGCCATAATATTGACCTAATGGGTAATGTGCCATCCAAGTGGGGTCAGAAAATTATTTAAGTGGACTTTCATTCCAGGCCTTCTTCACATGTTATGGCCCTTCTGTCAAAAAGCAGAGGGAGGGCTTTTCTTAGGGCCAGCAAAGCAGGCCTCCGCCATCAAACTCACTAAACCAGACAACCATTGAATTGATCAACTAAGTAAACTGGTCAAAAACGGTTTATCTAGTCAATATCTGTCAAACTGGTTAATCAGTGGTCAAACCACCAAATTAAGAGACTAAATCAAACGAACCGGACGTCAAAATCGTAATTATCGGTTTCATTGCTCAGGGAAGTCTCCGTTACACTCACATTTAATTGCTCTATTTGATATAATATTTTATGTTTTACACGCGATTTATATAGTGATCTACCTTTATACTGTTGTTGTATGAAGGGAATCTTAGCAAGCAGATGAAATTAAACTGCCAACTAAGGAGCGTGGACTTTGAAAAGCGCGAAAGCTTAAAGCCAAAGTGCACACGACCATCGTTCGTCTAAGTTACAGACTAACACCAAAGCTCGTCTGATGCTCAACACTCCACAGCTAAAAGCTCGCCTTCGAGAAGCTCACTAGATAAGCTAACAAGATAAGTTTCCTATTTATTTACATGAGTTAGCTATCTCTTTGATGTCGTTGCTAAGACAAACGCATATAGGAACTATTTGCTGAGATACTTATTGCTAAGACAAGATAAGTCTCCTATTTGTCGTTGTCTGCATGCAGTCATTGCTACTTTAACATGCATGTTTTAATTGATACATACATGATCATGAATATGGATAGTTAACTAGGGTAACATATCGGTTAAAACCTAGGCATTATCATGAGAACCAACCAGCGTTACTAGCAACATATAAGTGAGGGCATGAATGTGTAATACACCCTCTAGTGACTAGTAATTAGAGATGCATCGTGACAATCTCTAGTGCCACATATATGTTTTATCAAGGGTTGCATAAATGCGTTACTTACTAATCCATATGGAAATAGTCACGAGTGATCCAAGACACTTTATCAGTGTCTGATCGCTACATCATAATGCTACATGTATAGCTCTTTCATATACTAGTATCGTAAAGGGGGCATTTATACATGCATACAATACTATCATAGTATTTATGCTTTTTTTCATGATCACATGATCCATGTGCATACATATATAAAAAATGTAAGTCATCTACTAGACCTAAGGCGTAGGCTATAACATGCCCCCTAGTGAGTGTTAAACGCTCACTCACTCTCCCCGCCCTTACGAAGATCATCTTCGGGCATGCAACTTATCACAGCACAGATTAAATTTACTTTCACATATGTAATTCCATCATTACGCGTGTAACTGATCGCACTTTGTTGGGTATGCTCTTAACATGATCTACGCTATCGACCTTTCAAGGTGATAAGTATTACCGCCATCGTGACAAAATGCATGTTACTACTACATCACACGCGTCAACATGGAAAACTCTATAAGACGCATCTACAATTACAAATGCATAATTTTATGAAAACTCATAACTAATGACTGTCGAATCTGACATCATATAGACAAGATAAGAAAACAAATGAGCTAGCCTCCAAAGTGTATATCCAAGTATACAACGACCAGATCAAGAGGACATGAGCGTCCAACACACGCATGCTCCTACTCTCATTACTCAAATATACCAACAACGTGGGGAAACAAAACCCACAACGATGGGAGAAATAAAACCCACAACTAAAGGCATGGGGGGCAATCTGGACAAACGCTACATAGCACGAAAGTCATCCCCCAAACTTTTACACTATGCATCCTTTTAAGAGCAACTATATTATGCTTATTATCTCTATTTTTAGAAGAATTAGGCTTGCCCGAAAATTACTTTCCGCCCAATCCCAGGGGGCAGGGGAGTACTAGGCAGCACCATATCTACTTCAGTACTTTATTGCACAAATACTAACGCCCTAGCGGCTACATATACACGTTGGTTGCCAAACACTTAGACTCACTGGGAGTTTCTGAATTCTGAGTCAAACTGTGGTGGATAACACCCAACTTACATACTAAAACGTGATGGCTAACACTCGACATACACTAGAGCGGACACGTCGCGACGCCCCTCTAATAACTCAAACTCGGGTCTACATCCGGTTATAATTAAGCTCGGATCTATATCTGATTATGATGATACGCATAAGAGTTCCCCATTCTTTACAACTCAACAATAAACCTAAGCAAAATGCAAAGTTATAACAGGGTATTGGGCACATACGATCACGATCATTCATGATCCAACGATCACGCTATGCCTAGAGTCTTATGACTAAACGAGCACATCGTTCAGGGTCTAACGACCACAACTGACGTGTTACGCTCTAGCACCTACGGTGCATCTTTATACCCAAATTAATATTCATTTTCTGGCAAACATGCCATTCACAAGGGTAAACGCCCCATATTACATCTCACGCACGTGATCCTTCGATCAAGTGCGTAGTTTACTTATAACATGCGGCCATGATCCTTAGATATGTCGCACAAACGTACAAAATGAAAGAAGACCTACCAGGAACGGAAACAAGAAGACCTTAACCCTTTATAGGGAACCATTACCCCTTACAAAAATTATAAGTAGCTTTTGCCCAAAGCTTAAAATCTATCAAACGTGTGGGTATATCACTCATGCCTCTACTGCAACTACAACAACTCTCAAGCATGCAGGTATGTCACTCCTGCCGCCCTGACTATTCCTATTACGACATCAGGCGCGCAGTTATATCATTCATGTCGCCCTGACTATTCTTATTACGACATCACGCTCGCAGGCATATCACTCCTGCAGCGTCATATTACGACATCAGGTGCGTAGGTATATCACTCATACCGCTACGATCCGGTGATCAGACTTATTTACATATTGTATTACAATCCTGCGATTAGGTATATCACTCCAACAATCGTGATCATTCGATCAGGCTCGAAACCATATTATATTTACTAACACGAACATCAAGGTGGCTATCATGTCCACATGTCTTCAAGTGGCTATCATGTCCACAAACCTCAAGAATGGCTATCATGTCCACGCATCCCAAAGTAGCTATCATGTCCACAAACCTCAAGAGGCTATCATGTCCAGAAATCGCCAAGTAGTTGTTATGCTAACTTATATTCAAAGGGTCATCGGGCATATACTTCTTCAAGTGTTGTCTACTTCATGCATATATGTTCGTCTAAAGAGGCGTTCATCCTAAAACCACTCCATGGGAGTAACATTTTATATGAAATGGGAGGCGAGAGATCCACCCTTCTTGCAAAGGTGTTCGTACAAAGATATGACCATTCTATAACTACTCTACGAGAGTCTTACGTATAAGAGTAGGTGGACGAACCACCATTCATTCAAA
The DNA here is from genome assembly GCA_036873135.1 of Clarkia xantiana subsp. parviflora. Taxonomy (NCBI): domain Eukaryota; kingdom Viridiplantae; phylum Streptophyta; class Magnoliopsida; order Myrtales; family Onagraceae; genus Clarkia; species Clarkia xantiana. The sequence continues at coordinate 50,987,070 of JAPTYO010000002.1, read as the reverse complement.
GATGTTCGACCCGATAAAGGAGACCATCCTATAACTACTCCACGGGAGTCTTATGTAAAAGGGTAGGTGGACGAACCATCTTTCATTCAAAGGTGTTCGACCCGATAAAGGCGACCATCTGATAACTACTCCATGAGAGTAATACTTTACATGAAAGGGTTGGTGAACAAACCACCCTTCATGAAAAGGTGTTCGTACAAAGAAACACTCATCATAAAAATACTCCACGGGTGTAATATTTTACGTGAAATAATTGTGTAATGGATGCATGTTCATTCAGCTCAGAGCCTAATGCAGGCAAAGGCTCCATCAGCCTCGGGGGCAAATGTTGGATATTGATTTAATCAGGTTGATTTGATACCATAACAGTCTTTTACTATAAATAGTCTGATACCATAACGATCAATTGCTATAAATATTAAGCTGTCATAATAGTAATTAACTATAATATTCTGTTATCATAACAATAATTGTCTATAAATGGTCATAGTTATTTTATATAAATATATCTCTTATTTGACATTTTAGACAGGATAACAAATGAATATATAGACACAATAGCGATCTCTCACTTTTATATAAACGGTGACTAATTTGACCATCGGAGAGGGTTCACCGGGGTTCTCCCTGACATTGTCCCATTTTTGCAGGTGCGTGCCCGAAATTCGAAGACTAAGGAGCTCTAAGACACCGTGGAAATCTCCTCGGCAAATCCAGCTTCCAACAACAGGTCTTTTGGTCCATGATGTTTGACGACTTTTGGGTTTTGGTCCAAGATGTTTGTTTTTACCTAGTTTTGGTCTCATATGTTTGCATATTTTTTTAGTTTTGGTCTTTCCGTTACATTCCGTCCATATTTTCCGTTCACGTGATCCACCCTAAACTTTTAATTTTGTTCAATTTTGTCCCTCTAACTCTTCCCTAACTTTTATGTTCAATTTAGTCTCGAAGTTTCAAAATTGACCATAAATTGGACAACTAGGTCCAATTGACCCAGCACTGGGCTAGCCAGGGCTGAGTCCGACCCCAAATTGGACAACTAAGTCAAATTGACCCAGCACTGGGCTAGGTCAATTGGACCTAGTCCAATTTGACCCCAATTGGACTAGGTCCAATTTTCCAATTTGGGGTCAATTTTAAAACTTTGAGACTAAATTGAACAAAAAAGTTAGGGAAGTATTAGATGGACTAAATTGAACAAAATTAAAAGTTTAGGGTGGATCACGTGACTTGCACATGTTACTTAACAGAAAATATGGACTAAATGTAACAGACAGTCCAAAACTAAAAGAATATGCAAACATATAAGATCAAAACTAGGCAAAAGCAAACATTATGGACAAAAACTCAAATGTCGTCAAATATCATGGATCAAAAGACTTGTTAATCCTAAATTTTAACCCATAAGTTTGTAGTCTATTTCTATGAATTTTTTGGGCCAGCAAAATGGTTTATGTTTTTCAGAATTGCAAAATTATTTGTTTTTAAACATATTTCCTATGGTTTTCAATATTGCTTTGGTTGGATATGTCATGTGCTTTTTGTAGTAAGGAAGTATGCCACTTTCCTCTTAAGAAGGGTAAAAAGTAAGTATAAATTTGTTACTTTAAAATATGAATGAGGTTCTATTTGAACTTCTCTAATACTTTGTAGCTTATCGTACTTAATTTTCGCTTTTCAACTTTGAAACCAAAGTTTATGATGTTACAAAATGAAATTTTATTTAAAATCCCAACCACATAACGGAAGGGTTTCATTGGCAAAATAATTAGTATAATATAAACTAGTGGATGGTGGAGGAAGTTTGTTTCATTTTCTGAATACACAGTTACTAGGCATGATGGGAAATATTATTGAGTTAAGAACACAATAGGGGCCTGAATGTTTGCCCATGTTGTCAAAATGGGTCTGAATTGAAAAAACGTATTATTAAGGGCCTGAATTTTGAGTTTTATGTTTTTTCAAGTCTCCGTCTAAATTTTCTATTAAATCTAACAGAACCACGTGAAAAGACAAAAATACCCTTTTGTAATTATTATACAATTTATCAATTTAATTAATAAAATGTGAAATGTCTAAAATACCCCTACACACTAATTATGCCCTTAAGGCCACCACGCTCCGGCCACCGCCCAGCGACCACCACACGGCTCCGGCGACCACCACCGGCCTCCGGCGACCGCCACCGGCCTCCGATCGGAGCTTTTCGGTCGTCGCCGGATGCCGGTGGTGGTCGCCGGAGGCCCGTGGTGGTCGCCGGAGGCCGGAGGTGGTCGCCGGAGTCGGGGTGGTGGTGGTCGCCGGAGTCGGGGTGGTGGTGGTCGCCAGAGCTATGGTGGCTTAAAGAGTATTTTCGTTATTTTAGGTCAAACATATGAGAGACACACTTTGGTCAAAGGGCATTTTCGGATTTTCAAATTATTTTTGGTCACATGCCAAGCATGTGACCACTTTCCGTCACTTTTAACAGAAAAAATAGACGGAGACCTCACTTATACACATAACTCAAAATTCAGGCCCTAAATAATACGTTTTTTCAATTCAGACCCCTTTTGGCAACATGGACAAACATTCAGGCCCGTATTGTGTTCTTAACCCAATATTATTTAAATATTTGCTGCAATTCAAATAGAGTATAAGCATAAACGTACAGTATAATTAATATATATAATTGAAAAAAGCAGACATGTATAAATGAACCAAAAACTCTTCATTACATGTAATATGTATCTATCTATCTATCTATCTAAGAAACAAAAACATCAGGGAACAACAAGAAGAGGTAGGTTGTGCAATACAAAGAAGAGCAGAATAAAATACATCCATCCATCCATCCATCAAATCAAGGGTTGGGATGCATGCATGCATGACTTTGGATAACGACAGTAGATACCTACCTACATACATGAAGCTTGAATCTCAATACCTTGTGCAGGACCGGCACACTGCATGGCTGCACTGAAAACAAGCGCCCTGAATCGCTCATCCTCAACCTTGTCCAAAACCTGTCTCACAACCTTTGAGTCCAAAGTTCCACCCAAAACCAACTTCCCAACAAGTTGACCTAAGCCAGTGGGGGCCTTTGGTAGGTCAATCGCCACATCATCCAACAAACACCCATATCCAAGCAAACCCTCCTCTATATCTTCACCTGTCAAAACTTTCTCGGCGTGCAAGAAATCCACAAGTTTGCAGAGTGAGTCAAGGTACACCGACTTCTTCTCCAGGGCAAGCCCAATACCCTCCTTGACAATCTCTGAGTGATATGAGGGGGAGTTGAGCTCCTTGACGCACAATACTGCCTCATCCAGGATTCCGACATTGAAGTACTCTTCTAGAAGAGAAATTGTCTTCTTCCGCAGTTCAACAGTAGTGTTAGACGACTTAGCAACTGGTTTGGGAGGAGGAAGAGGTGGTGCTTGAGTTTTAGGTGAGTTTGAGTTTGAATTGAAAGAAGGTGGCTGATGAGCACCTCTTGGCATTGAACGGGAGCGAGGGACTTCCCAGTTATCAGGTCCGGGATGCTTTCTTCCACCACCGGGCATCCCAGGCATCATCCCTCCTGTCCCAGGCCTCACAATGGGGAACCCTGTCCCTCCAGAGCCACGTGCATTTCTTGTAATTGCTGCTGCCGCTCCTGCCCGTAGTCCCATCTTCTTCTCTGCCTCTGAATGGATTTCTGTTAGTGTCTTAGCCGTCACCTGACAATAAACAATTCACATAATCACTGAAAATTCTACAATTTCAGAATATCTTGAATTTGTAAAATGTCCCACTTTGTTGCTAAAGTTCATTAAGTTGTATACGTTAACAAAAGAAGAATTCAAATGCCAAGATCTAGTGAATACTGTATGATGTAGTCTAAATGTCCACACACAAATGAATATATATATATATATAAAGTCTAACCTCTTCGCGCCTAGGCACCCAATTGTTGGACCGTAAATCTAGTACATCTCGAACCATAAATTTCATGCGAGCTACGAGTTGAGGATTCACTATGAGCTCCTTCAACCTTGCAAAGTACATGTCATTCACCCGTCTTGACTTCGGGCTCTCGTCCAACAGCTTACCAATGGTGTTGAAGAACTGACATATTGCCTCTACATTTTCCTCAGCAGGACATATGTTAGGATCAGCTCCCAGAAGCTCCTGTTAGACAAAATCTTTAATAACAAATTCTTTCAATTCACATCGAACAAATGTAAGAAAGAATCCAACATTACTAATTCACCTGAACTATGTGGTGCACAATCTTCTCCGGAACTATTTTCTGCTTCAAAAGCTCCCCAATGAGCCGAATGTTACCCAGAGTCCTCAGCTTCACTAGACGTTCTTTATCCCTTCTTTCAATTTCTTGGTCAGGATCAGTCATCTGCCTTATTTCAGACCTAAGTTTATCGGACCCTTCGAAGGCCTCTTGGCAGTTGTTCAAGAGGATTCTTTTAAAAGTGATTTCTTTTCCATCAGGCTCATCCGACGGGAATGAAGGGAGTTTTTCGTTCAGGTCAGAACATAGAAGAGCATACATTGGACAGAATGTTGGCTCCAACACAGCCTTGTCAAATATTAAGGATATAACACCCTACATGACCAATATAAAGACCTTAAGTTAAAAAGGCAACTACACTACATTTTTTAAAACATATATATATATATATATATATACAATAGATAAGAACCTTTAATATATCTGCAGTTGTTATTCCTGAATCAATAAGTTGACCCTTGAGAATATCAAACTTCTCTGGTGTCAGTTTGTTCAGTATACTGCACCGTGAATTAAACCAGTCATTGCACTCCCATTCATAGAACAAAAAAAATCAAGAGCGTAATAGAGAACATGAACATTTAGAAAAAAAATAATCATTTACCCTTTCACTGTCTTTAAGACACGTTCTTTATCCGACATATTTCCTCTCCGTGCTGACCATGGAACTTCAGCCTTCACAATGCCAGGAGCAGGTCCAGCCTGTATTGCAGATGAAAGATCAATAAGAGTATAAGAGCACCATCATTTAAAGATCAATTTTCCAATTGAACAAGGGGATTGCAGAATTCAATACAATATATCCCTGTGAATTTTACATAAACTTGGAAATGAAGGGTGTATTGGGGGGGGAAGGTTATTACCCCTTGGATATTGGATACTTGAGGTCTCCAAGATTGAGAGTTTGCTTGACTGTGGCGATTATCAAGTCCCTGCTCCTTATTCTCGAGCATTGCTTCTCGTGGTCTTTCATCCCCATTGACAGAGACCTGAGCAGATCGACCATGCCAATCCCTATTGTCTACCTCAGAATAACGACCCTGTGAATGAACCTGCAGCTAATAATGAATGTTAGCAAAAATAAATTCCATGTAAGAGAAATGCCACAAGTAATGCCAAAGAGATCACTGACAGTAAATGACTGCTACTTACATTATTATACACATTTCCCTGAGGCTGAACATCACCACCAAATTCAAGATCAAGTTCTTCTTTGATCTTCAAAATAATCTCTGGGATACCTAAAACCTGATGTAAGAATAAATAAATGAAATAAGAGAAGATAGTGCAACACTGACAAATGGCACAAGTAGCAGACAAATTAACTGGATTCTCTAATGTAAAACACTGTTATTAACTTAGTAGTCCATTTACCATGTCACTAACTAAAAACAAATCAGCAATATATTATACCTCTTTCAGTTTCAGTAGCTGATCTCTGTTGTATTTTATTCGCTCAAGACCTTCAAACCGGACGTCCCCAGCCTGCAACATCCATGTATAAACATGTTAAGGAAAAAGTCAGAAAATTGATTGTGATATTATTATGTCAATTTTACAGAACACCTGATAAATTGTACTTTCGGCCATCCCTTGAATGGTCTAGTGGAATATACTAACACAAAGGAAAAAAAATTAACTGTGTAATGTAGGTCTTTATGAGCAGCAATGGTCTCATTGTGAGACCACCTAAAGAATACATATTGATGTTTGTCCATGTTTACAGCAGGGACAAAAGCTTGATTGCCCTGCCAAGAATAGGACAGTGAAGACCCACGGTCAAAGAACTCACTTAAAGACCTTCCGTGGCTAGTAACCACGAGTTTTTAACTAACAAAACATGTAAAGCTACAAATACAAAACCACTCCAGCAAATTCTCGTTCTCTTATCACTTTTTTTTTTACGTTTCCAAGAAACCAATCCGGAGAAGCATAAATATTCAGCTCCAGTAAGCCCTCTATTGTTTACGCAGATGGGTATGAATGGTAATAAGCAAAAGGCAGCATATAAGAACGAATGTTTGTTTTATTAAGCTAGCTAGCTAATGACTTTTGGAGCGAAACTTAACGGAAGCAGCGAAACCGGAATGAGAGTGAATGATTTGGGATTCCGACGAACGAGTGGCGAGGAATCTGGTGCTGTGCAGGACGCCACCGCCACCGGGTCTCAATCTTATCACTGTCGAATCCGCCTGCATTGCTTGGAAGCTCGGGGTACGGTAAAATGGAGGAACAACGAGTGAGGGTGACAAACAAACAGTAGTGCTGCCGGCCTGGATAGTGACTGGGTGGTAACTACTTGCTGAAATCTTCTTTGCCGCGGCGGGATGAAGGAAGAGTAGGCTACTAAGAGTTGAAACCCTGCAATTTATACAGAGGATATTTTTCGTAGAAACAAACCGCAGAGGTTGAATTAGGCCGGTCAATCCCAGCCCGAAAATATCCGGATTCGGATCCAAGAAGCAAGGGTTTGTATTATTTACGGGTTGACCCGGGAAAACAGGACGGATTTGGATCTAACTTTGGACCTCAACCTAGGATCGGCAATAGTGCGGTGAAAATTAAATAACCATGGTTATTTGCACCATTTTCCGCAAAGGTTAACCGCACCATTGTGGTGAGGTGCGCTGCGGTTATGGTGATGAGTTTTGTATCCATAAAGGTTATGTTTATGGTATACAATCTATAACCGCGGTTATAACCATCACCACTATATATATTGTTGGATCACGGTTGGAACTCCGGTACGTTCTTGACGGAAGTCCGAACTCCTTCGCTCCAAGTAATCCTGCAAGAAGGGGATAGACCGGGCGGTGACCCAGAATCCCTCTCTGATGCTTAAATGAGTATCTCGATGTAGGCTAGCAAGTATCAGTATGTGAATGTCAATGTATCAATCCTGAGGTAACTCCTTCCTTTATATAGGGGAGGGGTTACCCCAGTTACCTGTTGCGATAACTGCTGGGGGGAGTTAGCCCACGTTCCGTTTATCTATGCCACTTGCCCACGTTCCGTCTTTTCAGGCCACTTCCCCACTATGTTGATAGTGGGCGTGTTTCTCGGCCTCGTTCTCTGGTGGCAAGTCCCGACGGAAGTCGGGGACTCCAGAGTTATCTCCTTTGGTCACCGCTCGGGGCCCCTCGTCATCGGGACAGGGCCAGCATTCTCAGGGATTCAATATCGGGGCCTACTCAAAGGCATATCATCGGGGCCTACTCAAAGGCATATCATCGGGGCCTACTCAAAGGCATATCATCGGGGCCTACTTAAAGGCATATCATCGGGGCCTACTTAAAGGCATATCATCGGGAGCGTTCAGCTCATATATCGGGACCGACCTTGTCGGGTCCCCTCGTATTGGTCTTCTAAGCCTCTTTTGGGGCCCAGTGGGCCTACTTCGCCGTTTAGTCGCCGTTAATGGGCCTAACGGCTATATCGAAACCCATCATTTGCCCCCAAGACATGAGGGACCTCCCAATATGGGCATCGGAGGCTTTTGACTTCGGACCTTCTAGCTTCTGACGCGGATCTTCTCATCCATGATTCCCCGATATTCTGAGGATAACCACCGAATCCGAAGGGATTTCTCGGTTACTCAACTATTAAATGCGATGGGTGATGAAGCGACGACTTGGGTACCCGTGCCTGCTTTTTCTGAAAAAGCACTTTCTAGCCGTTTTGTCGCTAGCGTCTCAACGACACAGGTTGAGGCGTTTCATCTTCAACGGTCCGGATTGCAACGTTTCTTTGGCTGTCCTCTCTCCTATAAAACCCCAAATCTTGGCACTATTCAGTTCTCCTCTACCGTTTCATTCTCTGTGTTTTCAAAAGCTCAAGCTCTCTTTTCTAGTTTCGGATCAGCACTCCGGCAACCAGGATCTCCGACCATCAAGACCGTCTTTTCTTCTCCGATTCAACATGTCTGGTAAGATTTCCTCCTTCGATTCCAAAAAAACTTGTTAGCATAGTTTTTCTTTTTACCTCAATCAACTTACCCGGACTTTTGCGGAAATCAACTGTGCCTTTCTTGCCATGATCATTTTCCAGACGGTGAATCCAGTTCCGGGGGGAGAAAGCCCTTCAAGTTTGACTATGCTTGTAATGAGATTTCAGAAACCGCCTATGATGCAGCTCTCCGGGAAGGATATATTACTTCCACCTGGGAGCCTCGCTTCCCTTTTCCTCGCCCTCGCGTCCCGAGCGACCCTGTGGTCACTCGTCCCCGAGAAGGGGAGGTATTTGTCTCCGCCGGGCAAATATCGGCGGGGATCCGATTCCCCTTCTGTGGGAATTTAGTCGAGATGTGTGAATATTACAAAACACATCCGACTACCTTTTCCCCCCACGCCATCCGTGTGTGGAATTCCTTCCTTGTCCTTTGCCTTCGCCAACAGTGGACCTACAGCCTCCGACTTTTCCGGACCTTCTACGGGATGAAATGCAATGATGTCGGGGTCTGTGCCTTCTACCCGCGGATGCCTAAATGGAGCAAGGCGCAGCTCTCCCGGTACAGCTGGAATGGTGACACCTGGAAGGTCGCCAAAGGTCGGGGGCTCATCACTGACTCGGGGCCCGACAACAGAGGCTGGAAGAAGAATTACTTCTTCATCCGGAACAGCTCTATTCCGTGGCCCCGATGGGAGGTTGAAGCAGACCCTCCTCCCGCTTTTCACACTTACTACGAGGAGGATTTCTAGATTCTCCAGTGCGTCCAACTTTATCGCTGGGGGGATTCTTTCGCTCCCCTCGATGCCAACTCCATCGGGGAGCGGGATCTGGTTCTGACCGGGATCCGACTCCTTGATGTTGCCTCCGGGGGTCAACTCTTCGACGGCCCTTCCAACCTCGTTCCTTGGGTAATATTCTAATTGCACTTTCGTTTTCGTCTTTGCAGCTAAGAAGGTATCATTCCTGACCAATATCGTGCTTAAGCAGGCGGAGACCGATGTGTCCAACGCCCTGCGAGGAAGAGGAAGTCTTCGAAGAGGGCCGCCTCCTCATCGGCACCTCCAACTTCGGAGCAGATCAAGCGGGCCCGGGTGGAGAAGATGGAGCAGATCTTCAACACCCACTCCCGAAGAAGGTAAGCAGCTTCGGTTAGCAATTCGATTATACAGGAGGCGTATTCCCGAGGAGTTAATCCCATCCGATAAGATAGCCAGGATCGAAGGGATCAACCGCATCCTGCAAGGAGAAACTCCCCGCGTTCTCAAAGAGGGTTACTACAATTATTACGGGAAGGACCAGTATCTCTCCCGTCGCGTCATTTGGTGTAAGGATCCCGATCAACTTCCTGACTTTCTTTCTGAAGCTTCTCGTCCTCCAGCTGCAGGTCAATCGGGAGCTGGAGCTTCGGCGGGGGTGCCACCCTCCGACGCCCGGGTCGGAGAGCCCCTCCTTTCTCTTCCTTCCCTAGGAGGATCGGGGATTGAAGACGCCCCGACGGACGGCCAGTTCCGTCGGGTGGTGGACCTGGATGTTTCTCACTCTTTTGAGGAGGCGAGCGAGGGTCAGCCCCTGGTTCGTCGTCGGGGGGTGAGGCAGACCCCGTTGGAGCCGACACCCGAAGGGCTGCCTCCATCTTCCCCGGCACAACAGCATTCGCCGGTCTAGAGCCTGACTCCTGAAGGGACGACGGGTTCTCACGGCGGCTCGGAGGCGCGCACCTCCAACCCTCAGGTCATCCTTCCTCCTCTCCCCTTAGACGGGAGCTTCTATCAGCTTTACACCCCCGACCAGGCGGCGGCTCCCTGGACCCCGATCGAGTCATTGCAGGAGGTCCCGCTGCGTCGGGACAATATATCACCGGAACTGGGTCTGTACCTGCTGGCAGGTTCAGTTCCGCCGTCTCTGAAGCTTCCGCTCTCCTTGACTCGAGAGGACATCCACGCGGACATTCGCAACATTTCAGTTCGTCGTGTGGAGGTAAGGCTTCCTGTTTTTACACTTAGTATATAAGGCAAAATATTCTCGTTACTAACCTCTTCCTTTCTTCTTCACAGGAAATGGCGGACCAACACCGCTGTTTCGGGTACATCCTGGCCCTGGAGGAGGCCCTGGAGCAGGAGCGAGCCAAGGCGGCCCCCGAGGTTTTGGCCAAGCTCAAGGAGGATCTGGCTGCCTCTGAATCGTCGAGGGGTAAGTTGGTTAAGGAGCAGGACCTTCTTAACCATAAGACTCGGGACCTCCTGAGGCAAGTCCACGACTTCGAGCGGCTGCTGAAGCAGAAGCGACAAAAGCTCCAGGAAGAGCAGCAGGGGCGCGCGGAGGATCGGGGCTGGCTCACCCTCAAGAAGAAGGCCCTTGAGGATGCCAAGGCGGGACTGGAGGCTGAGAAAGTCCTTCTCGCCAACCGGTCCCAACAGATGGAGCGGGAGCTTGCTGAGTTTCCCACCAAGCTGGCCGAGGCTGAGGCCAAGGGTCGGGAAGATTATCGGGGCTCCGAGGATTTCCAAGTGGACGCGGTGAAGTTCTGTACGGCGGAGGTGGAGACCACCTTGCTCAATGCTGTCGAGGAGCTCCATCTGGAGTATGGCGGTGCCATCGACTTCACCAAGTCTCAGACTCTCGCCCCCTTCGCGGAGAGGTATTTCAACCTTTCCGAGGAGAGCGACGGGGCCAACACCCCCGAGGGGGCTGCGGGTGCTGAAGGCACGGTGGAGCTTCCAAGTGCAGACCTCCCGACAATCGATCCCCCGACAATCGACTCTTCACTGGCTGACCTCCAAGGGTCCGATCCTCCTGCGGCCAATCTTCCGGGATCCGATCCTCCGATCGCGGAGCCTTCTGCCACGGACCTCGTGGACTCTGCTACTCTCGATGCTGCCAAGGACCAAGCTTAATGCTTTATTTTTGAATCCTTGTAATTTCCTTCGTTTGTCGTGAACCTTTTAGATCTTTATAACATCAATCTCTTTTGGTTCCGATTATCGCTGCACCACTTAAGGTGAATTAACCACGCCACTTAAGGCGATTCGATCATACCACTTAGAGTGATTTCGACGCGTCACTTAAGACATTTTATCCACACCACTTAAGGCGATTTAATCGTGCCACTTAAGGCAATTTATCTACACCACTTAAAGCGAAACCACGCCACTTAAGGCGAAACCACGCCACTTAAGGCGAGACCACGCCACTTAAGGCGGAACCACACCACTTAAGGCGATTTATCTACACCACTTAAGGCGCTTTAATCGGAAGCAACCTCTTTATTCATTGATGGCTCAAAACCTGTTTACATCAACTCAAAACGATAAACAACTTGCACCACTGAAGGCGACTTCGATAAACAACTTGCACCACTGAAGGCGACTTCGATAAACAACTTGCACCACTGAAGGCGACTTCGATAAACAGCTTGCACCACTGAAGGCGACTTCGATAAACAACTTGCACCACTGAAGGCGACTTAATATCAAGCATGACATTTCTTCAAGTGTTCGCCACTAAAAGAATGCCTCAACACATTGCCATCGAGGTCTTCCAACTTATACGCGTTTCGAGCTGGCATCCCCACGACCTTATAAGGTCCTTCCGATTTTGGTGACATCTTGTTGATCAGATCCAAAAGGGTAAATTCGTTCCGACGCCAGACCAGTTCCCCGACAAAGAACTATCGAGACTTGACTCGCCGATTGTAGTATCAGGCTGTTGCCAAGCGCATCCGAGCCTGGGCCTCCTCGGCATTCCGCCTCTTCTCTTCGACCAAGTCCAAGTCCAGACGTCTCATTTCATCACTTGAGAGAGGTTCGTAATACCTCGTCCGATGGGATGCCACAGCTATTTCAACGGGAGCAACTGCCTCCGTGCCATAAACAAGGCCAAACGGAGTCTCCCCAGTTAATCGTTTGGGTGCTGTTCTAACAGCCCAAAGCACGTTTTCCAGTTCGTCCAGCCATTTGCCCTTCAGGGCGTGGACTCTCTTCTTCAGGACATCCATCACGATCTTGTTGGCTGACTCCACCTGTCCATTGGTTTGAGCATGATGGACAGAGGTTGTCCGATTATCAATTTTCAGCTCCTTCAGGTACTCCTTCCATTGGGCCCCGTTAAACGGAGGGCCGTTATCGCTGATCAATACCTTGGGGATCCCGTATCGGGATATTATATGGGTCTGGAGGAATTTGAGGATATGGTCCCCGTTGTCTTGGCCAATGCTTTAGCCTCTATCCACTTTGAGAAATAATCAATAGCCACAGTTAAATATCGGCACTGACCTTTTGCAACTGGAAGGGGTCCCACCAAATCGATTCTCCATTGCGCGAAGGGCCAAGCACTCTTGATGGACGTCAGATCGGCCGCTGGAGCCACGATATTCGGGGCGTACCTCTGGCAAGCGTCACAGGATCGGACTATCATCGTTGCCTCCTTATTCATCGAGGGCCAGTAATAGCCCAGGTTCAGCACTTTCCTCACGATAGATCGGGCACCTTCATGACAAGCCAAGTATCCTTCGTGCACCTCCCTAAGGATCCGATCTGTGTCGGGCTTAGCCACACATTTCAAGTAAGTAGTTAAATACCCCTTTTTATACAGCTGATTGTCCACCATCACATAATTGGGCGCGATTCGGCGTAATTTGCCAGCTGCCACTTCATCATCGGGGACTGCCCCCGTAGTTAGGTACGCGGCTATCGGGGTCATCCAAGTGGGCTCCTCCGATCCGGTCTCAATGGCACATACATCCGATTGATCAGTGGTCGACAGGATCACCTTCTCCAAGAAATGCACCTTCCGACTTTCATCGAGGGGTGCCCCCAAGGCGAAGTTTCTCAAGGCATCTGCTTCCACGTTATCCTCCCTCGGGATCGCTTCAATATCGTAGCTCTTGAAACTCTCCTTCAAAGTTTGTACCTCCGGAAGGTACTTTTTCATCATCGGGCTCTTTGCTTCGTATCGCCCCTGAACTTGGTTCACAATCAGGCTAGCATCGCACTTCACCTTTAAGTGACCAACTCCCGTTCCTTTGGCAATCTTGAGGCCAGTGATGAGAGCTTCATATTCAGCTTCATTGTTGGTGGCCCTAAACGTCAAGGCCAAGGCATATCGAAGGGGCTCGCCTCCACCTGGCGGTATCAGTACAAACCCTGCTCCCGATCCTTCCGAATTTGAGGAGCCATCGCTATACATCTCCCAAGTATCTTCGTTATCGGGTTGTTCTAACTGCTCTGCCATCGGGACCTGTTCTGACTGCTCTGCCATCGGGACTTCCATGGTTGCCCCCTCTACAGGACCCGCTTCTTCTAAATCGGGGGCTGTAGACTCTGCTATGAAATCCGCCAACGCCTGGCCCTTAATAGCCGTTCTCGGAGCGAAGTGAATGCGAAATTCACTAAGCTCGACTGCCCATTTCACTAATCTCCCCGACGCATCAGGTCGGTTCAAAAAATGTTTCAAGGGCTGATTCGTCAAAACGGTAATCTCATGCGCATGGAAGTAAGGTCTCAGCTTCCGAGCAGTAACAATCAACGCATAAAGATACTTCTCAACGGCGGGATAATTCATTTTAGATTTGGCGAGTGCCTTGCTTACATAATAGACAGGGACTTGGTTACCCTCTTCGACTTTCACTAAGACAGAGCTAACAGCCAAATACAGATAGAGTGGCTCACCTGGGATGGGCTTCGCCAATGGCGGGAGGGTGCGAAGGTGCTGCTTGAGTGCCTGGAACGCCTCTTCGCACTTGGCAGTCCATTCAAACTTCTTATTGGCCCTCAGCACTTCAAAAAACGGCATGGATCGGTCGCTTGCCTTAGACAGGAAGCGGTTCATCGCGGCCAATCGGCCATTCAGCACCTGCACCTCCCGATGGTTCGTCGGGGACTTCATCTCCTCGATTGCCTTCAGCTTCTCCTGGTTCACCTTGATTCCCCTATGGCTCACCATGAAGCCCAGAAACTTCCCTGAGTGCACTCCGAAGGCACACTTGGTCGGGTTCAAGAGAACTTGATGAAGACTCGTCCGCTCAAACGCTGTGGCCAAGTTGTTAACATGATCCTCGGCCTGTCGGGACTTCACCAGCATATCGTCCACATAGGCCTCCATTGTTTTCCCCAACATGTCCCCGAACAGCTTGTTCACCATCCTCTGATAAGTTGCACTTGCATTGATCAGTCCAAAAGGCATGACATCATAGTGATAGATGTCACTATCAGCATAAAAGGCGGTGTGGGGGGCATCCTCCTTGGACATCTTGATCTGATTGTAGCCGGAGTAGGCATCCATAAAGCTTAGCAACTCATGTCCCGATGTGGCATCCACCAGCTGGTCGATCCTCGGGAGCGGATAGCAATCCTTCGGGCATGCCTTGTTCAGGTCACGGAAATCAACACACATCCGCCACTTGCCATTGCTCTTCTTCACCAGGACTGGGTTGGCGACCCAGGTCTGGAATCGGAGCTCCTTGATAAATCCAGCACCGAGCAACCTGCCCACCTCTTGCTGGATCGCGATCTTCTTGTCGGCACCCATCAGGCGCCTTCTCTGTGTAATCGGTTTGATCACGGGGGTCAATCTTCAGCTCATGAGTAATTACATCGGGGCTGATTCCTGGCATGTCACTCGGGGACCAAGCAAACAGCTCCTTGAACTCCTTCAACAGATCAATCAGTTCTCGGGCCGTCTCCTCAGTCAGAGCGGACCCGATTTTCACATTCCTCTGAGGTCCATCAATCTCGATCTCATTCAAATCCTCCATCGGGGCGGGACGCCTAAACTCCTCTCGGGGATCAGCATCAGTCTGGAAAACAGTCATAGCCTCCCGATTCCTCCTTCGAGTGGCATTGACATAGCACTTCCTGGAGGCCACCTGGTCGCTTATGACTTCCCCGACTCCGTGGTCGATCGGAAACTTCATCTTCTGATGGACAGTTGAGGCGATTGCCCCCAGCGGGTTGATGGTGGTCCTCCCGATAATTGCATTATAAGTCCCCGCAGACTCGACCACCACGAACTCCACGTTCCTCTTCTCCGACTTCCAACCACTACCGAACTCGACTGGTAAGGTAATCATCCCCACCGGGTAAGAGGCAGAACAAGAAAATCCGACCATCAGGAAGTCCGCAGGCTTCAAGTCCTTCTTGGTTTTTCCCATGGCCTGCAGCGCATCCATGAACAAAATGTCGGAGGAGCTCCCTCCATCAATCAAAATCCGCTTCATCTTGTACCCATCCACGTTCAGGGTCACGACCAAAGCATCATCGTGCGGGGTCTCCAGACCTATCAGGTCCTCTGCTGAGAAGGGAATCACCATTTCTTCTTTCGGAGTCCAAGTTCGGGCCCTGTTGCCCAGCACCACAGCAATGGGAATTCGAGAAGCATAGACCTCCC
This sequence comes from Clarkia xantiana subsp. parviflora, assembly GCA_036873135.1. Lineage (NCBI taxonomy): Eukaryota > Viridiplantae > Streptophyta > Magnoliopsida > Myrtales > Onagraceae > Clarkia > Clarkia xantiana. The sequence continues at coordinate 50,971,469 of JAPTYO010000002.1, read as the reverse complement.
GGATGCCGTGGTATCTCCTCCCGCAGCAAGTCCCCCATGAATCACATTAATGGTCCCCCGCTTCTCCTTGCGGGCATTGGAAGACTTAGGCTTATCCTTCTTCGGGGATCGACCGCGGGATCGGGAACAGGACCGCGATCGGGACCGGGAACGGGATAAGCCTGAGTCGCCCAGCCACAAATTCCTTGAGCTTTCCCTTCTGGATCAGCTTCTCAATCTCCTTCTTCAACTCCCGACAATGGTTAGTGTCGTGACCGCTGGCACGATGAAAACGACAATAACGATCGGTGCGGGCTCCCATGAACTCTCCATCCTTCTTCGGGGGGTACCTAGTGATACCCTGTTGGTCCATCACTGCCAACACAGCACCCATGGAGCAAATGAGAGAAGTGTAACGGTCCTCCCGTTTGTCCGACTTCGAGGGACGCTTGTCTTCCCTCCGATCGGGACGACCTCGACCCCGACTGCTCTCGGGTTTATCTTTCCTCCTGCGATCGTTTGAACGACTGCTTCCCCTTGTTTGATTTCGGAGGATCAAGGTCTCCGGCAGCTATCTTCGACTCCTGTACGTCGATTTGTTGCTTCACCCTCTTCTCCATGTTCCACACAGCCTTCTCAGCCACGCTGTGCATCAGGTCGGAACCATACGGTGCAGTCAGGTTCCGAATGAAGGTATGGATGGTCTCTCCCTCCGACATCTCCTCATCAATTTTGGCCACGCTGGCAGTGTACCTCTGATAATAGTGCGCCAACGACTCATCGGGCCTCTGTACCACCTCAGCCAGGGACCTCGCGCTTTTCAAGAGACGCCGACGGCCCTGGTATTGCTGGATGAAACGATCATGCATCTGGGTCCAGGTAGAGATGCATCCTGGAGGAAGGCTAAAAAACCACGTCAGAGCCCTCTCACCAAGTGTGCCCGGGAACAGAATGCACACTATATCGTCATTCGGGGCTCTTCCTAGACAAGCCATGACATGCTTCTAGACATGGCGAACTGGATCTCCTTCGCCATCGTACTCCTTGATTGTCGGGATACGAAGTCCTGGCGGGGCAGTGGTGTTCACCAATCGGGGAACAAAGGGATGAGTGGATCGATCCCTCAGCTCCGACATCATCTTCTTCTGGTCTCCCATAGAGATGTTCATAATCTTCACCACCTGGTCGGGGGTGATAAGACCATTAAGAGGGATGGTCCTATGCTGCACCGGTCCAGGCCCATCAATCACGAACTGCTCCGACTGAGCGGGCTCCTTGCCCTTGTCCTGGTGCTCGGGTTGGGCCTCCTGCCCGTCCCGATTCTCCCTCGGCAGAGGAGGAGGCAACTCCTCCTCCTTCTTCTTGGCGTCCTCTCTTCAGTCCATGAGAGCCTCCATAGCCTCCAGGAATATTGGCATGGCATCCATCACAGCCTTTGCCAAGTCCGGCTTTGCAGGGGCATCCTGGTCCTTCCTCGGGATCTCTTACCTGTCCTCCGACGAGTTTCGAACGGAATCCTCGCGATTGTTGTGATGCCCCCCTGTTTGGGAACCAACAGGGAGAGGATCGTTCCGATCAACACTGCGTTCCGGCAGCTCTGAATTCAGAGTTCCAGCAGGATGACGGGAACCGCCTGACAAAAGGGCAAAGGAATATATTGATGTCACATATGTCTTCTCACATCGAAAAGGAGTATAAGGATATTCCGATAACAAAGGATATATGGGATGCCTTCTTCCTGAAATATGGAAACGGCTTAGCAGTCACACTGCACCCACTTGTACCCTATTTGGATGAATGTCTAAAGTGTAACAGCACTGGCGTGCTTGAAAAGGCATACCAGATCCTTAGCATAATCAAACAACTTGATCAATATAGTCTGATGATTGAATGGGATAAAATTCAAGCCATAATCGGGATTCTCCCGAAGTCCTGGAGAGCGACCAGGACCTTCTGACTGTTTGCAACCCAGTGTTAGATCTCCCAACTGTCATGAAATTAATCGAGATGGAAGAAGCTCGGTTGGCATCGGTAACGAGAGAAACCAAAATGCCAGGAAAACTTGCTGGACAGAAGAAGAGGAAAAAGAGCAAGGGAAAGAAACAACAGGTTGTTGACGGTAAAATGTCGACAAAGCATGAACAAGGCATACTCCAGTTGAAATCGGAGATTGTTTGTAGGGATTCTAGTCCTCGTCGCATAGGTGGTGGTGCTGGGTCCAGCAAATCGCGTACTGTCAAGGTATCCGACGTTTGATATGTTGTGGAAGCTTTAGTTTCCTCTACTGTCTTGTTAACTGATTCAAATCCCTCTTGGATTTTTGATTCAGGTGCGACCGACCACATAACCAACGAAAAAGGATCATTTGTCATGTTCAGACGAATGCTGAAGGACTAAAAAAGGATATACATTGGCGACAACTCATAAGTTGACGTCGAAGGAATAGGGAACTGTAGATTGTCTATACGCAATGGCAGAACCTTACTTCTAGAAAATGTCCTTTTTGCTCCTAGAATTCGAAGGAATGTTGTTTCTGTTTCTTCTCTTGTGGATAATGGATTTGCTTTATCATTTGAAAACTCCCTTGTTCGCATAAATAAAGGCAATGCATTTTATGGTCATGCATTTTCCTCACATGTTCTCATCGTTATGGATTTGTATGGACATGAAAATTTGAACCTAGTGTATTCAATATTGTCTAGGGAAGCAGAAAATGATGCAGCTGGATGGCATGAAAGGTTGGGACATATAGGCTATGACAGGGTTCAAACCCTAGCTCGGAGAGGACTCCTCCAGGGAGCATCTCGAATGGTAAACCACTTGTGAGGATTGTCTAGCCGGAAATTCAGCCCGCAAGCCATTTGGTGAATCACTACGAGCCGAATACCCATTGCATTTGATTCATTCAGACGTGTGTTGACCCATGAATGTCACCGCAAGGGGTGGTAAGCGTTACTTTGTGACCTCATCGATGAATTCACCCGTTACAGGCTCTGATACCACAGATAGATTACGGTGAGTAATCACTACGGAAACACAAAACATGGTACGTGCATGTAATCGAAATTACGAAGCGGAAGAGTTACACATACCTCAACAGTTACCGTAGTCCATGATCCTTTGTATGAGGGAGTTATCGATCCACCGAACGGAACCCGTAGAGGTTCTTGTGAAAGAAGCCCTACGTGGTGTTAGCTCTACAGCAAAGCCTCAGATCAATTCTTTGCACGGGGACAGATCTTCGTAGAGTTGCTCGAAAGCAATTTGGCACACCTTCAGTGAGAGTGGTGGTTCGGCCGAAACTTCAAGGTGTGGGAGGAGGGTTTTCTCTCTAAATCACTCTTATGAGGGAATTATGTTTAACCTAAAATATTCCTAACACCTCATATTTATAGGAGGAGTAACGCAGACAAAAGTCCACTTTACCCCACCTTAATAATTCGGCCGGCCTATGTATTTGGGGAGGCCCAATTTTGGGCCTCCCATGTCAATTGGGATTTGGGTCTAGCCCAATTACCCTAATGTGACATTTACCCAAGTTCATTAGATAAACTATACATATTATGGGCTACTAATTACGGCGCCCATCACCATAAGCTTACAGCTCCTACTCGTCGAAATGGGAGGCTGTCTGTTAATGTATTGTTTTTCAAATCCGCATCAACATTTCTCCCCTTTGATCTGCTCCGTGCTTCCGAATAGTTCATACGAGGTTTGCCGTGCGACCGACGGATACGACGGGCATCGTGCTACTCATCTGTTAGGAGTGTTGTAGCGCCCATGGAACGTTGATTCCCTTTTCTCCAATCAACTTGTTATAAACAAAATTTATATATATTGTACCGCGTTGTATCCTAGGTTAACTGATAATTCTCCATTTTCCTAGTTTCCACATAGGTACACTTCTCCAAGGCATCCGTACAAGTATTCACAACCTTCAACTAATATCCGGCTGGTGGCCACCTAGTGAATACAAGAATCGGTGAATTATAGGTGAACTTGACCATCCCCATCGCTCATACCCTTAGTCAAACCCAACTGGTTTCCAAAGACGTGGTCACTGGGCCTTTTTGTTCAGCACTACGCTCGTACGCCGGGAAGTGAGCATTGGGCCTGACCTTAGGTATGAGTTCTGAGTCAATGAGGATACTTTGGGTGCCTCTTCATAAGGCTCCCGGGATCAATCACACGCCTGGGGGGAAGAAGTTTGCGCCCGCCAGAATCACGAGGATTCTTTTCCTAGCACAACCGAGCTGTGACCCCGTGGTCGTACATGGCATGCGTAGTATGAAGCACGCGTTGATAGCATACATGAACCTTTTGGGTTAACAGGAATGGGATATGTCAATCATGCTATCACAGGTTTTCATCTGGCCCAGAATGTGAATTTATGACGAACAGAGTTCATCACGGCGATCTACAGGACGAAGATCATCTCGAGTTACTTCGAAAATTGATAATCGTTATGTGTAATCAGGTTTATCCCCCTGATTCTTAGCCAGCCTTGCATAGTAGAGGCCTCCATCCACCACAAGATGACCGTACCTGCTGACTAGGTAAGGCCCACATTCGACATAGTTTTTGCAGAGGTTTGCGTCCTCCTACGACTCGGTTTATAGACCGTAAATTTGATGTAATCAAAACATTATGACGTCAATTGATCATAAACTCAGTTGCAATTCTTTCGCTTACAAAATGTAACTTTCTAATAACAAAATGTTATCACAGATACATGCCATTTCTAAACCCTATGCAATCCAAGAAGTTTTACATGCTTTTCGAATATATCTATGTGCAGTGGTTTAGTTAATGGGTCTGTGAATATATTATCATTGGACAAGTATTCCATAGTGACTATATTGTCTTCTACCATCGAATTAGCATAGAAATATTTCACATCAATGTGTTTGGTCCTACAATGGTACTTCAGATTCCTAACTGCTGTAATAGCTGCCTGACTGTCGGAGAACACCTTTACAGGTTTACTTTCGATGTCACCACCAAGCAACGCAGTAAGAAGCCTTTTCATCCAGACTGCTTCCTGTGCATTCTTAGAGAGAGCTACGAATTCTGATTCCATTGTTGACAGCACGACACAAGTTTGCTTCTTGTTCGTCCATGAAATGGCGCATTAGCAAGGAGAAATACTCCTCATGTGGTGGACTTACGATCATCCGGATCGCCACCATGGTCGGCGTCACTTTAACCGGTCAATTCTAACTTCCCGCCCTCATAGCACAGAGCATAGTCGGTAGTACCTTTCGGATAACGAATTAGGTATAACTAATAATTCGTTTTACAGTCTTTTAAATGTTGATAGCTAGGATCTGATTGGAAACGTGCTACTAGGCCCACAGCATGACAGATATTCAGATGGGTGTATTGCATGGTGTATATTGAAATACCAACCATGCTTAAAATCTCTGCACCCTTCATCTACGCACCCAAATACCACCGGCGCATCCACGGGTTTGGCATCCTATAATCTGAACCAACTTTCAACTACTCGTTGATATAGGCTTCTTGAGATAGACATAAATCCCGGGTAGCCCGATCTCTGGCAATTTTAATGCCTAAGATGTACGTGGCCTCTCCTATGTCTTTCGTCTCAAATACAGATGCCAACAAGGACTTTGACTTATTCAACAAACTCATGTCGTTTGCGGCAATGAGTATGTCGTCCACGTACTAGGTTAAGGTGACATACTTAGACTCCGAGGTCTTATAATACATGCACGGATTCTTGTGAAAACTCACTAATCCGTTTCCGACAATTTCCTCGTGGAATCTGCGGTATCATTGCCGTGACGACTGTATAAGACCATAGAAGGACCTTTTGGAGTTTACAAACTTTACGTTCGTTACCAGGAGTAATTAAACCCTTCGGTTTCTTCATGTAGATCTCTTCCTCCAGGTTTCCGTGGAGGAATCCGTTCTTAAAATTCCTTCGGTGCGGCTCGTGATCGAGACTTGTGACCAGGACCATGAATGGCCTTAAACGTGGTTTTACGCACAGTCATTGAGTTTCTCTTATCAAATTCCTCTCCGTGAAGCATAGGGTAAGACCCTTTGCAATGAGTCGGGTTCTCCGACTTGTTCCATCAGTCGTGAGCCTTCTTTCAGGGCTCACCTTATCTTTATGCCCCTGTGGTTAACAGGTAAATCAACTATAGACTATAATGGCTTTCTTTTAGGAGATCTCTCTCATTTATTATTTCTTTCCATTTCTCCACTTGAAGTCTTTCCAATTCTTGCCAACAGTTTGAGCGGGGTTTTCATCTTGCTCAATGGGATACTTGTCTTTGACTCTCGTCTAGGCATTATGAGTACCACTTGTTAGCCTGACCTTTTCTCCCACTCGGAATAACACTTCTTATCGTAGCATCACTTCTATTGGGAATAATCCTCCCACTCGGAACAATGCTTCTTATCGGAGCATCGTCTCTGTCGGGAACAACAGCAGTGCTAGAACCTTGACCTATAACTTTCTATTACAACCTCTTGGTCTCGAGGTTTTACTTCCGAGATGCATTCCTTGATCACTAGGATCTGGAACCAAGTATGGTTGGATCACTCCCACTGGGAACAATGGGTAATATAGGTAGTTATGTCACTCCTGGTTCAGTCATTTTGACCATCAAGTTCGACTTGATTCGTCCCAACAGCAACAGTTATTACTTGTGGTAGGGTTTATTCCTCCACTGGATTTACTATGAAAATGTCCCCATTCTCATTTACTACGTCATTCACTTGAGTTGCTGGTTCAAATCTCTCCCACTCGAATTAAGTGGGACCTGATTGTCATCGTTATTCTGCTATGTTTTGATCACGACTATGTTGATTGAAACTGTTAATGCATTTGGAAAATTCGCCCTCTTAGTGATGTAATGTCTCATGTTTGACCACGGTACCATTTAATTCAAGCTGGAAACAAGTATTTTCTTGGAGTAACTGGCGTACCCATGTCCTAAATACGTGTTTATTGCGCAAATTAATGTCGCATGGTGATATGATTTAACTCATTGTCACCTTTCAGCTATGATGGTTACCTACCATACCGATATTAATTGAGACATAGTTTTACATTCATGTGAATCATCTTTCATCATCCCATAGGGAACTTCTGATAGAACGACTCAAATATTATGTATATATATAAACTGTACCTCTTGAAGCGTGTCAGTTGATTTGAATGCCTAGCCCGACTTATCGTCAAGGCCTCAGGAAGGAAAATCATTTAACTGAATTCATCCTTCTTCGTTTACTGATTTATCTCAGAGATTCTATTCATCTCTGAACTGAACATCGTAGGTATTCACCTTATGTGTGAGTTGATACTTTTACAAGGTCGTTGTAGCTTACGTAGCTAACTTCATACCGATGTAAATGTTATCAGTAAGTCATATTTCCGAAGGAGTGCAAACGAAAATTCAGCACGTCATCATATAAACACTTCAATATTAAACTCATGTAATGAAACGATGTGTTCCGTCTATCGAGGTCCACTTGCGCGTTGCGCAATCTACTATGGGGTTAAACCCTTGGTTAAATCGTTTAATTTCTGAATTTAATTCAATTTAATCGGTTTTGACTTTTCAAACAATATTATCATTACAGCTTATTTCATTCAGTGGAGTGATAATAATAAAATAAGATTTATAATTAATATGTAAGCAATGCGTTAAACAGATAATTAAAAGGATCGAATAGCTCGAGGAATGATAATCAATACTTTTTTCGAGCAGTTGTCGAGTGCTCTAAATATAACCTTTCCTATGTTTCAAGGAACATTATTATTATAAAGTATGTTTAAACTGAAAATTATGAAGAGGTTCAATTTCGCAAAGCAAATAAAGATAAAGTCTTTCAATCTTTATGACTCGAGGGCAAGTTCCTTAGGTTTGTGCTTGTTCTCCTTCTCGGTTCTGTAATTCAACAAGGTAAATTGAATTACTCTCGAGGAGTCCTTGAAGAACTTATGAGTTTATCATTATTCTTCAGCACGTATCTTAGAAGGATTTGTGCAGGCAAACAGCAAGGTGTCCTTTCACGCCACACCTTAAACACGTTCGAGTTTCCTCTTTACGTGTTTGTTTTTCTTTGCCTTTGTTGCCTCCGAGTTTCTTTCGTTTGAACTTCTTCTGAGACTTTGGAGCTAGTGGCTTATCAGCCTTGACTTGAAGGTTCTTTCCTTTCTTCTCGCGCTTACCCTTTTGCTCAGCTGGATTCGAGGATGCTAGATGCATTTCCGCTCTCGGCTTTTCAGCCTTGAGACGATCTTCCTCCAGCTCGAGGCGAGCTCGCACTTTCTCGAGGTTATCGAGTTGACTGGCATGGGTAAGGTGCATTTTCATGCTATTCCAAGAGTCAGGCAAAGAACTAATCACACATTGGACCTTTTGTTCGTCGGTTAGGATCTCTCCTGCCTCCTTGAGTTAAGCAAGCATGTTAGACACATGTCTAAGATGCTCCTTCATTGTGTGCTTTGGATTCATTTTATATGAGTCTAAAGCGATGTTTAACGATCGCTTCTGGGCTGTGGTGTAAACACCAAACCCTGCCTTAAGACCATCCCACAGGTTCATGGCAGACTCATAGTGATCATACCTATAGAGTATGTCATCCTCCAGCAGTGAAAACAAGGCGGAATGAATCTGTTGATCCTTTGCATCCCAGTCATCATGGATTTTCTCCAATTCAGCCGTGAGGTCTCCCTCTGGCCTGACTTTCTTCGTTCGTGGTCAAGTGCTCCAAGCCTCTCATTTCAGTGATCACCATCCTTGCGCGCTTCTTCCAGATCTTATAATTATTGTTGTTCAATCTTACTCCCTTATTCATTTGGGAGATCACATTGCTGATCGCAGCCATGACTAACACATCGATGATCAAGCAAAATCAGAAAGACAATAACATTTTGAGAAAGAATTGCATACATCAAATATCCATTAAGATAGAGTCCGACAAATAGTGATTCCTCAGTCATCTAAACCAAAACCAACCGACCACCAGTAAACCAATGGAAGATGGCTGTGAAAGAGTTCACACTATTGTCGTCTTCTATCCAACTGACCAGTCTGTTAAAAACCGGTTTAAATCGCAAATTACCGGAACGGGAATTTTAAAATAAGCATACCCGATCTTGGCTTTCCCAAGTCACTTTTTGTTTTGGAAAAATCATTCCGATGAATTCACTCATGCATATACAATTCTACAATTCATGCAAATTATCATATGTTAGTAACATTCATCATTCATACCACATACATGCTTACGCGTCATGCCTCTAATGTTCTGAGGAACTCATGCTTGCATTTATAATTCTACTTTTAAGTAAATTATCAAACGCAACTACATCCTTAACATTCTAGCATACGTGTCAAACATGTAACATCCACATCAATCATACATGTTTGTCGAATGGTTTTCGGTTTTAAAACAATTTTAAACATTAGGGGCTGATTTGCAATTCATGCTTATATTCAATCACGCAAGCTTCTAGACATGAATCCTAGGCATTTTCAACCATCACAGCATGTCTATTCTAGTGCGCATACCATATTTTTAACCAGGGCTCCGCCCACAACATGTAATACCCAGCTAGCTTGACTCAGTCAAGACAACAGTTTTAATCATGCATAAATATATATTGAATGATAAACAATTGCAATTCAGCCCACTAATTTAACCAGTCCCAAAAACATGTATCTCCGAGATCCATCCCCAAAATCGAAACAAGGCATAAAGGTTAGCAACCCCATGAGCACTGTGTAGTCCATTTCGAGGTTCAAAAACATTTGGACTTTAAAAGTTGACCTCCCTATTTTAATTGACTTGAATTCGGTTCAGAAAACATTGTTTGGTTCAGTCAATTTCAGTCCGTTTTGGTCCTGTTCAGAAAATCCGGTTCGGTCCGGTCCGGCAAAAATCCGGTTCGGTTCGGTTTTAAATTTAAAATCTGATTCGGTCCGAACAGGTCCAATAAGATAGGGTTCGGTTCGGTTAAACACTCAAAACCGTTTCGGTTAGATCCACTTAATTACCCCGGTCCGACCCGACCCGAATAGGTCGAACCGATTGAGAAAATCCGGTTCGATTTCATTTCGTCCCGGTTTAACATATTGGACCGGCCCAATAATTAAAATTTTAAAGGTTGGGCCGAAATGTTTACTTGTGGCCCAAGTAGGGTTTTAAATCCATTAAAAAAATATTAAACTTAGCCACCAAGTAACATTAACTATATAAAATAATTTCCAATATTAAAATATATATATATATATATATATATATTTCGGCACTATATAAAACATATATATATTTATTGCTAAGATTCTATCTCTAAGATTAAATCAATCAACAATATATATATGTAAAATCGGCACAATATATATTATATATATTTTATTTATTGTCAATATCTTTAATAGGGAAACAAATAACTGACAATATATTTTCTCAATCTTTTAGGTAACTAAATCTATCAATAATATTTTTAACCCTATTTAAATATTGGATATAGTGATAGTGATATATATTTATATATAATATTGTGAATTTATCCTAATGTTCCTAATTATAGATATATTGTTACCTTAATTAAAATTTAAAATATGGTAAACAATATAATTAAACAATTTTATATGTCTGGCCGAAATTTCTTTGCTTAGTGACCAAGAAATTAAAAAAAAATTACCTTGAAAAATAATTAAAATTTTCGGCACAAACACTAATTGGGAACAAGTGGTCAAATTTTAATAAGATCTACAATCCAATGTTTGATTTTGATAAATATTACATTTTTCTTAAAGATCATGAACATCAATTTAACCAAGAACATCATGAAAATTTCGGACCACCCTTATACTTATAAATTCGAAATTTTTAAATTTTGCACTTTAAGATTTCGGTACAAAATTTAAATTTTCAAGATCACCAATTTATCAAAATCATGAAATCCTAACACAGGCTCTGATACCACTGATAGATGACGGGGAGTAATCACTACGGAAACACAAAACATTGTACGTGCATGTAATCGAAATTATGCAGCAGAAGAGTTACACATACCTCAACAGTTACCGTAGTCCAAGATCCTTTGTACGAGGGAGTTCTCGATCCACCAGACGGAACCCGTAAAGTTCTTGTGAAAGAAGCCCTACGTGGTGTTAGCTCCACATAAAAGCCTCAGATCAATTCTTGGCATGGGGACAGATCTTCGGAGAGTTGCTCGAAAGCAATTTGGCACACCTATGGTGAGAGTGGTGGTTCGGCCGAAACTTCAAGGTGTGGGAGGAGGGTTTTCTGTCTAAAACACTCTTATGAGGGAATTATGATTAGCCCTAAAATATTCCCTAACACCTCTTATTTATAGGAGGAGTAAAGTGGACAAAAGTCCACTTTACCCCACCTTAATAATTCGGCCGGCCTATGTATTTGGGGAGGCCCAATTTTGGGCCTCCCATGTCAATTGGGATTTTGGTCTAGCCCAATTACCCTTATGTGACATTTACCCAATTTCATTAGGTAAACTATACATATTATGGGCTACCAATTACGGCGGCCATCACCATATGCTTACAATACACGCATCAGACCGAAAACCGTTTTGGCAAGTTGGGACCTAGAGGATTGAAAAGTATCTTTATAAGGTACTCTCAAAATTCAAAGGGATACGTGTTTATAGCAGCTCAGGATAATGGTTGCGTGGTCAAACATGAGCAAGAGACGTCACATCCCTTGAGGACTAATATCCTATGCGTGATATGGATGGAATATAATGAAATTGAGCCACTTTGAGGTTCTGGAAAGATCAAAACAAATGAAGTCTTGATTGAACTAGAGCAAGATGATGATGATCAGGTCCCACTTACTTCGAGTGGGAGATTTGAGGTAGCAACTCAAGTGAACGATATGGTAAATGAAGATGGGGACATTTTCATAGTAAATCCGGTGGGAGGAGTCAATCCAACCACTCAGATCACTGTTGCTGCAGGTGCGAATCAAGTCGAACTTGATAATCATGTTCCTGAACCGTTGTATGAAAATCTTATGATGCCGCAACCCCCTACTGGAAACAGTAGGAATAGTATAACCAACTTGTTTCCAGGTCCTAGTAACCACGAAATTAATCTCAGAAGTGGAATTCTGAGACCAAGAGGTCGTCCTAGAAGAGTTGTAGGTGAAAGTTCAAGTAACGCTCTTGTTCGCAGTAGATGTTCCACCGGTATTGAGCATTATTCCGAGTGGGAGCATTGTTCAAGTTCAAGATGGGATTAACAAGCCTAGACGTAGTCAAATGCATCGAACTTCACCCAAGAAGTATCCCATCGAAAGAGGCGAGTTATTCACTCTGACTTCGGTTGATGAACCGGTAATGGTTAAACAAGCTATGGATGGACCTCAAGAGAAAGAATGGAGGAAAGCAATGGAGGATGGGATCGCCTCTATGAAAGCTAATTATGTTTGGTCCTTAGTTGAATTACCTACTAACCGTAGAGCCATAGGTGCAAAGTGGGTTCTGAAACTGAAACTCACTGCTGATGGAGACGTTAAGCTATTCAAAGCTCGACTCGTTGCGAAAGGATATACCCAACAACACGGAGTGGACTTTGATGAGACATACTCACCGACTGTGAGATACACCACAGTCCGGGCCATTTTGGCCTTGGTAGCCAGCCTCGATCTAGAGCTGCACCATATGGATGTTAAGACTGCATTCCTCCATGGAAACCTGGAGGAAGAGATATATGTGGAGCAAACGGAGGGTTTCATTACTCCTGGTAACGAACGTAAAGTTTGTAAACTCCAAATATATATCTACGGTCTTAAACAATCATCCCAGCAATGATACCGCAGGTTCCACGAGGAAATCATCGGAAACGGATTTGTGAATCTTCACGAGGATCCATGCGTGTACACAAAGACCTCGGAGTCGAAGTACGTCATCTTGACATTATATGTAGATGACATACTGATTGCCACAAACGATGTGAGTTACATGAATGAATCAAAGTCATAGTTAGCATCTATATTCGAGATGAAGGACATGGGAGAGGCCACGTACATCCTAGGCATTAAGATTTCTAGGAATAGGGCCGCTCGCAAACTATGCATATCTCAAGAATCCTACAATAACAAATTGTTGAAAAGGTTCAGATTACAAGATGCCAAACCCGTGTATACGCCGGTTGTTTTTGGGTGCGCGTTGTCGAAATGTGATGGCCCAAAAGACCTGGTTGAGCGTGAACAGATGAGAAGTGCATAATACTTAAGTATGCTTGGCAGCTTAATATATGCCATGCAATGCACTCGTCCAGACATCTGTTACGCAGTGGACCTAGTAGTACGATTCCAATCAGATCCTGGCTATCAACATTTAAAGACAGTGAAACGAATTATTCGATACCTGAAAGGTACTACCGACTACAGGTTGTGCTATTAGGGTGGAAAACTGGAATTGACTGGGTTCAGTGACGCCGACCATGGTGGCGATCAGGATGAACGTAAGTCCACATCAGGAGGAGTATTCCTCCTTGCTAATTCGGCCATTTCATGGTTGGGCAAGAAGCAAACATGTGTCGCCCTATCTACGATGGAATCCGAGTTCGTGGCCCTCTCTAACAATGCACAAGAAGTTGTTTGGCTTAATAGGCTCTTAACTGCATTGCTTGGCATCAAGGACGGGAGTAAACTTGTAAAGGTATACTTTGACAGTCAAGCAGCAATTGCAGCATTTAAGAACCCTAAGTACCATAGCAGGACGAAATACATTGATGTGAAATATAGTTATGCTAAGAATATGGTTGAAGATAAAGTAATCACTCTAGAGTACTAGTCCACTGAAAGTATGATAGCGGATCCATTAACTAAACCTTTACGCAGGGGTGTTTTCGAAAAGCATGTTAAAATGCTAGGACAGCGTAGGGTTTAAGTGGCATGTATTGTGATGATATAATTTTGAGATTTGAAATAATATTTGGTTAGAATGAATTGAAACTTTAAGTTTTATGATATTAACGACGTCATAATGTTTAAACTACATCGGATTTTTACGGTCTATAAACTAGTCGTAGGAGGGTCAACCTCTAGAATGAAATAATGTCGAATGTGGGCCAAGCCTCGTCACACAGGCTCGGCCGTCTTGACGGAGAAGGGGACCTCTACCATATCAAAACCGGCTAAGAACCAAGGTGGCAAACCTGGTTAAGCAGAACGATCATTTGGTTTCGGGGTAACACGATATGAACTACGTTCTGCAAATCGCCGTAACGAACTTTGTTCGTCAGACATCTACATTCTGGGCCAGATGACGAATCTGCGATGGCATATGACATTTCCCACTCTTGTCTAAATTCAGGTTATGCTATCGACGCGTACTTCATACTGCGTGTACCATGTTTGACCACGGGGTTATGCTCGGTTATGCTACAGAGAATCCACAAGATTCCAACAGGCACAAACTTCTTCGCCTTGAGCGTGTGACTGATCCCAGATGCTATATGAAGGAGCATCCAAAGTATCCTCACGGACTCGGAACTCATTGTTCGCATAAGGTGATAGGGCGCCGAAATTAGTAGTCTGTTATTATGTATGTGTTACCTAAGACAATTGGGTAAATGTCACATTAGGGTAATTGGGCTAGACCCAAATCCCAATTGACATGAGAGGCCCAAAATTGGGCCTCCCACATACTAGGTCCGGCCGAATTGTTTAATGGAGGGCAAAGTGGACTTTTGTCCACTTTGCTCCTCCTATATAAAGGGGAGTGTCAGGGGTTTTTCATAAGTGATTATCAACTCCACATTAGAGTGACTTAGAGAAAAAATCCCTCCTCCCCTTCTCCTAGTTTGCCCGAACCTCTCTACTCACCAAGGGCGTGCCAATTTGCTTTCTAAGCAAACACTCCGAAGATCCGTCCCCGCCGAAGAACTGATCAGAGGCTTTGATGTGGAGCTATACTTCGTGGGACTTCTTGAATAAGAACTTGCACGAGGTTCCGTCCGGTGGATCGAGAACTCCCTCCACAAGATCTTGGTGAAGAACACTATGTGCAAATTCTTCCGCGGCGTAATTTAGATTACTAGCATGTACACGTTTTAGCGTTTCCTAGTATGACGTCCCCGTAATCCTATAGTGGTATCAGAGCCTGTGTTAGGAGTTCATGATTTTTGATAAAATTGGTGTTCTTAATTTTTTGGAAAACCGAAATTTTGATCTTGAAATTTTAAAATTTTCGAAATTTTTGTGTTTATGTAAGTGCCAACATTTTCATGATGTTCATAGTTAAATTTGATGTTCATTATCTTCAAGAAAAACTTGAGTTTTATCAAAATTGATATTTGGATTGTTGATCTTAGTAATTTTTTTATCTTAAAATTTGACAATTTTTCCAATTTTGGGTGTTTTTGGCCGAAACCCTAGTAAATTATTAGGTCAAATTTTAATTTCTTAGGGTGCAAGAAAGATAAATTCGGCCGGCCACTTATGGATATATTGTTTACCATATTTTAATTTTATTAAAGATAACAATATATCTCTAAATTGGAAAGATAAGGAAAATATTCACTATATATTTTAAAAGATATAACTATCAATATATTTATCTAATATTTAGGGATAAAGATATATTGATAGGATTTAGTTACCTAAAAGATTGAGAAAATATATTGTCTATATATTTAATCCCTAAACATATATTTGACAATAAATAAAATATATTATATAAATTTTGGCAGAAACTTACATATATATATTGTTGATTGATTTATCTTATATATAGAATATTGACAATAAATATATATATGTAGATGATTAGCCGAAATATATATAAATATATTAGCAATATTGGAAATTATTTTATAATTAATATTTCTTGGGGATTAAGTTAAGTTTTTAGTGGATTTTAAAACCCTACTTTGCCTCCAAGTTATATTTCGGCCGAACCCTAGGGTTTTAGACCGGTCCAATATACTAAACCAGTCTGGGTTAAACTGGACCGGGTTTTCTCAATTGGTTCGACCTTTTCGGGTCGGGTCGGACCAGGGTAACTAAGTGAATCTAACCGAACCGGTTTTGAGTGATGAACCAAACCGAACCCTATTTTATAAAACCGGTTTGGACCGAAGCAGATTTTTGAAATTAAATCGGACCGAACAGAACCAGATTAATAGGAACGAACCAAACCGGAACAAAATTGACTGAACCGAACCGGAATTTAAATCGACTTCAGGTTAATTAATAAAATAGGATGTGATGTCAAAATTTTAAATCCAAATGTTTTTTAACTTTAAATTATCCTAAACAGTGCTCGAAGGTTTAAAATTTCCACATTTTCGAAAAACCTTCACGCCAAGTTACGATTATGGGGATGGATCTCGGAGATGCATATTTTTGGGATTGGTTTAATTAGTGGGCTGAATTGCATTTGTTTACTTTCAATTCCATATATTGATATAATTAGAACTGTCATCTTGACTATGTCAAGCTAGCTGGATATTATATTGTGAGCCGAACTCTGAGATTTAAATATATGATTTGCGCAACAGGATAGACATGCTGTGATGGTTGAAATTGCCTAGGATTCATGTCTAGAAATTTGCATTTTTGATTGTAAGCAGGAATTGCAAATCAGCTCCTAATATTTTAGAAGTGTTTTAAACCGAATTCCAGTCGCCAAATTATGCATGTTTTGTGTGGAAGTTTCATGTATGACACGTATGCTAGAATGTTAGGGATGTGATAGCATGTAATAATTTACTTGAAAGTAGAATTATGTATGCTAGCATGAGTTCCTCGGAACATTAGACGCATGACGCGTATGCATGTTGTATGGTTTGGTCGATGATTACGTCTTGATATGATAATTTGCTAAGTGTAGTAGAATTATATATGCATGCGTAAATTTTCGGATATTTTCAAAACAAAAAGGGCCTTGGGAAAGCCAAGATCGGGTATGCTTATTTCAAAATTCCCGTTCCGGTAATTTGCAAAATAATAACCGTTTTCAAAAGACTGATCTATTGGATTGAAGACGGCGATAGTGTGAACTCTTTCACGGACTCCCTTCCCTCGGTTTAATGGAGGTCAGTTTGGTCTAGATGTATGATGGATCACTATTTGTCGTATTCCATCTTAATAGATAATCCGATGTTTGCAATTCTTTCAAAATGTTATTGTTTTCCTAATTATTCATGATTGTCGATGTGTTATTTTCATTGATGAGTCAATTTCCTCGGATGAGTTAGTTCAATTCAATGAACCTCGCAATCTGGATGGTAATGATTATGATGCATGGAAAGGTTATGTCATGGAACTCCTGATTGCCGCGGATCTTGACGAATTCGTCGATCCAAAGGTAGAAAGGATATACCTTGACGAATTTGGGAGCACATATGGCCAACGAAAAGAAAAGGTTGACGAGAGATCACAAAGCTCGAGAAATGATACTCTCGGAGCTGACGCTAGAAACAGAAGAAGAGTTCGTGGAACACAACGCATTGCATCTTTGGTGTGTCATACACCTTCGTTTCGGAGGAGGTAAGGCCGCCGAAGGGAGAAGCCTTATGGCTAAATATAGAGATATTCTATGCAATGATGGCGGTGTAATATCCGTTCATGATCCCGCTGAAGAAACAGACGTATAGACGAGGGTTCAAAAAGTGATGAGGATGTTTCTCCTTTCATGGTTTGCTGACGACAATGGGCTCACATGTCTAATCGCATCGATTAAGACAATAGTGGACCTATTCGAGGCCGATCATAAAGAGGAAAACCTCCTTAGAGAACCTGAGGCAACTGATGAGAGATTCATTAGAATGCAGAAAAGCTTGGTAACCCCCAGCAAGAAAAGGTCTAAACGATTATCCGGTGTGATAACCACTGTTGATAACTGTGCCTTTCAGGTACGACTCGTTTACCACATTCATAAGACCGTAAAACGTTTTATATGAAGCAAAACGTCTGATATAATTCAGTTGTGAATTTCCTTTCAGGTGTGCTGCTCAGCGTGGTTATGACTTCAAGTCCATCTTACATCTTCGACAAAGTTTTCTATTCGTGATCTGAGACCTTATTATTGTTGATTGGATCTCCTATTTTTCATCTATGTTTGAATTTTGGTTACCTAATTATTCGGATTTATTGAATAAAGTAGTTATCATTCGGTTCGAATTAAAAGATACATATCAAAATTAATCTACCCGGTTAAATGGGATCGATCCGAGCAGATTAAACCGAATTAATGACTATGAATAATGGTCAAATCAAACATATCTATGCATCTTATCTGTCGTTAAACATCGAGAAATCGAAATACCATCAAAGTCCATGATTGCGTAGTTCTAGGTTAAAACCGACTTATCTCATTTGTTAGTTCTTTATTAAATGATAAATTCCGAAATGTTTGACATGTACAAAACCGATTAGATTGATTTGATTTAAATTTGGAAATGAAACGATTTAAACCATTGGTTAAACCTGGTGTTAAGCGCCACG
Source organism: Clarkia xantiana subsp. parviflora (assembly GCA_036873135.1). Taxonomy (NCBI): domain Eukaryota; kingdom Viridiplantae; phylum Streptophyta; class Magnoliopsida; order Myrtales; family Onagraceae; genus Clarkia; species Clarkia xantiana. The sequence continues at coordinate 50,953,001 of JAPTYO010000002.1, read as the reverse complement.
CGCGTGTGCACTTCGAGAGTTGAAGCACGTCGTTTGAAAGTACGGATTTAATGATGAAGTGTTTTAATAAATGAATGCTGAATTTTCATTTGTATTCCTTTAGAAATAACTCATTGATTACTTATACAACAGTAAGAAGTGTGCTTTACAAGCTACTACGAACTAGTATAGTATAAACTGTTGCAAAAGGCGAAAGCCCAACGCACGGTCCACGAGGTTGATAAGTCTCTGGATGAGTTAACAAACGAAATGAAGTAAGTCAGTAAAATGACACTCCCACTATATTCCTTGAGAGATAAGTCTGGCAAGCACTCATATCAATAACACACTTCAATAAAGCATAGTTTGAAATTACATATTGTTAGAGTTCAACGACAATACATTCCTGTGGGATGAAAAAAAGTTGACTCACATGAATGTAATATGTTCCAATAAAATCGGATAAACACGTTACCATATAGCTAAAGAATGATACGGGTCAAACATTATCATCATGCGACATTAATTTGTGCATTAAACAAGTATTTGGATAAAGAGTACGGACTACTCTTGAACAATACACGTTTAAATTAGCTTGAAATAATGGTACCGTGTTCGAACATAAAACATTATAAACCTTGAGGACGAAATTCCAACGCTTAGAAAACAGACGAAGTGTTGATAGAATGGGAGATTTTACGGCTATTTTCAGAACCCACTTACTTCGAGTGGGAGATTTCAGTCACACCATAAGTTAATGACCGGGTAAATGATGATGGAAACATTTTCATAGTAAATCCCCCCCACTTCCCCCCCCCCCCCCCCCCCCCCCCCCCACACACATACAAATCATCACTAATGCTGCGAGTGCGAATCAAGTTGAACCTGACAATCACATTGCTGAACCGATGGATGAAAATCCAATAACGACACAACTAACCATTGATCCCAGTGGGAGTGGATCGACCAACTTGGTTCCAGGTCCTAGTGATCAAGGAATTAATCTCGGAGGTAGAATCCTGAGACTGAGAGGTCCTTCAAGGAAAGTTGTAGATCAAGGTTCCAACACTGCCATTATTCCCAGTGGTAGTGATGCTCCGATAAGAAACATTATTCCGAGTGGGAGTAAAGATCACACTCAAGATGGGATTAACGAGCCTAGACGGACTCTAAGGCAACGTATTTCTCCCAAGATGTATCCTGTCGAGAGGGATAAGTAAATCACTCTAACGTCTGTTGACAAACCGGTAACGGTTGAGCAAGCGATGGAAGGGCCTCAAGCGAAGGAATGGAGGAAAACAATGAAAGAGGAAATCGCCTGAATGAAAGCCATTATAGTCTTCGATTGATTTGCCTGTTAACCATAGGGACACATGGAGCAAGTGAGTTCTAAAAGAGACTCACTAACTGATGGATAGGTGGTCGGGCGGTAGAAAACCCGACTTATTGCAAAAGGATAAACCCAACTTCAAGGAGTGGACTTTGACGAAACATACTAACAGACTGAGCGTTAAATCGTAGTCAAAGCCGTCATGGGCCTAGGTGTAAGCCTCGATTCCGATTTGCACCAAATGTATGATAAAGACCGCATTTCTCCTCGGAAACCTAGAGAAAGAGATCTACATGGAGCAGCCGGAGGGTTTCATTACTTCTGGCAACAAACGTAAAGTTTGGAAACTCCAGAGATCTATCTACGGTCTTAAACAATCGTCTCGATGATAGTATCGCAAGTACCACAAGGAAATCGTTGGAAACGGATTCTTGAACCTTTATAAGGATCCTTGTGTATACACAAAGACCTTCGGGTCTAAGTACGTCATCTTAACCTTATACATGGATGACATACTCATTGCCGTAAATGATGAGAGTTCTATAAAAGAGACAAAGTCCTGGATGACATCCGTATTTAAGATGAAAGACAAGGGAAGGCAACGTAAATCTCAGGCATGAGAATGCTAGAGATCGAGTCACCCGTGAAACCTCTCTATCTCGAGAAACCTGTAACAATAAACCGTTAAAAAGGTTCAAAATACAAGATGCTAAACTCGTGAAGACGCCGGAAGTATTTGGGTGTGCGTTGTCAAAACGCGACAATCTGAAGAACCGGGTAAAAGCGTAATCAGATGTGAAGTGCAAATTAAATAAAGCATGGTCGGTGGTCGAAAAGACGCCATGCAATGCACTTGTCCAGACGTCTGTTAAGCAGTGGGCCTAGTAGAAAGTTTCCAATAAGATCCTTGGAATCAACATTTAAAAGACTGTAATGCGAACCATTCTAAAAGGTACTGCCGACTATAGACTGTGCAATGAGAGCTGGAAACTAGAATTGACCGCATTCAGTGACGCCGACCATGGTGGCGATCTAGATGATCGTAAGTCCACCAAAGGAGGGGTCTTCCTCCTTGCTAATGCCGCCATTTTATGGACGAGCAAGAAGCAATTATGTGTCGCCCCGTCTACGATGGAATCAGAATTCGTTGCTCTCTCCAACAATGCACAAGGAATAGTTTGGCTGAAAATGGGTTCTTACTGCGCTGCTTGGTGTCAAAGATGGGAGTGAGCCCGTTTTGGTATACTCTGATTGTCATGCAGCCGTTGCGGCAGTTAAAGAATCCAAAGTACCATAATGAGACTAAACACGTTGATATAAAATAAAGTCATGCTAAATCTATAGTGGAAGACGATGTAGTCATTTTAGAATACCTGTATGCTAACAAAATGATGGCGGACCCATTAACTAAGCCATTACGCAGAGAGATTTTGAAAAGCATGTAAATTGCTTGGATTGCGTAAGGCTTAGCAAGTGGCTTGTATCAGTGACAACATTTTGATTAATTGAAAGTTAAATTTTCATTAAATAAAATAATTTCAAATTGATTTCATGATTTATCGACGTCATAATGATTAATAACATCGGATTTTACGGTCTATAAACTAATTCGTAGGAGGACGTAAAAGTCTTCTGCCAAAAACTATGTCGAATGTGGGCCTTGCCTTGTCACACAAGCACGGTCGTCCTGAAGGTGAGGGGAACCTCTACCATATCAAGATTGGCTAAGAACCTGGGGGATAAACCTGGTTACACAAAACGATCACTTAGTCACGTCAAACGCGACTTGATCTTCGCTTTGTAAATCGCCGTGATAGACTCCGTCCATCATTAACCACATTTAGGGCCAGATGAAATATTCTGAGGTAGCATTATCGACATATCCCACTCCTGGCTAGTTCAGGTATGCTATTGACGCGTGTTTCATACCGCGCGTGCCATGTACGACCACCGGGTCATGCTCGGTTGTGCTAGAAAGGATCCTTGTGATTCCAATGTGCGCAAACTTCTTCACCTCGAGCGTGTGATTGATCATGAGTGCTCTATGAAGGGGCGCCCAATGTATCCTCACAGACTCAGAACTCATACCTAAGGTCAGGCTCAATGTTCGCTTCCCGGCGTACGAACGCAGTGCTGAAGAAAAAGGCCAAGTGACCATGTCTTTGGAAACCGATTGAGTTTGACTAAGGGTATGAGGGATGGGGATGGTCAAGTTCACCAGTAATTCACCGACTCTTGTATTCACTAGGTGGCCACCAACCGGATACTAGTTGAAGGTTGTGAATACTTGTACGGATGCCTTGGAGAAGTATTCCTATGTGGAAACTAGGAAATTGGAGAATTACTGTTGACCAAGGATACAACGAGATACGATTTAAATTTTATTTAAACAGGTTGATTGACAACAGGGAATCAACGTTCCACGGGCGCTACAATACTCTTAATAGATGAGTAGCACAATGCCCGTCTTATCCACCGGTCGCACGACAAACCTCGTATGGACTGTTCGGAAGCAGGGGCAAGATCGGAAGACATAAGTGTTGATGCATTTCGGACAACGATACATTTACAGGCACCCTCCCATTCCGGCGAGTGGGAGCTGTTAGCATAAGGTGATAGGGCGCCATAATTGGTAGCCCGTTATTATGTATGTGTTACCTAAGAAAATTGGGTAAATGTCACAGTAGGGTAATTGGGCTAGACCCAAATCCCAATTGACATGAGAGGCCCAAAATTGGGCCTCCCACATACTAGGTCCGGCCGAATTGTTTAATGGAGGGCAAAGTGGACTTTTGTCCACTTTGCTCCTCCTATATAAAGGGGAGTGTTAGGGGTTTTTATAAGTGATTAACAACTCCACATTAGAGTGACTTAGAGAAAAAATCCCTCCTCCCGTTCTCCTAGTTCGGCCGAACCTCTCTACTCACCAAGGGTGTGTCAATTTGCTTTCTAAGCAAACACTCTGAATGATCTGTCCCCGCCGAAGAACTGATCAGAGGCTTTGCTATGGAGCTATTCTTCGTGGGACTTCTTGAATAAGAACTTACACGAGGTTCCGTCCGGTGGATCGAGAACTCCCTCCACAAGATCTTGGTGAAGAACACTAAAAGGTATGTGTGAATTCTTCCGTTGCATAATTCAGATTACTAGCACGTACACGTTTTAGTGTTTCCTAGTATTACGCCCCCGTAGTCCTACACTCATACCTAAGGCCAGGCTCAATGTTCGCTTCCCGGTGTACGAGTGCAGTGCTGAACAAAAAGGCCAAGTGACCACATCTTTGGAAACCGGTTGGATTTGACAAAGGGTATGAGCGATGGGGATGGTCAAGTACACCAGTAATTCTCCGACTCTTGTATTCACTAGGTGGGCAGCAACCTGATATTAGTTGATGGTTGTGAATACTTGTAAGGATGCCCTGAATTAGTATTCCTATGTGGAAACTGGGCAATTGGAGAATGACAATTGACCTAGGATACATCACGGTACTTTATTTTAACACAGGTTGATTAGACATGGGGAATCAATGTTCCGTGGACGTTACAACACTCCTAACAGATGAGTAGCACGATACCCGTCGTGTCTGCCGGTCGCATGGAAAACCTCGTATGAACTATTCTGAGCAAGATTGGATCGAAGAAAAAATGTTGATGTGTTGGATGACAACATATTAATAGGCACCCTTCCATTCCGGCTTTTGGGAGCTGTTAGCATTTGGACAATGAGCTGCCGTTATTGGGAGCCCATTAATATAAGCTAGTTACCTAAGTAATTAGGTAAAGTCACATTAGGTATTTTGGACTAGGCCTAAAATCCCAATTGACATGGGAGGCTTAAAATTGGGCCTCCCCTAGGGCTAGGTCGGCCGAAACTAATGAGAGGGAAAAGTAGACTTTTGTTCACTTTTGCTCCTCTTATAAATAGGGAGGTGTTAGTATTTATTATAAGCTATTGCTCTAGTCCTTTGTGGTGAGATTAAAAAGAAATCCCTCCTCCCTATATTAGTATAGTTCGGCCGAACCACTCCTAGACCTAGGAGGAGCCAAACTGTGTTAAGCAATTTACTCCGGACATCCAACCGCGAAGAATCGACTGAGGCTTTGCTGAGAGGCATATACGGGACCCGTCCGACGGATCGTGAACTCCCCTTCGGCGATCTAAGGTACACATAATCAAATTAGGTACGTGCACTACCTTCCGCTGCGTATTAGTTACCTGGCACGTATCTTGTTATTGCTTCTATTGTATCTACCCCCGTAATTATTCAGGGTGTATATTCAGGATAATTTTATGTGTAGAAAATGTGCTAATCATGTATAAAAATTCCTAAGTATTGAATGCATGGTATGGGTGTATAAAAATGTCAACATGAATATAAGCATGATAATTATATAGTTAAAAATAGTAAAGGTGTCACTTTTGATCTTAGCCATTAGATCTCCCTACTTTAAATTGATGGTTGAGATTAGAAGATTTCAAAAAACCCTACAACATTTTATATAAAGAGAGAGAAAGGAGATTACCCATTTTAGTAGCTATCATCATCTTCACTCTCAAGCATCTCTTTCTTGGGGACCAAGCAATTTGCTAAGCTCGGTTTTTGGGTGGCCGAAATTTGGTCACTGGTAGATGTACGCCCAAGCTATCACTGTTGAGGTCGATTCCACTTGGGACACCTCTGGTTACTCTTCACGGACCTCGATCCTCGATCCCCGAACTGACTTTGGCTTCTACCTCGATCCTCTATGCTTGTCAACATGAAGCATGATGTAAACATAGAATACGATGTAAGCATGTAATTCATACTTAGATTATAAAAATAATCATGTAGCAATCATAGGTTAGAATCATGCATATATAAAAATAATATCATGCATAATAGCCTATGTGTATGCAACATGCAATAATAATTGTACGTAGCGCGTCACGCAACATTAGAGAGCATGTATGTAATGAAAGCAGAGGAGAGATGTAAACATATTCATACATGATGCTAGGGACTTGTGCGAAAATAGATATGAGTTTAGTCCTTAGCACATGGTGTAGACACTATTAGTGAAAATTAGGAGAGAGAGTAGTCATTAGCTTACATCCTCCCTTGATAGTTTTCCAAGAAGCTCTCATTGCTTGTTGAAGAAGGAGCTTATGGAGGTTTAAATTTGGAGTAGTCACATCATACTTGACATCAATTAATTTCCGTCCAAGCTTGAGGTGGAAGTCGTCGGCGCATGGTGGGAAGAACGACGGCGGTTACAACCAGCGGAGGCGCGTGGCGGCGCGCGTGTGGCGTTCCTGGGCGGCGCGTGGAGCTCCGGTGAAGGCGTGTGACAATTCAGACTCGCTTCGTGTTGGTGAATCCGATTCCGTACATGGCTGGACATTTTGTGACTTCGTTTGGCCTTGATTCAATCTAATCACTATGTGCTTAGTCACCTTAACATGCATACAAGGTGTTTGATGCAATGCATTAGAATACTTAGCCCCAAATCGGCCAAAATTTTTCTAAGTGCTGAAAGTTTTAGAAAAGTGCAAATGAATCGTTATACTTCCCTTATGCATAGTATTCATTGCCGACATGTTGCTCCATGCCTTAGCCGTTGTTTTAGTATGCTTAATGTTGACGATCGGTAGTTGTTCGTACATGGTCGTCAATGGTTGTATGTTGGTAGTGATAACTTAGGCAATGTGTGTTGAGCATCATGTATTGATCGTCGGTCGTTGTCTGCAAACAGGCTAAAACACTTAGAAAATATTTCAATAATATCTAGTGCTTTGTTACCATTGATGTCGTCATATAATTCTTGTCAAACGTCGGCATAGAAACACTTAGAAAATATTTCGTAGTAGTTGATGTTCTCCACTTGATGTATGTTATCTGTCATCATGCTAGTATACTTGGAGAATGCTCCTAGATAGTTGATTCCATGCCGCTTGTTGATTGTTGACATCAAGGAAATACTTAGACAATATTTTCTGACGGTTGGTTTCTTGTCTCGTATAGTCCCATGTCGTAAGCGAAATACTTAGAAAATATTTCAACCATATTTTGTTGCATGCCGACACCTTGTTGTACGTTGATACTTGATAGTATGCTGACAGCTTGTTGTATGTCGACACGTAGTAGCATGTTGACACTTGGTAGCATATCGACACTTAGTAATATGCCGACACTTAGTAGCATGCTGACATCTTGCAATATGCTGACTGTCATCCTGAGCAAAACACTTAGAAAATATTCCTTGATGATCGACACCTTGTCATGTGTCGATTGCTGACATAGTGGAACACTCAGAACATATTCCTTGATAGTCAACACCTTGTCATACGTCGACAACCGATATGGTTGGAACACTTAGAAATATTTCTTGATAGTTAACACCTTGTTGTGTGTTGACACTTAGTAACATGCTGACAGCTTGTAGTATGTTGACTGTCATCTTGAGCAAAACACTTAGAAAATATTTCTCCATTGTTATCATGTATGCAACGAGTATGAGCTCGATGTCGTCATGGAGGTCGATGTGTTGAGAAGGTTGCCCCCCTTGCATGATGTTTGTTACTTGTTGCACGAAGACTATTAAATCATTGCGTACATAGTTATCTCACATGGAGCGTTAATTGCATAGATGTTTGCATAAGTGTTTGATGCGTGCTTGTGCACTGATTGGATTGTCGGTTTTAATCTTTCCACGACTGTTATCATGAGTAAGTCCACTATTCCCATTCTGCGAGTAACTCTATGTTCGGATGTCGACATGGTTGAGCAGCTAAACAATGCACCAAGTGTAAATGTTGACGTCCTTGTTTGATTAATTGATGCCGGTATTCATATACTTCCTTCTGAATATTTGGTATGTTGATGATCTTTATAACTTGTATCATGTTGCAATGTAGGTCGGACTGATGGAAAAAGCTCGTCTTTGCAGACAGCAGATGTACACGGTAATCCGCTTATTGGAAGGGATGTCCGCACCATTGCCCCCGCTATTCTGGAGTCTCCAGACATGGTTGCGGTAAAAGACTTGTGAGTAAGGCACCTCCTTGTATCTTCTTTGAACTTGTTAATTTTCCAAGTTGTTTCTTTCATGTTGCTTTTGTTTGCAAGTTGCTCCGTACATGTGACTGAACGCGTGGTTGCAGTTCCTGGCTTTAGCACAATTCTCAAAAGATCCGTCGCAGGGGCGCGTTCCTCGAGCGATTCTAAGTTCTCTATGCCAAGTGCGATCGTGCCAATTCCTTCTTGCGATAAAGGGAATAGAGTTGAGGGTCGTGCAGTGGGGCCTTCTACCCTCCGGTCGAGGGACCGGCCCAAGGAGGAGCGTTCCTCCCTTTGAGGTAAGCGTTGTTTACTTCTTCACACTTGAAGCTTGAACTTGAAGATTGTTGATTTTGATGCATGCATTGTTGCTTGGCACGCCCATGTTGAAGAGTTATGTCGCATTGAAATTGAAGCGGCCATTCTTGCCGTGTTTTTTGTGAGGATGACGACATTGCATTTGATGTCGACATTATGAACTCTTTTCCTTAGTTCCTTGGAGATGACGTTACTTCTTCGTTAGTATCAGGTTGTCTGCTTCCAGTATGTTGAACCCTTTGTGAACAAGTTGATGTTGTTTTGAGGTTTTCAATAAATCTTTGTCTATGACTTTGCTTGCATGGTACTTCGTCACTTGGACCGGCTTTTAATAATAGTACAATTACATGATAACTTGTTAGTAGTATTTCATACATTGCGTTATCTATGATGTCTGTATGCTTTGGACTTGGAAGATAGGATAGATATCCTTAGATGATAAGCATGATGTCCGTAGTTGCGACTGTATGTCGCACATTGTTGAGATAGACGCCATGTTTAGATGATAAGCATGATGTCCGTATGAGCGCCCCTCTTGGTTAGATTCCAAGGCATGACAAGATGCGTACACTAGGTACTTGTAGCATTGCATGTAGTAATATACTTGGCACTTGGCCCTTGACATGTAGCAGTGTCGTCTTGACGAAGCAAGACTTAAGTTACACCGTCTCTTAGTTCCACTCTAAGGCGACGTTGTACAAGACTCGACTTGTAAGTTTGGTGAGTTTTTCAAACAGGGTGCGCTCCTGCTAGCGTTTTTGAATGAAGCCTGCCCACTTAAGGTATAGGTCTTCCTTATGTCTGTATCCTTAAGAGGATATGTATAGTTTGAGTGTACATGAAGCCATCCTATCAAGGAATGTATCTTCATGGCGTATGGACTATTAAGAGGGATGCACATACTTTGTAGATGTGTGGGGTTGTCGTCTAACAAGAGGACTTCCGCCAAGATGGGGTGATCAGTCTCACCTAAGTGCCGCATCCTGGTTTGTAAGCAGGGAATGGCTATGAACATGAGGATTTGCCTCTAAGATAATTTCGCAACATGCCATTTTTGATAGTAAATCTTGGTGTTTATCCAAGATATTGCTTGTTGTTGACGCCTTTGGAATAGTCGTCATTTTGATAGTAGATCTTGGTGTTTTTCCAAGATATTGCATGTATTTGATGTCTTTGGAATAGCCGCCACTTTGAGTAGAGAATTTTTATAAGTTCCTTTTTGTAGATAATCCGCAAGTTGTCATTGCGACATATAAGTTGACTGTGCACATAGCGCGATTGTTTTGTGTTGACGGCACCTTCTTGAGATAGACGCCATTTTGAATGGAGAAATAAACTTCCTTGTTGATGTAGATAATAGGTATGTCGGCGTTGTATGCCATCAGTCCTTCCTTGAACATAATGCTTAGCTTGTATTGTTGATGTAGATATTATGCGGATAGGTTGCTACTTGGTGCAATTCCAATGTAGTAATCATAGTGTAGTATATACCTACGAACAGGGTTGCGCTTTGTCAGATAGTTGTAATGTTTGCAAGTTTGTAAAAATATGGAGTTATGAATTTCCTTTTAACTAATTCATATAATAAATAGAGTAAAGGAATCTGATACGAGGATCCCTTCGTTGTGCAGGAAACTTCCCTTAGTGCAGATGTGATAGGTGCGGACGCAACAGGTGTGCACATGTCTGGAGCAAAGCTTTTCAAGTACCACCCAGTGTATATGTTAGTGAATATGTACGTACAAAGAGATACTATGCATTGTTGTATCCATCCTTTAGTCGATATGCGTCGATGCTTCCTTAGCATGATGCACATACGTATATATGATAGTTGACTGGTATTGTTTCTAAGGGAAGAGCATATGTTTGAGTAGAATATTCGCTGAGAAGTTGCGAGTTGGAGACTTGTTGTGATGATGCAAATGATATATACGCGACCATTACTTGGCTTAGATTCCTAAGTAGAATGTCCATAGATAGAGAATTCCAGAGATTGTTGCATACAACTCCTCCTAGTGTTGTTCTCTAGATAAGATGTGTCATTGAGACATCTCTTGGATGTACATATAACCTGTCTCAAATTAGTCGCAATACTTTAAGATATATATTGGTTAAGGAATAGAATGGAGTTATAAATCTCCTCATATGGCTCTATCGCCTGCAATGCCAATATGACTGGATCAGACTATTCGTGACTAGTCTGTTCCGTTCAGCTTGGATTTTGTTTTGACTAAATCAGGCTACCCTGAGTAGATGTCCTACTCGAGTGGTCTGCTTTATTCATAATAGTGCTGTTGTGAAGTTGTTACCTCATACCGGAGTTTACCTTTGGCAATAACGTGTGTTACCTGGACCTTGTTTAAGTAGGAGATATCGTCTCTTGAGGGAGATGCTTGGTGTTGATAATAGGCATATGGGTGTTATATGGCCTAAGCCGTTTGTTGTTCCTAGTGCAATAGCTTGTGTTGTTGACGCGATTAATATGTGCGTTGCTTTTGGTTTTTATCCAAAGTAATGAGCATAGTGCAATAAGGTACCTACGAAAGTATATCTAACCTTCATTAGATATCTGGAGTTCGTACAACGGATTACAGGAAGGTGTCAACTGACCGCTCTTTTCGAAAAGTACTAAGGCTAATAATCATAAGTTGTACTTAATCTAAGAAGACTTAAAGTAGATATGCAAAAAAGGAGATAAAGGGATTGATGATGTGTTTGACGTCTTCATAGGTGACTTGTCGGCAAGTTGATTCTGCCACGTGCCACATAGTTCCTCAGTGCATCTAGCGTGTTAAGCTCTTCAATCTCCACCCTTGGGGATGAACAAATGTTGGTGTTATGCCCCCTAATTTTATGGTGCTTGCACCGTTCTTCAACGTTCTTGCCAAGGAAGGCAGTCATTGGCTCAAGTGGACGGGGAAGCTTGTTTCCGGAAGTTTGACATTTGTTTCTTCCACGTTCGTGCTCCAAGGACCGTAGAAGTCGTTATAATTGGTTCCATGAATGACGTTGTTTTTCCCACGCTTTGCGAGAGGTGAATTATCATTCGCCTTTTCTTTTCCTTTGCCTTTTCTTGAAGACTCCACATGAGACTTCTTTTGATGCTTATTGCTTTGGTCGATATACTTCTTCATTTCTCCTTTTAAGATGAAGCTGTTTACATGGAATCTTTGGCTGACACAGCTGTCCGTCTCGTGGCCATACACTTCGTGATTTTCACACCATTTGCTTTCATCTTTTCCCAATGGGCCTTTGCGGAATTTAGAGGGCTTTTTCCAATGCTTGGTCTCCTTCATCTCTTTCAAGATGACAGACAGCAGTGTGTTCAATGGAACACATTTGGCGAGTTTAGTCTCTTTGAGCCTTTGGACGTCTGACTGGAATGGCCTCTATTGTTTTTGTTGTCTCTTTTTCCATGAAGCGTCTATTTTTTCCTCAATTATTGCCTTCAAGGTTCTTGTTGTAAGTCCCGCGATTGGGACATCATCGTCATCAACAGGTTTTCTCCATCCCTCCTTGTGACGGATGTCAGCGTCGTCTTGGCTTGTCATCGTGGAGGAACCTTCCTTGTGCATTTTTGAACGAGAGGTTGGAGGTTGTCTCCATGTCCCTTCTTGGTGTTGTGCTATCATATACGGGTTGTATGAGCACGCAACTCCTTGCCTTGTTTGTCGGTACTAGAAGGTACCTTCCGTGTATTGCCCCCTACTCCTTGGTGCGGTGTGTCTTGATGGCTTGTGTTTCGAGACATTGCTCTTGTCTCCTCGGCTTGTCCGTTGTTTGGAGGCGGAGGTTGTGGTGGCGGGGCATATCCTTGGTTCGTTCCTTTGCATCTTTCGGAATGCAAGCAGCTCTTCGAGCGCGACCATCATGGTAGGAGTGACAGGTGGTGGCGGGCAGACACCTTCATATTGGGGGACTCCTTCTTCTGGCATCCCGTAAGGAAACTCTTCATTAATGTGCTTCTTAGGCTCAAATCCCAGCGGGGGTGTAACGTGCTTTGCATTGTGGACTCCTTGGTCATACTGTTCGAAGGGCGCACTTCTTGTTGGCATGAAGAAGGCACTGGATGTGGCAACAGGCATGTGCGAGGATCCAAGTTGACTTCTTGTCGGCTTCTTCGTGGTTATGACTAAGGCGTCGTGGTGCACATTGTGCCCTTTGTCCTTTGATGAGAAACCAATGACATATTTTATGGCTGCATCCTTCATGACGACATCCTTTATGTCGGCATACTTCATGTCAGCATACTTCATGACGGCATCCTGGGACTTGTGCATTGTCTTTGCAACGTTCCCTGCTTGCTCGTATGACTTCTCGCCTCCAGCATCAAAGTCTCCATGGATCACATGTACTTTTGCCATCTTTTCCGAATGGGATGCAATGTATACCATATTCTGGACTTCAAGGCCACGTTGTGCGGAAGGCACACTGCTTGTTGGCATGGAGGATACGTCGTATCCTTGATTCTTTAGAGTCTCCCTGAATGCGATAAGCTCTTCAAGCGCATCCATCATGGCTGGTGTGACTGGTGGCAGGTTGCTTGCACCTCTTGCTTGCTGCTGCACTCCGTCAGCTGGCATCCCGTATGGGAACTCTTCGTTCCTTCCCGTCCTTTTCTCGAACTCGTGCACTGGTACCTCGTTCTGGACGTCAGGACCATGCTGCGCGGAAGGCGCATTTGCGGTTGACATGGAGGAGGCGGTAGACTTTGCATCTGGAATGTGAGAAGGTCCTTGTTGGCTTCTCGTTGGCTTCGGCTTGTTTGTACCCGCCTTCTTCGTACGTCTGCCTGTCATAGCTTGCGGTTTGGAACGACTTCTTGCTCGAATCACGCTGATGGCGCCAAGTGTTGAGGTCGATTCCACCTGGAACACCTCTGGTTACTCTTCATGGACCTCGATCCCCGAACTGACTTTGGCTTTTACCCCGATCTTCTATACGCCAGGTCCTGCAGAAAGGGCGATAACCAGCATGGAGGGGGGGTGGCGCTGGTTGAGCCCTCTCCGATGCTAAAGTCAGGATCTTAGAGAGAGAAAGTGTATAGAGAGAGGTCAGAGCACAAATAGCCAATTTGGGAGAGTTTCGAGTTAAGTTGTCAAATGGGAGGTCTAGGTCCCTATTTATAGGAAATCCGAGAACCGTACCCGGTTTTATGGGGTTCAATGTCGGTTTACAGGAAAACGCTTACCGACATCGAGGTTGGCTATACGCGCACTGGCTTGTCATACTTAGTAAAAATAGGGGTAAGCGCGCAGTGCTAGTCGGCAGTCCGGACCATGTCGAAGGCAATCCGGAAGTCCCGATCCGGGTGCTGCGCGCATCCGGACTGTTTTGACCCGGGGTGACTGCGGTAAAATCCGTTTGTGGTTTTGACGTGTTTGCGAGGTCCGAAACGTAAATACGAACCTGAATTGGACAGATATCCAACAATCACTAATTGGACCCGAGAAATGGGCCTTAACCGAAAATAATTCGAAAGTTGGAACACGGACACCCGGGCCCATCACATAGGCCCGAAAAACACCCCGAGTGGTGAAATCCACTCGGGAAGATCCCGGGTGGAAAGACCACCTGGGGGAAACCTAAGCGAGGGACCCTTGCTTGGGTTACCCGAGTTGCTCGGTTACCCGAGTTGCTCGGGTGACCCGAGCAAGGCCTTAAGGGTACCCCTCCTGGTACCACCATGCGTCCAGACAAGCCTCCCACGTCCGGACCCCCATTCCCGGACGATATCTCGCTCGGGACTTGCCCTTAGAGGCCACACACCGACACTATATCTCGCCGAACCAGGGTCAAAGGCACCTTATTTGCGGTCAAGGCCAACTCATATTATGAATCTGCAATAACCGGACCAGGAAACCACTTGAACCGGGGCGGTCCGATAGGAACTCTATAAATAGAGGCCTCCTCTCCTCATTTTAGACCAATCTTTCTATCTCTTACTCAAGTTCTGCCTTCTCTCTACTTTATCTCTCTAAGAGCCTATACTCATTTAAGCATCGAGAGGGCACACCAAGCACCACCCCCCTTGGTCTCGGTATTTCCCTATTTGCATGTATCACGAGGAGAAGGAAGGACGGAGGTCCGAAGTAAGAAGACACTCAAGACGTCGTATGCAAACAATGGGCTTATCGGGAACTCCCTCCTCGATACCCATCTACAGGTATACGTGAACGAGAAGCCCACGAGGCGGGAATACTAGAAGGAGAAGTCCACATAGAGGGAATACTAGAAGGAGAAGCCTAGGAAGAAGGAGAGTAAGGAAGGAGAAGCCCACGAAGGACACTCGTGTGTAAACACTGGCGCCGTCTGCGGATTCGAGCAAAAAGAACATAGGCTACTACTTATGCTCGATGGCAATAAATAAAGAAGAATCAGAGAACAAAGGAGTAGTAGCCAAATACCAACTATTGGTCTCCAGGAGCCTAGCATCCGGGGGCAACAACCAAAGGATGCTAAGCAACCGTCGTCCAATGGAGAACAACACTCCTTGGATAACACTCCATCAAGCTCCAAGACATCACGGTCGGTAGTCAATCAACAACTACCTCCCTCACCCCTAATGAAAGACAAGCCCCTAGTGGGGGCAACAATCAAACACCCAAGAACATGCCAGAAGGCCAAAGAAGGAGTTATAACAAAATGCACCCATGGCATCTCTTCCAGAGTACACCAATAGGGGGCAAGGAGGGGAGGAAGCAGAATAACAACCTCTCCACAAGGATGAGCACCATCCTCACATCACTTCATAAATGCACCCATGGCAGCTCTTCCAGAGTATACCAATAGGGAGCAAGAAGAGGAGGAAGTAGAAGAACAATCTCTCCACAAGGATGAGCACCATCCTCACATCCCTTCATAAAGGCACCCATGGTAGCTCTTCCAGAGTATACCAACAGGGGGCAAGATGAGGAGGAAGCAGAACAACAACCTCTCTACAAGGATGAGCACCATCCTCACATCCCTTCATAAATGCACCCATGGTAGCTCTTCCAGAGTATACCAACAGGGGGGAAAATGAGGAGGAAGCAGAACAACAACCTCTCCACAAGGATGAGCACCATCCTCACATCACTTCATGAATGCACCTAGAGTAGCTCTTCTAGAGCACATCTATATGAGGATACTGGAGGTGACCAATGAAAAACAGCCACTCTCTGAAGGACATGACAACACTAAAGAGTGAGAGATGAGCAATAACTCCATCCCCAGAAGAATAGGGCATTAGTAAGAGCAACCACATACAATGGGGGGGGGGGGGGGGGGCAAGAATCACCAACGATAGCAAAGGAGGGTGCATGCATACTCATCCTCCCACTATGAGCAAAAAGGATAGCCCCCAACAAGAAGGGCCACTACAACTAGCAGGGCCTGTCGCGCCTACTTTAAGAGAATACCTTCCAAGGGTTCTAATACAATATGCATTTCAATGGAAAACCATATGGAATCCCATCCTACAATATACCTATGGACAACAATTACAACCACCAGACGCCCGCCTGCCCAAGGGACGGGACAACACGCTGCAAAAGCAGGGAATACCACTACAATCCAGCCTGCAAGAAAAAGCTTCCCTCTCCTCTTACCGAACAAAATACTCATTTTGGAAACAAAAGTCAGTTCTACATCCAAGGAATGATAGCACTAAAGGAGGGAGCAACACCAAACCTAAGCTCATCGCAAGGGTCATCAATGACGTCAATATTATAAGGATAGTGGATTCGCAAAACCAACTTCCTATACATGGAGAGTAGTTATACTAACCAAGATGCTAGGGATATCATCACTCCCACATCCGCCCATATTAAATATCCATATTGAAGAGCCCTCGACAATGTCAGCCTATAACCTCGGAAGGAAGAACAAGTATTCTTGGGGAATAAATATTGGGTACTATGCAACCACCTCGTCACGTGGAGGTATCACACCAACATATGTCTAGTGCTTCCATGGGCATAGAAGAGCACATAGACTCCTCCTGAAGAGAATAGGAATATCAAGGCTTAGAGCAACCCCCGCGATGGGGGCACACCTCCACCAATGGAGTAACACTTAGGTGGTGATGAAATTCACTCCCATCATCCCGTCAGAAAGGTGGGGGCACCACAAACTTTTCTTGGAAGAGGAAAAAAGGAACTTAATACAACTAGAGCGGCTAGTGCACGTTCTCTTAATTTCCAAAGATGCGTGAGAAGCGCACTCTACTTGACAAACTAGAGTGATGGTGTCGTCATTGAGGTAAAAAACCTTACTTGATAAACAAGTAGCGGTGTCACTATAAACAAGAACAACTCAACGCTAAACAATCTCAAGCGGCAAAATGAGGAGACACTCCCCACCAAAATCACCACCATCATGAACAAGAATTGTTAAAAGTCATCACGGGGGGCAGCGATAAGTCCACAGTCAATCATTTAATGGCCATGCCCAACAAAGGGATGGGGGTACCGCGACAAACCAACACCTACGAAGATTCAATGGAAGAAACCGTAACGAAGATCAGAATCAAAAGATCCCGCCACCCCCTCGCCAATTCTGGAAGATGCATATAAGAAAAGCATGCTCAAATAGAAAAAAAGAGTAAGGAGACCGAGCAACTTGGGGGGCACCAAACGAACAAGTGCTCGGCACCCAACCGAGAAAAATGAAGATAAGCCTTAACAGGCTAAACAAGAGCAAACAGTGCAACTACCAAGCAACTAGGGGGGCACCACCTGATCTAGTGCTTGATAGTCCACCCGGAAATAGAAGACGACGCAAATATGAGGCATGACTCCTTCCAATGGAAACCACAAAGGAAGGATACAACATAAGCCCAATACAAGGATTCACTCCTAGGGTGGAAGCCACAGTGACTGCCCTCATAAGGCGACACCCACAACTTATACCGACTGGGAGATGCGGAAAGGCAGATATCAACTAACACTTCCAGTGGAGAACATTGGAAGAAGTTCTACACCCGAAGGGAAAAGGGAATATCCACTTCCATTATCTAATTTAATATTACCAATAGGAGATCTACGGACTCCACTTAAACTTTCCCTTCTGTAAGAAATGATAATAGCACTAAATGAACCAAATGCTTTTCAGGGCACAAGAGTAAAGAAGAAAGGCAACATCACTCACAAAGAGGAGGCGTCATCTACAACCAAAAAGGGGAAGATCCAAAAAGAAAACTTTGAAATACGATAAGGCGATCTACAACCCTTTCATATGGAAAGCGAAAGATCTATAAGGACAACCCTTACAACCGAAAAGGGACATAAGACCCATAGGGCCACCCTTCCAACCGAACATGGGAAGATCCAAAAGGACAACCCTGACATATGATAAAGCGATCGACAACTTTTACATATGAACATGAGAAGATCAATTACATTCAAAAAGGGACATAAGACCCACAAGGCCACCCTTACAATCGAAAATTGGAAGATCCAAAAGGACAACCCTGACATATGATAAAGCGACCAACAACCTTTACATGTGAACATGGGAAGATCTATAAGGACAACCATTAAAACCGAAAAGGGACATAAGACCCACATGGCCACCCTTACAACCGGAAGTGGGAAGATCCATAAGGAAAACCCTGACATATGATAAAGCGATCGACAACCTTTACATATGAACATGGGAAGATCTATAAGGAAAACCATTACAACCGAAAAGAGACATAAGACCCATAGGGCCACCCTTCCAACCGAAAAGGGGAAGATCCAAAAAGACAACTCTGAAATATGATAAGGCGATCGACAACCCTTATATATGGGAAGAGGAATATCTATAAGGACAACCCTTACAACCGAATAGGGACATAAGACCCATAGGGCCACCCTTCCAACAGAAAAGGGATATAAGACCCACTGGGCCACCCTTCCAACATGATATGAGATATAAGTCCCCCAATCAAAGGGCAACTCATCAAACAAGATATAGAATGTAAGTACTCCAACAGGTGACTATCATGTCTATATATATCAAAGGAGGGTGCCATCCCCCCTATATACTTCAGTAGGTGACTATCATGTCCACATATCAAAGAAGAGTATCATCCCCCCTATACATCATCAAATGACTATCATGTACATATATCAAAGGAGGATACCACCCCCCTATACATCAACAATGGCTATCATGTCCATATATCAAAGGAGGATAACATTTCCAAATAAATCAACAAGGGCTATCACGTCCATGTATCAAGGAGTTGTGCCTTGGCAATGCTTCTCAGCACGGGTGCCAAAATCCTTAGAAACTAGAAAATCCTTGACTCTAATAGCTTTACCTTTATCGACGTCAATGGCCTTGCCCCTCGCAACTCCAACAGCCTCACCATCGGCTAAACTGGATATCCTACCCTCTTCGCGAGCAGGTCGAAGGGGGTCCTCATCCTCACCTGTGCCATCAAATAATCAGCTGGAGGGTCAACCACCGGAAAAAGGAGGGGGGGGGGGAGAAATCCTAGACTTCTCTCTTCGAAAGTATGTCATCTTCAACAGCGTCATTCTCCTGAAACAGGGAAGACCGATATTGAAACCAACCTACAAGGCAAAGCAGTAAAATCAAAAGTATTAAACACTCAAAGACTCACATACCGAAGGAGGGACGGGGGCGCGCCGTTTGAATCCCCGTAGCACATACCTCCTTCTCTGAGAAATGATGCACAGACTCAAAAGAAGCCGCCGTGTTCCCAATATATATCAGTTTCAAGGCTTGCTTGTCGGACATGGAGAGTTCGGACAACGCGGGACGCGCATCCTTCACGAGAAGGGAGTCCAAAGACCAAGGAACATCACGACCCTCAAGGAAAAAGTAACATTTATCCCAATTACCAATACCATTTTCAAAGGCAAAGACGAACCGACGTTTTCTATTCCATTTAACATCACCCAATCCAGAGAACCCCTTATGAGACAACAAGGGGTACTGGATCGCTAAGGAACAGAATCCTGACTCACCACCGTGCTGGATACAATAGAAACATCAGAAGAGACGAAGGGAGTAAGCCCATAGTTGGTGGTAACACAACACTCTACCTCTCACCCAAGCACGGATAGTAGAAATGGCAAGATCATGAGGGGAAATTCGGTAATGCTTGCAAAGCTCTCAAAGTTTGGCACAATAAGGAAAGCGAAGCCCTGCCTTAATCTAATAAATATACACCACCGCCATCCCATCCAGAGGTGGGGTAACGGAGCTGCCACTATAGCGATGCGGCATGGCGAAGGGACCTCAAATAAGAACACGGGGTCACGAAGAAAAACCAGCTCATCCTCAAGAATGGGCTGCAACTCAACCTTCGAATCCGAATCAGAATCAGACATCGTAGTCCGGGCTTAGTCGGGAGGCGGAAACCGCTTTCCCATAAAAAACACCTTGGGCGGACAACGGATTATGGGAGCATTAGAAGCGAGGCCACCACAGGGAACCTTAGAATAAGAAGGCTTAATCATGGTAGGAAGAGAGTGATGCGATGACCTTTAGCTCCTAAAGCACGCCTGACAATAGAAAAACGAAGGTCTGTCAGAAATTACCAATCCCATCTCAAGACATTATACAATATCCATCAAGACCGAACCACTCAAGAGTACAACCCAAAGTGCATAAAGATCAAATGCCTACTATGGAGGCAAAAGACACACGCATGGACGATAGTACTTGTCAAAGGGAGGATTATGATGAATAAAAGCATGGAAAACAATCCTAAAGGGGAAGAATAAGTAAAAAGACCTCAACACTACCTAAGGGAGTGAAAAGAAGAACAAAACATCCTCCATAGGGGTATGTATCAACTACACAAGAATGGGATGGCCTAAGCAAAGCACTAAGACACCCCAAACAACAAGCTACTACCAAGTTCCAAATGGGGTAACACCCATATCAAATACTCACCTCAAAGACAATCCTGCACTACCCATATAAAATCACCATGAAGACATTCTCTCTATTTTACAAAGTCCAACAACCACAAGGTCGGAGGTCGAAGAGAAAAACTAAGGAAAGAGCCTACACCAAGCTCTCTAACAACTATCAATAGCCTTATTAGACGCCTATCTGACCATCATAGAGTCAAGCAAAGGTTAAGGTCATTGCTTAACTCGGAGGGGGGGGGGGGCAAAGCGGGATATGGGCCCAATTAAGCAACGGACACCCTCCAGCCCACTCCACAAGCAAGTAAGGAAACTTCAAGGAAGTAGTAATCAAACACAAGGAGACCGTCAGCAGTAGCAAACCAGGGGGATAAAGCACATAGCAAAAAGTACCCCAGGAAGAGGAGCAATAACACATCAAGTACTATTAACCCTGCCACGACACACTATGCTGATTCATCAACGCCAACCTACCTAGGAGTACGTCCCAAAGTGCACAAAGATCAAATGCTTACTACGGGGGCAAAGACACGTGCATGAATGATACTACTTGCTAAAGAAAGGACTATGGTGGATAAACAAACATCACAAGCACCCCTAAGGGGTAGATAAGCAAGACCATCCCAACACTACCCAAGGTAGTCGGGGGAAGGACCGAACACCTACAACGAGCTATGTATCAAACAGTTGCGTGAAAGGAACAAACTTATATATGAACTACCAAGCGTAGTCAATACAAGGAGTATCCCCTTATATATAACAACGTGTCCACTACGGGGGCACTCATACAGTCATAAGTTCCCAAGCGTAACCAGCACAAGAGGAAACTCCTACATATAAAGATATCAAAACACTCACTACAGGAGTAGCGATAGATACATGGGCTGCCAAGCGTAGTCACCTCAAGGGTTAACCCCCCCCCCCCCCCCCCCCCCGCGTCCGAAACGCCAAACACAGCCACTGTAAGGGGCAGTTATATATATATACAATCTCATAAATGCAGGTTTCGCTATTAGCGCTAGGGCTAACCCCCCAGCGTCTGAAGCATGACTACTATGGGGGCAACCATATGCATACAACTCTATATGCACAGGTCACAGAGCATGAGTAACACAATAACCAAACCCCCTCTTATGGAGGAGCAAGGTGCACACACTGCGGACAGCCTCAGCACTGAGCCACGAAGGCAAAATCAGCATCCGGGAAGCCCCGAGAAAAAATCACAAAAAAATCTACAAGGGAAGAGGTCCCTTAACCTACACGAAGGGAGTAACGCTCCAACATATATGAAGGGAACAACCTTCTACATACATTTATAAAAACTCTTTCATACGAAGGGTAAGAGGAGGAATTTTAACCATTCTCACCTCCATCTATATAGAGTGAATTGCAGGAATAAGGTTAAATGACCATACCCACACTCCCACAAACGGGGAGAAAAACGCCACGCCCATTGAAGGACAAAGCTAGAAGACCATACTCGCAAACGGAGCGCAACACCTCTCCCAAAGCATCCTATCGGCTCTAAGTGCCTAAAAAGGAGGTTCCTCCATATGGACACGGTCCTAAGGCTAAGTGAAACCGGACTAAGGCCCATATTTCATACTTATAATCATTTACATCATCCATATACATACTTGGACTAACTCCCACGTTCATGTCGGCTAACGCTCACATGTTATATGAACGTCCTTCCAACAGGGGATGACGTATAACCTCTCTTATATAGAATTGTGCCAAGAGCTTCTACAAGTAGCTACAATGAAACAGACACTCAAATGAAGGGACACAGTCCTAAGGCTAAGTAAAACGAGAATAAGGCTCGTAACTCTTACCCTTATCAAATATCTATACATAGCATAAATTTGCTTAAATCACCAATAGCATTTGGTGTATCCAGCTTCCTTGAACAGGGGGCAAAGAAAATTACAACGATCCTCGAGCACTTAACGAAGGTCGAGACCGTCTTAAATCTTCTTCAAACAGGGGGCAAGAAAAATCGCGACGTTCCTCGAGCACTCAATGGAGGCCAGGACCGCCATAAAGCTCCTTTAAACACGAAGCAAGAAAAATTACGGCGTTCCTCGAGCACTCAATGGAGGTCAGGACCGTCTTAAAGCTCCTTTAAACACGGGGCAAGGAAAATTACGACGTTCCTTGAGCACTCGATAAAGGCCGAGATCGTCACGAAGGTACATTTCACAACTTTCTTGGGCGATATTCCGCTAAAAATAGAGTCAAAAAAAGGTGAAACAATTCCTTGACTCGGGGAAAAATGGTGGATATACGCCCAAGCTATCACTAATTGGACCCGAGAAATGGGCCATAACCGAAAATAATTCGAAACTTGGAACACGGACACCCGGACACCCGGGCCCATCACATAGGCCCAAAAAACACCCCGAGTGGTGAAATCCACTCGGGAAGACCCAGGGTGGAAAGACCACCCGGGGGCAACCCAAGCGAGGGACCCTTGCTTGGCTTACCCGAGCAATAAGGATCTTGCTCGGGTAACCCGAGCAATAAGGATCTTGCTCGGGTAACCCGAGCAATAAGGATCTTGCTCGGGTAACCCGAGCAACAAGCATCTTGCTCTGGTAACCCGAGCAAGGTCCCCCTTGCTCAGGTGACTCAAGCAAGGCCTTTGGGGTACCCGGGGTACCCCCATCCGTCCAGACGAGCCTCCCTCGTCCGGACCCCCATCCCCGGTCGATATCTCACCCGGGACTTGCTCTTAGAGGCCACACACCGACACTTAGCTATAATGAACTTACCTATGGTCGAACCAGGGTCAAAGGCACCTTATTTACGGTCAAGGCCAACTCATATTACGAACCTGCCATAACCGGACCAGGAGACCACTGGAACCGGGGCGGTCCGATAGGAACTCTATAAATAGAGGCCTCATCTCCTCATTTGAGACAAATCTTTCTATCTCTTACTCAACCTTTACCTTCTCTCTACTTTATCTCTCTAAGAGCCTATACTCATTTAAGCATCGGAGAGGGCACACCGAGCACCCCCCCCCTTGGTCTCGGTATTTCCCCTTTTGCAGGTATCACGAGGAGAAGGAAGGACGGAGGTCCGAAGTAATAAGACACTCAAGACGTCGTATGCAAACAATGGGCTTATCGGGAACTCCCTCCCCAATACCCATCTGCAGGTATACGAGAAGGAGAAGCCCAAGAGGCGGGAATACTAGAAGGAGAAGCCCACAGAGCGGGAATACTAGAAGGAGAATCCTAGGAAGAAGGAGAGTAAGGAAGGAGAAGCCAACGAAGGACACTCGTGTGTAAACAGTCACGGCAACGGAAGAGGGGTGGCCGGCATGGTGGGACCAGCAGCGGCGCGGGTGGACGACGGGGCTTCTCCGGCGACTTGTACGACGGCTGGAGCTGAGAGCCATCTTCTAGGCGACGGTGCGGCATTTAAGGAGGATGGCGCCCCTTATCGTCGGCGTGGCAAGGTTCCCGGTGGCTAGGGCGTTCTGGTGATCTTTTCCCGGCGAGGCTCTCAGCCAGCGGCGCGGCGAACTTCCGGCAGAGGACGGGACGGCATCGATTCTTCCGGTGGAGGTGGGAGGTGGCGACGGCGACTCCGTACTGGCGACGAAGATGCTACTCCGAAAACTGCGAGGCTCGAATTTTAAACCGACTATTCGAATCGGCTCGGGTTTTCTGAAGGTTCGAACTTTTTTCCATTTCGAGTGTATCTTTGATGCCCATACTTTGATTTCATATATTCGAGTTGTGATAACCTTCCGATTGCATGAATTATTGTTGTCGTATCGAATGGATAGTTGTGTTGCTCGAAGATGGTCTTTATTGGCATACATGAATGGGGACTTAATATTGAATTATGTTAAGTATGTGTTAATTCTAGTATTTACATTATAGTCCTAAATGTTCATAGGGTTTTCATTATAGTACTTAAGGCTTCCTATATAAAGGAGCGGAATATTGGCATATATGAATGGGGACTTAATATTGAATTATATTAATTATGTGTTAGTTCTAGTATTTACATTATAGTCCTAAATGTTAGTAGGGTTTGTATTATAGTACTTAAGGCTTCCTATATAAAGGAGCCTCCCATATTGTAATGGTAACAATCTTGATAGTAAAGTTCTCTATTATGTTTAGCATTATGAAGGCTTTGCTATCATCTTTCTCTCCAACAATCCATCGATTATAAACGTTATTAGTCTTTATATAGTCTTTATTTGCACGTTCATGTCGGTTTAGAGTTGTACGTACGCGGCCGTTGTCGTGGTAGGTGTAGTTCGCCCTTTTGTCGTTAATTAGTAATTGATATGTAATGCAATTGTCGACATATTTTTGTTTGGCTATTTTGGTGTTGCACGTACTTGGGACGTCGTTTTTCCATGACGTCTAATGTGTCGGGGTTTTTCTCCTTTTGGTGTTACAGTTTCTGTATTCGTGGTGGTGCCGTAAGACTCGAACCATTCAGAGGCTGTATATCCTACGAAGGATGAGTAAGTTCTTCATCACTTCAGTTCACCGTACTTTTTTCTTTCCAGATATTAGTTCAAAGTCAGGTTCTGAGTCGGAGTACTCGTCCGAGTCGGAGTCTGTCTCGATTCTAGAGCCTATTACTGATTTGGAGTTAGGTTTTGTGCCTGAGTCCCGGACCTCGAGCCAGAGAGGTTTCGGAAATATGCTGAGGCGACATGAGTATCATCTTCTCATTGAGTTGGCCGACCTTAGTCCCTTGGACGAGGTTCTATACCCTTTCCTTCCGTCCTTGGGCAATGTCCGCGGGACGATGACTGTGCCCCCAGACGGGATTGTTTCCACATATACCGCCCATATACGGTATGGTTTACGTTTCCCCTTCTGCGATGATCTTGTGGAGCTTTTTCGGTTTTTTGGGATCTCCCCTATTGATCTTGTCCCTACTGCTATTCGAGCTTGGGTTGGGTTTCGAGCATTATGCCATTGGTATTCTTGGAAGTATTCCCTTGTCTTATTCCGATGCTTTTATCGATTTCAGTATCAGAGTGCGACCGGTATGGACATTGGTTACTCGTTACCATCCATTGAAAGACCCCAGGTTCAATGAATTTGTAGCTCCCGTAGAACGTTCCATGGGTCATTGGGATAGACATTATTTCTTCGTTAAGGATAGTCATGTCACTTGGCCGATTTTTCGTGCCAACCGCACAGATGAGTGGCCTTCTTTTAGAGAGTTCTCTTCTTCAGATAAAGAGACTATGAAGGTCACTTATCGAAGTAAAAAGATTAGCTCTTATTGCTCGGTTTAATGGGTATCCGATATGGACTTGTTTGAGGCGGGGATTCGGTTGACCCCTCCTTCTAAAGATTTGGTATGTCGTCGATTCTTTTGTTTTTCATTCACCCATTCATTTTGTCTTGTAGGTTGGTTTCACGGAAAAGTGTATCATGTGCAGGCGGATCTTTCCAACCATATTGTCGCCTCTAAGAAGAAGGCATCTTCCAGTACTGCTCCAAAAGCAGTTAAACCTTTGAAGTCGGAAAAGGCAGCTGAGGCAGTTAAACCCTTGTTATTCTAAAATTTATGTAATATATTTATAAATTTCCTTTTGTTGTTAAAGCGGTCGTCACTGGTAATCGAACAGGTCATCTCGGTCAATAAGGGTTCAGGGAAGCCAAAGATGAGGAAGACAAAGATGAGGAAGTCTTATTTCGAAGTCGGACCCTCGATTGCTAAGAAGAAAAAGGACTCCCCTGCTGGTGCTCGTTTGCCAACTTCTTCTCGTGATAAAGGGAAGGCGGTTGAAGAGGCGTCTCCTTAACCTGATAAAGGAAAACGTCCAATGGAGGATGGTGGAGTTGCCATTGATCTTGATGCGTCTCCCTTATCCCCTGCCCCCCCAAATCGAGGGGACGGGCTTCGACAGATGAACCAAACCGCTCAGGTTTGTACCTCTTGAAGACTTAGATTATATTGTGTTGTTGTATCTTACTTGTTTATGTTAACCGTAGGAAGGATTCGGCTCCCTACTTTGAGTCGTAAGGACTTGATTCGCCCTACTAATGGAGATATTGTTGGGACCGAGTGGATTCCATTTTCCGATCTGAGGGATTATCATTTTGACAGCCGTTCTTCCTTGCATACCCCTGAGGTTGGGGTCCTTGTGTTCACGCCTGTAAATGTTCGACCTCTTTTCTTGACTTTTTCATGTGTGTTTTCTACTATGTGTTTTGATGTTTGCTTGTTGTTTCAGGGTATTGCCGACATTATTAATCTGTCATCTACTGTGATTGAACTGTCGGAAGAAAAGAAAATTCTTTAGGATGGCCAAGTTTCCTTGAAGGCAGATCTCGTCGATGCATTGGAGAAGACACGTCTTTTGATGTGAAGGTGCGGGAGCTCCGAGATCAAGTTACTTCTCTTGAGGGTACCAATGCTGGTTTGCGCCAACAGGCTGAGATTGACGCTTCGTGTCATGCTGCAGAATTGAAGAGTATTGAGGAGAAGACTTCTGCCGTGGCAGAGTATAAATCTTCCCCTGCTTTTGCTACCGAAGTTGAGAATCGGTGTAACACTGTGATGTGTGACTTCGGGGAGACCATTGTTGAGTGTATCTACAACCTCATGCCGACAATCCCCTACGGTGAGTTGGGTTATTTCTCTGACTTTGCCACAGGTTATGTTGCTGTTTTGATGGTACAAGCTGCAGTTGCTGGAAATGAGGTCGCTATCCCCGTAGGTGGGATCATTATACCGAATGATGAAATTGAGTCGAGTTCCTCCTCCTCTTCTTCCAGTTCTATTGGTGGGTCCTCCTCTGAGCATCAAGATCGCGAGGATTCTCCCGAAGCATCCGGTTGAACATTTACCTCCTTTATCATTTGTATATATTTTCTTGCTTCACTCCCCGTGTTGGGTCGAGTTTGCTTTCATGACTTCATACTTGGGTGTTTGTGGTTTTCCACTAGACGTATATGTCGTAACTTTTCTACCTCGTTTCATACCTGCATTGACTACTGAGTATGGTTATCTTTATGACTAGTTATGTGTTGGTGCTTTTGTAGTCATGGTTGTTGTAAACACTCGATTTTGACCCAGACGTAACGTCGTTACACATGACGTGTCATTTCCAGATGTGTCAAGTCATGAAGTGTCCAAAAACGCTAATGTGCATATTAGAGTAAATAAATAAATATATATTTTTTTTAAAATATATCGGATATACTCGAAATATTTAAAAATATATGTAGATGTAATAGTTATTTATCTGTAAGATAATTATCTAGAGGTATTATCTCCTATTATTTAGGGATAATTATCTGTAAGATATTTATCCGTAGAAATTTATCTATCAGTTATTTTAATATTTATAAGATTCTATCTGTAATTCAGTATAAATAGGGGTCCAGTTCTACACGTAAAACACACACAGAAAATAACAAGAAAAAATCAATAAAAATGACTCCACGAATTCGAAGACCCGGCCGAGAGTTCATAATCACGAGTCTCAGCTTCCAGCTACTGTAGATAAGCCCCTTTAACAATGTTGTTTCACTATCGTAATATTTGGAAATAAAGCATTACCTAGATGATAAAAGTAACATATATAGGAATCATATTTCTTCTTTGCGTATGTGTGCTGTAGTTTAGGTTTTTGTTCTTTATTATATATATATATATTAAATAATGTTAATATAGTACGGCCAAAAAAATGTTAATATAGGATATTGATTATGTATTGGTTAATATTATTATTATAGGATCATGATGTATATATTATGATTTCTTTGTTGTCTAACTTTTCTAATTAAGTTTTATTAACTTAACATGATTTATTTTCTCATAACGATTTCAATACTTTTCATATATGTTTATTAGAATAATGGTCAATTAAGTGAATATAGTATCGAAAGAGCGTGATTAATTCCATGTGTTTTAACGTAACAGAACCCCGAACTCGAATTTCTGACCGTAGACAAATTGATACCTAGGTGTTTAATTCGTTATTCAATTAGGTAATTTAAGATTATAGTTAGCTTAATTAACTAGTGGCGACTCTTTCAAAATTGCACGTTTTTAAAACGTAATACGTAGAAGGTTGGATTTAGGTCTAACGGTTGTTTTTCCATGTTGCTCGTGCTTAGAGGATTGCATCCTTTCTTTTTCTTATGTGTTGTGTTGTATGACATGCTTGTCCATGGTAGTATTTTTGATCATTTCATTACAAGTTCGATCCTTGTACATAATCTCCTTGTTGGAGTATCCTTCATTTCATCCTCCATATTCGTCATACCTGTATTTTCATCATAGTCTTAGTTGCGTGTATCATATAACCTTACTTGTATAAGAAAAAGTTTTCTCAAGATATGTTCTTGGGAACGTTGCAAAAATTTTCCTAGGATACACTCCTAGGGGCGTCTGGTGTGTGCGCAGGATATGCTCAAGGGGGCGTTTAAAATTGTTCTCAAGATACACTCTTGGAGGCGTTGAAATTGATCGCTAGATACGCTCTTGTAGGCGTTGAAAGTGATCGCACGATACGCACTAGGGGGCGTCGAAAGTGATTGCAAGATACGCTCTTGGGGGCGTAGAAAGTGATCAAGATACGCTCTTGGAGGCGTCGAAAGCGTTTGCAAGATACGGTCTTGGGGGCATCGAAAGTGTTTGCAAGATACGGTCTTGGGGATGTCGAAAGTGTTCGCAAGATATGGTCTTGGGGGCGTCGAAAGTGTTTGCAAGATATGCTCTTGGGGGCGTCGAAATTGATCGCAAGATATGCTCTTGGGGGCGTCGAAAGTGATCGCAAGATACGCTCTTGGGGGCGTCGAAAGTGTTCGCAAGATAAGCTCTTGGGGGCATCGAAAGTGTTCGCAAGATACGCTCTTGGGGGCGTTGAAAGTGTTCGCAAGACAGGCTCTTGGGGGCGTCGAAAGTGTTCGCAAGACACGCTCTTGGGGGCGTCGAAAGTGTTCGCAAGATACACTCTTGGGGGCGTCGAAAGTATTCACAATATACGCTCTTGGGGGTGTCGAAAGTGTTCCTAAGATACGCTCTTGGGGGCGTCGAAAGTGTTGGCAAGATACGCTCTTGGGGGCGTTGAAAGTGTTCACAAGATACGCTCTTGGGGGCGTCGAAAGTGTTCGCAACATACGGTTTTGGGGGCGTCGAAAGTGTTCGCAAGATACGCTCTTGGGGGCGTCGAAAGTGATTGTTGGATCACGGTTGGAACTCCGGTACGTTCTTGACGAAAGTCCGAACTCCTTCGGTCCAAGTAATCCTGCAAGAAGGGGATAGACCGGGCGGTGGCCCAGAATCCCTCTCCGATGCTTAAATGAGTATCTCGATGTAGGCTGGCAAGTATCAGTATATGAATTTCAATGTGTCAATCCTGGGGTAACTCCTTCCTTTATATAGGGGAGGAGTTACCCCAGTTACCTGTTGAGATAACTGCTGGGGGCAGTTAGCCCACGCTCCGTTTATCTCGGCCACTTGCCCACGATCCGTCTTTTCAGGCCACTTCCCCACTATGTTGGTAGTGGGCGTGTTTCTCGGCCTCGTTCTCTGGTGGCAAGTCCCGACGGAAGTCTGGGACTCTAGAGTTATCTCCTTTGGTCACCGCTCGGGGCCCCTCGTCATCGGGACAGGGCCAGCATTCTCAGGGATTCAATATCGGGGCCTACTCAAAGGCATATCATTGGGGCCTACTCAAAGGCATATCATCGGGGCCTACTTAAAGGCATATCATCGGGAGCGTTCAGCTCATATATCGGGACCGACCTTGTCGGGTCCCCTCGTATTGGTCTTCTAAGCCTCTTTTGGGGCCCAGTGGGCCTACTTTGCCGTTTAGTCGCCGTTAATGGGCCTAACGGCTATATCGAAACCCATCATTTGCCCCCAAGACATGAGGGACTTACAGTTTGTCGTGTCTTCCAGTTCCTGACCTCCCGATATTGGCATCGGAGGCTTTTGACTTTACGAAAAATCTTCTGAAGCAGATCTCCTCCTCCAAGATTCCCCGATATTCCGAGGATAACCACCGAATCCGAAAAGATTTCTCGGTTACTCAACTATTAAATGCGATGGGTGATGAAGCGACGGCTTGGGTACCCGTGCCTGCTTTTTCTGAAAAAGCACTTTCTAGCCGTTTTGTCGCTAGCGTCTCAACGACTCAGGTTGAGGCGTTTCATCTTCAATGGTCCAGATTGCAACGTCACTTTGGCTGTCTTCTACCGTTTCATTCTCTGTGTTTTCAAAAGCTCAAGCTCTCCTTTCTAGTTTTTGATCAGCACTCCGGCAACCAGGATCTCCGACCATCGAGATCGTCTTTTCTTCTCCGATTCAACATGTTTGGTAAGATTTCCTCCTTCGATTCCGAAAAAACTTGTTAGCATAGTTTTTCTTTTTTACCTCAATCAACTTAGCCGGACTTTTGCGGAAATCAACTGTGCCTTTTCTTGCCATGATCATTTTCCAGACGGTGAATCCAGTTCCGGGGGAGAAAGCCCTTCAAGTTTGACTATGCTTGTAATGAGATTTCAGAAACCGCCTATGATGCAGCTCTCCGGGAAGGGTGTATTACTTCCACCTGGGAGCCTCGCTTCCCTTTTCCTCGCCCTCGCGTCCCGAGCGACCCTGTGGTCACTCGTCCCCGGGAAGGGGAGGTATTTCTCTCCGCCGGGCAAATATCGGCAGGGATCCGATTCCCCTTCTGTGGGAATTTAGTCGAGATGTGTGCATATTACAAAACACATCCGACTACTTTTTCCCCCCACGCCATCCTTGTGTGGAATGCCTTCCTTGTCCTGTGCCTTCGCCAACAGTGGACCTATAGCCTCCGACTCTTCCGGACCTTCTACGGAATGAAGTGCAATGATGTCGGGGTCTGTGCCTTCTACCCGCAGATGCCTAAGTGGAGCAAGGCGCAGCTCTCCCGATGTTGCTGGACTGGTGACACCTGGAAGGTCGCCAAAGGTCGGGGGCTCATCACTGACTCGGGGCCCGACAACAGCGGCTGGAAGAAGAGTTACTTCTTCATTCGGAACAGCTCTATTCCGTGGCCCCGATGGGAGGTAGAAGCAGACCCTCCTCCCGCTTTTCACACTTACTCCGAGGAGGATTTCCAGATTCTCCAGTGCGTCCAACTTTACCGCTGGGGGGATTCTTTCGCTCCCCTCGATGCCAACTCCATCGGGGAGCGGGACCTGGTTCTGACCGGGATCCGACTCCTTGATGTTGTCTCCGGGGGTCAACTCTTCGACGGCCCTTCCAACCTCGTTCCTTGGGTAATATTCTAATTGCATTTTTTTTCGTCTTTGCAGCTAAGAAGGTATCATTGCTGACCAATATCGTGCTTAAGCAGGCGGAGACCGATGCTGTTCAACGCCCTATGAGGAAGAGGAAGTCTTCGAAGAGGGCTGCCTCCTCATCGGCACTATCAAGCGGGCCCGGGTGGAGAAGATGGAGCAGACCTTCAACACCCAGACTCCCGAAGAAGGTAAGCAGCTTCGATTAGCAATTCGATTATACAGGAGGCGTATTCCCAAGGAGTTAGTCCCCCTCCGATAAGAAAGCCACAATCGAAGGGATCAACTGTATCCTGCAAGGAGAGGCTCCCCGCATCCTCAAAGCGGGTTACTACAATTATTACGGGAAGGACCAGTATCTCTCTCGTCGCGTCATCTGGTGTAAGGATCCCGATCAACTTCCTGATTTTCTTTCTGAAGCTTCTCATCCTCCAGCTGCAGGTCGATCGGGAGCTGGAGCTTCGGCGGGGGAGCCACCCTCCGACGCCCGGGTCGGAGAGCCCCTCCTTTCTCTTCCTGCCCCAGGAGGATCGGGGATTGAAGACGCCCCGATGGACGGCCAGTTCCGTCGGGTGGTGGACCTGGATGTTTCTCACTCTTCTGAGGAGGCGAGCGAGGGTCAGCCCCTGGTTCGCCGTCGGGGGGTGAGGCAGACCCCGCTGGAGCCGACACCCGAAGGGCTGCCTCCATCTTCCCCGGCACAACAGCATTCGCCGGTCTTGAGCCTGACTCCTGAAGGGACGACGGGTTCTCACGGCGGCTCGGAGGCACGCACCTCCGACACTCAGTCCTCCATTCCTCCTCCCCGACCAGGCGGCGGCTCCCTGGACCACGATCGAGTCATTGCGGGGGGGGGGGGGGGGGGGGGGGGTCCCGCTGCGTCGGGACAATATATCACCGGAACTGGGTATGCACCTGTTGGCAGGTTCAGTTCCGCCGTCTGTGAAGATTCCACTCTCCTTGGCTCGAGATGTCATCCACGCGGACATTCGCGATATGGCCGTTCGTCGTGTGGAGGTAAGGCTTCCTGTTTTTACACTTAGTATATAATGTAGAATATTCTCATGTACTGAACTCTTCCTTTCTTTTCCACAGGAAATGGCGGACCAACACTGCTGTTTCGGGTACATCCTGGCCCTGGAGGAGGCCCTGGAGTAGGAGCGAGCCAAGGCGGCCCCCGAGGTCTTGGCCAAGCTCAAGGAGGATCTGGCTGCCTCCGAATCGTCGAGGGGTAAGGTGGTTAAGGAGCAGGCCCTCCTTAACCAGAAGACTCGGGACCTCCTGAGGCAAGTCCACGACTTCGAGCGGCTGCTGCAGCAGGAGCGACAAAGGCTCAAGGAAGAGCAACAAGGGCGCGCGGAGGATCGGGACAGGCTTGTCTTCGAGAAGAAGGCCCTTGAGGATGCCAAGGCGGGACTGGAGGCTGAGAAAGTCCTTCTCGCCAATCGGTCCCAACAGATGGAGCGGGAGCTTGCTGAGTTTCCCACCAAGCTGGCCGAGGCTGAGGCCAAGGGTCGTGAAGATTCTCGGGGCTCCGAGGCTTTCCAAGTGGACGCGGTGAAGTTCTGTACGGCGGAGGTGGAGACCACCTTGCTCAATGCTGTCAAGGAGCTCCATCTGGAGTATGGCGACGCCATCGATTTCACCAAGTCTCAGACTCTCGCGCCCTTCGCGGAGAGGTATTTCAACTTTTCCGAGGAGAGCGACGGGGCCAACACCCCCGAGGGGGCTGCGGGTGCTGAAGGCACGGTGGAGCCTCCAAGTGCAGACCTCCCGACAACCGATCCCCCGACAATCGACTCTTCACCGGCTGACCTCCAATGGTCCGATCCTCCTGCGGCCAATCTTCCAGGATCCGATCCTCCGATCGTGGAGCCTTCTGCCACGGACCTCGTGGACTCTGCTCCTCTCGATGCTGCCAAGGACCAAGCTTAATGCTTTACTTTTGAATCCTTGTAATTTCCTTCGTTTGTCGTGAACCTTTTAGATCTTTATAATATCAATCTCTTTTAGTTCCGATTATCGCTGCACCATTTAAGGTGAGTTAACCACGCCACTTAAGGCGATTCGATCATACCACTTAGAGTGATTTCGACGCGTCACTTAAGACATTTTACCCACACCACTTAAGACAATTTAATCGTGCCACTTAAGGCAATTTATCCACACCACTTAAGGCGAAACCACGCCACTTAAGGCAAAACCACGCCACTTAAGGCGATTTAATCACACCACTTAAGGCGATTTAATAACACCACTTAAGGCGATTTAGCTACACCACTTAAAGCGATTTAATCGGAAGCAACCTCTTTATTCATTGATGGCTCAAACGCTGTTTATATCAAATCAAAATGATAAACAACTTGCACCACTGAAGGCGACTTCGATAAACAACTTGCACCACTGAAGGCGACTTCGATAAACAACATGCACCACAGGAGGCGACTTTGATAAACAACTTGCACCACTGAAGGCGACTTTGATAAACAACTTGCACCACTGAAGGTGACTTAATATCAAGCATGACATTTATTCAAGCGTTCGCCACTAAAAGAATGCTTCAACACATTGCCATCGAGGTCTTCCAACTTATACGAGTTTCGAGCTGGCATCCCCACGACCTTATAAGGTCCTTCCCATTTTGGTGACATCTTGTTGATCCGATCCAAAAGGGTAAATTCGTTCCGTCGCCAGACCAGTTCCCCGACAAAGAACTGTCGAGACTTGATTCGTCGATTATAATATCGGGCTGTTGCCAAGCGCATCCGAGCCTGGACCTCCTCGGCACTCCGCCTCTTCTCTTCGACCAAGTCCAAGTCCAGACGCCTCATTTCATCATTCGACAGAGGTTCGTAATACCTCGTCCGATGGGATGCCACAGCTATTTCGACGGGAGCAACTGCTTCCGTGCCATAAACAAGGCCGAACGGAGTCTCCCCAGTCGATCGTTTGGGTGTTGTTCTAACAGCCCAAAGCAAATTTTCCAGCTCATCCAGCCATTTGCCCTTCAAGGCATGGACCCTCTTCTTCAAGCCATCCATCACGATCTTGTTGGCTGACTCCACCTGTCCATTGGTTTGAGCATGACGGACAGAGGTTGTCCGATTCTCAATTTTCAGTTCCTCCAAGTACTCCTTCCACTGGGCCCCGTTAAATGGAGGGTCGTTATCGCTGATCAATACCTTGGGGATCCCGTATCGGGATATGATATGGGTCTGGAGGAATTTGAGGATATGATTCCCCGTTGTCTTGGCCAGTGCTTTAGCCTCTATCCACTTTGAGAAATAATCAATAGCCACGACTAAATATCGGCACTGACCTTTTGCCACTGTAAGGGGTCCCACCAAATCGATTCCCCATTGCGCGAAGGGCTAAGCACTCTTGATGGACGTCAGATCGGCAGCTGGAGCCACGATATTCGGGGCGTACCTTTGGCAAGCGTCACAGGATCGGACTAGCATCGTTGCCTCCTTATTCATCGAGGGCCATGTTGGATCACGGTGGAACTCCGGTACGGACTCTGACGGCAATCCTATCTCCTTTGCTCCCCGCAATCCTGCAAGAAGGGATAGACCGGGCGGTGAACCAGAATCCCTCTCCGATGCCTAAATGAGTATCTCGTATGACTGGCAAGCAGTAATCTCAAAGTGTATCGAATTCAACGTAAAAAATTCTGAGGTGACCTCTTGCCCTTTTATAGGCGAAGAGATGCCTCAGGTACCTGGTGAACCGTTAGGGGTGGTTAACCCGTATCCCGTGTATCTCGGCTGTGATCCCGTCTATCTAGACCATGATCTCGCGTATCTTAGCCATGCCCCGCGTATCTCGGCCACGCTCCGTGTATCTTAACCACGTTCCGCGTATCTCGGCCACGCCCCGCATATCTTGGCCTTATCCTCTGGTACCGAGTCCCGACTCTCGTCGGGGACTCCAGAGTTATCTCGTTGTGTCACCGCTCGGGGCCCCTCGTCATCGTGACAGGGCCAATCATTCTCAGGGATTCATCATCGGGGCCTACTTAAAGGCTTCTCATCGGGAGCTTCCAGCTCCGCTGTCGGGACCGACTCTGTCGGGACCTTGTCTCGTCGGGACCCTTCTCCTATGTCATCTTGACCTTCATTTTGGGCCTGGTGGGCCTGTTCACCGTTTCCTCCCCGTTAAAGGGCTTGACGGGTGTAGTCGGACCCATCATTTGCCCCCAAGACATGAGGGACTTTTAGTTCGTCGTGTCTTCCAACTCCCGACCTTTCGATATTGGAATCGGGGATCTTTCCCTTGGTTCAGTCACTCAATTATCAGTCTTCTCCTTCACGTTTCCTCAGTGTTTTATGGATAACTGCCAAACCCCAGGGGTCTCCTCGGTTCCCAGCGCATTAAATGCAGTGGATAGTGAAGCGACGTTTTCGGCCCACGCGCCTGATTTTTCACGCCTGTCCTTTTCTGAAAAGTGCTTTTCAGGCCGTTTCATCATTGCGTCTGTTGTCCTTCTGCACGTTTCATCTCAACGGTCCAGATTAAGACTCTTCGAATTCGACGACTCGGATCGAAGTGTCCCTTCCACTGTCTTCTTCACCTATAAAACCCTAGCCATGGTTACAATTTAACCTTTGCCGTCTTTGAATTCTCCAAAGCTCTCTGCGATTTCAAGCTCTGTGACTTCGAAGGTCTTTGGATTTTCTCCGATCATCTTTCCGGCGACGCCTCGTTCATCTCCTCAACCTCTACTTCATCATGTCTGGTAAGGGATTCCCCTTTGTTGCTTGTTCGTCTTTTCCTTGTTTACAGCTTTCCAAGAGTCCCACTGTATTTTTCTTGTCATGGTTGCTTTTCAGACAGCGGTTCCAGCTCTGAGGGGAGGAAACCCTTTAATTTTGATTATGCTCCAAATGAGATCTCCAACACTGCTTATGATGCAGCCCTCCGAGAGGGTTGTATTACTATCACCTGGGAACCTCGTTTCCCGTATCCTTGGCCCCGCCCCTCGAGTAACCCTGAGGTTACTCGTCCTCAGGAAGGGGAGGTATTTGTCTCTACGGGAAAAGTATCAGCGGAGATCAGATTCCCCTTTTGTGGTAATCTGGTCGAGATGTGCCAGCATTACAAGACACATCCCACTACCTTTTCTCCTCATGCCATCCGTCTCTGGAACGCCTTTCAAGTTCTCTGCTTCCGACAGAAGTGGGTCTACAGCCTCCAGCTCTTCAGAACCTTCTATGGGATGAAGTGCAACGAGGCGGGGGTTTGCGCCTTCTACCCTCGGATGCCCAAGTGGAGTAAGCAGCAGCTTGCTCGGTGTGGCTGGACCAGTGACACCTGGAAGGTGGTCAAGGGTCGGGGACTCTTGGTTGACACGGGGTCCGACAACAGTAGCTGGAAGAGAAGCTACTTCTTCATCCGACATTCTTCAATTCCCTGGCCTCGGTGGGAGGTGGCAGCAGACCCTCCGCCTGCCTTCCATACCTATGCCGACGAGGATTTTGAGACTCTCCAACTTATCCAGCTTTATCGATGGGGGGAGTCTTACACTCCTCTCAACGCCAACTCTCTTGTGGAGCGAGACCTGGTGCACGCCGGGATCCGACTCCTCAGTATTGTCTCTGGGGGGCAGCTCTTCGACGGCCCTTCTAACATGGTTTCTTGGGTAAACTTCTGACTCTTCTTTGTTTACTGTTTGCAGCCAAGAAGGTATCTGTGCTGACCGATCTATTCCTTAAGCAGGGGGAGACTGATGCTTTCAGCCCCTCGCGAAAGAGGAAATCCGCCAAGAAGGCCGCTGCTCAGTCGGGGTCTCCTTCCACTGAGCAGCCCAAGCGGAAGCGGGTGGATCTGGACCAGCTCTTTGATGTCCAGAATGCTGAAGAAGGTAAAAATCTCCGACTTGCTATTAAATCATACAAGAGGATGGTTCCGAAGGATTTGATTTCCTCGACCAAGGAGGCCCGCATCGCTGACGTCAAACGAATCCTTCGAGGCGAAACTCCTCGAGTCTTGAAGGCGGGCTACTATCATTATCGGGGGAAGGATCAATACGTCTCCCGATGTATCATTTGGTGTAAGAATCCCGATGAACTTCCTGACTACCTTTCTGAAGCTTCTCATCCTCCAGGTGCAGGTCGCTCGGGAGCTCCATCGGGTGCTGCAGCTTCTGCGGACGCACCGTCTTCAGCGGGGGTGCCTTCCTCAACTGGAGAGAAGGCTCCAACTGGCGAACAGTTTCGTCAGGTGGAAACTTTGGACTCCTCCGAGGAGACTGGCGAGGGTGGCTCCCTTCGTCAGCGTCGGAAGGCGGGGCAATCCCCCTTGAAACCAACCCCTCAGGGGCCACCTCCTTCATCTTCTCCGCAGCAGCGGCAGCCCTCGCCCATCCATGAATTCTCTCCTTCCCCTGTTCGGGCCGAGACAGAGGCATGCCCTTCCACTCATCGTCCTCTTTCTCCTCTTGCTCTTGACGGGAACTTCTACAGGCCCTTTGATTCTTCACAAGAGAATGCCCCCTGGACTCCTATCCAGACGCTTCAAGGAGTCCCGCTCACACAAGGGGAGCAGGACCAGGAGCTGGCCCTGCATCTCCTGGCAGGCTCGATCCTGCCTACTATGCGGCATCCGATTTGCCTCAATCGGACGCATATGCAGCGGGATGTCAGGAATATGGCCATGCGCCGTGTACAGGTAAGACTTCGCTTTCTTTCTTTTGATGATAAATCAGGTCGTTGGTCCATTAACACTTTTCCTTCTTACTGCAGGAGCTCGAGGACGTCAACCGCCTCATCGGGTATGTTATTGCCTACGATAAGTCCCGGGAGCGGGACCGAGGGGTCCGCGAGCAGCTCCAGGAGGATCTTAAGGCCTCCCAGTCTTCGCGGGGAAAGCTTGTCAAGGAACAGGCTGTCCTCAATCAGAAGATTCGGGACCTCCAGCAGCAGATCGTGGACTTCGAGGGGCTCTTGAGGCAAGAGCGGCAGGAGCGGGAGGCGGCTGTGGACAGGCTGACCCAGGAGAAGAAGGCTGCTGAGGACAAACTGGTCCTCGAGAAGAAGGCTGCCGAGGACAAGCTGGTCCTTGAGAAGAAGGCTCTGGAGGAGCAAATCGCGGGATTTCCTGCACAGCTGGTTGAAGCGGAGGCCAAGGGCCGGGAGGATTATCGGAGGTCTGAGGACTTCCAAGTCGATGCCATGAAGTTCTTTGGCGCGGAGGTGGAGAACACTCTCTTCAATGCCGTTGAGGAGCTCCACCTGGAGTACGGGGACGCCATCAACTTCGACAAGTCTCCTTCCCTCGCTCCCTTTGCGAAGAAGTATTTTGCTCTTTCTAAAGAGAGTGATGGGAGGAGTACCCCCGTAATTGTCGAAGACGCTTCTGAACTTCCAAGTGCGGACACCCCGATAGTCGATCCACCCGAGGCCAACCCTGTGAACCTTTCTGCCACCGACTCCGCGGACCCAGCTGCTGCCGACAAGGACCAAGCTTGAATGTTTACTTTTAGAGTCCTTGTATCTTCTTTTCTTTTGTCACCGTCGGGTCCTCGAGCCCTTTATCAATATCAGACTTCTTTAGTTCCGATTCTTTCGTTGCACTTCTCCGAGTAACTTTATTATACTTGCTTAAGTCGATACTTCGACACTTAAGACATTTTCGTACGTCCTTCCCGATGATTTAATAACTTGCACCACTCAAGGCGACTTAATTCCACGCACCACTTAAGGCGACTCAATATCGTGCACCACTCAAGGCGACTTAAGATCGTGCACCATTCAAGGCGACTTTTCAACTTGCGCCACTTAAGGCGACTTACTATTACTTAGAGTAAATCTAAGGATCACGCATCACTTAAGACGACTTAATATCGTGCACCACTCAAGGCGACTTTTCAACTTGCGCCACTTAAGGCGACTTACTATTACTTAGAGTAAATCTAAGGATCACGCATCACTTAAGACGACTTAATATCGTGCACCACTCAAGGCGACTTAAGATCGTGCACCACTCAAGGCGACTTTTCAACTTGCGCCACTTAAGGCGACTTAATATTACTTAGAGTAAATCTAAGAATCGTGCATCACTTAAGACGACTTAATATCGTGCACCACTGAAGGCGACTTTTCCCGTGCACCACTCAAGGCGACTTTATATCGTGCACCACTTAAGGCGACTTTTCCCGTGCACCACTCAAGGCGACTTTTCTCATGCACTACTGAAGGCGACTTTTCTCATGCACCACTGAAGGCGACTTTTCTCGTGCACCGCTGAAGGCGACTTTGACACTTAGCATAAATCTAAGGACAACTCTTACTGGAAGCAACCTCTTTATTTATTGATGGCATAAAATTGGCTTACATCGAATTAAACGATAAACAGCATACACCACTTAAGGCGTTTTTACATCGGGCACCACTTAAGGCGACTTTATCGGGCACCACTTAAGGCGACTTTATCGGGCATCACTTAAGGCGACTTTATCGGGCACCACTTAAGGCGACTTTATTCAGGCATGGTGTTTCTTCAAGTGTTCGCCACTAAAAGAATGCTTTAACGTTCTGCCATCGAGGTCTTCCAACTTGTATGCATTCGGGGCTGGCATCCCCACGACCTTATAAGGTCCTTCCCATTTTGGTGACATCTTGTTGATTCGATCCAGAAGGGTGAACTCGTTGCGACGCCAAACCAGCTCCCCGACGAAGAACTGTCGGGACTTCACTCGCCGATTGTAGTACCTGGCCGTCACCAAACGCATTCGAGCTTGGACTTCATCGGCTTCCCGCCTCTTCTCTTCGAGTAAGTCCAAGTCCAGACGCCTCATCTCATCATTTGTCAGGGGCTCGTAATATCTCATCCGATGGGACGCAACGGCTACTTCCACGAGGGCGACAGCCTCCGTGCCATAAACGAGGCCAAACGGAGTCTCCCCTGTTGATCGTTTGGGTGTCGTTCTAACAGCCCATAGCACGTTTTCTAGTTCGTTCAGCCATTTGCCCTTCAAGGCATAGACCCTCTTCATGAGGCCGTCCATCACGATTTTGTTGGCTGATTCTACCTGGCCATTAGTCTGAGCATGGCG
The DNA here is from genome assembly GCA_036873135.1 of Clarkia xantiana subsp. parviflora. Taxonomy (NCBI): domain Eukaryota; kingdom Viridiplantae; phylum Streptophyta; class Magnoliopsida; order Myrtales; family Onagraceae; genus Clarkia; species Clarkia xantiana. The sequence goes on along the minus strand of JAPTYO010000002.1, from coordinate 50,912,131 downwards.
CACAGGAGCAGTCCGATGCTCGATGTTCAACTCTTCCAGATACTCCCTCACCTGAGAGCAGTTAAACGGTGGACCATTGTCGCTGATCACCATCTTAGGAATCCCGTATCTGGACACGATGTGGGTCTGGAGGAACTTGACGATCTGGTTCCCCGTTGTTCTGGCCAACGCCTTTGCCTCTATCCATTTCGAAAAATAATCGATAGCTACAAGTAAATACTTACATTGACCTTGTGCTTGTGGAAGAGGCCCCACCAAGTCGATGTCCCACTGCGCGAAGGGCCACGCGCTCTTGATAGATGTCAGATTAGCGGCCGGAGCCGCGATACTTGGGGCGTACCTCTGGCACGCGTCGCAGGATCGGACCAACGCCGTTGCTTCTTTGTTCATCGTGGGCCAATAATATCCTAAGTTCAGCATTTGTATCTCCTGATGGTTTATCGGAGACTGCATCTCCTCGATTGCCCTCAGCTTCTCAGGATTCACCTCAATTCCTCTCTGGCTCACCATAAGGCCCAAAAACTTCCCTGAGTGGACTCCGAAGGCGCATTCCGTCGGGTTCAAGTGAACTTGATGGAGCCTCATCCGCTCAAATTCTATGGTTAGGTTGTGCACATGATCCTCCGCTTGTCGGGACTTTACCAGCACTGGGTTAGCAACCCAAGTCTGGAATCGGAGCTCCTTAATGAACCCAGCATCGAGCAACCTGCCCACCTCCTGCTGGATCGTGATCTTCTTATCCGTGCCCATCGGACGCCTTTTCTGCGTGATAGGCTTGATTGCGGGGTCTATCTTCGGCTCGTGTACGATCACATCGGGGCTGATTCCTGGCATATCGCTCGGGGACCAGGCAAACAGCTCCTTGAACTCCTTCAACAACTCCACCAGTTTTTGGCTGTCTCCACGGTCAAAGCAGACCCGATTTTCACCTTCCTCCGGGGTCCGTCGATCTCGACTTCTTTCAGATTTTCTACGGGGGCGGGACGCCCAAACTCTTCTCTAGGATCAGTGTCTGTCTGGAGGACAGTCATGGCTTCTCGCCTCCTCCTCCGGGTGGCATTAACGTAGCATTTTTGGGAAGCCACTTGGTCGCCCTTGACCTCTCCGACTCCGTGGTCGGTCGGGAACTTCATCTTCTGGTGTACTGTCGAGGCGACCGCCATCAGAGGATTAATAGTGGTCCTCCCGATAATCGCGTTGTAGGTCCCCGGGGAGTCAACCACAACAAACTCCACGTTCCTCCTTTCTGATTTCCACCCGCTACCAAACTCCACTGGTAAGGTGATTACTCCTAGCGGATAGGAGGTTGAGCCAGAGAACCCGACCATCGGGAAGTTTGCCTCCTTTAGATCTTTCTTCGTCTTCCCCATAGCCTCCAACACGTCCCTGAATAGGATGTCGGAGGAGCTCCCCCCGTCGATTAGAATAATCTTCATTTCAAATACATCTACGTCCAAGGTTACCACCAAGGCATCGTCGTGCGGAGTCTCCACGCCTATGAGGTCTTCTGACGAGAAGGAGATTACCATCCCTTCTTTCAAGGTCCAGGATCGGGACCTCTTACCCAGCACCACCGCCGTAGGGATTCTAGAGGCGTAGACCTCTCGGGCGGATGAAGTATCACCTCCAGCAGCAAATCCTCCATGGATCACATTGATGGTGCCCCGTCTATCCTTGCGGGCACCAGATGACTCTGGATCGATTCTCTTCCTTTTTGGGGACCGGTCGTGGGATCGAGAACGGGACCGCGATTGGGATCGAGAGCGGGATCGGCACCGCTTATCCCCGACGAATTCCTTGAGCTTTCCCTTCTGGATCAGATTTTCGATCTCCTACTTCAGTTCCCGACAGTGGTTGGTGTCGTGACTGTTAAGTTATGGGATCTCGGTCAATGGAGTGTCGGCTTTGATCCCACTTCTTACGGGGGATGTGTATGATCCGGTCTTCTCGAATTGCCTTGTCTTTGTCTATGTCCTTCTTCCTTTCCTTCTTCCCTTGGTTCCTTCTCTTCTTCTCTCCCTTTGCCCTGCAAAAGGGGCAATACCAGACACGGAGGAGGGGGGGGGGGTGGTGCCTGGTGAACCCTCTCCGATGCCTAAGTCAGAACTATATTTCTAGAGAGATAAAGCTAGAGAGATGTCAGAGCTAAATTGTTCAAATAGCCAAGATGATCAAATGAGTTGTGAAGGTGGGGTATTTATAGGCAACGGTGTCATTAAGGTGGCTTAATGACATCGTTAACCTTTAAACACAATTAATTAACCTTCAAACGTATAATTAAGACTTTAGGATTCGGAGGAGGTAGGCGGAGTGGACCGAGCATGGGCGTCTGAAGATGGTGTCGGGACCCTTGGGGGGGAGGAATCCGACCCCCAAGGGTAGGGGTTGGGTGAGGGCACCCAACCCCTCCTAGGGAGGGTGGGGTTGGCCAACCCCATCCCTCCTAGGAGGGATCGGGTTGGCTGACCCGATCTCCCCTAGGGGAGGTCGGGTGTGGCCACCCAACCTCACCTAGGTGAGTTCGCCTCTTTCGGACGGGCGCCCCGGCCCCGTCCGAGCCGTCGATGTTCTCGCGGAGTGTCCGGGTTGAAGTTTCGATTTGCAATCATAAATGGGACGATAAAAATACAACGGTTTGGAAGTCAACGGGTTCAAATTGGGCGTATATCCATCACATGCCCCCGAGTCAACCAATGGCCTAACCCTTGATTGACTCTATTTTAGGATGGTATGACACGCGCAATTTGAAACCGGGATTTTACCTTCTTTTTCTGAGTGCCTGCTTACCCATGGATGCGTGCCTCTGACTCTGCCCCCCTGTCTAATGAGATAGAAGAATTGTAAACGTCAGAGTAGCACGGACGTGTGCCTAGGCACGCGTCCGTCTGAGGCGGGAGTAATAAACTTATCTCTGCTACAGGTATATACTCAAAAAATACAAACTTGCACAGGGATGTGATACGAATGCAATTAAATAACTTACGCTTCAATTTCGTGCCGGGACTTCATCTAAATAAGGAGAAAATTTAACTTTGGCCAAAATTTTTCCTAAGTATGGAATGCTCCAAAAATAAAACTAACTTGATAATTCCTCTAAGTATGGGAATATACTTAGCTATAGGTGAAAGGGATAAAAAAGATGATCTTTCCTTGGCCCTTAGATTTTTCTTAAAGCTAGATGGATGGTGGTGATTAAAACCCCCTAAAAAACCCTATCATCCTTTTAACATAAAAGAGGGGAGTTAGAAAAATACCTCCAAGAGTCACCCTAGCCACCATCTTCCTTCTTCACTTACCCTTGGAGAGCAAGAAAGGTTGGAGAGCACCCCCAAGGTAAGGGCCGGCCGGAATTTCCACCACAAGACAGAAATCCGACCAGCAATTCCGGTGAAAGGAGGTCACCAGTGCAGGCGAAGGCCACCGGCGGATCAGCATCTCCCAACGGCGACTCGATTTCCGGCGACTGGTGGACGGCGACGCAGAGGCGGGACGGACCGGCAGACCAGGGCGACGTCGAAGCTGCTGCTGGCGGAGGTGGAACCTAGCTCGACATCGGCGGTCGACTGAGGGCGGCGACCAGACGAGCAGCGGCGTTGGGAGGCTTCGACGGCGAGCTTTCCTCCGGCGACGGCAGCGCTAGCCTCGGCCAGAATAGTCGACGGCGGGACCAGGAGCTCCGGCGAGATTTGGAGCCAACTCCGACGACGGGGAAACGGCCGGGAACGACTCCGGCGACGGCGGGATTAGAACTCCGGCGAGGGGCTGATTTCAATCGGCTTCGAAATTCGAATTCCGGACCCGTTTACCACATCGGGTCGGGTTTTCCGAAGGTCCGCTCTTTTCCTTTCCATTACCGCGTAAAACGTTGATTTTTGGATCGTCGATATTTGTTTGCCGATGCTTGATTGCCGAGATTTGATCGCCGATGCTTGATTGCCGAGATTTGATTGTCGTAGATAGCCGTTGGTAGTTGTGGATTTTGGGAAAAAATGTTTGCCGGTCGTCCGGATATGGTTTCTTGTCCGATTGGGTTATCCCGGTCTTGAATTTGATGTCGTGCCGCCGTTGGTGTGTTGATCTTTGTTGGAGGGTATAATGGTAATTTTTTCCAAAACCCGACCTTAGGCTTGGATAAAATTATTTGACTTGGTTGTTGTAGTGTTCTTGGCTCGTGTTGACTATCTTTGCTGGGTGTCTTTGGATCTTTGATTGTTGTCGTTGGTCGGGTGTCGGAGTATTTCCGGTTCTTCGGAAATTTTTCTTGTCTTGATATTTGTCGTGCTGTGGTAGGTACTATACTCCTGGTGGTGTCCACGTACGCAGACTCTTCAGAGACGCCGTATTCTCCGAAGGATGAGTGAGTTCCTTTTTCTCTTCCTTTTCAGTCGCGTTGCTTCCTTTCCTATTGCTAGCTTAGTATCGTGACCTTCCTTGGGGTATTAGTCGAAATTTGATTTGTGCTTTGGGGTTTCTTGCTATCTTTGCCTTAGGTCTTGCTATTCTGTCAGAGAACCATATCACTAGGTCCGATTACAACGAACATGTCACCCTAGGAGATATCAGTCCCCTAGATGAGCCTTTGTATCCTTTTCTCCCCTCCTTGGGGAATACTCGCGGGACGGCGACGGAGCCTCCTATAGGGAAGGTCGCCGTGTACCCCTCTCAGATCCGATTCGGGCTGAGGCTACCTTACTGTGACGAGCTTATAGAGTTGAGCAGGTTCTTCAGGATTTCTCCTGTGAACCTTGCCCCCAGTGCCCTCCGCATCTGGGTGGGCTTCCGGGTATTGTGCCATTGGTACTCCTGGAAGTACTCTCTCGTTCTATTCCGATGTTTCTATCGGTTCCAGTACCGGACGAGGGTGGGGTTTGCGAGTTTCGTAACTCGCCATCCGACCTTCAAAGATCCCCGATTCTCTGATTTCGGGTTGAGTGGGGTTGAGTGGGATACCTCCCTCCGTTTTGTGACCCAGATTGACAATTCGGCCAGTCACTGGGCTAAGCACTACTTCTTCATTACGGACCGATACGTCACTTGGTCGGTCCTGAATGAGGATCGGTCCGATGGTTGGCCTGCTTTTGGAGAGTTCTCTTCGGATGATTTGAAGACTATGAAGATCATTCACGAGAGCAACAGGACCCGGTCTTACTGCACCGTGCTTTAATAACTGAGACGGATCTTTACGAGGCCGGGATCAGTCTGACTCCTGACTCCGGGGGTTCGGTATGTCACTTGGTCTTTCCATCTTTATTTACCTTCTGCTCTTCCTTTGTAGGTTGGTTTCATGGAAAAACCTATAACGTGCAGGGAGCCCCTGTTGACCTGAGCAAGAGGAAGGCTCCTTCTAGTTCTGCTTTGAAGAAATCCCCCCTGCCTGGGAAGAAGGCTGGGGCCTCTGGTATGCTTTTTCCTATTTGCTTCTTTATGATATAACTTATGTTTTCCTTATCTTGTTTTTCTTACCTTGCTAGTGCACTCCCCCTTGGTGACTGAGAGGGTCGTCTCCGTTGGCAGAGATTCTGGACCTTCCAAGTCCAAGCCGCGGCGATCTGATTCTGAGGCCGGGGCCTCGGCTGCTAAGAGGAAGAAGGCTGTGGATCCTGCTTCGCCTACTGCTCGTCCTCCGACCCTATCTCGTGATAAGGAGATGGTGGTCGAAGAGGTGCCTTCCCTGGCTGACAAAGGGAAGCGACCTGCTGGTGGTGGTTCCCCTGCCCCCCAGCCGAGGGCACGGTCCTCAGGTATGATCTCTACCTTGTGCTGATCCTTGTATGTTTATACTCTCCTTTGACTTGCTTTGCTTGTGTAGGTGGGCCTCCGACTTTAAGTCGGAAGGATTTCGCACGGCTCACTGATGAAGATGTTATTGGGTCTGAGTGGACTCCCTTCGCTGGTCTGAAGGAGTTCCACCTCGATAGCACTTCCTCTTTGCGGACTCCTGAGGTTGGTGTCCGCGTACTCCGCGGTGCCGTTCCCCCTGGGGATCGTGTTGCTCCGCCCAAGTCTCCTGGGGAGACTCGGCGCTTTGTTCAAGGGGTACTTTCTCGTTATGCACCTGTAAGTTGTTCTTTGCTTTCCTCTTATTTCTTTCATAATGTCTATCTTTCGGTTATTCATCCCTTGTTTGAATTGTTAGGGCATATCTGACATGGTGAACATGTCCTCGCTCGTGCTCGAGTTATCTGACGAGAGGAAGACCCTTGAGGACAGCCAGGTTTCTCTCAAGGCGGAGGTCGCCACTGCTGCCGAGAAGGCGCGTATATCTGATTTGAGGCTGCAGGAGCTCCAGGACCAGGTGTCCTTGCTTGAGACCACTGTGGGCAGTTTGCGCCGGGAAGCTGAGGTTGCCGCGTCTGTCCATTCTGAGGAGCTGCGGAGGTTGGAGACTAAGTGTCGGGCGGAGGAGAGGGCTGTCGCGGTATCTGAATACAAGGCCTCCTCTGCCTTCACCGCCGACTATAGCACGCGTCTCACCCAGGAGATGAACCAGTTCGGTGAGTATCTGGTTGATCACATATACCGGATTGATCCTCAGTTCCCCTTTGGTGACCTTGGTGACTTTGGGCCATATGCCACTGGCTACGCGACTGTTCTGATGGGTCAGGCTGCCGTTGCAGACGAGCCTGTCCCTGCCCAGGTGGATGCTACACCTGTGGAGATTGGTACCTCAGACTCCTCCTCTTCATCCATTTCCGCTGGCGGTTCAGCTTCAGGGGGTGAGGGTGACTCCCCCGAGGGTTCTGACTGACTTGTTTATCTCATACTATCCTTGTATATAATTACACTCCTTCTCCCCTTGCATGGGTTGAGTGTCCTTTGAGATTGTGATGGTGTTTGTTGTTACTTTCCTTTGCCGCATTATGTTGTTGACTACGTGGTTCGTTTGCCTTTACATTAGTGCTTCTCATGCTTTTGTATATATCTCTTCTCATGATGGCTCCCTATGCCTTGTGTATGGCTCTTTGGGTATGGACTCTTTACTTGATGTGTTTCCTTTACTTATCCTTCTTTCGTGTTTTCCTTCATGTCTTACCTGCCATTTCATAAAGAAAAAACATTACTTGTTCTTCACATTATTTTACTTAGAAATTTCTTTCTCATGTTACCCTTCCGAGTATGATATCCTTCTAAGCATGGTATCCTTTCAAACATGGTATGATGATCTCTTCTGATACCCCTTACACGGTATACGTTATACTGTTAGACCAAAGATACGCTCTTGGTGGGCGTCGAAATCTTTTCACGAGACAGGCTCTCGGACGGCGCTTAACGTTTCACAGGATAGGCTCCCGGAGGGCACAGGTTAGTCCACCGATGCCTTCTTGACGGGTGTCAAACTGTTCACGAGACAGGCTCTCGGACGGCACTTAACGTTTCGCAGGATAGGCTCCCGGAGGGCACAGGTTAGTCCACCGATACCTTCTTGACGGGTGTCAAACTGTTCACGAGACAGGCTCTCGGACGGCACTTAACGTTTCGCAGGATAGGCTCCCGGAGGGCTCAGGTTAGACCAAAGATACGCTCTTGGTGGGCGTCGAACTGGTAGTTTGAAATCTACCTCAAGATACGCTCTTGGGGGCGTCGAACTGGTAGTGTTTTTTCTACCTCAAGATACGCTCTTGGGGGCGTCGAATCTGGTAGGTTGCAAATCTACCTCAAGATACGCTCCTGGGGGCGTCGAATTCGTAGTTTTTGGAAACCACTCTCAAGATACGCTCTTGGTGCGTCGAAGTCGTAGTGTAATAACTACTCTCAAGATACGCTCTTGGGGGCGTCGAAGGTTGTAGTATGAACACTACTCTCAAGATACGCTCTTGGGGGCGTCGAAGTTCGTAGTTTTTGGAAACCACTCTCAAGATACGCTCTTGGTGCGTCGAAGGTCGTAGTATAATAACTACTCTCAAGATACGCTCTTGGGGGCGTCGAAGGTCGTAGTATGAACACTACTCTCAAGATACGCTCTTGGGGGCGTCGAATGTCGTAGTACGAAGACTACTCTCAAGATACGCTCTTGGGGGCGTCGAAGGTTGTTGACTTGAAGTCATATCTGTGTAAGGATAACTTGGTGATTGTAACATCACATTCACTGGTAAATGCTTTTGAATAACTACTACTCTCTTAGGAGCATTCATGTTTTTGTACACTCGGGATGCCTTGGTGCACCAAGACATCCTTTGTAGGAAATTGAAGATAGTTGTAGAGTTGGATTAACTTCGTGAGTTCTCCTTCTCAAGAGTTGTTTTTTGAAAAGCTTGTAATGCTAAAACATGCGAAATGCTAGATATGAAACTAAGGATATGGGGTGGTCCCTGTGTCTGTTGCCACGTACTCTTTGAAGCTTCCATTGTAGATCATTTCTTCCACTTCCACCTTCAACACCATGCAGTTGTTGGTTTGATGCCCCCAGGTCCCATGGTACTCACACCAACCCTGTGCATCTCTACCTAGGAAGGCCTTGCCTTCCTCCCTGCATGTTGGCAGCTCTTGCTTGAGGCGCTTGTGGAAAATTTCTTCTATGCTGAGCGTGAGGGGTGTGAATGTGAAATTGACACCTCCTCCCAATGTGTCTGCTTCTCTTCCTTTCTCTGGAACTTCATCCAACTGTTCCGCCTCTTGTTCAAATGCCCTGTCCAGTTTCGCCTTGAGCTCTCTCATTGTGCTCGTCATGACCATCTCATAGAGCCCTCCATAGGCCTCGAATGAGCTTGGATGCATGTGTCTGATGAATGCTCTGACTGCTTCTCCCCTTGTGATGTCCATGTTGGCACCATAATTGAAGAATCTCTGGAAATAGCTTGATATGGGCTCCTGTGGCATTTGCTTGATATCATCTATGTGGCGGAAGCCTCTTAGGATGGAGTCCCTTGTCCTGTTCCCTATTATGGTGTCCGGCTGCCAAGGTATGGATGTCACCTTCACAGCCTTGCTCCTGTGTTTCCTTGTAGGCACTTTTTGAAAAAGCTGCCTGCTCAAACGGAGTGTCACTCCACTCCTCCTCCTTCCTTGCCTTTGTCTCCCTCCCCTCTTTCTTCTTTCCTGGTTGGCTTCTACCATGACCATAGCCACTGTATCTGTCCTGTGTGATCCATGTCTCATTGAATTGACATAGCATTGTCTTGCAGTGCGTTGATCACCCAGGACCTCTCCGACTCCGTTCTCCGTGATGTACTTCAGCTTCTGGTGAACAGTGGATGGCACTATTTCATATGGATTTATGGTTGTCCTTCCTAGGATCCCATTGTAGGCTCCCAGGCTTTCAACCACCAAGAAATTGACATTTACCTTCAGCTGGGTCCATCCTTGGCCCATGGTCACTGGCAATGTTATCATCCCCAGGGGGTAGCTTGTTGCCCCTGAGAAGCCAACTAGGGGGAAGTTGACCGGATTGATGTCTGCTTTGGTTTTCCCTATCTCTTCCAACACTCTCAGGCTTAGGAGGTCAGCTGAGCTGCCCCCATCCACCAAAATTCTCTTTACATCAAAATTATCAATATCTAAAGTAATAACTAGAGCATCGTCATGTGGAAAGACGATGTGGCTCTTGTCCTTCTCCGAGAACTCTATCTTCACTTCTTCTCCTTCTCTTGGTCTCTTTCTCCACCTTGGCACTGAGCTTAGCTTGGATGCATAGACTTCTCTTGCATTAGCAGTTGGACCACCCGATGCTACTCCTCCATGTATCATATTGATGACTCCTCTTTTGTTAGGTGGAGGGTTATAGTCTACCTTTTCCTTGCCCTTGTCTTTCTGTGGTGGCCCCAGCTGCATACTATTGCCCCCATGGTCTACGAACTGCTTCAGTTCTCCCCTCTGGACGATGTTGTTTATGCTTAGCTTTAAGCTAAAGCATTCATTTGTGTCATGACCATAAGCCTCGTGGTTATCACACCATCTATCCTTGTGATTTCCTACCATTGGGGCTCTCCACCTTGCCGGGGGTGACCATAGCTTTTGGTTCCGCATTTCTCTAAGTACGGTGGCTGGAGTGGCGTTCAGTGGGATGAACTTAATGACGTTGATTTCTCTAGCCTTTAAGGGTTCACCCATTTGGTTTCTTTGCTGTGGCGGACGCCACTCTTGTTGTCTTGCCTGCTGCGGCGGACGCCACTCTTGTTGCCTTGCTTGATGTGGTGCCTGGGGTGGCTTGCCTTTGTTTGGCCTTTGATTATCCTCCTTGGCTGCCTGGATTTTGGCCTTCTTGCTTGCCCTGTGCCTCTCAAGGTCAATATGCGTTTTAACTCTCCCTGCAAGCTCCTCCAAGGTACTTGCTGGCTTTTTGGCCATCTTTTCAGCCAATGTTGACCCAAAGCGACCTAAGTTTCTGATAAAGGCTCTGATTATCTCCCCTTCAGTGATGTCTCCCTGGATGTCTGCAATATTCTGGTTGAACCTAGTGTAGTAGCTGGCCAGGGTTTCATCGTATTCTTGTTTTACATCATCAATGGAGCCTGTTCCCTTGAGGAGTTTCCTCTCCCCTAGGTATCTCTGCAGAAACTTAGCTTTTAGCTGCTCCCATGAGTGGATGCTCTCAGAGGGCAGACTGAAGAACCAATGTGAGGCCACCCCTGATAGGGTGTTTGGGAAAAGGAGTGCCTTGTATCTTTCATCAGTTGTCCTCCCGAATAGAGAGGCCTCATGCTGTTGGATATGCTCTAGGGGGTCTCCCTTCCCGTTGTACTTTGCAATTTGCACAGTGTGCAGGGAGTCTGGCACCCTGTTCATCTCCAGTTCCCTTGTGAAAGGGTGGTTCGTCTTGTCACTTAGACAATGCAGGCTGGGTTTCTTTGACTCATTCAATTTCCGGGTTATCATGGCTTCTATCTCCTCCGGGGTAATCATCACCTGTGCCGGAGTATAATCCCTCTGATATCCATTGTAGTTGTAGACTGGGCTTACTGGGTTCCCTTGTCCCTGCTGGTATGGACTGTAGGTGTACTCTTGATACGCCTGCTGGGGTGCTTCGTAGAAGTCTTGCCTCCTTGGAGGTCTTGCTTGTCTTTCCTCCCCAAGCGGGGTGTAAGCCCTGTTGTTCTGCTGTTGCCTAGGAGGCACAAATTGTTGCCTGCCCTCTGGGGGTGGCTCCTGGTGATATCTTCTTTGTTCCTCTCGCTGCCCTGTTCGAGGGTGCGGGTAGTGCTCTTCTGCTGGGATCTGCTCCTCCTCCTGAGCTTCAGTGTAAGTCCCTTGGGTATATGCCTGCCTTGCATATGCTGTGTGGGCGCGGTTGTCACCTCTCTGTGCTGGCATCCCATACGGGTACCCTTGGGGTTGCTCTTCATAATAGTATCCCTCAGGGGGTGCCGTGTTGTGGGAAGGCACTCCCTGTTGTCCTCTTTCTCTCTGTGGCCTTCTTGCCCGGGGGGTGGAGGCTGTGGAGGACTCAGCCCCAGCTGGGCGTGAAGGTCCTCCCTCCTGGTTGTTCTGTTGCTGAGGAGGTTGTGGTATTTCTTGGGGCTCTGGATGCATTGGCTGCTTCCCAGGGTCAGGCCGCCTCCCTGGAGGTATGGGTTCTCTTCTCCGCCCATTGCCCCCGGGTGGGTGTTGGGGCCTGGACACCCTACTGTTCGTCATAGCTCGTGTAATAGCCAGGCTTTCTGTCCGAAGCCTACAGACGGCGCCAAGTGTTAAGTTATGGGATCTCGGTCAATGGAGTGTCGGCTTTGATCCCACTTCTTACGGGGGATGTGTATGATCCGGTCTTCTCGAATTGCCTTGTCTTTGTCTATGTCCTTCTTCCTTTCCTTCTTCCCTTGGTTCCTTCTCTTCTTCTCTCCCTTTGCCCTGCAAAAGGGGCAATACCAGACACGGAGGAGGGGGGGGTGGTGCCTGGTGAACCCTCTCCGATGCCTAAGTCAGAACTATATTTCTAGAGAGATAAAGCTAGAGAGATGTCAGAGCTAAATTGTTCAAATAGCCAAGATGATCAAATGAGTTGTGAAGGTGGGGTATTTATAGGCAACGGTGTCATTAAGGTGGCTTAATGACATCGTTAACCTTTAAACACAATTAATTAACCTTCAAACGTATAATTAATTCTTTAGGATTCGGAGGAGGTAGGCGGAGTGGACCGAGCATGGGCGTCTGAAGATGGTGTCGGGACCCTTGGGGGGGGAGGAATCCGACCCCCAAGGGTAGGGGTTGGGTGAGGGCACCCAACCCCTCCTAGGGAGGGTGGGGTTGGCCAACCCCATCCCTCCTAGGAGGGATCGGGTTGGCTGACCCGATCTCCCCTAGGGGAGATCGGGTTGACCAACCCGATCTCTCCTAGGAGAGATCGGGTCGGCTGACCCGATCTCTCCTAGGAGAGATCGGGTTGGCCAACCCGATCTCTCCTAGGAGAGATCGGGTTGGCCAACCCGATCTCCCCTAGGGGAGATCGGGTCGGCTGACCCGATCTCCCCTAGGGGAGGTCGGGTGTGGCCACCCAACCTCACCTAGGTGAGTTCGCCTCTTTCGGACGGGCGCCCCGGCCCCGTCCGAGCCGTCGATGTTCTCGCGGAGTGTCCGGGTTGAAGTTTCGATTTGCAATCATAAATGGGACGATAAAAATACAACGGTTTGGAAGTCAACGGGTTCAAATTGGGCGTATATCCATCAGTGACCATTTGCGCGGTGAAATCGGCAGTAGCGATCCGTGCGAGATCCCAGGAATTCTCCATCCTTCTTTGGGGGGTATTTGGAAATACATTGTCGTTCCATGACCGTCAGCACTTCCGCCATGGAGCAGTTGAGAGGAATGTCGAGATCCTCCCGCTTATCCTTCCTTGAAGAACGCCTATCGTCCCTTCGATCAAGGCGGCCTCGATTCCTACTACTGTCGGGTTTGCCCTTTGACTTGTGATCATCAGAAGGTTTAGCCGACTGCTTCCCTTTGTTCGACTTTGGGGGCTCCAGTTCTCCGGCCGCTATCTTCGATTCCTGGACATTGATTTGCCGTTTCACCCTCTTCTGTAGTGCCTCCGTATTCCACACAGCTTTCTCAGCCACGCTGTGCATCAGGTCGGAACCATAGGGGACTGTCAGGTTCCGAATAAAGGTACGGATGGTTTCGCCCTCCGAGATTTCCTCGTCTATCTCTGCTACGCTGGCTGTGTACCGCTGGTAATAGTGTGCCAGCGACTCGTCGGGCCTCTGCACCACCTGGGTCAGGGATATTACGCTCTTCAACAAGCGTCTGTGGCCCTGGTATTGTCGAATGAAACGATCGTGCATGTCCGCCCAGCAGGTAATGCAGCCTGGGGGCAGACTAAAGAACCAAGTCAGGGCTCTTTCTCCAAGTGTGTTTGGGAACAGTGTACACACTATGTCTTCGTTCGGGGCTCTACCCAGACACGCCATAAGATGCTTCTGGACATGACGAACTGGATCTCCCTCACCGTCATACTCCTTAATCTCGGGGATACCCAGCCCTGGCGGGGCGAGGGTGTCTATCAGTCGGGGGACGAAGGGATGAGTAGATCGGTCCCTTAGCTCCGACACCAATGGCTTCTGTTCTCCCATACAGATGTTCACGATTTTTACCACCTGGTCGGGAGTGATGGGACCATTCAGGGGAATGGTCCTGTGCTGTACTGGTCCTGGCCCATCAACCACGAACCTCTCCGGCTGACTGGTTGTCCTATTCCCGTCCTGGCCTCGGGGCGGGACTGCCTGTGCGTTCCGATCCTCTGTTGGCGGGGCCACTTCCTCCAACGGGGGCATCTCCTCCTGCCTCCTCGCAACCTCTCTCCGATCAAAGAGAGCCTCTACGGCCGCCAGAAACATGGGCATGGCTTCTGCCACGACCCTTGTCAAGTCTGCAGCCGGGGGAGCCTCCTGCCCCCTGTTGCCCTGGTGTTGAGGAGCAATATCTTCGGGATGCGATCCATTGTGCCCCCCTGTCTGGGAGAGCTCAGCCGGGGGATGGTTCTGGTTTTCCTTCTGTTCTGGTACTGAATCCAGATTCGTTGCAGCGGGGTGACGGGAACCACCAGATTGTCCTTGTCTTCTGTTCTTGCCAGTCGCCATCGATCGAGTAGAAGGCATATCAGCTTTTTGTTTGATTCCCACAGACGGCGCCAATGTTGGATCACGGTGGAACTCCGTTACGGACTCTGACGGCAATCCTAGCTCCTTTGCTCCACGCAATCCTGCAAGAAGGGATAGACCGGGCGGTGACCCAGAATCCCTCTCCGATGACTAAATGAGTATCTCGTATGACTAGCAAGCAGTAATCTCAAAGTGTATCGAATTCAACGTAAAAATTTCTGAGGTGACCTCTTGCCCTTTTATAGGCGAAGAGATGCCTCAGGTACCTGGTGAACCGTTAGGGGTGGTTAACCCGTATCCCGTGTATCTCGGGTGTGATCCCGTCTATCTAGACCATGATCTCGCGTATCTTAGCCATGCCCCGCGTATCTCGGCCACGCTCCGTGTATCTTAACCACGTTCCGCGTATCTCGGCCACGCCCCGCATATCTTGGCCTTATCCTCTGGTACCGAGTCCCGACTCTCGTCGGGGACTCCAGAGTTATCTCGTTGTGTCACCGCTCGGGGCCCCTCGTCATCGTGACAGGGCCAATCATTCTCAGGGATTCATCATCGGGGCCTACTTAAAGGCTTCTCATCGGGAGCTTCCAGCTCCGCTGTCGGGACCGACTCTGTCGGGACCTTGTCTCGTCGGGACTCCCTTCGTCGGGACCCTTCTCCTATGTCATCTTGACTTTCATTTTGGGCCTGGTGGGCCTGTTCGCCGTTTCCTCCCCGTTAAAGGGCCTGATGGGTGTAGTCGGACCCATCAGGCCAGTAATAGCCCAAGTTCAGCACTTTCTTAACGATAGATCGGGCATCTTCATGACAAGCCAAGTATCCTTCGTGCACCTCCCTAAGGATCCGATCTGTGTCGGGCTCAGCCACACATTTCAAGTAGGGAGTTACATACCCCTTTTTATACAGCTGATTGTCAACCATCACATAATTGGGCGCGATTCGGCGTAATTTGCCAGCTGCTACTTCATCATCGGGGACTGCCCCCGTAGTCAGGTACGCGACTATCAAGGTCATCCAAGTGGGCTCCTCCGATCCGGTCTCAATGGCACATACCTCCGATTGATCGGTGGTTGACAGGATCACCTTCTCCAAGAAGTGCACCTTCCGACTTTCATCGAGGGGTGCCCCCAAGGCGAACTTGCTCAAGGCATCTGCTTCCACATTATCCTCCCTCGGGATCGCCTCAATATCGAAGCTCTTGAAACTCTCCTTCATGGTTTGCACCTCCGGAAGGTACTTTTTCATCATCGGGCTTTTCGCTTCGTATCGCCCCTGGACTTGGTTCACAATCAGGCTAGCATCACACTTCACCTTTAAGTGACCCACTCCCGTGCCCTTGGCAATCTTGAGGCCGGTGATGAGAGCCTCATATTCAGCTTCATTGTTGGTGGCTCTAAATGTCAAGGCCAAGGCATATCGAAGGGGCTCGCCTCCACCTGGCGGTATCAGTACAAACCCTGCTCCCGATCCTTCTGAATTTGAGGAGCCATCGGTATACATCTCCCAAGTATCTTCGTTATCGGGCTGTTCTGACTGCTCTGCCATCGGGACTTCCATGGTTGCCCCCTCTACAGGGCCCGCTTCGTCTAGATCGGGGGCTGTAGACTCTGCTATGAAATCCGCCAACGCCTGGCCCTTAATAGCCGTTCTCGGAGCAACGACTGCCCATTTCACTAATATCCCTGACGCATCAGGTCGGTTCAAAAAATGTTTCAAGGGATGATTCATCAAAACGGTAATTTCATGCGCGTGGAAGTAAGGCCTCAGCTTCCGAGCAGTAACAATCAACGCATAGAGATACTTCTCAACGCCGGGATAATTCTTTTCAGACTTGGCGAGTGCCTTTCTTACATAATAGACAGGGACTTGGCTACCCTCTACAACTTTCACTAAGACAGAGCTAACAGCTAATTCAGAAACAGCCAAATACAGATAGAGTGGCTCTCCTGGAATGGGCTTTGCCAACGGCGGGAGGGTGCGGAGGTGTTGCTTGAGTGCCTGGAACGCCTCTTTGCACTTGGCAGTCCACTCAAACTTCTTGTTGGCCCTCAGCACTTCAAAGAACGGCATGGATCGATCACTTGCCTTGGACAGGAAGCGATTCATCGCGGCCAACTGGCCATTCAGCACCTGCACCTCCCGATTGTTCGTCGGGGACTTCATCTCCTCGATTGCCTTAAGCTTCTCAGGGTTCACCTCGATTCCCCTCTGGCTCACCATGAAGCCCAGAAATTTCAATAGAGGTTGAATTCATGTTTCTGAAAAAGGCTCTTATCGCCTCTCTTTTTGTTGCTTCGACTGTAGCCCCATACCTTATGAATCTTTCAAAGTAATTCGCTATTGGTTCTCCTGGAATATGTCGGACGTCGTCGATATTCTTGAATCCCCACTCTATATATTTTCTTGTTCTTCTTCCTTACTCATTGTTCGGTTGTCGGGGTATGCTTATAATCCTTACAACCTTGCTATCTCCAGTTTTCCTTGTGAATCTTCTGAATATCTGTTTGTTAGACGAAGTGTGACTTCAACTCTCTGCTCCCTGACAACCTGTTGCTTCCTTCTTCCTTGTGGAGACTTGCCATTCTTTGCTTTACCTGTCACCACCATTGCGATGGTGTTAGGCTGTTGTGACTTGCGCCTCATGGCGGTTATATAGCATTGTCTCGCAGTGTGCTGATCTCCCAAGACGATGAACTTCATTTTTTGATGTACCGTCGAAGTTACTAACTCATAGGGGTTGATTGTAGTTCTTCCAAGGATCCCGTTATAGGCTCCCAGGTTCTCTACAACCACGAAGTTCACATTTATTCTTATCTGTATCCATCCATGTCCCAAAGTCACTGGCAGAGTTATCATTCCTAAGGGATACCTTGTTGCTCCTGAGAAACCAACGAGGGGGAAGTTCACTGGTCTGAGATCCATTTTGGTTTTCCCTATTTCTTCAAGCACTCGCATATGTAGTATGTCTGCTGAGCTCCCTCCATCAACGAGTATTCTCTTTACGTCGAAGTTATCGATGTCCATCGTTATCACCAACGCATCATCATGCGGGAAGATGATGTGGCTCTTATCTTTCTCAGAAAACTCGATCACATTTCTTCTTCTACTATTGGTATCTTCCTCCATCTTGGTATCATGTCGATTTTGGAGGCATACACCTCTCTTGCGTTTGTTGTTGGCCCACCTACTGCTTCTCCACCATGGATCATTTTTATTGTTCCTCTTTTGTTAGGAGGGGGATTGTAATAAACCTTCTCTTTGCCCTTTTCCTTGGCTGTCAACCTTGCAGGTGCGCTGCTGCCCCAATGATCTACTATTTGCTTCAACTTTCCACTTATCTTTCTCATTTCCTACTTGTGGATTCCTCCACCTTGCTGGGGGTGTCCATATCTTCGACTGCCTAATCTTAGAACGACCGCGGGTGGTGCATTTAGTGGCATAAATTTGATGACATTGATATCCCTTGGTCTCTGAAATTCATCTGCCTGATTTTTTCGCTTGAGGAGGATGCCAATCTTGTTGTCTGATGGCCGGCGGCGCTTGGGGCGGTTTTCCCTTGTTTGGCTTTGTGTTCTCATCCTTTGCAGCCTGGATCTTTGCCTTCTTGTTTGTTCTATGCCTCTCTTGATATATGTGGGTTTTCACCCTTGCTGCTAACTCCTCCAAAGTGTTTGCAGGTTTCTTAGCCATCTTTTAAGCTAGAGTCGAGCCGAAAAGACCTAGATTTCTTATGAAAGCCCTTATTATTTCTCCCTCTGTCATGTCTCCTTGTATATTTGCCAGATTCTGGTTGAACCTGGTATAATAGCTTGCCAACGTCTCGTCGTTCTCCTGACGAACGTCGTCAATTGAGTTTGATCCCTTTAACAGTTTCCGTTCTCCCAAGTATTTTTGGAGGAACTTAGATTTCATATATGGCCACGAGGAGACACTTTCATTTGGTAAACCAAAGAACCAGTGGGATGTAATTCCTGTCAGGGTGGTTGGGAACAAGAGGGTTGTGTGTCAGTTATCACTTGTTCTTCCCAGGAGGGATGCTTCATGTTGTTGTATGTGTTCCAGGGGATCACCTTTCCCATTTTATTTTTCAATTCTCGCCGCTACCAATGAATCTGGGATGCGAGTGTTTACCATCTCCCTTGTGAAAGGGTGGCTGGAATTTATTCAAACTGTGCATTACCTTGGTCTTGGATTCATTCATTTTATTTGTTATCATTGCTTCCACTTCCTCATGAGTCAGTGTCATTGGTGACGCGCTATATTTCCTTTGCGGCATATCGTAGCTGACAATAGGGCTTGCGAGGATTCTGTGTCCCTGATATCCCTGGTGGTACGGGTTGTACGTATACTGTGGGTATCCATGCTGGGGTGGTTGCTGGAATGATTGCCTCTACTGCTGCTGAGGCTCTACGTCCTCTCTCACTGTAGTGTATGACCATGCGCCCTGTGGGGCTTGGTTCTGATGTTGCATTGGGGGTGCAGGAGGTTGTCTTCCCATTGGAGGTGGCACTTCTTCATCCTGCCTTTGGTTCCCACGCTGTCCAGTCGGAGCATTTGGATATTGCTCCATTGGTGGTTGTTTCCTTTCTTGCATGTTTCTCACAGCTTCCCTGTATGACAATAAGTCATCCAATGTTGACATAAATCCTGGGGTCACTATTTGTTCCCCCTGTGAGTACATCAGCCTGGGATGGGCCACGTAAGCATACTGATGGTTTGGAGGCATGTTGTGGGATGGCATTCCATAGGGGAACTCCTGAGAGTTCATTCCATAGTGGTGTCACTGTGAGGGGTGCATTGTGTTGGAACACTTGTGATGGTACTTCTTGTTAGGCTCCTTGTGCCTGTGGTTGTGGGCCAGCCATCGGCGTTGAAGTTGTGGAGGATTGAGCCCCAGCTGGGCGTTGGTCCTACTTGATTTTTCTGCGGTGTCTATGGAGTTGGCTGTCTAGCCGGAGGTACAGGCGGTCTCTCTTAATTGGTTGGTGGAAGATTTCTTTCAGGAGGACGATCATCCCTTGATTGTTGACTGTTATCCATCTGACTCATAATAACCAGGCTTGTTATGTTCAAAACCCACGGACGGCGCCAAGTGATGGGACGTAGATATCGGGGCGGCTGGATGTCGATCTGAATGTCTATCCCACAGGTGAAATTCCTCTCCTTACGACCCATTTCCTTTCGCTCTTCTTGTAATCTGCTCCTTCGCTGACCTGCACGAGGGGTAAGCCGGGGGTGGAACCGACGAACCCTCTCTGATGATTAAATTAGTATAGTATTCTAGAGAGAAGACAGAGCTCAAATGTGCAAGAATTCATCAAGTGTCAAATGAGAAGAACTTGAGCACTATACATGGGCCTCAAGGGGGATTAAGACGGTTAATGACGTCGTTAACCCCTAAATATGCTTTATTAATAGATAATGAAGGGTCCATACCCTTGTAAGCATGAGAGAGTTCATAGTATTGTGTAAGGGTTGGATGTGTAAAATGATGACGGGTCTTTGCGAGGAGTGACCCGGACGATGGTTTCCCGGAAGTCACGTATGCCCTTTGGTCGGGCGTAGTACGTCATCCGAGGGTGGTATCGAGGCCTCTGAGATCGGACCAACTATCCGATCTCATAGGCCAGAGATAAGACCAGCTTTGGTCTGGACGTGTGTTTTTTCCCGTCCGGGCCGTTTTATTTTGAGGATGGTGTGTTCGGATCAATGTTTCTATTTGTAATCGCGTGTGGGGTTATCGTGATAATACAATCTGAACTAAAAAGGGTCCAAATTGGGCGTATATCCACCACTCATCGTCTTCCGAATGTGGTTTATCAGACCCTTATCATCAAGCAGCTCATTGATGCGTTTGCACCACGGGTCCTAGTTTGTCTCATTCAAAAGCTCATTAGAACATGATGAATCCATCGGTGTCATTTTGATACTAACACATTATGTCTGCATACTTCATGTCAGCATACTTCATGACGGCATCCTGGGACTTGTGCATTGTCTTTGCAACGTTCCCTGCTTGCTCGTATGACTTCTCGCCTCCAGCATCAAAGTCTCCATGGATCACATGTACCTTTGCCATCTTTTCCGAATGGGATGCAATGTATACCGTATTCTGGACTTCAAGGCCATGCTGTGCGGAAGGCACACTGCTTGTTGGCATGGAGGATACGTCGTATCCTTGATTCTTTAGAGTCTCCCTGAATGCGATAAGCTCTTCAAGCGCATCCATCATGGCTGGTGTGACTGGTGGCAGGTTGCTTGCACCTCTTGCTTGCTGCTGCACTCCGTCAGCTGGCATCTCGTATGGGAACTCTTCGTTCCTTCCCGTCCTTTTCTCGAACTCTGCGCGGAAGGCGCATTTGCGGTTGACATGGAGGAGGCGGTAGACTTTGCATCTGGAATGTGAGAAGGTCCTTGTTGGCTTCTCGTTGGCTTCGGCTTGTTTGCACCCGCCTTCTTCGTACGTCTTCCTGTCATAGATTGTGGTATGGAACGGCTTCTTGCTCGAATCACGCTGATGGCGCCAAGTGTTGAGGTCGATTCTACCTGGAACACCTATGGTTACTCTTCATGGACCTCGATCCCTGAACTGACTTTGGCTTTTACCCCGATCTTCTATACGCCAGGTCCTGCAGAAAGGGCGATAACCAGCATGGAGAGGGGGGGTGGCGCTGGTTAAGCCCTCTCCGATGCTAAAGTCACGATCTTAGAGAGAGAAAGTGTATAGAGAGAGGTCAGAGCACAAATAGCCAATTTGGGAGAGTTTCGAGTTAAGTTGTCAAATGGGAGGTCTAGGTCCCTATTTATAGGAAACCCGAGAACTGTACCCGGTTTTATGCGGTTCAATGTCGGTTTATAGGAAAACTCTTACCGACATCGAGGTTGGCTATACGCGCACTGGCTTCTCATACTTAGTAAAAATAGGGGTAAGCGCGCAGTGCTAGTCGGCAGTCCGGACCATGTCGACATCCGACATTGTCCGGATTGCCTTATGGCAATCCGGAAGTCCCGATCCGGGTGCTGCGCGCATCTGGACCGTTTTGACTCGGGGTGACTGCGGTAAAATCCGTTTGTGGTTCTGACGTGTTTGCGAGGTCCGAAACGTAAATACGAACCCGAATTGGACAGATATCCAACAATCACTAATTGGACCCGAGAAATGGGCCTTAACCGAAAATAATTCGAAACTTGGAACACGGACACCCGGGCCCATCACATAGGCCCGAAAAACACCCCGAGTGGTGAAATCCACTCGGGAAGACCCCGGGTGGAAAGACCACCCGGGGGAAACCCAAGCGAGGTACCCTTGCTTGGGTTACCCGAGTTGCTCGGGTTATTCGAGCAAGGAGAACCTTGCTCGGGTGACCCGAGTTGCTCGGGTGACCCGAGTTGCTCGGGTGACCCGAGTTGCTCGGGTGACCCGAGTTGCTCGGGTGACCCGAGCAAGGCCTTAAGGGTACCCCTCCTGGTACCACAATCCGTCCTGAGGAGCCTCCCTCGTCCAGACCCCCATTCCTAGATGATATCTCGCCCGGGACTTGCCCTTAGAGGCCACACACCGACACTTAGCTATAATGAACTTACCTATGGTCGAACCAGGGTCAAAGGCACCTTATTTGCGGTCAAGGCCAACTCATATTAAGAATCTGCCATAACCGGACAAGAAAACCACTTGAACCGGGGCGGTCCGATAGGAACTCTATAAATAGAGGCCTCCTCTCCTCATTTGAGACCAATCTTTCTATCTCTTACTCAAGTTCTGCCTTCTCTCTACTTTATCTCTCTAAGAGCCTATACTCATTTAAGCATCGTAGAGGGCACACCAAGCACCACCCCCCCTTGGTCTCGGTATTTCCCTATTTGCAGGTATCACGAGGAGAAGGAAGGACGGAGGTCCGAAGTAAGAAGACACTCAAGACGTCGTATGCAAACAATGGGCTTATCAGGAACTCCCTCCTCGATACCCATCTACAGGTATACGTGAACGAGAAGCCCACGAGGCGGGAATACTAGAAGGAGAAGTCCATAGAGAGGGAATACTAGAAGGAGAAGCCTAGGAAGAAGGAGAGTAAGGAAGGAGAAGCCCACGAAGGTCACTCGTGTGTAAACACTGGCGCCGTCTGCGGATTCGAGCAAAAAGAACGTAGGCTACTACTTATGCTCGATGGCAATAAATAAAGAAGAATCAGAGAACAATGGAGTAGTAGCCAGATACCAACTATTGGTCTCCAGGAGCCTAGCATCCGGGGGCAACAACCAAAGGATGCTAAGCAACCGTCGTCCAATGGAGAACAACACTCCTTGGATAATACTCCATCAAGCTCGAAGACACCACGGTCAGTAGTCAATGAACAACTACCTCCCTCACCCCTAATGAAAGACAAGCCCCTAGTGGGGGCAACAATCAAACACCCAAGAACATGCCAGAAGGCCGAAGAAGGGGTTATAACAAAATGCACCCATGGCATCTCTTCCAGAGTACACCAATAGGGGGCAAGGATGGGAGGAAGCAGAATAACAACCTCTCCACAAGGATGAGCACCATCCTCACATCACTTCATAAATGCACCCATAACAACCTCTCCACAAGGATGAGCACCATCCTCACATCACTTCATAAATGCACCCATGGCAGCTCTTCAAGAGTATACCAATAGGGAGCAAGAAGAGGAGGAAGCAGAAGAACAACCTCTCCACAAGGATGAGCACCATCCTCACATCACTTCATAAATGCACCATGGTAGCTCTTACAGAGTATACCAACAGGGGGCAAGATGAGGAGGAAGCAGAACAACAACCTCTCTACAAGAATGCGCACCATCCTCACATCCCTTCATAAATGCATCCATGGTAGCTCTTCCACAAGGATGAGCACCATCCTCACATCACTTCATGAATTCACCTAGAGTTGCTCTTCTAGAGCACATCTATATGAGGATACTGGAGGTGACCAAGGAAAAACAGCCACTCTCTAAAGGACAGGACAACACTAAAGAGTGAGAGATGAGCAATAACTCCATCCCCAGAAGAATAGGGCATTAGTAAGAGCAACCACATACAATGGGGGGCAAGAATCACCAACGATTGCAAAGGAGGGTGCATGCATACTCATCCTCCCACTATGAGCAAAAAGGATAACCCCCAACAAGAAGGGCCACTACAACTAGCAGGGCCTGTCGCGCCTACTTTAAGAGAATACCTTCCAAAGGTTCTAATACAATATGCATTTCAATGGAAAACCATATGGAATCCCATCCTACAATATACCTATGGACAACAATTACAACCACCAGACGCCCGCCCGCCCAAGGGACGGGACAACACGCTGCAAATGCAGGGAATACCACTACAATCCAGCCTGCAAGAAAAAGCCTCCCTCTCCTCTTACCGAACAAAATACTCATTTTGGAAACAAAATTCAGTTCTACATCCAAGGAATGATAGCACTAAAGGAGGGAGCAACACCAAACCTAAGCTCATCGCAAGGGTCATCAATGACGTCAATATTATAAGGATAGTGGATTCGCAAAACCAACTTCCTATACATGGAGAGTAGTTATACTAACCAAGATGCTAGGGATATCATCACTCCCACATCCGCCCATATTAAATAGCCATATTGAAGAGCCCTCAGCAATGTCAGCCTATAACCTCGGAAGGAAGAACAAGTATTCTTGGGGAACAAATATTGGGTACTATGCAACCACCTCGTCACGTGGAGGTATCACACCAACATATGTCTAGTGCTTCCATGGGCATAGAAGAGCACATAGACTCCTCCTGAAGAGAATAGGGATATCAAGGCTTAGAGCAACCCCCGCGATGGGGGCACACCTCCACCAATGGAGTAACACTTAGGTGGTGATGAAATTCACTCCCATCATCCCGTCAGAAAGGTGGGGGCACCACAAACATTTCTTGGAAGAGGAAAAAAGGAACTTAATACAACTAGAGCGGCTAGTGCACGTTCTCTTAATTTCCAAAGATGCGTGAGAAGCGCACTCTACTTGACAAACAAGAGTGATGGTGTCGTCATTGAGGTAAAAAACCTTACTTGATAAACAAGTAGCGGTGTCACTATAACCAAGAACTTCTCAAGAACAACTCAACGCTAAACAATGTCAAGCGGCAAAATGAGGAGACACTCCGCACCAAAATCACCACCATCATGAACCAGAATTGTTAAAAGTCATCACGGGGGGCAGCGATAAGTCCACAGTCAATCATTTAATGGCCATGCCCAACAAAGGGATGGGGGAACCGCGGCAAACCAACACCTACGAAGATTCAATGGAAGAAACCGTAACGAAGATCAGAATCAAAAGACCCCGCCACCCCCTCGCCAATTCTGGAAGATGCATATAAGAAAAGCATGCTCAAATAGAAAAAAAGAGTAAGGAGACCGAGCAACTTGGGGGGCACCAAACGAACAAGTGCTCGGCACCCAACCGAGAAAAATGAAGATAAGCCTTAACAGGCTAAACAAGAGCAAACTGTGCAACTACCAAGCAACTAGGGGGGCACCACCTGATCTAGTGCTTGATAGTCCACCCGGAAACAGAAGACGACGCAAATATGAGGCATGACTCCTTCCAATGGAAACCACAAAGGAAGGATATAACATAAGCCCAATACAAGGATTCACTCCTAGGGTGGAAGCCACAGTGACTGCCCTCATAAGGCGACACCCACAACTTATACCGACTGGGAGATGCGGATAGGCAGATATCAACTAACACTTTCAGTGGAGAACATTGGAAGAAGTTCTACACCCGAAGGGAAAAGGGAATATCCACTTCCATTATCTAATTTAATATTACCAATAGGAGATCTACGGACTCCACTTAAACTTTCCCTTCTGTAAGAAATTATAATAACACTAAATGAACCAAATGCTTTTCAGGGCACAAGATTAAAGAAGAAAGGCAACATCACTCACAAAGAGGAGGCGTCATCTACAACCAAAAAGGGGAACATCCAAAAAGAAAACTTTGAAATACGAAAAGGCGATCTACAACCCTTTCATATGGAATGAGAAAGATCTATAAGTACAACCCTTACAACCGAAAAGGGACATAAGACCCATAGGGCCACCCTTCCAACCGAACATGGGAAGATCCAAAAGGACAACCCTGACATATGATAAAGCGATCGACAACTTTTACATATGAACATGAGAAGATCTATAAGGACAACAATTACATCCGAAAAGGGACATAAGACCCACAAGGCCACCCTTACAATCGAAAATGGGAAGATCCAAAAGGACAACCCTGACATATGATTAAGCGATCAACAACCTTTACATATGAACATGGGAAGATCTATAAGGACAACCATTAAAACCGAAAAGGGACATAAGACCCACATGGCCACCCTTACAACCGGAAGTGGGAAGATCCAAAAGGAAAACCCTGACATATGATAAAGCGATCGACAACCTTTACATATGAACATGGGAAGATCTATAAGGAAAACCATTATAACCGAAAAGAGACATAAGACCCATAGGGCCACCCTTCCAACCGAAAAGGGAAAGATCCAAAAAGACAACTCTGAAATATGATAAGGCGATCGACAACTCTTATATATGGGAAGAGGAATATCTATAAGGACAACCCTTACAACCGAATAGGGACATAAGACCCATAGGGCCACCATTCCAACAGAAAAGGGATATAAGACCCACTGGGCCACCCTTCCAACATGATATGAGATATAAGTCCCCCAATCAAAGGGCAACTCATCAAACAAGATATAGAATGTAAGTACTCCAACAGGTGACTATCATGTCTATATATATCAAAGGAGGGTGCCATCCCCCCTATATACTTCAGCAGGTGACTATCATGTCCACATATCAAAGAAGAGTATCATCCCCCCTATACATCATCAAATGGCTATCATGTACATGTATCAAAGGAGGATACCATCCTCCTATACATCAACAATGGCTATCATGTCCATATATCAAAGGAGGATACCACTTCCAAATAAATCAACAAGGGCTATCACATCCATATATCAAGGAGTTGTGCCTTGGCAATGCTTCTCAGCACGGGTGCCAAAATCCTTAGAAACTAGGAAATCCTTGACTTTAATAGCTTTACCTTTATCGACGTTCATGGCCTCGCCCCTCTTAACTCCAACAGCCTCACCCTCGGCTAAACCGGATATCCTACCCTCTTCGCGAGCAGGCCGAAGGGGGTCCTTCATCCTCACCTGTGCCATCAAATAATCAGCTTGAGGGTCAACCACCGGCAAAGGAGGGGGGAGAAAGCCTAGACTTCTCTCTTCGAAAGTATGTCATCTTCAACACCGTCATTCTCCTGAAACAGGGAAGACCGATATTAAAGCCAACCTACAAGGCAAAGCAGTAAAATCAAAAGTATTAAACACTCAAAGACTCACATACCGAAGGAGGGACGGGGCGCGCCGTTTGAATCCCTGTAGCACATACATCCTTCTCTGATAAATGATGCACAGACTCAAAAGAAGCCGTCGTGTTCCCAATATATATCAGTTTCAAGGCTTTCTTGTCGAACGTGGAGAGTTCAGACAACGCGGGACGCGCATCCTTCACGAGAAGAGAGTCCAAAGACCAAGGAACATCACGACCCTCAAGGAAAAATTAAAATTTATCCCAATGACCAATACCATTTTCAAAGGAAAGACGAACCGACGTTTTCTATTCCATTTAACATCACCCAATCCAGAGAACCCCTTATGAGACAAAAAGGGGTACTGGATCGCTAAGGAACAGAATCCTGACTCACCACCGTGCTGGATACAATAGAAACATCAGAAGAGACGAAGGGAGTAAGCCCATAGTTGGTGGTAACACAATACTCTAACTCTGACCCAAGCACGGATAGTAGAAATGGCAAGATCAAGAGGGGAAATTCGGTAATGCGTGCAAAGCATCTTCGTCGTCGGTACGGAGTCTCCGTCGCCACCTCCCACCTCCACCGGAAGAATCGATGACGTCCCGTCCTCTGCCGGAAGTTCGCCGCGCCGCTGGCTGAGAGCCTCGCCCGGAAAAGATCACTAGACCGCCCTAGCCACCGGGAACCTTGCTACGCAGACGATAAGGGCCGCCATCCTCCTTCACTGCCGTGCCGTCGCCTAGAAGATGGCTCTCAGCTCCAGCCGTCGTACAAGTCGCCGGAGAAGCCCCGTCGTCCACCCGCGCCGCTGCTGGTCCCACCAAGCCGGCCACCCCTCTTCTGTTGCCGTGACTGTTTACACACGAGCGTCCTTCGTGGGCTTCTCCTTCCTTACTCTCTTCTTCCTAGGATTCTCCTTCTAGTATTCCCACTCTGTGGGCTTCTCCTTCTAGTATTCCCGCCTCGTGGGCTTCTCCTTCTCGTATACCTGCAGATGGGTATCGGGGAGGGATTTCCCGATAAGCCCATTGTTTGCATACGACGTCTTGAGTGTCTTATTACTTCGGACCTCCGTCCTTCCTTCTCCTCGTGATACCTGCAAAAGGGGAAATACCGAGACCAAGGGGGGGTGGTGCTCGGTGTGCCCTCTCCGATGCTTAAATGAGTATAGGCTCTTAGAGAGATAAAGTAGAGAGAAGGTAGAGCTTGAGTAAGAGATAGAAAGATTTGTCTCAAATGAGGAGAAGAGGCCTCTATTAATAGAGTTCCTATCGGACCGCCCCGGTTCTAGTGGTCTCCTGGTCCGGTTATGGCATGTTCGTAATATGAGTTGGCATTGACCGTAAATAAGGTGTCATTGACCCTGGTTCGACCATAGGTAAGTTCATTATAGCTAAGTGTCGGTGTGTGGCCTCTAAGGGCAAGTCCCGGGCGAGATATCGACCGAGGATGGGGGTCCGGACGAGGGAGGCTCGTCCGGATGGATGGGGGTACCCCGGGTACCCCAAAGGCCTTGCTTGGGTCACCCGAGCAAGGGGGACCTTGCTCAGGTTACCAGAGCAAGATCCTTATTGCTCGGGTTACCCGAGCAAGATCCTTATTGCTCGGGTTACCCGAGCAAGATCCTTATTGCTCGGGTAACGCAAGCAAGGGTCCCTCGCTTGGGTTGCCCCCGGGTGGTCTTTCCACCCGGGGTCTTCCCGAGTGGATTTCACCACTCGAGGTGTTTTTTGGGCCTATGTGATGGGCCCGGGTGTCCGGGTTTCCGTGTTCCAAGTTTCGAATTATTTTCGGTTATGGCCCATTTCTCGGGTCCAATTAGTGATAGCTTGGGCGTATATCCACCATTTTCCCCCGAGTCAAGGAATGGTTTCACCTTTTTTTGACTCTATTTTTAGCGGAATATCGCCCAAGAAAGTTGTGAAATGTACCTTCGTGACGATCTCAGCCTTATCGAGTGCTCAAGGAACGTCGTAATTTTCCTTGCCCCGTGTTTAAAGGAGCTTTAAGACGGTCCTGACCTCCATTGAGTGCTCGAGGAACGCCGTAATTTTTCTTGCTTCGTGTTTAAAGGAGCTTTATGGCAGTCCTGGCCTCCATTGAGTGCTCGAGGAACGTCGCGATTTTTCTTGCCCCCTGTTTGAAGAAGATTTAAGACGGTCCCGGCCTTCGTTAAGTGCTCGAGGATCGTTGTAATTTTCTTTGCCCCCTGTTCAAGGAAGCTGGATACACCAAATGCTATTGGTGATTTAAGCAAATTTATGCTATGTATAGATATTTGATAAGGGTAAGAGTTACGAGCCTTATTCTCGTTTTACTTAGCCTTAGGACCGTGTCCCTTCATTTGAGTGTCTGTTTCATTATAGCTACTTTTAGAAGCTCTTGGCACAATTCTATATAAGAGAGGTTATACGTCATCCCCTGTTGGAAGGACGTTCATATAACATGTGAGCGTTAGCCGACATGAACGTGGGTGTTAGTCCAAGTATGTATATGGATGATGTAAATGATTATAAGTATGAAATATGGGCCTTAGTCCCGTTTCACTTAGCCTTAGGACCGTTTCCATATTGGAGGAACCTCCTTTTTAGGCTCTTAGAGCCGATAGGATGCTTTGGGAGAGGTATTGCGCTCCGTTTGCGAATATGGTCTTCTAGCTTTGTCCTGCGTGGCGTTTTTCTCCCGATTTGTGGGAGTGTGGGTATGGTCCTTTAACCTTATTCCTGCAATTCACTCTATATAGATGAAAGATTTTTTATAAATGTATGTAGAAGGTTGTTCCCTTCTGTTGGATCACGGTCGAAGCTCCGTTACGTCCTCGACGGAAAGCGTTGGACTCCTGGGCTCCGCGTAATCCTGCAAAAAGGGATGACCTGGGTGGTGACCCAGAATCCCTCTCCGATGCTTAAATGAGTATATTATCAATGAGGTGGTAAGCAATAGTCTAAGTGCGTATTAGAGTCTGTGTTTTCTGAGATAACTTCCTCCTTTATATAGGAGGGGAAGTTACTCAGTTACCTGTTACTGCGCCTGGCAGTTTTACCCATGATTCCACACATCTCGCCACGATTCCGTATATCTCGTTTGGGATTCCGTATATCTCGCCCCGCGATCCGCGTATCTTGCCCATACTCCGCGTATCTCGGGCACGCCCTGCGTATCTCGGGGGAGATTTATCTGTATCTTTAACCGTCTTCCCACTACTCTATCTAGTAGGCAGGTTTCCCGGTATTATCCTCTGATCACAAGTCTCGACTTCCGTCGGGGACTCCAGAGTTATCTCATTCTAGGTCACCACCCAGGACCCTTTGTCTAACGAGACAGGTCCAGCCTCCGCGGGGCTTTATTGTCGGGGCCTTTACTAAGGCGTATCGGGGCCTGCTCAGAGGCTTCTCGTCGGGAGCATTCAGCTCATATATCGGGTCCGCTTAAATCGGGACCCTTCATACTGGGCCTCTGAGTCCTCCAGGCTTTTTATGAGGCCCACTGGACCTACCCGCCGTCCATTGGCTGTTAACGGGGCTAACTATCACATCGGAACCCATCATTTGCCCCCTAAGACATGGGGGACTTTTAGTTCGTCGTGTCTTCTAGTTCCAGATCTTCTGACCTTTCCATCGGAGGCTTTTATGTTCATGCCTCCCGATATTGCCATCAGAGGCTTTTGCCTTCAAGCCTCTTGATATCTCTATCGGGGGCTTTTTCCTTGTGCGTAATTGTCGTGTGACGGAGTCTCTCGCTCATGATTATCTCGGGCCCACTGAACTCTATGGGCAGTTGCCAAATCCGAGGAGACTCCTCGGTTACTACAGCATTAAATGCTGGGGATTATGAAATGACGCTTAAATCGGCGTGACTGTTGCTTTCTGAAAAAGCACTTATTACGTCACCACGTCTCCTCCGTATCGTCCTCTCCACTTCAACGATCACGATCGAATCGTTTCATCTTCAACGGTCCAGATTAAGTCCTTTCAGTTTTCCTTTTGCTTATAAAAGCCAAAACCCTGGCTTTATTCACTTCTTCTCCATCCTCTAAATTTCTGGAAGTTCTACCCTTCTTGAGTTCGAAGTTTTCATCTCCAAGGTTTTCCTGCTCTTCTTGATCCGAGGCCTTCAATCTTCCCGATCTTTCTTCATCTTCACCAAGCATCCATCGACAATGTCTGGTAAGGATTTTCTTCTTTGTTTTCGTGATTTGCTGACATGATTTTTCCTCCTTTCTTGAATTTTTCTGTCTGTAACCGTTTTTAGACGAGGCTAGTTCTGAGGCTAGGACTCCTTTCACCTTTGAACTTGCTGTTAACGAGATTTCTGAGACCTCGTATGAGGTTGCTCTCCGAGAGGGCTGCATTACCTCGGATTGGGAGCCTCGTTTCCCTTATGAGTCTCAACCTACTGTCAAGAGGAAGCATATCGTCACGCGTCCTCGAGAGGGAGAAGTGTTCGTCTCCGCCGGACAGATAAGCGCAGGGATTCGATTCCCCTTTTGCGAGAACCTGGTGGAGATGTGCAACTTCTACAGGACACACCCCTGTACCTTCTCTCCACACGCCATCCGCGTGTGGAATGCTTTCCAACTTCTGTGCCTCCGCCAGCAGTGGACGTACAGTCTGCTGCTTTTCCGCACTTTCTACGGAATGAAGTGCAATAAGGCTGGTGTTTGCTCCTTCTCCCCCCGACTCCCCAAGTAGACAAAGGAGCAACTTTCACGTTTCGGTTGGGATAGCGAAACCTGGAAGTTCCACAAGGATCGGGTTCTGATTCGCGACTCGGGGTCCGACAACAGCGGATGGAAGAAGTATTACTTCTTCGTCCAAAACAGCTCTATCCCATGGCCCCGGTGGGAGGTCGTGGCGGACCCTGCCCCCAAGCTCGAGGTCTACACTGAGGATGACCTCAACACTCTCCAAATGGTCCAGCTCTACCGTTGGGGGGACTCCTTCATACCCCTCGACGCCAACAAGCTCACGGAGAAGGACTTGATTCATATCGGAGTCCGGCTCCTCGATTCTGTTTCCAAAGATTTAGTCATCTGGGTAATTCTTCTAATCACTTTGTCTTTTTATTTTTGCAGCCAAGAAGGCTTCTCTGCTGACTCATCTCATGTTGAAGCAGGGCGAGACTGATGCTGTCCCAGGTGGCTCCAAGAGGAAGCGAAAGTCGCTGAAGAAGGGCGCTTCCTCTTCCGCCACCCCTTCTGCTGCCCCTCCGACCGAAGAACAGGTCGTGGCCAAGCGAGCCAGGAGGGAGGAAATTGACCAAGCCTTCGGGGTCACTACCGCCGAGGAAGGTAAGCGTGTCCGTCGTGCTATTAAAAGATATAAAAAGCTGGTTCCCGAGGAGTTTATCCCCGCTGATCGGGAATCGCGGGTTCGAGAAATCAAATTCATCCTTCGAGGAGAAACCCCCCGCGTTCTCAAGGCGGGATACTACAACATCCTTGGAAATAACCAACACCTCGATCGTCAAATCATCTGGTGTCCTCGTGGTACTCTTCCTGACTTTATTCGTCCCGCCACCGCAAGTCCATCGAAGGCTGTCACTCTGAGGCGAGCTGCTACTCCAGCCCGGGCCACAACTCCACAGGCGCCGGTGACGGAGGAAACCCCGACGGAAGCTCAGTTCCGTCAGGTGACTGATCTGGAGGCTTCTCCTTCTTCCGAGGAGCCCAACGAGGGTGGCCTGCTTTTCCGCCGAAAGCCAGGTCAAAGCAGCCTGAGGCCCCCCGTGGAAGACGTGTCCGGGAGTCCTCCTCCCGAGTTCCGCACTCCTACTCCCGAGGCACCGGCCGAGGTGGCTCCTCCGGCTGAAAGTTCCGGGGTCATCCCCCCTCTCCCCGTGGATGAAAATCTTTACAAGATTTTCACCCCCGACCAGGAGACGGTTCCCTGGAACCCGATCGAGTCTCTCCGATGGGTTCCACTCCAGCGGGGAAACCTTGAGCCTGAATTGGCCCTGCATCTGCTGGCGGGGTCAATTCCTCCAGCCTTGAGGCGGCCCATATCCTTGGCACGGGAGGACATCGAGGAGGAGCTCCGTGCTATGGCCATCCGTCGGATGGAGGTAAAACTTTACCTTTGCTTTATTTTCGTCATTGTTCTTTGCCTTCGACCATCGGATTATAATCCTTTTTCCCTTCCATCTTAGGAAACCGCGGATCAGCGGCGCTGCTTCGGCTTCATCCTGGCTCTCAAGGGTGCTTTGGAGGAAGCTCAAGCTAAGTCGGACCCCGACGCGTTGGCCAAGCTCCAGGTGGACCTCGACGAGGCTGTGGCGGCCAGGAATAAGATGGCCAAGGAGAAAACTCTCCTTGGCGAGATGGCTTCGAGCCTGCTCAAGCAGGTTCAGGATCACGAGGCTGTCATGCGTCGGGAGCGGAAGATGGTCCAGGTGGATCAGCAGTGGAACGAGTCGGAGAAGAGGCAGCTCATCCACGAGAAGGGTGTTCTCGCGGAAGCTCTCGCGGAGGCCAAGGCGGGGCTCGAGGCCAAGCTGGCTGAGGCCAAGGCCCAGGGCCATGAGGAAGGTCGCCTGCAGGGTCACGATGAGGGTCGTCCGCAAGGCCGCGAGGAAGGTCGTCTGTAAGGCCGCGAGGAGTATCAGAATTCTGAAGACTTCAAGGTGGATGCTGTAGGGTTCTGCAAGTCCGAGGTGGAGAACGTCCTGTTCAATTTCGTCGAAGAACTCTACACAGCCTACGAGGATTCCATCGACTTCGAGAAGTCCGAGACTCTCGCTCCTTTCGCGGAGAAGTACTTCAACCTCCCAGCGGAGAGTGAAGAGACTGATGCCGTGGACCCGAATTCGCGGACTGCGGAGCCTTCTGCTCAAGCCCCTCCAAACCTTGCTCCCTCCAACGCTGCTGAGGACCCGACTTCCAACAAGGACCAAGCTTAATGCTCTATCTTTTTAGTCCTTGTCGTTTTTCTCTTTTATCTCTTTGTATCGGAACCTTCAGGCCTTTGAGCCTTTATATAAGAAATTTCTTCCATCTATTTTGGTCCCGATAATCGTTTGTGCTATTTAAAGCGACCTTAGACTCGTTACTCAGAACGTTCCGATGCACCATTTAGGATGACTTCATACGTCCTTCCGACGCTTTACTCGAGACTTTACTACTTAAGGTTTCTCATCCAATCGGGACTTCACCACTTAAGATTTCTCGTCCAATCGGGACTTCACCACTTAAGGTTTCTCATCCAATCGGGACTTCACCACTTAAGGTTTCTCATCCAATCGGGACTTCACCACTTAAGGTTTCTCGTCCAATCGGGACTTCACCACTTAAGGTTTCTCGTCCAATCGGGACTTCACAACTTAAGGTTTTCATATCCCTGCCTTTCAAGGCCATTTTACCCATTATTTAAGATGATTTTTCACACCCCTTAGGGCTTTTATCGCGCCAAATCAGACGACTTTAATCGTACCCCTTAAGGGCTTTTTGCCGCATCATATAGACGACTTACGCGGACCCGTTAAGGCTTTTTCGTACCCGTTAAGGCTTTTGGCCGCATCATATAGATGACTTACGCGGACCTGTTAGGGCTTTTTTGTACCCGTTAAGGCTTTTGGCCGCATCATATAGATGACTTACGCGGACCCGTTAGGGCTTTTTCGTACCTAGGCTTTTGGTTGCATCATAAAGACGACTTACTTGTACCCCGTAGGGCTTTTGTCCGTACCTCGTAAGGCTTTTTGTCGCGCCATAAAGGCGACTTACTCATACCCCGTAGGGCTTTTGTCCGTACCTCGAAAGTCTTTTTGTCGCGCCATAAAGGCGACTTACTCATACCCCGTAGGGCTTTTGTCCGTACCTCGAAAGGCTTTTTGTCGCGCCCTTCAGGACGTCTTACTAACAGTTAGAGTAAATCTAAAAGCAATAGGATCGAAGGCAACTTTTATTTATTAACAACTCAAAGCTGGCTTACATCGGATCTTTATTGATAGACAATTTGCGCCATTCGCGGCGACTTAATATCAAACATGATACTTCTCCAAGTGTGCGCCACTGAAGGAATGCTTCAACGTCTTGCCATCGAGGTCCTCTAGCTTGTACGGATTCGGGGCTGGCATCCCTACGATCTTGTAAGGTCCCTCCCATTTCGGCGATAGCTTGTTGACCCGATCTTGATGAACGAACTCGTTCCTCCGCCAGACAAGTTCTCGACCACGAAGAATTGTCGGGATTTGACACGCCGATTGTAATATCGGGCTGTTGCCAGACGCATCCGAGCCTGAACTTCATCAGCCTTCCACCTTTTCTCCTCGAGCAAGTCTAAGTCTAGACGTCTCATTTCTTCGTTCGTTAGGGGCTCATAATACCTCTTGCGGTTTGACGCCACCGCTATCTCCACGGGGGCAACCGCTTCCGTGCCATAGACAAGGCCAAACGGAGTTTCCCCCGTCGATTGCTTGGGTGTTGTTCTAACAACCCACAGCACGTTCTTGAGCTCATCCAGCCAATGGCCCTGCAAGGCGTACACTCTCTTCTTCAAGCCATCCATCACGATCTTGTTGGCTGATTCGACTTGGCCATTAGTCTGAGCATGGCGGACGGAAGCTGTCTGGTGCTCAATGTTCAAATCCTCCAGGTACTCCTTCAACTGGGCCCCATTGAACGGAGGGCCATTATCGCTGATCAACACTCGAGGGACTCCATACCGGGATATGATCTGAGTCTGAAGGAACTTGAGGATCT
The DNA here is from genome assembly GCA_036873135.1 of Clarkia xantiana subsp. parviflora. NCBI lineage: Eukaryota > Viridiplantae > Streptophyta > Magnoliopsida > Myrtales > Onagraceae > Clarkia > Clarkia xantiana. The sequence continues at coordinate 50,877,019 of JAPTYO010000002.1, read as the reverse complement.
GCTGTCCCGTCGTCTTGGCCAATGCCTTGGCCTCTATCCATTTCGAGAAGTAATCGATGGCCACGAGCAAATACTTGCACTGACCTTTCGCTTGGGGAAGAGGTCCCACCAAGTCAATGCCCCATTGCGCGAAAGGCCAGGCACTCCTGATGGGCATCAAGTCCGCGGCGGGAGCCACGATATTCGGAGCGTACCTTTGGCATGCATCGCAGGATCGGACCATTGCTGTCGCCTCCTTGTTCATCGAAGGCCAATTGTAGCCTAGGTTCAATGCCTTCCTCACGATGGATCGGGCCCCTTCATGACAAGCCACGACTCCCTCGTGTAGCTCTCTCAGGATCTGATTTGTGTCAGGCTCCGCCACACATTTCAGGAAAGGCTTTACATGCCCCCTTTTGTATAACTGGTTGTCCACCATCACGTAGTCGTTCGCAATTCGACGCAGCCGGACAGCTGCCACTTCATCATCGGGGAGCGCCCCCGTAGTCAGGTATGTGACCATCGGGGTCATCCAGGTGGGTTTCTCTTCTTCCTCCGATCCTGCTTCTACAGCGCATACCTCCGATGGATCGATGGTTGAGATAATCACTCTCTCCAGAAAGTGCACCTTCCGATTCTCCTCGGGGGCCACTCCCAGGGCAAACTTGCTCAAGGAGTCTGCCTCCGCATTTTCTTCTCTCGGGATTGCCTCGATATCGAAGCTTTTGAAGCTTCCCTTCAAAGTTTGCACCTCGTGCAAGTACTTCCTCATTGTCGGGCTCTTGGCTTCGTAGTTCCCCTGGACTTGATTCACGATCAAACTAGCATCACACTTTACTTTTAAATGATCGACCCTCGTACCCTTGGCAATCTTAAGACCCGTGATGAGAGCCTCATACTCCGCTTCATTGTTGGTGGCCCTAAACGTTAAGGCCAAGGCATATCGCAAGGGTTCGCCTCCACCGGGCGGTATCAATACGAATCTTGCCCCCGATCCTTCTACACTTGATGAACCATCAGTGTACATCTCCCAAGTGTTCTCCTCATTTGGCTGTTCTGGCTGTTCTGTTATCGGGACCTGTTCTGCTATCGGGACCTCCATAGTTGCCCCCTCTGCGGGACCCGTTACTTCCAGATCGGGTGCCGTAGACTCAGCTATAAAATCTGCCAATGCCTGGCCCTTAATAGCAGTTCGCGGAGCAAAATGTATACGGAACTCCGTAAGCTCGATGGCCCATTTCACCAATCTCCCCGACGCCTCCGGTCGGTTCAAAAAGTGCTTCAAGGGCTGATTTGTCAACACTGTAACTTCGTGGGCATGGAAGTAAGGTCGGAGCTTTCGAGCGGCAACAATTAACGCAAAGAGATACTTCTCAATAGCGGGATAGTTCATTTGTGATTTGGCAAATGCCTTGCTTACATAATAGACGGGCACTTGGTTGCCCTTGACAATCTTAATCAAAACAGAACTAACAGCAACATCAGAAACAGCCAAATAGAGATAAAGCGGCTCGCCTGGAACCGGTTTAGCCAACGGCGGGAGGGTACGGAGGTGCTGCTTGAGTGCTTGGAATGCCTCCTTGCACTTGTTGGACCATTCAAACTTCTTGTGGGCCCTTAGCACATCGAAAAATGGCATGGCTCTGTCACTCGCCTTGGATAGGAATCGATTCATCGCGGCCAACCGGCCATTCAATACTTGAACCTCCCGATGAGTCTTCGGGGACTGCATCTCCTCGATCGCTCGCAGCTTCTCGGGATTCACCTCGATCCCTCTCTGGCTCACCATGAACCCTAGGAATTTCCCTGAGTTCACCCCGAAAGCACACTTGTCGGGGTTTAAACGAACCTGATGAAGCTTCATCCGCTCGAACGTCGCTGCCAAGTTATGGACACGGTCTCCTGCCTGTCGGGACATCACGAGCATGTCATCCACATAAGCCTCCATGGTCTTCCCCAACATGTCTCCGAACAACTTGTTTACCATCCGCTGGTAAGTTGCTCTGGCGTTGATCAATCCGAAGGGCATCACGTCGTAGTGGTAGACGTCACTGTCAGCGTAGAAGGCCGTATGGGGTGCATCCTCTTTAGCCATCTTGATCTGGTTGTATCCGGAGTAGGCATCCATGAAGCTCAGCAGCTCATGTCCCGATGTGGCATCCACCAACTGGTCGATCCTCGGGAGTGGGTAGCAATCCTTCGGGCAGGCCTTGTTTAAGTCGCGGAAATCGACACACATCCGCCACTTCCCATTACTCTTTCGCACCAGGACTGGGTTAGCGACCCATGTCTGGAATCGGAGCTCCTTGATGAATCCAGCATCGAGCAGTCTGCCCACCTCCTGCTGGATCGCGATCCTCTTGTCCGCGCCCATCGGACGCCTCCTCTGCGCGATAGGCTTGATCGCGGGGTCAATCTTTAGCTCGTGCACAATCACGTCGGGACTGATTCCTGGCATATCACTCGGGGACCAGGAAAACAGCTCCTTGAACTCCTTCAGAAGCTCGATCAACTCTCGAGCTGTCTCCTCCGACAGAGCAGATCCGATCTTCACCTTCCTTCGAGGTCCATCAATCTCTACCTCCTTCAGATCCTCCATGGGGGCGGAACGCCTAAACTCCTCTCGAGGATCAGCATCGGTCTATAGGACCACCATAGCTTCCCTCCTTCTCCTTCGGGTGGCATTGACATAGCATTTTCGCGACGCCACCTGGTCACCTTTGACCTCTCCAACCCCATTGTCAGTCGGGAACTTCATCTTCTGGTGGAATGTCGAGGCGACAGCCATGAGAGGGTTGATGGTTGTCCTCCCGATAATAGCATTGTATGTTCCCGCGGATTCCACCACGACGAAATCCACGTTCCACCGTTCCATTTTCCAGCCACTACCAAACTCCACCGGTAAGGTAATCATCCCCAACGGATAGGAAGTCGATCCGGAGAATCCCACCATCGGGAAGTTCACCTGTGTCAGGTCCTTCTTCGTCTTTCCCATGGCCTCCAAGGCATCCATGAAAAGAATGTCGGAGGAGCTCCCTCCATCTATCAGGATCCGCTTCATCTCGAATCCGTCCACGTCCAGGGTCACGACCAAGGCGTCATCGTGGGGGCTCTCCACGCCTATCAAATCCTCCGCTGAGAAAGAAATCACCATTTCCTCCTTTAGAGTCCACGACCGGGACCTCTTTCCTAGCACCACAGCAGCGGAGATGCGAGAAGCATAATTCTCCCGAGAAGCGGTGGTGTCACCTCCCGCTGCCATTCCTCCGTGAATGACGTTAATGGTCCCCCGTCTCTCCTTACGGGCGCCGGAACCAGAGGGCTCCGACTCAACCTTCTTCTTCTTCGGGGATCGATCACGGGACTTGGAACGGGACCGCGACCGACTTTTGGAACGGGATCGGCACCTTCCCCTTCCGACGAACTCCTTAAGCTTCCCCTTCTGGATCAGCTTCTCTATCTCCTTCTTCAGCTCTTGACATTTATCCGTGTCGTTACCATTGGCCCGATGGTACCGACAATAACGATCCGAGCGGCCTCCCAAGAACTCTCCTTCCTTCCTCGGGGGGTATCGGGCGAGACCTTGCCGATCCATCACAGCTAGCACGGAGGTCATCGAGCTGTTGATGGGAACACTACGACCTTCGCGGTTATCCTTCTTCGGAGGACGCCTATCCTCCCTTCTCTCGGGGCGACCACGGTTCCTACTTCCCTCCGATTTGTCGCTCCCTTTACGATCATCCGACAACTTGGACGATGTCTTTCCCCTTCCCGACTTTGGAGGATCAAGCTCTCCGGCAGCAATCTTCGACTCCTGGACGTCGATTTGCTGTTTCACCCTCGCTTGCAGGGCCTCCATACTCCACACAGCCTTCACGGCTACACTGTGCATCAGGTCGGAACCATACGGAGCAGTAAGGTTCCGAAGGAAAGTGCGGATGGTCTCTCCCTCCGATATCTCCTCATCAATCTCCGCGGCACTGGCAGTGAACCGTTGGTAGTAGTATGCCAACGATTCGTCGGATCTTTGCACCACCTGTGTCAAAGACCACACGCTCTTCAGGAGGCGCCAACGACCTTGATACTGTTTGATGAAGCGGTCGTGCATGTCGGCCCAGCACGTAATGCTTCCCGGCGGTAGGCTGAAAAACCAAGTCATGGCCCTTTCCCCCAGAGTGATCGGGAACAAGGAACACACGAGATCATCATTCGAGGTCCTACCCATACAAGCCTGGACATGCCTCTGAACATGGCGGACCGGGTCTCCTTCACCATCATACTCCTTGATGGTCGGGATGCCTAGCCCTAGCGGGGCGACAGTATCCAGCAGCCGTGGAACGAAAGGATGACTGGATCGATCCCTCAGCTCCGATGTCATTTGCTTCTTGTCACCCATGCAGATGCTGACAATTTTCACCACCTGATCGGGGGTGATGGGGCCATTCAAGGGAATGGTCCTGTGCTGCACTTGTCCGGGACCATCAACCACGAACTTCTCCGAGTGCGCGGGCTCCTTACCCTTATTCCTGGGCTGAATCTCCTGGACCTCCTGTTCTTCCGGGACCACCCTTGGAGGTGGTGGAGGCAACTCTTCTCGCGGAGGCAACTCCTCTGCCCTTCTGGCATCTTGTCCAACAGAGCTTCCATGGCCGCCAAGAACATAGGCATAGCATCTGCTACCGCCTTGGCCAACTCCGAGTTTGAAGAAGAGCCTACTTCCCTTCGCGGGACTTCCTCTCTGTGCCCCACCGGGTTTGGGGGAGCATCCACCGCCGTGTCTCGGACTGAGACCTCATCATCACCATGCCCCCCTGTCTGAGAAACAGCAGGGTACTCACCTTGTTCAGCAACATGCTCCAGCAACGGGGAATTCACAGTTCCAGTGGGGCGAGAACTGCCGGCCTGAACTTGCTTTTTCTTGCCACCACCGGCCATTGATCTGGTAGAAACTATTTTGGCTTTTTGTTAGCTTCCCACAGACGGCGCCAATGTTGGATCACGGTCGAAGCTCCGTTATGTCCTCGACGGAAAGCGTTGGACTCCTGGGCTCCGCGTAATCCTGCAAAAAGGGATGACCTGGGTGGTGACCCAGAATCCCTCTCCGATGCTTAAATGAGTATATGATCAATGGGGTGGTAAGCAATAGTCTAAGTGCGTATTAGAGTCTGTGTTTTCTGAGATAACTTCCTCCTTTATATAGGAGGGGAAGTTACTCAGTTACATGTTATTGCGCCTGGCAGTTTTACCCATGATTCCGCATATCTCGCCACGATTCCGTATATCTCGTTTGGGATTCCGTATATCTCGCCCCGCGCTCCGCGTATCTTGCCCATACTCCGCGTATCTCGGGCACGCCCTGCGTATCTCGGGGGAGATTCATCTGTATCTTTAACCGTCTTCCCACTACTCTATCTAGTAGGCAGGTTTCCCGGTATTATCCTCTGATCACAAGTCTCGACTTCCTTCGGGGACTCCAGAGTTATCTCATTCTAGGTCACCACCCAGGACCCTTTGTTTAACGAGACAGGTCCAGCCTCCGCGGGGCTTTATTGTCGGGGCCTTTACTAAGGCGTATCGGGGCCTGCTCAGAGGCTTCTCGTCGGGAGCATTCAGCTCATATATTGGGTCCGCTGAAATCGGGACCCTTCATACTTGGCCTCTGAGTCCTCCAGGCTTTTTATGAGGCCCACTGGACCTACACGCCGTCCATTGGCTGTTAACGGGGCTAACGATCACATCGGAACCCATCACCTTCATATATGTTGGAGCGTTACTCCCTTCGTGTAGGTTAAGGGACCTCTTCCCTTGTAGATTTTCTTGTGATTTTTTCTCGGGGCTTCCCAGATGCTGATTTTGCCTTCGTGGCTCAGTGTTGAGGCTGTCCGCAGTGTGCGCACCTTGCTCCTCCATAAGAGGGGGTTTGGTCATTGTGTTACTCATGCTCTATGACCTGTGGATATAGAGTTGTATGCATATGGTTGCCCCCATAATAGTCATGCTTCGGACGCTGGGGGGTTAGCCCTTACGCTAATAGAGAAACCTGCATTTATGAGATTGTATATATATAACTGCCCCTTACAGTGGGTGTGTTTGGCGTTTCGGACGCGGGGGGGTTAACCCTTGAGGTGACTACACTTGGCAGCCCATGTATGTATTGCTACTCCTGTAGTGAGTGTTTTGATATCTCTATACGTAGGAGTTTCCTCTTGTGCTGGTTACGCTTGGGAACTTATGACTGTGTGAGTGCCCCCGTAATGGACACGTTGTTATATATAAGGGGATACTCCTTGTATTGACTACGCTTGGTAGTTCATATATAAGTTTGTTCCTTTCACGCCACTGTTTGATACATAGCTCGTTGTAGGTGTTCGGTCCCTCCCCCGGCTACCTTGGGTAGTGTTGGGATGGTCTAGCTTATCTACCCCTTAGGGGTGCTTCTGATGTTTGTTTATCCACCATAGTCCTTTCTTTAGCAAGTAGTATCATTCATGCACGTGTCTTTGCCCCCGTATTAAGCATTTGATCTTTGTGCACTTTGGGACGTACTCCTAGGTAGGTTGGCGTTGATGAATCAGCATAGTGTGTCGTGGCAGGGTTAATAGTACTTGATGTGTTATTGCTCCTCTTCCTGGGGTACTTTTTGCTATGTGTTTTATCCCCCTGGTTTGCTACTGCTGACGGTCTCCTTGTGTTTGATTACTACTTCCTTGAAGTTTCCTTACTTGCTTGTGGAGTGGGCTGGAGGGTGTCCGTTGCTTAATTGGGCGCGTATCCTGCTTTGCCCCCCCCCCCCCCCCCGAGTTAAGCAATGACCTTAACCTTTGCTTGACTCTATGATGGTCGGATAGGCGTCCGATAAGGCTATTGATAGTTGTTCGAGAGCTTGGTGTAGGCTCTTTCCTTAGTTTTTCTCTTCGACATCCGACCTTGTGGTTGTTGGACTTTGTAAAATAGAGAGAATGTCTTCATGGTGATTTTATATGGGTAGTGCAGGATTGTCTTTGAGGTGAGTATTTGATATGGGGGTTACCCCATTTGGAACTTGGTAGTAGCTTGTTGTTTGGGGTGTCTTAGTGCTTTGCTTAGGCCATCCCATGCTTGTGTAGTTGATACATACCCCTATGGAGGATGTTTTGCTCTTCTTTTCACTCCCTTAGGTAGTGTTGAGGTCTTTTTACTTATTCTTCCCCTTTAGGATTATTTTCCATGCTTTTAATCATCATAATCCTCCTTTTGACAAGTACTATCGTCCATGCGTGTGTCTTTTGCCTCCATAGTAGGCATTTGATCTTTATGCACTTTGGGTTGTACTCTTGAGTGGTTCGGTCTTGATGGATATTGTATAATGTCTTGAGATGGGATTGGTAATTTCTGACAGACCGCGTTTTCTATTGTCAGGCGTACTTTAGGAGCTAAAGGTCGTCGCATCACTCTCTTCCTACCATGATTAAGCCTTCTTATTCTAAGGTTCCATATGGTGGCCTCGCTTCTAATGCTCCCATAATCCGTTGTCTGCCCAAGGTGTTTTTTATGGTAAAGCGGTTTCCGCCTCCCGACTAAGCCCGGACTACGATGTCTGATTCTGATTCGGATTCGGAGGTTGAGTTGCAGCCCATTCTTGAGGATGAGCTGGTTTTTCTTCTTGACCCCGTGTTCTTATTTGAGGTCCCTTCGCCATGCCGCATCGCTATAGTGGCAGCTCCGTTACCCCACCTCTGGATGGGATGGCGGTGGTGTATATTTATCAGATTAAGGCAGGGCTTCGCTTTCCTTATCATGGCAAAAGGAGAGAAAATGAAAAAAACCGAGGGGCACGGTTGGAAATCTCTCAATCGACCGTGGCAGAAGGAGAGAATAAGAGAGAAATTATCAAAAAAAAAAAAGATCACTCTAAGTTGTCGCACCATGCGCAATTTAGGCAAAAATTACGGACAAACATTCAAGCAACTCAGCGTCTTCCAAGTCAACTTCGCGGCAAGCGGGACGGTTACAGTCTGCTCTCGCAAGTCAACATTCAAAGATGAGTTGGACAGTTACAGTCTGTTCCTACAAGTCACAACCGACAATCAGGACCTTAACTTTCCAACTTTCTAAGAGTCACAACCCGACGAACAGAGCCTTTGATGTTCAGCCTTCGCGAGTCACAATCGACAATCAGGACCTAAAGTTTTCCATTTTCTGAGAGTCACAACCATGTTGGATCACGGGCGAAGCTCCGTTACGTCCTTGACGGAAAGCTTGGACTCATGGGCTCCGCGTAATCCTGCAAAAGGGGATGACCTGGGTGGTGACCCAGTATCCCTCCCGATACCGCCGTCGGGGTCTTTTATTTTTACATCTCCCGATACTGCTGTCGCGGGCTTTTATCTTACGCGTAACTGTCAAATGCCAGAGTTTCTCACTCATGACTGTCTTGGGCCCACTGGACTTTGTGGGCAGTTGCCAAATCCGAGGAGACTCCTCGGTTACTGCAGCATTAAATGCTAGGAATTATGAAACGACGCTTAAATCGGCGTGACTGTTGCTTTCTGAAAAAGCACTTATTACGTCATCACGTCTCTTCCGTACCGTCCCTCAGTCTTCGACGATCAAGATTAAATCGTTTCGTCTTCAACGGTCCAGATTAAGCCCGTTCGGTTTGTCCTTTTGCTTATAAAAGCCGGAACCCTGACATTATTCACTTCTTCTTCTCCACCTTCCTAATTTCTGCCATTCTTGCGCTCGAAGCTTTTCCTCCAAGTTCTTTCTGCTGTTTCAAGTGATCCAAGGCCTTCGATCTTCCGATCTTTTCTTCATCTTCTTTCGGCAATCATCCATCATGTCTGGTAAGAATTTTCTTCTCTGTTTTCATGATTTGTTGATGTTTGCTCTTCTTTTCTCAAATCTTCTTGTTTGTAACCGTTTTTAGACGAAGCTAGTTCTGAGGCTAGGACCCCTTTCACCTTTGAATTCGCTGTCAATGAGATTTCTGAGACCTCGTATGAGGTTGCCCTTAGAGAGGGGTGCATTACCTCGGATTGGGAACCTCGTTTCCCCTATGAGTCTCAGTCTGCCATCAGGAGGAAGCATATCGTCACGCGTCCTCGAGCAGGAGAAGTGTTCGTCTCCGTCGGCCAGATAAGCGCGGGGATTCGATTCCCCTTCTGTGGGAACCTGGTGGAGATGTGCAATTTCTACAAGACGCACCCTTGTACCTTCTCTCCACACGCCATCCGCGTGTGGAATGCCTTCCAACTTCTATGCCACCGCCAGCAGTGGACGTACAGTCTACTACTCTTCCGTACCTTTTACGGAATGAAGTGCAACAAAGCTGGTGTCTGCTCCTTCTCCCCCCGACTCCCCAAGTGGACAAAGGAGCAACTTTCACGTTTCGGCTGGGATAGCGAGACCTGGAAGTTCCACAAGGATCGGGTGCTGATTCGCGACTCGGGGTCTGACAACAGCGGATGGAAGAAGTATTACTTCTTCGTCCAACACAGCTCTGTCCCATGGCCCCGATGGGAGGTTGTAGCGGACCCTGCCCCCAAGCTCGAGGTCTACACTGAGGATGACCTCAACACTCTTCAAATGGTTCAGCTCTATCGTTGGGGAGACTCCTTCATACCTCTTGACGCCAACAAGCTCATGGAGAAGGACTTGATTCATATCGGAGTCCGACTCCTCGATTCTGTTTCCAAGGATTTAGTCATCTGGGTAATACTTCTAACCATCTTGTCTTTTACTTTTGCAGCAAAGAAGGCATCTCTACTGACTAGTCTCATGTTGAAGCAGGGCGAGACTGACGCCGTCCATGGTGGATCCAAGAGGAAGCGAAAGTCGCTGAAGAAGGGCGCCTCCTCTTCCGCCACTCCATCTGCTGCCCCTCCGACCGAAGAACAGGTCGTGGACAAGCGAGCCAGGAGGGAGGAAATTGACCAAGCCTTCGGAGTCACTACCGCCGAGGAATGTAAGCGTGTCCGCCGTGCTATTAAAAAATATATGAAACTGGTTCCTAAGGAGTTTATCCCCGCTGATAAAAAAACGCGGGTTCGAGAAATCAAGTACATCCTTCAAGGAGAAACCCCCCGCGTTATCAAGGCGGGGTACTACAACTTCTTCGGAAAGGACCAATACCTCGAGTCTCGACTCCTCTGGTGCCCTCGTGGCACCCTTCCTGACTTTATTCGTCCTGCCACCACAGGTCCAACGGAGGTTCCTGCTCCGACGAAGACTACCACTCCAGCGGAGACCGCGGCTCCGCAAGAGCTGATGCTGGAGGATATCCCGACGGAAGCCCAGTTCCGTCGAGTGACTGGTTTGGAGGCCTCTCCCTGCTCCGAAGAGCCCAATGAGGGTGGCCTACTTCCTCGCCGTAGGTCAGGACAAAGCGACCTGAGGCCCGTCGTGAGGGACGTGTCCCGGAGCCCTCCTCCCGAGCTCCGCACTCCTACTCCTGAGCCTCCACCGGCTGAGGTAGCTCCTCCAGCGGATGATCCCGGAGTTATCCCTCCTCTTCCGTTCCAGGCGACGATTCCTTGGCATCCGATCGAATCTCTTCAAGGGGTTCCTCTTCTACGGGGGAACCTTCAGCCTGACTTGGCCCTGCATCTGCTGGCAGGGTCAATTCCTCCCGCTTTGAAGCAGCCAATCTCTTTGGCGCGGGAGGACATTGAAGAGGAGTTCCGCGCTATGGCCGTCCGTCGGATGGAGATAATACTTTACCTTTGCTTTGTTTTCTTCATTGTCTCTGCCTTCGACCATCGGATTCTAATCCTTTTTTCCTTTCGCCTTAGGAAACCGCGGACCAGCAGCGCTGTTTTGGCATTGCCCTGGCTCTGAAGGGTGCCTTGGAGGAGGCTCAAGCTAAATCGGACCCCGACATGCTGGCCAAGCTTCAGGCAGACCTCGACGAGGCCGTGGCGGCCAGGAATAAGATGGCCAAGGAGAAGGCTCTCCTCGACGAGATGGCCAAGGGCCTGCTTAAGCAGGTTCAAGATCATGAGGTCGTCCTGCGTCGGGAGCAGAGGATGATCCAGGAGGAACATCGGCGGCATGAGGCGGTGAAGAAGCCGCTCCTCCACGAGAAGGGTGCTTTCGTGGATGCTCTCGCGGAGGCCAAGGCGAGATTCGAAGCCGAGAAGGCTGAATTTTCTGCCAAGTTGGCTGAGGCAAAGGCTCAGGCCCACGAGGAGGGTCGTCTGCGGGGTCGCGAGGAGTATCGGGACTCTGAAGATTTCAAGGCGGATGCCGTGGGGTTCTGCAAGGCCGAGATGGAGAACGTTCTATTCAACGCCGTCGAGGAACTTTACACGGCACACGAAGGCTCTATCGACTTTAAGAAGTCCGAGACCCTTGCCCCCTTCGCCGAGAAATACTTCAACCTCCCCGCGGAGAGCGATGAGGCCGATGCTGTGGACCCGACTCCGCGGACTACGGAGCCTTCTGCCCAGGCCCCTCCGAATCCTGCTCCCTCCGATGCCGCTGAGGACCCGACCTCCAACAAGGACCAAGCTTAGTGCTTTATATTTTTTAGTCCTTGTAGTTTCTCCTTGTATCCTCTTTATCTTTTATATCAGAACCCTTAGGCCTTCGACCCTTTATATAAGTAGTTTCTTTTAATCTGTTTTGGTCCCGATAATCGTTTGCACTTATTTAAAGCGACTTTAAATTCGTTACTCAGAACGTTCCGATGCACCATTTAAGATGACTCCATACGTCCTGTTTGAAGCTTCCCTTCAAAGTTTGCACCTCGTGCAAGTACTTCCTCATTGTCGGGCTCTTGGCTTCATTGTTTCCCTGGACTTGATTCACGATCAAGCTGGCATCACACTTCACCTTTAAATGATCGACTCCCGTACCCTTGGCAATTTTGAGGCCCGTAATGAGAGCCTCATACTCCGCTTCATTGTTGGTGGCCTTAAACGTCAAGGCCAAGGCATATCGCAAGGGCTCGCCTCCACCGGGCGGTATCAATACGAATCCTGCCCCTGATCCTTCTACACTTGATGAACCATCAGTGTACATCTCCCAAGTGTTCTCCTCATTTGGCTGTTCTGGCTGCTCTGTTATCGGGGCTTGTTCTGCTATCGGGACCTCCATGATTGCCCCCTCTGCGGGACCCGTTACTTCCAGATCGGGTGCCGTAGACTCAGCTATAAAATCAGCCAATGCCTGGCCCTTAATAGCAGTTCGCGGAGAAAAATGTATCCGGAACTCCGTAAGCTCGATGGCCCATTTCACCAATCTCCCCGACGCCTCCGGTCGGTTCAAAAAGTGCTTCAAGGGCTGATTGGTCAACACTGTAACCTCGTGTGCATGGAAGTAAGGTCAAAAGCTTTCGAGCGGCAACAATTAACGCGAAGAGATACTTCTCAACGACGGGATAGTTCATTTCTGATTTGGCAAATGCCTTGCTTACATAATAGACAGGCACTTGGTTGCCCTTGACAATCTTAATCAAAACAGAACTAACAGCAACATCAGAAACAGCCAAATAGAGATAAAGCGGCTCGCCTGGAACCGGTTTGGCCAACGGTGGGAGGGTACGGAGGTGCTGCTTGAGTGCTTGGAATGCCTCCTCGCACTTGTCGGACCATTCAAACTTCTTGTGGGCCCTTAACACATCGAAAAATGGCATGGCTCTGTCACTCGCCTTGGACAAGAATCGGTTCATCGCGGCCAACCGGCCATTCAATACTTGAACCTCCCGATGATTCTTCGGGGACTGCATCTCCTCGATTGCTTGCAGCTTCTCAGGATTCACCTCGATTCCTCTCTGGCTCACCATGAACCCTAGGAACTTCCCCGAGTTTACCCCGAAAGCACACTTGTCTGGGTTCAACCGAACCTGATGAAACCTCATCCGTTCAAACGTCGCCGCCAAGTTTTGGACATGGTCTCCTGCCTGTCGGGATTTCACGAGCATGTCATCCACGTATGCCTCCATGGTCTTCCCCAACATGTCTCCGAACAATTTGTTTACCATCCGCTGGTAAGTTGCTCCGGCATTGATCAATCCGAAGGGCATCACGTCATAGTGGTAGACGTCACTGTCAGCATAGAAAGCTGTGTGGGGAGCATCCTCCTTCGCCATCTTGATCTGGTTGTACCCGGAATAGGCATCCATGAAGCTCAGCAGCTCATGTCCCGATGTGGCATCCACCAACTGGTCGATCCTCGGGAGCGGATAGCAATCCTTCGGGCAGGCCTTGTTCAAGTCGCGGTAATCGACACACATTCGCCACTTCCCATTACTCTTTCGTACCAGGACTGGGTTAGCGACCCATGTCTGGAATCGGAGCTCCTTGATGAATTCAGCATCGAGCAGTCTGCCCACCTATTTGCTGGATCGCGATCTTCTTGTCCGCGCCCATCGGACGCCTCCTCTGAGCGATAGGCTTGATCGCGGGGTTGATCTTCAGCTCGTGCACAATCACGTCGGGACTGATTCCTAGCATATCACTCGGGGACCAGGCAAACAGCTCCTTGAACTCTTTCAGAAGCTCGATCAACTCTCGAGCTCTTTCCTCCGACAGAGCAGATCCGATCTTCACCTTCCTCCGAGGTCCATCGATCTCAACTTCCTTCAGATCCTCCATGGGGGCGGGACGCCCAAACTCCTCTCGAGGATCAGCATCGGTCTGTAGGACCGCCATGGCTTCCCTTCTTCTCCGTCGAGTGGCATTAACATAGCACTTTCGTGACGCCACCTGGTCACCTTTGACCTCTCCGACACCATGGTCCGTCGGGAACTTCATCTTCTGGTGGACGGTTGAAGCAACTGCCTTGAGAGGATTGATAGTGGTCCTTCCGATAATAGCGTTGTATGTTACTGCGGATTCTACTACAACGAAGTCCACGTTCCGCCGTTCCATCTTCCAGCCACTACCGAACTCCACCGGTAAGGTAATCATCCCCAATGGATAGGAAGTCGATCCAGAGAATACCACCATCGGGAAGTTCACCTGCGTCAGGTCCTTCTTCGTCTTTCCCATGGCTTCCAGGGCATCCATGAAAAGAATGTCGGAGGAGCTCCCTCCGTCTATCAGGATCCGCTTCATCTCGAATCCGTCCACATCTAGGGTCACGACCAAGGCGTCATCGTAGGGGCTCTCCACGCCTATCAGATCCTCCGCCGAGAAGGAAATCACCATTTCCTCCTTTAGAGTCCACGACCAGGACCTCTTGCCTAGCACCACAGCAGCGGAGATGCGAGAAGCATAATTCTCCCGAGAAGCAGTGGTGTCACCTCCCGCTGCCATTCCTCCATGAATGACATTAATGGTCCCCCGTCTCTCCTTACGGGTGCCAGAACCAGAGGGCTCTGACTCAACCTTCTTCTTTTTCGGGGATCGATCACGGGACTTGGAACGGGACCGCGACCGACTTTTGGAACGGGATCAGCACCTTCCCCTTCCGACGAACTCCTTAAGCTTCCCCTTTTGGATCGGCTTCTCTATCTCCTTCTTCAGCTCCCGACAGTTATCTGTGTCGTGACCATTGGCTCGATGGTACCGACAATAACGATCAGAGCGGCCTCCCAAGAACTCTCCTTCCTTCCTCGGGGGGTATCGGGCGAGACCCTGCCGATCCATCACAGCTAGCATGGAGGTCATCGAGCTGTTGATGGGAACGCTACGACCTTCGCGGTTATCTTTCTTCGGAGGACGTCTGTCCTCCCTTCTCTCGGGGCGACTACGGTTCCTACTCCCCTCCGACTTGTCGCTCCCTTTGCGATCATCCGACGGCTTGGACGATGGCTTTCCTCTTCCCGACTTCGGAGGATCGAGCTCTCCGGCAGCAATCTTCGACTCCTGGACGTCAATTTGCTGTTTCACCCTCGCTTGCAGGGCCTCCATACTCCACACAGCCTTCGCGGCTACACTGTGCATCAGGTCGGAACCATACGGAGCAGTAAGGTTCCGAAGGAAAGTGCGGATGGTCTCACCCTCAGATATCTCTTCATCGATCTCCGTGGCACTCGTAGTGAACCGTTGGTAGTAGTATGCCAACGATTCATCGGGTCTCTGCACCACCTGGGTCAGGGACCTTACACTCTTCAGGAGACGCCTACGGCCCTGATATTGCTTGATGAAGCGGTCATGCATATCAGCCCAGCACGTAATGCTTCCCGGCGGGAGGCTGAAAAACCATGTCATGGCCCTTTCTCCCAAGGTGATCGGGAACAGCGAACATATAAGATCATCATTCGAAGTCCTACCCATACAGGCCTGGACATGTCTCTGGACATGGCGAACCGGGTCCCCTTCGCCATCATACTCCTTGATGGTCGGAATACCTAGCCCGGGCGGGGCAACGGTATCTATCAGTCGCGGAACGAAAGGATGGCTGGATCGATCCCTCAGCTCCGATGTCATCTGTTTCTGATCGCCCATGCAGATGCTGACGATCTTCAGGGGAATGGTCCTGTTTTGCACTGGTCCCGGGCCGTCGACCACGAATTTCTCCAAGTGCGCGGGTTCCTTACCCCTGTTCCTGGGCTGAACCTCTTGAACCTCCTGTTCTTCTGGAACCACCCTCGGAGGGGGTGGAGGCAGCTCTTCTCGCGGACTCGCGGAGGCAACTCCTCCGCCCTCATGGCGGCTTCTCTCTTGTCTAACAGAGCCTCCATGGCTGCCAAGAACATAGGCATAGCATCTGTTACCGCCTTGGCCAACTCCGAGTTTGAAGAAGAGCCTACTTCCCTTCGCGGGACTTCCTCTATGTGTCCCACCGGGTTTGGGGGAGCATCATCCACCACCCTTCGCGGGATACCCCGCCTGTTCACCTCTGTGTCTCGGACTGAGACCTCGTCGTCACCATGCCCCCCTGTCTGAGAAGCAGCAGGGTGCTCATCTTGTTCAGCAACATGCTCCAGCAACGGGGAATTCACAGTTCCAGCGGGGCGAGAACTGCCGGCCTGAACTTGCTTCTTCTTGCCACCACCGGCCATTGATCTGGTAGAAACTATTTTGGCTTTTTGTTAGTTCCCACAGACGGCGCCAATGTTGGATCACGGGCGAAGCTCCGTTACGTCCTTGACGGAAAGCTTGGACTCCTGGGCTCCGCGTAATCCTGCAAAAGGGGATGACCTGTGTGGTGACCCAGAATCCCTCTCCGATTTTTAAATGAGTATGTGATCAATGGGGTGGTAGGCAATAGTCTAAGTTCGTATTAGATGATGGGTTTTCTGAGGTAACTTCCTCCTTTATATAGGAGGGGAAGTTACTTAGTTACCTGTGACCGTGATTGGCCGTTTTGCCCATGATTCCGTGTATCTCACCACGATTCCGCATATCTCGGGCGGGATTCCGTATATCTTGCCCCACGCTCCGCGTATCTTACCCATACTTCCGCGTATCTCGGGCACGCCCTGCGTATCTCGGGGGACTTATCTATATCTTTAACCGTCTCCCACTACTCTATCTAGTAGGCGGGTTTCTCGGTCTTTATCCTCTGATCACAAGTCTCGACTCCTGTCGGGGACTCCAGAGTTATCTCATTCTGGATCACCACCCAGGACCCTTTGTCTCACGAGACAGGTCCAGCCTCTGCGGGGCTTTTATTATCGGGGCCTTTACTAAGGCATATCGGGGCCTACTCAGAGGCTTCTTGTCGGGAGCATTCAGCTCATATATCGGGAACGCTAAAGTCGGGACCCTTCATACTCGGCCTCTGGGCCTTCCAGGCTTTTCACGAGGCCCACTGGACCTACTCGCCGTCCATTGGCTGTTAACGGGGCTAACGATCACATCGGAACCCATCAAACCCGACGAATGGAGCCTTTGAATTTCAGCCTTCGCAAATCACAAGCGGCAATCGAGATCTGTAGTTTTCCAGCTTTTCGAGAGTCACAACCGATAATCAGGACCTGAAGTTTCCAGCTTTCTGAGAGTCACCCCCGACGAACGAAGCCTTAGTATCCAGCCTTCGCAAGTCACGCCACTGGAGGCTTTTCGTTATCGCTCGCCACTAGAGGCATCGTCGATTAAGGTTTTATTTTATTACACGCCACTGGAGGCTTTTCCTTGTCACTCGCCACTGGAGGGATCGTCGATCAAGATTTTTCGTTACTGCATGCCACTGGAGGCTTTTCCTTACTGCACGCCACTGGAGGCTTTACATTTACGAACTACCAATGGAAGCACCGTTAACAGGGGCACCGCCGACCGAGGCTTTACTTTTCCGCACCGCCACTGGAGTCTCTTATTTTCCGCACTGCCGCTGGAGGCTTTACATTCCGAACTACCAATAAGGTTTTCTTTAGTGATGTTCGTAAATAAAGCCAAAGGCCACCTTGGAGACTTGAAGACCCGGAAGAGGATATATTTCCTAGCCAAAATTAGTGTTTACTCGTCTTTGACAAACCACCTCGTATGCATTCTACGGGAGTCCATCCAAAGAGGGGCAAGCAGTAAACAACTAATTTTGGTACGGGCGACACGTATATAAAATGTTCAAAAATGTTATGTGTAACGCGTTTAAAAAAGGAAGTATTTAAATATGGAAGGTCACGGGGTTGCTAAAATAGGCTTAGTTCAAATTATGATAGTTATCTGTATTTATTGCAGAGTATATTTTCTGAATATTTGTATTTAATATTCAGATTAATTAGCATTTATTAAGAGAATAAATCAATGTAATTTACTGCTTAATTAGTTCTAGTCTAGATTAGTATAAATGGGGGTCTAATTCTACATGTAATGGGACACAAAAAACACAACAGAAAATAATAAACATCTTATCTCGAATTCTGTGCGTTCCCTTCTCTCGCCGGTGACCATCATCCCGCCGGCGACCTCACTACGACAGCCACCTCCCACCGGAGGCCACGCCGCCCAGCTACGGACCACCACCTCCCGCCGGCGAACTCCCCTCTCTCTCTCTCTCTCTCTCTCTCTCTCTCTCTCTCTCTCTCTCTCTCTCTCTCTCTCTCTCTCTCACTCTCTCCACGAACGGCCTCTTCCTCGCCCAGCCAGCCATACCGACGCCGCTCCATCGTCCTCTGGCCGTTCACCGCATCCGTCGTTCGCCCCAGTCCTCCAGTCACATAGTCCCGTCGCCAGATCCCTCCGTCAGTCCACCTCACTGTCCGCCCTGGCCCGTACGACAACTTCCGCCCCCCGTCTTTGTCCTGCCGCCGCGTCTTTCCGTCGCAGGGCCGTACCGGAGTTCTTCCTTACCACCTCCGTTGTTGTCGTCGCTGCCGTGCCACCTTGTCCCTGTCAGAGTTCCTGCTGTTGCTGCCGCCCGCCATTGTCGTACCGGAGTCCTCCGTTGTTGTAGGTTCCTGCAGGTTTGCGTACTCCTTTTTTTTTTCGTTTTCTTTTTAATTTTTTATTTTATTTTATGGTTTATATTATTATTTACTTTTTCATCAAAAACTGTTTCTTTTATTATTATTAGAATAATTAGGTTGATTTTTTTAAATAATACTAATCATATGTTACAAAATTATTATTATTATTATTTTTTAAATATTATCTTAATATGCTTAAATAGATATATGTAGTTTTAATTTTGATTAGTTTAGATCAATTGAAATAAAAAAGGGTTAATTGTGTATATTTGTCATGTTAGTTTGCTTTGATTTAATTACGTATGATAAACGTTAATATTATTAGGTTTTCTAGTTGCTCATGTGTGTAAATAATTTATAGTTGATTAATGATGAAATTGGCAAATTTGTGAATTGAGTACCGAAAGGGCGTGATTAACCATTTTAATTCGTAATAGAACCCCCGCTCGAATTTCTTATCGCAGACCAATTTTATACCTAGGTGTTTAATTCGTTACTCGCTTAGGTAAATTTAGTTTCTAAATTTCCGAATTTTACAATCATGCCCCTCATTTTCTGATTTCGACTAGGCCGCCCTTTCGGGTTTTCAACCTAGTGGAAGCATTCTTTATTTGGTAGCCGATTAAATAGTGGCTGTGACCCGTACTATATTTTCCGTCTCGATGCGGGAGTATTTGTAGCCATTTGGAGGATGGTTGTGGCCATTTTCTCACCGTCTTCAATGTTGCTGGAGCACTTTTAATTGTAGGCGTTTTGAGGATGACTGTGGCCCTTTATTTCTCGTCTCAGATCCGGGAAACACTCTTTGTATGTAACCATTTTGAGGGTGGTTTTGGCCCTTCTTTATTTTCCCGCCCTCACAGGGTTCGCGGGATCACTCTTTTGATTGTTGTCATTTAGAGGGACGACTGTGACCCTTTCTTTTATTTTCCCGCCCTCACCGGCTTCGTGGGATAACTCTTTTTTTCTAGCCATTTTAAGGGTGGCTGTGACCCTTTTTTATTCTCCCGCCCTCACAGGGTTCGTGGGATCAATCTTTTATCTGTAGCCATTTGGAGGGTGGCTGTGTCCCTTTCACTTATTTCCCGTTTTTGATGTTGTGGAAGCGCTCTTTATCTGTAGCCATTTGAAGAGTGGTTGTGGCCCTTTCTTTGTAGTCCTTTTAGGAACGGATGAGAGCCTTTTTATTTGTAGTTGATTTAGGGAAAACTGTGACCCTTTTTATCTATCTCATAATATTTGCATGAACACTCTATTTATTTTTCTGTAGCCGATTAAAGGGCGGCTGTGACCCTAAAAAATAGATTTTTTTTTTCCTTTGTAGCTCACCTTTTGCCATGACTGCCCATGCGGGTTTTCAATCATGCCCCTCTCCCTAACTTTTTCCTAGGTTGCCTAGCGGGAATTTCTTTTTTTTTTTCCCTTTTTTTTTTGCTTTTTTTTTTGAAAAATAAAATTTACCGAAAATAATCAACAACAATTATTTACATGCCCCTAGTGGCAAATTAAAAATTCCAAATTTTAGAACTTCTTCCGGAGAAGGACTCGTCTGATCAAGTTAACATATGTCGATCATGTCGACGCCTATGATGGGAGACACCGACAATAATGTTTCTCGGATTCTCGAATGCTCTGGTTATGCTTGATCATATTTGGGGATGCCCAATGGCTAGCACCCATTGGGTTAGGCTCGTCGCGTGCTGGATGAATAACCTGGTTGATGAACACACATGGATGGTGTTTGAGTTTGGCACGGCAGGCCACAAATGGAAACTAGAGATTCTGACATATCTAGGACAAGTTCGTCGATCGACGCAAGCATGGTCAATGTGCAAAGATCCGCGGGCGGGATAAGTGAATCAAGGGTCTCAATTTGAATGATTTTTCCGAGCTGAAAAAAGAGAAAATAGACAGTCACATTTCGTGGATAAAGTTGATCACATGTTCTCTTACCTGGGTGTCAGATCTTTCTAGTGGGCAATGCGTTGGCTATACAACTGGACCTGCTGCATGTCATGAATCTCCTACTCCACAACTTGTATATGTACTCCTGCTGGGAAGTACATGCCCTACTGGCGGACCGAAAATTTCAAAATTTCAGAACTTTTTCAGAAAATGATTCGGTTGACCGAGTCAAGTTACATTGATCGGCACATTGAATCTGACATTTTCCTATCTCCGGACATGCCCGATCTCAATGGGAGAGGCCCTATGGTTACTGTTGAATGGTTTAAACCTGGCCATATAACAGTTGTATACCTCGGCTTGGAAAGCGTATGACTTTCACACAAGGATTGTGAAATTTGTCATGGAGACTCTTCGAAGCGCTCACGTTTCACACGGTTTGGTTGAAGTGGTCATTTGACCTTGAAAAAAAAAAGTAGGGACACTTAAATCTCAAGAAAAAAAATTAAGTACAATTTATCATACCTGAGTGTTGGATATCCCGAATGCGCAATTTGTTCTCCGTGCAACTAGATTGCTGCATGTTCTTTTTTGTTGCCCCATTTGGCCGGCAGAACTTATATGTACAGGATACCTAACCAATGATACCTGAAAAGACCAAACACGAAATTTAGTATAAAGAATAAGAAGTCATGTATGATTTTTTTAAAACTTCTAATGTCAATCATTTCATAATTTTGATTACATTTAAGAAAGAATCAAAATTTATGATCTAAGGTATTTTGCACCATCATGGAGTTCACTGAGTTCGCTGAGTGCACTATCTAGCTCGAACGCGGGACAAATGCTCAAAACAAAGTTTTTTCAAAAACGTTTTCTCGTCCTTTGTTTAAACTAGAATAATCGCACTCAACTGAGCGATTAGATCAAAACTCCTATTTTTTTTAAATGCTCGCTCATGCAAATGTTGAAATGAAGATCTTGCCGCAAAAGTGCAATACACCTTGGATAAAAATGAATGACACTTTGATTTTTTTTTTTTTAAATGCTCACCCGTGCTCGAACTTAAAATTCTACTGTTAATTTTTTTTTTTACGATTTATAACAGTTTACCTGAAGGGTACATAGGGAATGCATGTACGAGATGAAAAATCCACGCAAATTCTTTTATAAAAAGAAATGCAAATGGAATAAATGTTTGGAATTAAAAGCTCAACAACGAAGAAAAGATTTACAATCTATCTAAAAATAATCGTTTTTCCTGAAACAATGCCTATGGGATGTACTTGACATGAAAGTTGTACAGTTAAGAAAACGTACACACTACATGAATTTTTTTTTTTTTTCAGGAAGGAAAAAAAACCAATGCATCCTAGCTGCTCAGAATTAAAAATTCAGGTGAAAATTTATTTTGAAAAGAATGCATATGATATGTACAAAAATAAATACAAGATGCAAACTTAAAAAAAAAAGTTCTACAACTAATAAAAATTACAATTTACCTGAAAGGTTATTTCGAAAATAATGCATTTGAGATGCACGTCTTTAATTAAAATTTCCGGTAAAAGATTTTTTTTTAAACATAAGAACTCTAAAACTAAGAGAGCTTACAATTCATCTAATTTATTTTTTAAATTAATGCATATTAAATGCATTATTAAAAATAAAACAATTTAGTTAATTTTTTTTTTAAATGATGCATATGGAATGCACGTTCGAAATTAGAAGCTCTAATAGCTAAAGCTGAATTACAATTTTTCCTAAAAAAATGTTTTTTCTTTTTTGCATATGCGACGCGCAACCAAAATTACAACTTACGTAAAGAGTTTTTTTTTAAATAATAATAATAATAATGCGTTTGAAACGCAAGTTTGAAATTAAAAAAAAAATCAGGTAAGAGGTTTTTTTTTTTTTTTATAAAAAACAATGCATATGAAATGCAAGTTTGGAAATGAAATTTTACAACTAAATGACTAATTACTTAGCTGAAAAAGTTTTTTGTTTTTTTTACTTTTTTAAAAAAATGCAATGAGATACATGCTTAAAAAATAAAAGTTAAAAAAAAACTTTACAGTTTAACTTATAACCTCTTTACAAAAAAAAAAAAAAAAAAAAAAACGGATAAAACATGACATGTTAGAAGGGTAAAAAAAATGTGTGTCTTTACTCTACAAGGTAGCTTCCATCGATAGGCTCCCGACAAGGTGGTTTCCTCCCCCCATCATAGGGATCACAAGACTTTTACAAGCGAGTGGAGTTGTTATGAGTCTTTCTAGCGGCTCGGCTGCGCGGTCGTACCCTTACTAACTCTCCGGGGTTCCTAGTTGCCCTGGGTTTTAGGCATTTTGGATATTATTCTAAAGTGGTGTGTGCAAATTCAAATAACACAACAAAGAAAAAGAGTTAGTCATAATATAAAAAAAATATACTCCACACCTGAAATCACGAAAAAAAAAGTTAGATCAGTGAAATCAAAATAAAATAAAAACAAAAATTACAAAATTCAAACATGGAAAAAAGTGAACATACTAAGCCCGAACCCTCTATCTTCCCCAGCAGAGTCGCAATATGTCGGACCTAAAATCTGACCTAAGGCGATTTACGTTTTGAAAACGTTGATTTTTGAAATAGTCCCCATTAGTTAATTATTAGGCTAACTAGAATCCTAAACTTACCTAAGCGAGTAACAAATTAAACACCTAGGTATAAAATCGGTCTACGATATGAAATTCGAGTTCGAGGGTTCTGTTACGAATTAAAACACATGGTTAATCACGCCCTTTCGGTACTCAATTCACAAATTTGCCAATTTCATCATTAATCAACTATAAATTATTTATACACATGAGCAACTAAAAAACCTAATAATATTAACGTTTATCATACGTAATTAAATCGAAGCGAACTTACATGACAGATATACACAATTAACCCTTTGTTATTTCAATTGATCTAAACTAATCAAAATTAAAACTACTTATATCTAATTAAGCATACTAAGATAATATTTAAAAAATAATAATAATTTTGTAACATATGATTAGTATTATTTAAAAAAATCAACCTAATTATTCTAATAATAATAATAATAAAATAATTATTGATAAAAAAGTAAATAATAACTAAATAATAATATAAAGCATAAAAAAAAAAAGAAAAAAAAAAAAAAGAGGAGGACGCAAACCTGCAGGAACCGAATGCAACAGAGGACTCCGGTACGGCAATGGCGGGCGGTAGCAACAGCGGGAACTCCGGTAGGGACAAGGGGGCACAGCAGCGACGACAGCAACGGAAGTGGCGAGGAAGAACTCCGGTACGCTCCTGCGACGGGAGGACGCGGCGGCAGGACACAGACGGGCGGCGGAAGTCCCCATATGAGCCGGGGCAGACAGTGAGGTGGACAGACGGAGGGATCTGGTGGCGGGATTATGTGACTGGAGGACTGGGGCGGATGCGGTGAACGGCCGGAGGTCGATGGAGCGGCGTTGGTATGGCTGGCTAGGCGAGGAAGAGGCCGTTCGTGGAGAAAGAGAGAGAGAGAGAGAGAGAGAGAGAGAGAGAGAGAGAGAGAGAGAGAGAGGGGAGTTCGCTGGCGGGAGGTGGTCGTCTTGAGCTGGACGGGAGGTGGCTGTCGAAGTGAGGTCGCCGGCGGGATGATGGTCACCGACGAGAGAAGGGAACCAGCAGCATTAAAAAAAAACTTTATCTAGAAGATGAAATTTGCACAGAATTCAAGATAAGATGTTTATTATTTTCTGTTGTGTTTTTTGTGTCCCATTACATGTAGAATTAGACCCCCATTTATACTAATCTAGGCTAGAACTAATTAAAAAGTAAATTTCACTGATTTATTCACCTAATAAATGCTAAATATTCTGAACATTAAATACAAATATTTAGAAAACATACTCTGCAATAAATACAAATAACTATCCTAATTTAAACTAAGCCTATTTTAGCAACCCCGTGACCTTCCATATTTAAATACTTCCTTTTTTAAACGAGTTACACATAGCATTTTTGAACGTGTTATATGCGTGTCGCACGTACCAAAATTAGGTGTTTACACGGGAACGTGTGAGGGCAAACCTAAGGTAGGAACAACCAAGGTACCAGGTATCACCTCCAAGGTCAATGCGGGGACATCAACAGGCACACACCAAATCCTACAATGAGAAGAACTAAGGAAGGGAGTATCCTTAGCAAAGAAATGCTAATTACCAGGCAAAAGCTGCCCAAGGGTATGCTAGACCCCAGCATGATAGAAGACAGAACATGGCCACAATGGCCGTCACGAAGGAGGAGATAGAAGACCTGATAGTTAAGGATTCCAAGGGAAGAGCAATGCACAAGCTAAGGATGAGGTTTCACATCTTTTCACTCAAGAGCTTATCCAAGTCATGATTCCATCAAATGTAGCACCTCGTCCAATTCCTGACTACGTTGGGAAAGGAGATCCAATACAACACATTCAAGAGCATGAATCCTCGCTTTTGGGAAGAACTGCGAATGAGGATCACTACACAATGCTATTCCCCTCATCACTCTCAGGAAACGATTCATATTGGTTTTTCAGTCTACCTCAAGCATCAATTGCTTCACGGGCAGACCTGAAAGACAAGTTTATCCAGTAATACCCAGGGGATAGACAACTCTTGAAGGGTGATTCAGCCCTAGATGATTTGAAACATGGATTTGATGAATCTCTGGCAAGTTACTATACAAGATTCAATCAGAATATCTCGGACATAGCAGTAGAGCTCTCGGAGGGGGAGATCGTGCGTGCTTTCGTAGGGAACTTGGGAGATCGAGGAGCGCCACTGGCTGACAATGTGGAAGTGTTACCAATCAACTCACTGGAGGGGCTGGCTGAAAGAGTCAAGGCATACATCGATTTGGAACGTTCACGATCAAATCGAACAAAGGGAAATGAAGTCCCTACACAAGACAACAACAAACCAGTAAAGGGAAAGCCACAAAAAGCACAACAGCCACCTAGAAGGCATGCATGGATACCACAAGAGGGCAAAGGTCCAGCAAAAAAACAAGACCCCAAAGCATCCACAACATTATTTTCATCCCCTCACAAGGGAGACCTCAGTAATACTGCAAGAAATGAAGAGACTCAACTTATGGACTCCTCCAACGAAAAAAAGGAAGGGAAGAATGGGAAAAAATTTTGAACAATGGTGTAAGTACCATTATATCAATGGGCACCACACTGATAATTGTTTCCATCTGCAGCGCGATATATAGAATTGCATCCAAGAAGGTATGCTAAAGAACTTTGTTAAAGAAGAAAGAAAGAGAGAAAGAAGTCCCCACCGGGAAAAGAAAAAATGGAAGACATCCCACCCCCACCAAATAGAAAAGGAACTATCAATGTCATCAATGGTGGCATGACAGCGGGTGGAGTTATTTCCAACTTAAGAAAGGTATATGTAGCCCAAGTGAATCAGATGCCCGTATTTGGAAAACGCCAAAGGCCAGTTGAGGACATGAAGATAAACTTTTCATACGAGGATCTAAAGTATGTGGTATACCCACACGATGACGCGTTGGTTATCACAATGGACATCGCTGGATACGATGTTAAAAGAATGCTGGTGGATGAGGGTAGTTCCACAGACATTCTTCATATTGATGTTGTGAAGGCAGTCGGAAGGACAGAACGGGACCTCAAGCCCGTAAACTTTCTGCTGGTGAGCTTTGCAGGGGCAACTACATTTATTCTTGGAATAATAACCCTTCTAGTAACCCTTGGCGAAAAATGGAAGCAGGTCCAGCTAAAGGTAACCTTTGTAGTGTTGGAGGAACTCGGCGCGTATAACAGGATACTAGGTCGAACAACTATTAACCCAAACCGCATAGTGACATCCACTGTGCACAAAAAGATGAAGTTCCCAACACCGAATGGCATATGAGAAGTTTTAGGAGACCAATCAGCTTCAAGGAAATGCTACCTGAATGCCATGAGAAGAACTGTGCAACAGTGTGCAACAGGGGTTACCTATAGCATTCATACATGCATCAAAGGATAAACTTACAGGAGGAGTCGGAAAGGGATGGAAGGGACTGTTAGGCATAGTAAAGGGGGCAGCAAACCACCTTCTAATGCAGCCAAAGACATCTTCAGGAAATGGAAGAGGCAGGGGTCCCAGGAACAAAACATTTCAATAGAAGAATCGAAGGAAAAGAAAGAAAGAAAGAAAGAAAGAAAGGAAGAGAATGATAAGGCAGAATCATGAGTATCTGGATGGCATCCAACATAAGCTATTTTGTGCGGCTAGCAACAGCTGCATCTGACTTGAAAATCTCCAAGAATGGGTTCGTAAGAGCCTTCTTTAGGCACCAGAGAAGGGGCGCTAAGGAGTATTTCAGAGGGGATATTGGTATCGCTACCGTAACCTCGGTGGAAGAATTCAAGCAGAGACTATCCCAAGCAATGCAAAAGGAAAATGATGATGAAACAACATACTACAGGCTAGCTGATGGACGAATAGTCCACTTCACACCTCTCAAAAGTGAGATGGAAGAGCTCTAGAGAGGGTTCTCTACGATCAAATTCCTCCGCCTTTGGAATCATCGAGGGCATTTCTAGGAACGGAAGTTGAAGAGTGGTGCGAATATCATAAAAAATGGGGGCATAGCACCAAAAAGTGTCTGGCCCTTCGGCTGGAGGTTTAGGAGGAAATTCATGCAGGACGTCTCCAGGAGGAGATAGCAACTGAGGAACTAGAGTTCCAACCCACCTAGATTGGAGATTATCACATTTATCTTTATTTCATGTTTAAGCATAAGTACATGAAGGAGATCCTCAAACTCTATTTAGAATTTCTTATGTAAGTTCTAATGATGTGACTAAATGAACTAGATACTATTCAGGGAACATGAGGAAAGAAGAAACGCACCATCACTCATAAAAGAGAAGGTGTCATCTCCAAATTAAAAGGGGAAGACCTATAAGGGCAACCCTTCCAAATGGAAGGGGAAGACCCATAAGGGCAACCCTTCCGAATGAAAAGGGGAAGACACATAAAGGCAACCCTTCCGAATGAAAAAGGGGAAGACCCATAAGAGAAACCCTTTCGAATGAAAAGGGGAAGACCCATAAGGGCAACCTTCTGAATGAAATGGGAAAGACCCATAAGGGCAACCCTTCCGAATGAAAAGGGGAAGACCAGTAAGGGCAACCCTTCCGAATGAAAAAGGAAAGACCCGTAAGGGCAACCCTTCCGAATTAAAAAGGGAAGACCCATAAGGGCAACCCTTCCGAATGAAAATGGGAGACCCTTAGGGGCAAATCTTCCGAATAAAAAGCGGAAGACCCTCAGGGGCAACCCTTCCAAATGAAAAGGGGAAGACCCATAAGGGAAACCCTTCCGAATGAAAAGGGGAAGACCCTCAGGGGCAACCCTTCCGAATGAAAAGGGGAAAACCCATGAAGTTAACCCTCCCAAATGTATAAGGAATATAAGTCCCCCAATCAAAGGGCAATTATTCCAAATATACAGGGTCAAACCCTTTTCTCAAATGGCAACCCTCTCAACAAAACACAACAACAACACTATAAATATATGACAATGGTTTCATATATATAAATCCTCACAGGATAACATCATAAAAAGTTCAAGCATCTAGCCACATAAAGAAAGCAAGTAAAGTTCTACCACAAGGACAAGTCTTCCAAAACAAGTGGGATCAACATTTACTAAGCGTCTACGATAAATAGGAAAAGAAAATAAGGCTCTACCACAAGGACAAGTCCTCCAAAATAAGTGGGAGCAACACATAGCAAGTGCATATGATAGAAAAGAAAAGAAAATCAAGCAACTACGGAATAGGTATCATCTCCGCCACCTTTCCAAGGGGGGGGGGGGATCAGCAGTTTATCAGAAGCCTGCAAAGAGGAGGCAGACTTGGTACCATCAGGTGCAGGGGTCTCTACCACTTGATCTTCAACCTTGGCATGAGATGTATCCTCAGTAATGACCCTGGAGCTCGAACCCCGCTTACGTAGAAGCTTCACATAGTCAGTGGCAAAAAAGGCATACTCCCCAAGTTGACCAAAAGGAAACATAGGAGCCAAGGAAAAAAACTTAGCAATCATCTTCTTGCCAAAGGAGTCCATGATATGCTGGCCATGCTTTTCAACCTTCTCAGCAAAATCCTTGGAGGCCAAAAATTCCTTCACAACTGATGTTTTGCCTTCCTGAATACCAAACAGCTTACCTTGCTCAAAGGAGAGGCGCTTCGCATTGTCCATCTTCAAAGAGGCCAACGAATAATCATCCGCCTTTTGAGATTTCATGCCTTCAATCTTTTTTCCCAGAATGGCGATACAAATCTGAAGGCAAACCTCAGACACTTTGAGTGCATCCACCTCCTCCAATTAAAACTCCTCAAGATTTTGCAGATTGTCCTTCACATCCTTCAGCTCCCTCCAGTGAGTATCTCTCTCACAGGCATTGTTCACCAGATGGGAACCCAAGTTCACAATAGAAGATATGCCTTGGGTTATAAAAAAAAAAGTTATAATTACATTATAAACACATAAAAATGATAGAGAAGCAAGGGGGGCACTCACATGAGCATATTGAGACAAAGCGCCCTTCACGATGTGGTGAACTTCATTTAAGTCAGAGGTGGAGGAGCACGATCAACTGGAGGAATAACAACATTCATCAAGCGAATACCCACTTCTGGAGTGGATAAAGAAGTAGACAGATCATAGGGCTGACGTTCTCCGGAAGAGAAGGGTACCCAGCTATTCCCCTTCACATCACCTCCAACAGGGCGAATAAGATCTTCGGGAAAAACTAGAGGCAACCTGATCATGCCTAGAAAAGCAAGGTTAAATCAATATACCACTACATAAATTTAGGTGAAGAGTAGCACATACCAGGACGACGAACAGGAGATCCATCATTCGAAGATGCTAACCCCAGGGGGGAGACAGGGGCAGAAGACGGCGATCCATCAACCTCAAGGAGGGACGGTGATCCATCAACCTCAATGGGAGCTCCAATATCCTCTCGGGAGGCCTCTTCTTCCGTGGAAGCCTCACTACCCGTAATAGTGTTAATGGCATCCATGAGGGCCTTACCTTTATCCTGGGGAGCAACCGGAACGGGAGGATCAACCTCGATGGCGACCTCACTCTCTTTATAGCAAGAGGAGGATTTGGCAGGAGAAGCAGCATGGGTAGTCTTCATCACCTTAGGGGTAGGGGTTTCCATCTCTGAATCAGACCTCCCCCCTTTAGCCTTTGAAGAAGCCCTTGCAGCGGAAAATCCACCTAAAAATACAAAAGGATTAATACCTGAAAGACACAAAAAAGAATACAAGTAGAAGTAGAGAGCTATGCGATATCATACCGGAGATCTACATCCCCTTCTTGGCAGATGGAGGATCTACAACACTAGGCACCTGTGAGGTAGCCGTAGAAGACTTAATCATGGTGGAAGCAGAAGGTTGGTGAACTGGAGGGGTAGCACCCAGGAGCGGAGACTCCTCTTCCAGGGAAGCACCATCATTATCACCCCTTGCGTCAATATCGTCCTCCTGAAATGGTGAAGTTCTATAGTGTAACCAACATACAATGCAAAGAAATAAATATATAAAATAAAAAACTCAGTATTACATACCAAAGAAAGGGAAGGAGACGTCAATTGGATCCCTGCCCGACACAACTCCGCATCAGAAAAGTGAGACGCCATGCAGAAATTACCTGTGGTGCTAGCAGTATAGATGGCCTTCAAGGTCCGCCTATCCAAAATGGAAATCTCAGAAAAATATGGAAGCTCATCCTTCTCTCGAGGGGAGTCGAGAGACCAAGTAACACCGCGATCTTCGATGAAAAAGTAGTGGTTTTCCCAATGGCCACTACCAGCATCTATAAACTTGGAGGATTTAGATTGAATATGAAGTGTATTGATCAACTCAATCAAGTGTTACAATGTATAGAACTAGTATATATACTAGGAAGGAGATCTAACTAACTAAACTAAACACAAGCTAAGCTAATCTAGTAACCTAGTATGCACAAGTATGCTCAGATACATGTATGTGGAAAGCTATACATTCCTATATGCTCCCATCCTTTTCTTCTCCTTTCTTTTCATGAAATACATCCTTGATTCCATAGAGCTTGAGGAGGGCAATATGTTTCTTCTTGACAAGCGCCTTGGTGAGCAAGTCTGCCAATTGGTCCCGAGAAGCAACATGCTTAGCTGAAATTTGCCCTGATTGAATGTGATGCCTAGTGCAATGACAATCTAACTCAATATGTTTTGTGCGTTCATGAAACATAGGGTTCTTGGCAATCTTCACAGCAGATTCACTATCTGTGAAGATGGGTATGGGCAAGTGCAAATGCATCCCAAGTTCCTGCAAGAATCTAGCAACCCAAAGAGCTTCTAGTATAGCCACCCTTAAGCACCTATATTCAGCCTCTGCACTGGAAAGGGAAATTGTGTCTTGCTTCTTTACTTTCCAACCCACCATAGCTCCTCCAAGCCTCACACAATATGCACTCACTGACTTCCTACTTGTTAGGTTCCGAGATCGGGGTCAACGGGTGGTCGGCTCAAATCTCGTTCCTCACTGGAGATGTGGAGGGTCCGGTACTCTCGGGTTGTACTGTCTTAGCTTGCGTCCTTCCTTCCTTAGCTTCTCTTCTCCTTTCGCCCTGCAGAAAGGGCAGTACCAGGCACAGAGGGGGGGGTGGTGCCTGATGAACCCTCTCCGATGCCTAAGTCAGTACGGTTTTTAGAGAGATAAAGCTAGAGAGATGTTAGAGCAAAATTATCCAAATTGCCAAGATGTCCAAATGAATTGTGAAGGTGGGGTATTTATAGGCAACGGTGTCATTAAGGTGGCTTAATGACATCGTTAACCTTTAAACACAGTTAATTAACCTTTAAACGCATAATTAAGACCTTAGGATACGGAGAAGGTAGGCGGAATAAACCGAGTATGGGAGTCCAAGAATGATGTCGGGGCCCTTGGGGGGAAGGGAAATCCGACCCCCAAGGGTAGGG
Organism: Clarkia xantiana subsp. parviflora; assembly: GCA_036873135.1. Classification (NCBI taxonomy): domain Eukaryota; kingdom Viridiplantae; phylum Streptophyta; class Magnoliopsida; order Myrtales; family Onagraceae; genus Clarkia; species Clarkia xantiana. The sequence continues at coordinate 50,845,816 of JAPTYO010000002.1, read as the reverse complement.
GTTGGGTGAGGGCACCCAACCCCTCCTAGGGAGGATGGGGTTGGCCAACCCCATCCCCCCTAGGGGAGATCGGGTTGGCCAACCCCATCCCCCCTAGGAGAGATCGGGTTGGTCCACCCGATCTCCCCTAGGGGAGATCGGGTTGGCTGACCCGATCTCCCCTAGGGGAGGTCGGGTGTGGCCACCCAACCTCACCTAGGTGAGTTTGACTCGGCCGGACGAGCGCTTCGGCCTCGTCCGGGCCGTTGGTGTTCTCGCGAAGTGTTCGGGTTGAAGTTTCGATTTACAATCATTAATGGAATGTTAAAAATACAACGATTCGGAAGTCAACGGGTTCAAATTGGGCGTATATCCATCACATGCCCCCGAGTCAACCAATGGCCTAACCCTTGATTGACTCTATTTCAGGATGGTATGATACGCACAATTTGAAACCGGGGTTTTACCTTTCGTCTGAATGCTTGCTTACCCATGGATGCGTGTCTCCGACTCTGCCCCCTGCCTTATGAGATAGAGGAGTTGTAAACGTTAGAGTTGCGCGGACGTGTGCCTAAGCACGCGTCCGTCTGAGGTGGGAGTAATAAATTTATCTTTGCTACAGGCGTGTACTCAAAAAATACATTCTTGCATAGGGATGTAATACGAATGCAACTAAGTGACTTATGCTTCAATTTCGTGCCGGGATTTTGCCTAAGTGAGGAAAATTTAATTTTGGCTTAAATTTTTTTCCTAAGTATGGGATGCTCAAGAATAAGTCTAACTTGATAGTTTTTCTAAGTATGGAGATATACTTAGCCATAGTTAAAAGGGATAAAAATGATGGTTTTTCTTTGGCCCTTAGATCTCACTTAAAAATAAATGGAGGGTTGTGATTAAAACTCTTTAAAAAACCCTACCATCTTTCAAACATATAGGAGAGTTAAGAAAATACCTTACTTAGTCACAATAGCCACCCTTTTCCCTCTCTTCTCACCCTTGGAGAGCAAGAAAGAAATTGGAGCACACCCAAGGAGGAGGCCGACCGAAATTTCCGGTGAGGGACCAGAAATCCGACCAGCAGCTTGATCGGGACGGCGACGAGAGAAAGCCCAGCCGGAGACGAAGGCTTGGCCTCAGGCGGACGGCGGCTGACGGTGGTGCGGGGTGCGACGGAGGCGACAGGGGCCGCCATTCACGACGGCGAGGGAGTCCACAGCTTCGACGGGCGGCCACGGCAGCGGGACAGGCGGGGACGGACGTGGCTCGACTCCGGCGGCGGGAAAATCGAGGCTTCGGCGGGGGGCTGATTCCGGCCAGCTCCAAAATTCGAAATCCGGACCCGTTTATCACATCGGGTCGGGTTTTCCGAAGGTCCACTCTATTCCTTTCTGTTACCGTGTAAAATGTTGATTTTTGAATCGTCGATACTTGATTGCCAATACTTGATTGTCGATGCTTGGTTGCCAAAATTTGATTGAATGTGGGATTGCCGTGGATAGCCGTTGATAGTTGTGGATTTGGGAAAGATTTTTGCCGGTCGTCCGGAGATAGTTTCTTGTCCGATTAAACTATCCCCATTTTGAATTTGATATTGTATTGCCGTTGGTGTGTTGATTTCCGTTGTAGGGCGTAATGGTAATTTTGCCCGAAAACCGACTTTAGGTTCGGATAAAATTATTCGATTTGGTTGTCGTGGTGTCCTTGGCTCATGTTGGCTATCTTTGTTGGGTGTCTTCGAATCTTTGGTTGTTGTCGTTGGTCGAGTGTCGGAGTACTCACGGTTTTTTCGGAAATTTTCTTGTCTTGATATTTGTCATGTCGTGGCAGGTACTGTATTCCTGGTGGTGTCCGCGCACACAGACTCTACAGAAGCGTTACATCCTCCGAAGGATGAGTGAGTTCCTTTTCTCTTCTTTTTGTCGCATTACTTCCTTTCCTATCATTAGCTTAGTGTCGCGATCTAAGCTGGGGTGTTAGTCGAAACTTGATTCGAACTTTGGGATTTCCTGCTACCTTTGCCTTAGGTTTTGCTGCTCTGTCGGAGAACCACCTAACTAGGTCCGATTACAATGAGCACGTTACCTTAGGAGATATCTGTCCCTTAGATGAGCCTCTATATCCTTTTCTCCCCTCCTTGGGGAATACCCGCGAGACGGTGACAGAGCCTCCTAGGGGGAAGGTCGTCGTTTACCCCTCCCAGATTCGATTTGGGTTGAGGTTGCCTTACTGCGATGACCTCATAGAGTTGAGCAGGTTCTTCAGGATTTCTCCTGTGAACCTTGCCCCCAGTGCCCTCCGTGTCTGGGTGGGCTTCCGGGTGTTGTGCCATTGGTACTCCTGGAAGTACTCCCTTGTTCTGTTCCGATGTTTCTACCGGTTCCAGTACCAGACGAAGGTGGGGTTTGCCAGTTTCGTAACTCGCCATCCGACCTTCAAGGATCCTCGATTTGCTGATTTCGGGTTGAGTGGGGTCGAGTGGGATACCTCTCTTCGCTTCGTGGCCCGGAGCGACAACTCGGCCAGTCACTGGGCCAAGCATTACTTCTTCATTACGGATCGATACGTCACTTGGTCGGTCTTGAATGAAGATCGGTCGGATGGTTGGCCTGCTTTCGGGGAGTTCTCCTCCGTTGATTTAGAGACTATGAAGATCATTCATGAGAGCAACAGGACTCGATCGTACTGCCCCGTGTCCTTAGTGACTGAGACGGATCTTTACGAGGCAGGGATCAGTTTGACTCCTGACTCCGGGGGTTCGGTATGTTACTTAGTCTTCTCATCTTTATTTACCTTCTGCTCTTCCTTTGTAGGTTGGTTTCATGGAAAAACCTATAACGTGCAGGGAGCACCTGTTGACCTGAGCAAGAGGAAGCCTCCTTCTAGCTCCACTCTGAAGAAATCCCCCATGCCTGGGAAGAAGGCTGGGGCCTCTGGTATGCTTCCTCCTGTTTGCTTCTTTATGGTATATTTTGTGTTTTCCTTATCTTGTTTTTCTTACATTGCTAGGGCGCTCCCCCTTGGTGACCGAGAGGGTTGTCTCCGTAGGCAGAGACTCTGGACCTTCCAAGTCCAAGCCGCGGAGATCTGATTCTGAGGCCGGGGCCTCGGCTGCTAAGAGGAAGAAAGCTGCGGATCCTGCTTCGCCTGTTGCTCGTCCCCCGACCCTATCTCGTGATAAGGAGATGGTGGTCGAAGAGGTGCCTTCCCTGGCTGACAAAGGGAAGCGACCTGTTGGTGGTGGTTCCCCTGCCCCCCGGCCGAGGGCGCGGTCCTCAGGTTTGATCTCTACCTTGTTACTGATCCTTCTATGTTTATATTTTCCTTTGACTTGTTTCGGTTGTATAGGTGGGCCTCCGACTTTGAGTCGGAAGGATTTCGCACGTCTTACTGATGAAGATGTCGTTGGGTCTGAGTGGACTCCTTTCGCTGGTTTGAAGGAGTTCCATCTTGATAGCGGCTCCTCTTTGCGGACTCCTGAGGTTGGAATCCGCGTACTTCGCGGTGCCATTCCCCCTGGCGATCGTGTTGCTCAGCCCAAGTCTCCTGGGGAGACTCGGCGCTTTGTTCAGGGTGTACTCTCTCGTTATGCACCTGTGAGTTGTTCCTTGCTTTCTTCTTTATACTTTTATGTTGTTGGTCTTTTTGTTGCTCATCCCTTGTTTGAATTGTTAGGGTATGTCTGACGTGGTGAACATGTCATCACTCGTGCTCGAGTTATCTGACGAGAAGAAGACCCTTGAGGACAGCCAGGTCTCTCTGAAGGCGGAGCTCGCCACTGCGGCTGAGAAGGCGCGCTTATCTGATCTGAAGATGCAGGAGCTCAGGGACCAAGTGTCCTTACTTGAGACTACCGTAGGTAGTTTACGCCGGGAGGCTGAGGTTGCATCTTCACTCCACTCTGAGGAGTTGTGGAAGTTGGAGGCTAGGTGCCGGGCAGAGGAGAGGACTGTCGCAGTGTCTGAGTACAAGGCTTCCTCTGCCTTCACTGCTGATTATAGCGCGCGTCTCACTCAGGAGATGAACCAGTTTGGTGAGTATCTGGTTGATCATATTTTCCGCATTGATCCTCAGTTTCCAGTTGGTGATCTTGGTGACTTCGGGCCATACGCTACTGGCTACATGGCTGTCCTTAGGGGTCAGGCTGCTGTTGCAGACGAGCCTGCCCCTACACAAGTGGATGCTACACCTGTGGAGATCGATACCTCAGACTCCTCCTCTTCATCCATCTCTCCCGGTGGTTCAGCCTCGGGGGGTGAGGGTGACTCTCCCGAAGGCTCTGATTGATGTGTTTACATCTTGCTATCTTTGTGTATATAACCATACTCCTTCTCCCCTTTTATGGGTTGAGTATCTTTTGGGATTGTTATGGTGTTTGGTGTTGCTTTCCTTTGTCGTATTGTGCTGTTGACTACGTGGTTCACTTGGCTTTACATTGGTACTTCTCATGCTTTTGTATGTACCCCTTTGATTATGGACTCTTCTCTTGGTGTGTTTCCTTTACTTATCCTTCTTTCGTGTTTTTCTTCATGCCATACTTGCTATTTCATCAAGAAAAAACATTATGTGTTCTTCATGTCACTTTAATTTGAAATTACTTTCTCGTGGGATCCTTCTTAGTATGGTGCGATTATCTCTTCTGATACACTTTAAATGGTATATGTGGTACTGTTAGACCAAAGATACGCTCTTGGTGGGCGTCGAATCTGATCACGAGACAGGCTCTCGGAGGGCACTTAACGTTTCACAGGATAGGCTCCCGGAGGGCATAGGTTAGACCAAAGATACGCTCTTGGTTGGCGTCGAAAACTGTTCACGAGACAGGCTCTCGGAGGGCACTTAACGTTTCACAGGATAGGCTCCTGGAGGGCACAAGTTAGACCAAAGATACGCTCCTGGTTGGCGTCGAAAACTGTTCACGAGACAGGCTCTCGGAGGGCACTTAACGTTTCACAGGATAGGCTCCTGGAGGGCACAGGTTAGACCAAAGATACGTTCCTTGTTGGCGTCGAAAACTGTTCACGAGACAGGCTCTCGGAGGGCACTTAACGTTTCACAGGATAGGCTCCTGGAAGGTACAGGTTAGACCAAAGATACGCTCCTGGTGGGCGTCGAAGCTGGTAGTTTGAAATCTACCTCAAGATACGCTCTTGGGGGCGTCGAATCTGGTAGTGTTTTTTCTACCTCAAGATACGCTCTTGTTGGCGTCGAATCTGGTAGGTTGCAAATCTACCTCAAGATACGCTCCTGGGGGCGTCGAAATTCGTAGTTTTTGGAAACCACTCTCAAGATACGCTCTTGGTGCGTCGAAGGTCGTAGTGTAATAACTACTCTCAAGATACGCTCTTGGGGGCGTCGAAGGTCGTAGTATGAACACTACTCTCAAGATACGCTCCTGGGGGCGTCGAAATTCGTAGTTCTTGGAAACCACTCTCAAGATACGCTCTTGGGGGCGTCGAGGGTCGTAGTATGAATACTACTCTCAAGATACGCTCTTGGGGGCGTCGAGTGTCGTAGTATGAAAACTACTCTCAAGATACGCTCTTGGGGGCGTCGAGTGTCGTAGTATAAGAACTACTCTCATGACACGCTCTTGGGGGCGTCGAACCTGTCGTTGACTTGACGTCATATCTGTGTAAGGATAACTTCATGATTATATCACCACATTCATTGGAAAATGCCCTTGAAGGAAATTCTACTCTCTTAAGAGCATTCATGTTTTTTGTACACATGGGGTGCCTTGGGTGGGTGAAGACACCCTTTGGAGGAAATCAAAGATAGTTGTAGAGTTGGAGTAACTTCTTGAGTTCTCCTTCTCAGAAGTTGTTTTTGAAAAACTTGGAAAGCTTGAACATGCAAAGTGCTAAATATGAAACTAAGGATATGGGGTGGTCAATTTGTCTCTTGCCACGTACTCCTTCAGGCCTCCACTGTGAATCATTTCCTCCACTTCTATCTTCAGCACCATGCAGTGGTTGGTCTGATGCCCCCAGGTCCCATGGTATTCACACCATCCCTGTGCATCTCTTCCTAGGAAGGCCTTGCCCTCCTCCCTGCATGTGGGTAGCTCCTCCTTGAGGTACTTCTGAAAAATTTCTTCTATGCTCACTGTAAGGGGTGTGAATGTGAAGTTTACACCTCTTCCCAGTGTGTAAGTCTTTCTTTCTTTCTCCGGGCCTTCATCCCGTTGCTCCATCTCCTTTGCAAATGTCTTGTCCAGCTTTTCTTTGAGCTCTCTCATCGTGCTCGTCATGATCAACTCATAAAGCCCTCCATAGGCCTCAAATGAGTTTGGATGCATGTTTCTAATGAATGCTTTGACGGCTTCTCCTCTTGAGATGTCCATATTGGCACCATAACTGGAGAATCTCTGGAAATAGCTTGATATTGGCTCTCGCGGCATTTGCTTGATATCATCAATGTACCGAAAGCCTCTTATGATGGAGTCCCTTGTTCTCTTCCCCTCTATGGTTTCTGGCTGCCAAGGTATGGCTGTCACCTTCACAGCCTTGCTCATGTGTCTCCTTGTAGGCACTGTTTGAAAAAACCGCTTGCTCAAACGAAGTGCTATTCCCTTCTTCATCTTTTCATGCCTTTGTCTCCTTCCCCTCTTCTTCTTGTCTTGGTTGGCTCCTACCATGACCATTGCCACCGTGTCCGTCCTGTGTGATCCACGTCTCATGGAGTTGACGTAGCACTGTCTTGCAGTGCGTTGATCACCCAAGACTTCTCCGACTCCATTCTCAGTGATGTACTTCAACTTCTGGTGTACGGTGGATGGCACGATTTCATATGGGTTTATGGTTGTCCTTCCTAGGATCCCATTGTAGGCTCCCAGGCTTTCAACTACCAAGAAGTTAACATTCACCTTCAGCTGTGTCCATCCTTGGCCCATGGTCACTGGCAGGGTTATCATTCCCAAGGGGTAGCTTGTTGCCTCTGAGAAGCCAACTAGAGGGAAGTTGACTGGTTTGATGTCTGCCTTGGTTTTCCCTATTTCTTCTAGGACTCTCAAGCTTAGGAGGTCAGCCGAGCTGCCCCCATCCACCAATATTCGCTTTACATCAAAATTATCAATGTCTATTGTGATGACTAACGCATCGTCATGTGGGAAGACAATGTGGCTCTTGTCCTTCCTCGAGAATTCAATCTTCACTTCTTCTCCTTCTCTTGGCCTTTTTCTCCACCTTGGCACTGAACTCAATTTGGAAGCGTAAACCTCCCTTGCATTAGCAGTTGGGCCACCTGACGCTGCTCCCCCGTGTATCATATTTATGGTCCCTCTCTTGTTGGGTGGAGGATTGTAGTCTATTTTGCCTTTGCCCTTGTCTCTGTGTGATGGCCCTAGCTGCATGCTGTTGCCCCCATGATCCACGAACTGCTTTAGGTCTCCCCTTTGGATGGCATTGTTGATGCTTAGCTTTAGGCTGAAGCATTCGTTCGTGTCGTGCCCGTAAGCTTCATGGTTGTCACACCATCTGTCCTTGTGATTCCCCACCATTGGGGCTCTCCATCTTGCAGGGGGTGACCAGAGTTTCTGATTCCGCATTTCTTTGAGGACAGTAGCTGGAGTGGCTTTCAATGGAACGAACTTGATGACATTTATTTCTCTAGCCTTTAGTGGTTCGCCCATTTGGTTTCTTTGCTGGGGCGGACGCCATTCCTGCTGCCTTGCGTGCTGAGGTGCCTGGGGTGGCTTACCTTTGTTCGACTTTGCGTTGTCTTCCTTGTCTGCTTGAATCTTGGCTTTCTTACTTGCCCTGTGCCTCTCCAGGTCTATATGAGTTTTTACTCTTCCCGCAAGCTCCTCTAAGGTGCTTGCTGGCTTCTTGGCCATCTTCTCTGCCAGTGTGGACCCGAAGCGGCCTAGGTTTCTGATGAAGGCTCGTATTATCTCACCCTCAGTGATGTCGCCCTGGATGTCTGCGATATTTTGATTGAACCTAGTGTAGTAACTGGCCAAAGATTCATCGTATTCTTGTTTCACATCATCGATGGAGCCTGTTCCTTTGAGGAGTTTCCTCTCCCCTAGATATCTCTGCAGAAACTTCGCCTTTAGCTGCTCCCATGAGTGGATGCTTTCAGAGGGTAGGCTGAAGAACCAGTGTGAGGCCACCCCTGATAGGGTGTTTGGGAACAGGAGTGCCTTGTATCTTTCATCAGTGGTCCTCCCAAATAGAGAGGCCTCATGCTGTTGAATATGCTCTAGGGGGTCTCCCTTGCCATTGTACTTTGCAATTTGCACTGTGTGCAGGGAGTCTGGCACCCTGTTCATCTCCAATTCCCTTGTGAAAGGGTGATTCGTTTTGTCACTTAGACAATGCAAGGTGGTTTTCTTTGACTCATTCATTTTCCGGGTTATCATTGCCTCTATTTCTTCCGGAGTGATCAATATCGGTGTTGGAGTGTAATTCCTCTGATAGCCTCCGTAGTTATAGATAGGGCTTGCCGGGATTCCTTGTCCATATTGATACGGACTGTAGGTGTATCCTTGGTGTCCCTGCTGGGGTGCTTCATAGAATTCTTGCCTCCTTGGAGGTCTTGCTTGTCTTTCCTCCCCCAGTGGGGTGTAAGCCCTTGCGCTCTGATGTTGCCTAGGAGGCACGAATTGTTGCCTTCCCTCTGGGGGTGGCTCCTGGTAATTTCTTCTCTGCTCCTCTCGCTGCCCTGCCCGAGGGTGCGAATGGTGCCCTTCCGTTGGGATCTGTTCCTCTTCATTAGCTTCTGTATTTGTCCCCTGGGTGTATACCGGCCTTGTGTATGTTGTGTAGGCGCGGTTGTCATTTCTTTGGGCCGGCATCCCATACGGGTACCTCTGGGGTTGCGCCTCATAGTAATATCCCTCAGGGGGTGCCGTGTGCTGGGATGGCACTCCCTGTTGTTCCCTTTCTCTCTGTGGCCTTCTTGCCTGGGGGGTTGAGGCTGTGGAGGACTCAGCCCCAGCTGGGCGTGAGGGTCCTCCCTCCTGGTTGTTCTGTTGAGGAGGCTGTGGGATTCCTTGTGGTTCTGGTTGCATTGGCTGCTTTCCCGGGTTAGGCTGCCTTCCTGGGGGTATAGGCTCTCTCCTTCGCCCATTGCCCCCTGGTGGGCGGTGGTGCCTAGACACCCTGCTGTTCGTCAATTGCCCTTGTTATAGCCAGGTTTTCTGTCCGAAGCCCACAGACGGCGCCAAGTGTTAGGTTCCGAGATCGGGGTCAACGGGTGGTCGGCTCAAATCTCGTTCCTCACTGGAGATGTGGAGGGTCCGGTACTCTCGGGTTGTACTGTCTTAGCTTGCGTCCTTCCTTCCTTAGCTTCTCTTCTCCTTTCGCCCTGCAGAAGGGGCAGTACCAGGCACAGAGGGGGGGTGGTGCCTGATGAACCCTCTCGGATGCCTAAGTCAGTACGGTTTTTAGAGAGATAAAGCTAGAGAGATGTTAGAGCAAAATTATTCAAATTGCCAAGATGTCCAAATGAATTGTGAAGGTGGGGTATTTATAGGCAACGGTGTCATTAAGGTGGCTTAATGACATCGTTAACCTTTAAACACAGTTAATTAACCTTTAAACGCATAATTAAGACCTTAGGATACGGAGAAGGTAGGCGGAATAAACCGAGTATGGGAGTCCAAGAATGATGTCGGGGCCCTTGGGGGGAA